>BPTQ01000003.1:3367241-3998483 GCA_019973895.1 Chrysanthemum seticuspe | reverse complement strand
AAAACCCAAAAATGTTTTTTAAATTTTCTTTTCGTTTGTCATTTAAGTATGTGTTTGATTTTTTTTTCTTCCTAGATTTGCTTGAGGGCAAGCAAAGTTTAAGTGTGGGGGAATTTGATAACGCTCAAATTATGCATGTTTTTAGTAGCGTTATCTGTGCTTTTATGTGTGTTATTTGGTTATAATCATATGCTTTTAATGCTTAATCGTACAAAAGTGCGTTTGCTAGTTCATTTGTAGCCAAGTACAGGAAAGTGGAGAAAAAGACGGAAAAAGAAGTAAAATACGAAGATTTCTCCATATACGAAGAATTCCCGGCAAAAGCAAGACTTGTGGAGTATATTCGAGAAGATAAAGTCATCAAGTTAGTGGTCCAAAGACTCAAGAATAAAGTTCAAGAAGGAAAACAAGAAAAAATGAAGAAAAGAAGCTTAACCGAAGAAATATTGGAAGACTCGTTGTTCCCGACACACCTTTACCATTTTGGCCATAACTTTTGCATACGGACTCCGTTTGACCCCCGGTTCGCGGCCACGGAAAGCTAAGAGAAAGATCTACAACTTTCGTGTTTATGACTTTTTATGATTTTTGCTCCAACCGATCGGTCGAGTCCCGCAACCGGATCCGGTTGGAGAATGGTCAGAAGACCAACCGATTCGGTTGGAGCTCAACCGGATCCGGTTGGAGGTCCTGTTTCAGCCATTTTTCCATCACTAAGACTCCAAACGTGTTCCAAATGATTCTAGTCCCTTCCTACATGGTTTCTAGTCCCTTCTAATCTCTTTGGCCTCCAAGAAATGCATTGAATACCCCTAGGCCTTGGTTCAAATATAAATAGAGACCTTTGCATCCTCATTTCATGCACCACAACTTGAGAGATCTTCTCTCACACCTCTCCTACCACCACCACTCCTCTCTAGGTGTGGAATTCAAGCCTCCACCCTTAAGGACGAATTTCCACCTAGAGAGCAAACCATAACTTGAGAGAACACAACCACTCTCAATACCTTCACCAAAGGTGTGAAACTCAAGCCTCCACCCTTAAGGACGAGTTTCCACCGAGAGAACACAACCACTCTCAATATCTTCACCCCAAAGGTGTGAAACTCAAGCCTCCACCCTTAAGGATGAGTTTCCACCGACTATCCTATCCCAACTTGTGTGAAATTCAAGCCTCCACCCTTAAGGACGAATTTCCACCAATTACACCAACTTATCTTCCCCAAAAGACCACAAACCTCTGCCAAATTCGTGTAGTGTGCTCAAGGGTTGTCGAAGGCGTTTGGACATCATTTTCCGGCTTGGTAGAACTATTGTAGTTGATTGGAGGCTTGAAGGAGTGCTATAATCCTTCATCTTTGCCTATTGTAATTCATACTTTGGGTAAACCTTGTTACTTTTCTATTTAAAGATGTTTGTTATTGATATGATTATTGAGATTTTGTGTTGATTAGAATTATGATGAATGTCTTGATACTTGCTTGTTCCTATATTTCTTTTCTTGTTGGTTTGATCCGTGACAATCATAACCATCAACTTGTTTCTTGTTCTTATAATGCTTTTCTTGTTGGTTTGATCCGTGACAATCATAACCATCAACTTGTTACTTGTTACTTGCTTAAACAAACAAAAGACACTTGTAGTGCAACCAAGTCTCTTGGGACGACCTTGATTTACCATATACTATACTACAACTTGACTAGGGTATACTTGCCCGAATGTGTTCCTAGTTAACCGGTAATTCTTGTTTACAAATTTAAAACCTCGTGCGAACGCATCAGCCACCATAAATCAAATGGATTTAGCGAAGATTTGTCGCAAAGATTTATGGTAAAAATGATTAAAATGTTGCACATTTTCGGTCTTTAGCGACGATATTGTTGTGGCTAAAGGCCCCGATTCTTATAATGACATGACACATTCAGCGATTGTGGCTATAAAAATGTTTAAAATTGACTTGTGTTTGTTAGGTTTAAAAGATGCTTTTACACATTACCTATTAAGATATGCACCATAAAAACTTAATTTTCTATGATGAACTTATAATAGCCTTATAAAGTAATAAGATATTAAATGACATTTGCTTGTGTTAAAGAGGTTTAAACTTATGGACATATTTTATGGAGTTAACTACATAAATGGTTTTATGGTTTTCCGGGTGTTACGGATTCATTCTATTTTTCATTTTTGTTACGTATATGGTCCTTGTGGTTTCAACCCGTCACGGATCCAGTCCAAAATGTTTCATAAATAGTCCTTGTGGCTTGCCGGATGTTATAGATTTAGTCTATTTTTATTTTTCATTACGGGTTTTTGGACTGGATCCGTACGGTTTTGGAATGGATTCATGACGGGTCGAAACCACAAGGACTAGATCCGCAACAAAAATGAAAAATGGACTAAATCCGTAACACCGAACAAACCATAAGGACCATTTATTGTAACAACCGTGATTTTAGCATGTTAGTTTAACTGTTGGTTTCGACCCATATATATTTTGCTTGGTGTGACTTAAGTGTTTTGTGTGTCATATGTGGGTTATAAGTGTGTTTTGGTACTAAATTCTTTGTGTAACCTTTATTGATGTAATTTGAGTAGTGTTAGTTTTGGTTAATTTTATTTCGTTCACCTTGGTGACGTGGAAATGACTTTTATGGTTTTTGTGTTTCGCGATTGTTGCATAGCAAGTTTCGTTCAAGTTCTTGAGCATTAATAAGTTACGTGGTGTTTGGTTTTATGGGTTATATTAATAATAAGTGTGAAAATTCTATTTTTGAAAACTTAGGTTTTGAAATGATTTTTATTCTAGTTGTCGTAAAACGAAGGTTTATCGCGTAAGATGTTAGGTTTCAATATAGGCTTTTATAAAATAGCAAAACTCAAGGTTTTAAGTGTAATAATTTATTTATTTATTTTTTTATTTTTATTTTTATTTTTTTATATGGGTATACCTATGGACGAATTTTTGGGATTTTATGGGGAAAAGGAAACAAATTTGAGTCATAATATAACTCTTAATTAAGGAGGTTATCTAGAAGGGTCTTTGGGTAGTATCAATACAAAACCAAAACATCCTCACTTATTTTTTTTGAGAATAGTCGACTAACAAAGAGGAGAGAAAAAGAGAAAAGTTAAGGTTTCACTATTTTGAAGAAAAACAAGCTTAAGGTATGTCTAGTTATTCCTAATTCATTTAATTTACGAGTTGATTCATGTAATACAAGTTATGGTGGATTAGGGTTTTCCTTAAAATCTGTAGTTTAATATTGTAAGACATGTTAGGGTCATTAGTTAGTGATGTTATGATGATTGGTGTAAGAGTTAGGGTTTAAAAACGCGTGAGTTAATGAGTTAAGTGCTGACAGTTTTTAGGGCTGTAGTAAACGACGATTTTCTAATAGATGGTAAAGAGTCAACTGATGGTTTTAGATTCTAAACTTTAGTTCAGAGAGTTGGCTTTCCAAAAAGTCTGGCCTCGATTGATTTCGAGTCCGGGAAGTGTGTCAAACAATTTTTGTAAGAAAAGGTGTCAAAGCTGTTAAACCGGGACAGATTTAGGTCTGAACAAAAGAGGGAAAACGTGGGTCTAAAAGTGTAATTAAGGGTAGCCCTTCTGGGGAAGTTGAGTTTTATGTATTCTTTGACTCCCACGCGAAGGATAGCCGTTAATAAGTTGTGCAAGTATGATTTTATGGTCAAAACATTTTGGTGTGCGTGCAGATCCGAATCTGGATAATTTTGATGTTTGATTTTCTAAAGGGCACTTGTTTGTGCTTTAGACATCCATCATATGTGTGTTACATGGACTTAAGCTTTTGGCTTGGTCACGTGTAACGTGGTTCTATTTTTGTTTGTTTAGATTTGTGTTAGATTTTTGTTGAAGCTGCTGAGTTTTCAGGTGAGTTTTATAGTCCAATTTTTCTTTGTTTTGAACTTGGGATGGAAATGATGCTTGTGTTGAAATAAGTTTTAAGTTGCTGTGATTACGTAGTTTAAATAGTGCATGGACTTGTAAGTGGTTATTGTATGCATACTGCATGTTATGTTTCTTTTTGTGTGGTTGTTCTGTGTGATTCCAATTGGAGGGTAGCTTTGTTACCCACTATTCGTCTATGTGGTTCCAATTGGAGGGTGGTGACTCTACCCAATATTGTTCTGTGTGATTCCGATCGGAGGGTAATGATTACCCAATTATGTTGAATTTGGATCGTGGCACGTTCCGTCCCGTTGATGGTTAATGTTGAGATTGCATGTTAGTACATTGATAACTATCTTACTGTCCTGCCATGTTTTGATATCACAACGAACTTGTTGGAAAGGATTAGATTTTGTGTCTTAAACCTATGAACCTCACCAACTTTATGTTGACGTTTTTAAGCATCATTTTCAGGTGAGCATCATAAGGATAAGATAGAAGGAAGCGAATAGGCAAGACCATAGTTGCATTTGAAGATGTTTATCTTTTATGATTCGGATTTATGACTTTATTTTGGGTTTTGAATGTGATACATTGTTTGTTTATGTTTAGTAATTTATGTCTTAATAAAGACACCTTTGGAGTTTAATTTCGTTTATTTTGGGTATTGTTATGGCGCTTTGTGTCTACACAATGCTTTATTATTATGCATGTAGAAATTCTCTATTTAGACACCAAGTGTTGTGATGATATCCATGAAGTTACACTCGCGTTTTCGCCTTGGCGAGGTGTGACATTTATGCAGTTAACTCTATTTTATGCCATGTCATTAAAAACATCATTTCACTATGTCATCTCATTTTATAAACTATTTCATCTATTATAAAGATTTTCATATGCCTAAATGTTCAAAGCATCTGCAGTGCTATAATCTCAAATGCAAATCCTGGAAGTTTTTGGTAAATCTTTTATATAACAAAGTAATATTGTGTAAGAAGGTAAATTCTTGAGATTTTTAACCTAGGAGTCGACCATCATCAATTAATAAAGGAGGAAATAATAAAATTTTACTCTACTGGCTATTTTAGTGCATTTTTGAACAAACAGACTTTTATCTTTTTTTCGGTAAAGGGTTAGCCGGTAAAGTATATTAATCACATAAAATTTAAGTACAATGGAATATGGCTAAAATATCACATTAACCTCAAGTAACGTTTGAACGGCCATTGACTCGATTGTGACATGCCACAAACGATAGCAACTCTAGCTACAAACTAAATAACCAATACAACTAAGCTAGAAACATCCAAAACACCATAGGAAACCATTTAGGAGTGTTCCAAACATCAAAACACACGCCTCCAAGCCAACCCAGCAGCAGCAACAATGGAGCATAATGAGCCAAATGAGACTGCCTCTTTAAAAAACCTTACCAAGAAAAACCTAGTGGGAAAAACCTTGGTGAAGGAAAAAAGAGTACAACTCTCAAGTGGCACCCCCATCTTGAATAATACACAGACTTGGAATCTTCCATTTGTCAAGTAAAATCCGAGCAAGATGAGAGACCTTCCGAAACCGCATTGACACCGGCTTGAGCCGAACATTCGAAACAATAACATCATAAAGCTGAGAAGCAGACATAGCCTTCTTCTTGAACAATCTTAAATTACGTTCTTGCCAAATGTAATAGGTATTAGCAGCAAGCAAAACCCTGTGAGACAACAATCACAACAGATCACCTCTTTTAGAGATACTCGTGCTTAATAAAGATCAAATTAACTTAACTATATTACATAGGTTGCCATTCTAAGTTAAGCAAATTGTTTACATTTTTAGTTAAGTTTTAATGAGGACTTTTCTACTCGTGCTCCGCTACGGAATGCGGGATTTACGTTAAAAATTTTCGACAAGCAGTCCCCATATTTAACTTAGGGATTGTATTTGTAATTGCAAGTGTTCATTACACAAACAATCTATAAATTTAACTTAGGGATTATTTATGTAACCGCAAGTAACATGGAGGACGTTGTTTGCAAACTTAGGGATTGTATTTACGTTAAAAATTTACGTTAAAATTTTTCGACAAGCAGTCCCCATATTTAACTTAGGGATTGTATTTGTAATTGCAATTGTTAATTACACAAACAATTTATAAATTTAACCTAAGGATTGTTTATGTAACCGCAAGTAACATGAAGGACGTTGTTTGCAAGCTTAGTGACTTTTTTTTGCAACACACATAATCCGGAAGAACATTTATGTAAATTTTTGTTACATAAACATCCTTAGATTTAATTGAAGGACTGTTTCTATAATCAAAAGTAAACGGTAAGAACCTTGTTTGCAATTTTTCAAAGACTATGTTCATAATCATAAGTATAACCCAAGGACTATTATTGCTATTTTTGTTGGATGTTTTCTTTTTGGTGAATAGTAAACATTATTTGATACATGTTTATATTTAAAATTATGCTTGAGGTTGGGTTTCACCAAATATTGAATCTCAAATTTAAAGTAGAACATTGATTCCAAATTTGTTTTTGGCAAATCAATCAAGTTTTCAATTTATAGCTTCCGGCGCAAAATGGGAGGAATTTAGTTCCTTGTCAATTGGTAGTGCCAATATTCAAACACCTAATGAAGCAAAAATATACATTAAACTTCATACAACGAAATTTGTCTATGCTCAAATTTATATATATACATACATATAATCAAGTTAGGTCCATGAAAATGAATCTAACAAAGTTGATGATTAATGCAATAATGCTATCGTATACAGTATAAACATCTTGTCTAATATGGCTTTAGTCGTCTCGTCTCCCCTTCATGAAACGAGCCAAACCACTTTTTCTTCGGGGTGGAATTATATAAGCCCGATTATAACAACCAATGAAACAAGAGTGATGAGATTAATGATAAGAAGAGGAAGAATAACAGGTAGCAGAAACGGAAGAATAAAAAGAGTGAAGGTGAGCAAGAAAAGAGGGATAACGAGGAACGTGAAGAGAGGGGTGAAGAGGAGGAGGAGGAAAAGTCCCATGATTGAATGACTTGATTTCGAAATGCTGATTTCTTATATTACTGAGAGCTGATAAAATAGAGAATGCGTAAAATAATGTCTTTGTTTTTCATCAGTTTTGCATGCACTTGATAGATATCAATTTGCTTTTGCTTCGATGATCTTCACCATTTTGAGCTGTGTGTTCGCTGATGTATATAAAATGCCTAATGTGTGTCAATGTTTCTAATATGGTGTCCGATACGTGATGTATAAATAACTTATCACGCAAATGTGGTTTTAATAATTCTACGTCAAGTCAATCTTGAGTAACATTTGAAGATAAATCATAATCACAGCCACCGGGTGAACTTAATTGTATGCACGAAATCATTCGACATTCAGCTATACATGTAACTTAGTTGCATACTTTCATAGTGTATCTTGATCTTATGCCCACACACACGAAAATTCACGAAAAATTAATAACAAGAACTCTCTAAAAGATTAATTTCCACAACCTCGCTCAACCAGAACTCGTTATATGACTATGATTGAATACGTCAATAAAAAGCTGCCTATTATTATACGTCAATAAACAAGCTCATTCTTTCAGCTTGTCCCTCATTATTATGTAGTTGATTAGGGACTTACATTGCCTCTACTAAAAGCGATGTTATATATATACATGTTATCCTACTTCAACTTCAACATTCACCAGCAATATAATGTATCCTAAGTTGTAATATGCGAGGATCAATTTGACAATGGTCGAAAGCCAGAACGACATTCTTTTATAAATGTCGATATTTTCTTTTACACCTCAACTAAGATTGGTTATATTTCAGTTATTTTTTGTTCATTCAGTTCAAAACAGCCCGTTTTAACCCAAGCCTATTTTGACTTGAACCCATTTTGACCCGTTACTCAAACGTGCATGGCATGTTTTGCAAACTCTAGACAAGGTTATGAATGTATAGGTACGTCGTGTATTATATACTATACATAGATGAAAATCATTTGTCCACTACGTACTTCTAGTCATTTTGTGAGCTATGGTGTGCAATGGCTAATCGATATTCAATTTTCATAATGGAAACATTTTACATGAACTCCAGATGCCGAAGAAAGAACCGTATTACATATTAGTTGCCAATATTCAAAAGATTCAAGGAGGATGAACTTTGTATATACTGAACTTCATACAACTTTTGTCAAATGCTAAATCTTCTTTATATTAAACAATGCAGGAGTTACTTTTCTACATATAAGTGACAACTATATCCTTAAAATGAAAGTATTTTTACATAAGTACATGTGAGGATAATATAAACCCATGAAGATCAATCTTATAAACTTGAGAAGTCACAATATTGTCCGCATACACTTCTTGCAAAATGGCATTGGTCATCATCCTCTCATGGCATGAGCCGCTTTACAACGTACCATCAATGATGTAGTATTCGAACTAGGAATGAGAAAAAAAAAACATGTATTTTTGTGAATCAATTTTCTTTACGAGGTATGTAAATTTGTGGTATTTTTATAAGGAAATACAGTAATAAAAAAAATAACATGATAATATGAACTATGCAAGCCCAATAACAACAATGAGGATAACAAGAATGGCAAGGTTAAGGAGAATAAGAGGAAGAAAAATAGGTATTAGAAAAGGATTAATAATAAGGCAGAAGGAGAGAAAGACAACAGGGGCGAGGATTAAGAGGAAGAGAGGAGTAAAGAACAGAAGGAGAACAAGGCCCATGATCGAAATGAAATGAATTGATTTAAGAACAATCGCGTTCTTATATTCTTCTAACGACTTAATAAACCTGATGGATACGTATATAATTTCCTTTGTTAACATCATTTCCGCATGCCCTTAATATCAGTTTGTTTCAAAGGTGAGGTCGATCAGAAACTCTTCCTACTCTACCTTTCAAGGTGTGTGTTTGTTGATCTATATGTTCATAAGTTTAAGCAACAACATACGAACACTTCTCTGTATGCGTTTTCTCTATCTGTGGTATCATCATCCCCAAATAACTTTGTTTATGGGCATCCTGTGTTTTAAGATTCTTAACCATCATCATCTCAATTAGGTATTATAAACATTTGGTTAAAAGTTGATATCTTTTCATATATTTAAGATAACTAAATATTTGTCTTGGTTTAAAGGCTTTTTACACAATGTATATATGAGGTCAGATTCAGATACATAAAACATAGCGAACGGCTAATAATATACTATAATAATTTACGCAACAAAAAGGCTCGCTGATAAATGAATGCGGTGAAAACTTAGTATCGTATTTATGCATTCATCACCATTCACGTCATTAGTCACACAGATCGAAACAACTCCAAATGCAGATAAATAACCTGTATGGTTCCGCTAATTATTATGACTGTCACTGGTTGTTGGAGCATTTCAAGTAGACCACACAAGCGATATCTGCAATATTTGACTTGCACTTGCCAAAATTCTAATCTGGAGATGTCTCAATTTTGGACGGGTTACTGTCATTTGCTCTTCCATAACTATTCTTAATTGCAATTCTCTTTTATGTTGGCCAAATTAAAAACCTTGACCATATTCACTGTCATTGATCTTAAGCATATGCTACATGAATTTACTTCAGGTACATTGATTATTAATTGTGTAGTTAGAGTCTAAATTACATGGTCCTCTTATCAACTATTTATGAAAAAACATAAATTGAGTTATATGAGCAATATGGTGAAAATTTTACAGTTCTCTATAACCACATCTATCGGTCATTTGTTCTTCACAAACCACCATAATTTTCTTAAGTAAATTAGACAACATGTCGTTATAACGGCCTTTGCCCCATTAGAATCAAAGGAAATTATTGGGATGAGATATTTGGCTCAAGCCCGGCATGTAGCCGGGCTTGAGGTCCATTAGGGTTTCAGGTTATCATTTATTGCATTATAAATACTTCATCAATAAAATATAACACCTATGGGGTTTTCATTATTCAACATAAATAACCTTTGTACATATTGAACTTCATAAAGATTTGTAGCAATATGGAGAACACCCGTTAGAATTTGTATGCATTTTCATCACGTATAAATAGAGTTACAAATAATCATAATTGCAATGAGATTCCAACACTATACAGTATACACCATATACAAAGAACAATATAAAAGATATAAACCGTATACATCAAGTATATTATCAAATTTTGTTCAATGCTCTAATTTCTTTATATGTAATAATCAATGAGCAACATATGTTTTTACAGAAGTGTGAATATAACGAGGCTCATGATGACGAATCTTATAAACTTGACAAGTAAGAATACAGTATACACTTGAGTCCCCAACGAATTTGGCCATTCCTTTCATGCAACGAGCCGCTTAGCACACCATCATCGAGGTGGTACTAGAACTAGAAAGTATCCGTCTTTACATACTTTTTATGAGCCGGTTTTCGTTACCCGGGATCAATAATTTCTTGTATATTTTATAGGAAAGCAAACAAAAACAAGTTAAAAGTGAGGCTTATAGAAGGCCAATAACAATAGCAAGGATAACAAGAGTAAGAAGGTTAAGGAGAATAAAAGGAAGAACTAAAGGAAGTAAAAAAGGAAAAACAGTAAGAAAGATTGTGAGAAAGATAAGAGGAATGATGAGGAAAACGAAAAGAGGGGTGGCCAATATGAGGAAAAAAAGTCCCATGATTCAAATGAATAATATTGATTTATTTACGTATAATTGTCTTCTTATATTCCTCAATGATCAAAGTTGATAAATAAGAAGACACGTAAATAATATCTTTGTTTTTCATCATATTTGCATGCTATTAATACGTCTACAAACTCTTCTTTACCGTTTTAAGTTGTGTGTTGACACAGGTATAAAGTCCTAAATGTGTGTCATGCAATGTGTTAAAACTAGCATTCTTATTTCTTAATATGCAATCTTACATATAAATCTATATCTATATCTATACTACTAGATAAGTACTCATACATAGTAACGGAATTTTACAGTGACAGATAGTTTAAATGATAAAAAAAAAAAGTTTATGGGTTATAAACGAAAAATAATAAAAGTTTGAGGATTTGGTGATTACACATAAAGTTTTGAAACCCGGTTCGACCCGGATGGTTCAACCGGTTGAATCGTTCTGGTCGAAAAACGGGTCAAATTAAAACGGGTCAAATTAAACCGGGTCAACCCGACGGGTTGAGTCGAAAAAATGGGTCAAATTAAATTAGGTCAACCTCGCCGGGTTTGAAGCGTCTCGGGTCAACCCAGTTTTCGATGTGTATTAACAGTTTCCATTTAAAACATATGTTTTCAACATTTTCTTTTTTAGTTTCAACTTTTCACTTTTTCTTTTATATATTGGATATAGATATATAAAGGAAAAGCACTTAAAGTGGAAAAGTTGAAAAATTAAGTAAACTATTTATGAAAAACTATAAACTTTATTATTATTTTTGTTTATAATCAATCTTATTTTCATTCAGTTTAAATAGTGTTAGTGTTTAATCAATGTTTTGAAAATTGGGTCTCAAATTAACCCGGTCAAGTCATCGGGTTACAGGTTCGACCTTCAGGTCAACCCGGTTTTCCAAAAAAAAACAATTTATATATATTTGGAATGATACAAATATATATACACACACACACACACTACAAAAAATAGTTTTATTTTCCACACTTATTTTGCTACGGTATGTTCAACTGTGGATTTTTTTTTATATGAATAATAATTTTGCTACATTTATAATTGTCATAAATATTTTAAAAAATTAATTCACGTATATTAATATTACAATAAAGCTACAGTTATATGTGTAGTAAATGTTTCCACACTTTTTATTATAAACATTTTTTCCAATTTTGCCACACTTTTAGGTGTGGATATTCAAAAAATATTTTCACACTTTTAACCATAGAAATTTTGATAATATCTCCACACTTAGGGGGGAGGGAGTGGAAGTTTCTTACCCTAATACCCTGAGGGTGCCACGTCACCTCTATCCAATAAAAACCTTCCAACTCAAAACTACCCCAATACTACCCTAACACTACCCTAAGTAGACGGAGTGGTACCTTAGTACCCGAATTCATCTTTTTTTTTTTTTTTTTTTTTTTTTTTTTTTACCTGCACAGGGAGTGGTACCCTTCTTCTTCCTTTAGCTTTGTTCCTGTACCTGCAAAAAAAAAAAAAAAAAAAAAAAAAAAAAAAAAGAGACAAAAATACAAACACAACCCAACCAAACGCTCCCAACGTATTAATTTTGCAACGGTCCACTTCGGTTTCCCAGCTCGAATTTGGAACTCGCTCCGCCTACCCGAGCTCGGCCGAATGGTGTAGCCGCTCGGTTTCGTGAACCCGACTCCACTCCGTCCTACCTTATATGTGTAGAAAAATTTGTCACACCCATTATTACTACATATGAAAAAGTGTGGATTCTATAATTTTACACATTTTTAACCGTGGCTATTTGGCTTTTAAAATGTAGAGAATTCAACTAATTTTGTAGTGATATATATATATATATATATATATATATATATATATATATATATATATATATATATATATATATATATATATATATATATTGGATCATTTAAAAAGTTGATCTCAAGATAAAAGTGAGAGAAGTGATCTCAACCGTTAGATCACCCACTCTTCCCCTCCTTTTTTTCCTTACAAAGTCCAGGGGCATTTTTGATACTTCCTTCTTTTTTCAGGGGGAATCTTTGTAAATCCATACTCCTTTCATCCTTATTTTTTAACTGTGAATGTTTTTCAACTATCATATCATTCTTTTATATTTTAGACATCAATATTGTAACGTTTGTTGCCTTCAAAACACAAATATCATTTAAAACATGTATTATATGTGTTATAAAATGTTTGGTAGTGTCAAAATCCAATATATACATACAAGTAATCGTCTTATTCTCTATTTTGTTTTCGTAGTTGCGATACTGGACATGATATGTTGGGAACACAAAATGAGAAACTTATGGTAGGATGACTAATTTTTTCAGCTTCTTTGAACCAATGTTTTTGCAGGAAACAGGCAAACATCCCACCGCTAAGAGAGCCTCCTGCAGGGCAATGTCCTGAACTGGTCCCCCTCTCCTCGAAATCTGCAGGATCAGATTGATCATTTGATTCAAACTGTCCATCTTTTTGTAGCTTGATTCCAGACCCCACTAGCTAAACAGCTGAAATAGAGACAAGACTTTTCCCCATTGCTTCAGTGGTTGTCATATGTGATAAAGTAAAGCTGTCATGCGCATGTTTTTGTGATTGAGCTTGTTTTCTTTTTGCTTGGGCAAATGCAATCAGATGCCTCATTGACGTTTGTTGATTCTGCACTTCTTGAATCAGCCAATACAATTGTTCTCAAGAATTTCTAACTGCATCAACCAATGGGACAATATTAGTACCAATCCGATTACTCCCCACCTAGGCTAAACTTATGGTTAACTTGGAGAAACTCGGCCAAAACTCGAATTAAAATATTTGAACAATTGTGTTAATGTTTCTAAACAAATTTCTAAGGTCCTATCAACATGTCAAACATAAAACTTTCAAACTTATACAAATAGATATATACTGATTACTCCCCACCTAGGCCAATTTACAAGCTACAACGTAGTCAACCGTGCCTAGCGTCTTTTACAGCCATGATACCCTCACTATTCAAAGTTGTGTTTATTTCATCTCTTCAAGAATTGTACTAGTAGTACTCATGTCATATTCCACACAATACAAAGCACCACTTGTCCTAATTCCTAACTACCTTCACAACAATAACTAGCATGTGCGACATATTTATAGAAGAAAAGACTCTTTGCTATTTTACGAGATTTAAACAATGGACTATAAAAAGAATATGATTTAACCTTTGTGAAGGTGTCACCTTGATTTAGAAGATAAAGAAACTTTGTAATAACCTGGAAATAGAAAAAAAAAATACAATCTGTTAGATCGTATTCATGTAAGGAAAGTCAAAAATATAAAAATCATATGTCAAAATAATATAAGCACCTGAGAACACCTCCTTGGTTATTGTTGTAAGCTGAATCAGGAGCTGTAACTATCGTTACTTCACTGATGTAGGAAGCAACTTCAACCTTCACATCGACATCCGAATGTCTTAAAACATCATCCTGAATCAAATCCTTAATTGTAGGTTTAAGCGCATCTAGCATTATTTTTTGGAGGACCGGTCATGATAATTAGTATCAGATTGGGTTGACCCATGATAAATTAATTGCTAAACACATCAAGTCTCTCTACTGGCTGGGAAGCATATACAAAAGAAACAATAATTGAGACAAAATGCTAGTATCAAATCTTCACAATCTATACATTTTGTATACATGTTATTGGTTTTATATTGAAAGCTACAGTGCTATATCAACAACCACAACCTTATGTTTGGTTTAATACAGTAAAGATACAAATAGATGGCTTACTATTACCACATATGCACTAAATATGTAAATGGATACCCATGAAAAGGAACAAGTGCAGCTACTTCAACGATAAAAAAGGCTTCATCCAACAAATACCACCAAATTCCTTCATAACTAGCAATTGCCTTTTGTGCATCAAATTAAATGGAAATGGATGCACTAAATATGCAAACGGATGCACTAATATGTCCAAATAGATGCACTAAACATGCAAATAGATGCACTAAACATGCAAATAGATGCGATAACACTTATTTTAGACTCATTCCATCCAAGGCAGTACCAATACTTCAACATCAAACTAACAGCAAACATAAACATTCACTATGTTTTCCTAATTACAAGAATAACAAACAACTTTAATAAACAAAACACAAACAAAAGGGTAATCCCTATAAGCAAAACGACAAAATCCAAACAAACTACTATGATGTTTGAAAACCACAACTTGAAGTACAAACTACCTATTCAGTAACTCTCGCTAATTCACTACTACTGTATATTACTAATTATCAACTAGCCTTATATTTCAAGCATCTTTTCATCAAATGCACCTATAACTATTTTAAACAGCTTTAAACAACAAATTACATATAAAACAAATCATGAATAAAACATAACAAAACAGTAATTTTGTTCGCAAAATGACAAAATCAATGCAAACTCCTATCCACTTTTGAAAGCCACAACTTCACGAAACAAACTACCTACTCGCTAAAACTATCATTATATTCACTAATCATCAACTAGCAGTAAACTTAAGCATCATTTGATCAGATATATTTATAATTCTTAGACAAAACGTGAATTACCAAACCAATCACAAATGTAACAAAACTGTATTTCTTGTATGCAACACGACAAAATTAATAACTAATCATCAACTGCCCCAATATTTAAGCCTCATTTCATCAAATATGCCTATAACTATCAAAAGAACATCAATCAGCAAAATTACATATTCAACACAAACATTTAAAAAAAAAAAAAAAAAAAAAAAAAAAAAAAAAAAAAGTAACAGAATGATAACGCTACACGCGTCGTTCGGGGTCAAGGAAACTTCCTTTTCTTCGAGCAAGTTTTATAACACCCTAGGCAGTGAACCTAATCGTTGTAGTGTAGTAATTAGGGTAAGCCACGGGTATTGATATCGTTCTCTAGGGGAATAGGAATGCTAGTAGGGAGTTACTACGCTAAGGTTAAGGTTGAGGAAGATTATTTTTTATCTTTTTATATTTTATGAAAATGGAAAGGTACGAATCTCCGGTATTGGATTTGGGGGGTTGGTATTTCTACCGATTACTCTACTATTATCTAATTATCTAAACTAAGGTTGTGGGAGTCTATGTCTAATTAATGTGTGCTCGTATGATAGTTTAAAGATGTGTTTACTTAGTTTGTATTACTCCTTAATTATCTCCTATTGATGGTTGAGTGTCACGTCTTATTCCTAGTTGCGTTGTGTTTCTAAAGTTGTAGGGTATGCGTTTCTCCCTAACTCTTTGAACTTACCAAAGGGTCTTGTCTACAAATCCACTTAGAGATTATAGACTCCTACTCTAAGGCACTCTTCGGATGTTTTAGCCTACAATCACTCAGGTAATCATACTCTAAGGTTCACAAAGATGAATCAAGCATTAAGTACACAACGAATGACCTATCGCATTACTAGATCATTAATCAACTAAGATAAGAAACAACCAATCAATATTCAATAATTAAGTTTCATACTTCCTAAGCAAACACACAAATAAATTAGCCGGACATGGAAAACATGCAAGCATACACACAAATAATCAAAGACATAATTGAATTAATGAAGCAAAGACTTATCTTGGTGTAAGATAGGGTTAAAAACCCTAAAATACTGTACAAGACACCTTAGGTTCGGTTTTAGGTTTTTACTCCCAAGACTCTCCACACAAAGACTGAAAAATTCGGATTCTATATATAAGATTACAATTGCGACGGCGTCACCTTATGTTTAGTGACGCCGTCGTGTCGCCGCCATTAGGGTTTCGTCTTGGCCACGTTAACCTTGCGACGGCGTCACCTTATGTCCGTGACGCCGTCCTCTTCAGCTTCTGACGTCGTCTGGATCGCATCTAGGCCGTCTGAGTAGCGACGGCCTACTCTTTCACAACTAGACGCCGTCTCTTGAAAACACGAGTTTTGAGTTCTGACCCGTCACAATAATTCTCCGACGGCGTCGCACATAGAACCTGACGCCGTCGCCTTCTACATTCAGCGACTGTGAGTGTCTCGATTTCGACTTTGGCCATTTTCTTCATATATTCGCGCCTTTTCGTCCAAATAAGTGCCATTCCAGCATTTTGCCTTCACGAGACCTAAAAAGTGAAAAGGAACGATATTAAGCAATAACGGATACAAAAGTGATCAAATGAGGACTTAAACGACCCCTCAAAATGGTACCTTTTAAAACCTTATCAAATATCCCTACACTTGTTATTTGCTTGTCCTCAAGCAAATGTGCTTTTAGCCAATTAATTTATAAGTTAGGGGTCATTCAGCATTAATTCAAAATGGTCCACAACACATATAAGCCCCGCAAAAGTCATAACAAGCACGGAAATTACATACTAGCACCTCACATGGGGTGTTTGGATACTCACATCTCTCTCAGGTGTATAAATGAAATATAACAATATAGGAAATGGAAGATAAACACTTATTAACCGGTCCTAGTACATAGATTACCATAAGCTTGAGAATAGATCAAACCTCCATCGCTTTGGCGTAAGCACCTAGGAAAGACTATCAAAGAGGTCTTTTAAAGGGTTGTAACGTTAGGCTTATGGTAGGGAAATAAGGGTTTGGTGGGATAGGCTATTTAGTGGTGGTAAGTCAAAAATCTTTATGTTAACTGCATATGAAGAATGGCGTTGCTAAGCCAAGACTCGACACTCTAAACTCTAGATAACTGAAATAAACAAACATAAATTAAAAGATAGATGTAGGATGGTAGCCCGTATGGTTTTTTTTTTTTTTTTTTTTTTTTTTTTTTTTTTTTTTTTTTTATCACTCTATTTTTTTTCTTTTCTCTTTTTCTATTTTTTTTCGATTTTTTTTTTTTTTTTTTTTCATACACTTTTACTCTACCATCCTCTACGATAACATCAAAATACTAGGGATTTACAGGCACATCCCTACACTTGAGTTTTTATTATTCTAACACTAATTTGACCCGATCTGACAAGATCAAAACAATTGGGGTACATTATTATGCAAACAAAGGGAATTTGAATTTAACGTTCCCTTCCCGTCATTTCATAAACTTTAACTTTTCCCATGAATCCCAATCATCCCAAAACTGTATACAAAGGATATGACTCTACTTAGCAACTTATGCAAGCAACTAGATAATTGAACTAAGGGTTTAGGGTGATAACAAACATTTGCACTAAAAGTGAGTGCATAAGGGGTAGGCTAAGGCGATTTGGGTGTATATTTGGGGGTGGGGTGTAAACAATGCTCTTCATTGATATTCCGGAAAAACCGAAACATCACGAGAACCGCGAAAAGGATAGGCTCTGAGGGGTTAACTAGGGGTATCGTGTACTAAAGATGAGTACAACGCAAAGGGTGTGGGGGAATTACTCAACCGATATGGAAGAAGTAATTATATTACAGGTATCAAACAAGGGTTTATCCTAATGCCTCTTATCATTTAGTTATTCCTAACTACACAAGTGTAGCCTCACTTGCGATCTCGGAATGCATCACAAAACAAGTTCTAGAATCTAATATACTACCGGTTCACACTCTAAGCATTAAAGATGGATGCTTTAATTCCTACTAATCTAAGGGCGATCCTCACATTTTGGGTGGAATTTGGGTGGTAAGGGTTTTTGTGCTAGTCATATAACTTCCTATCCATGAGACGCTTTTGTTAAGACTAATGGCCCACTCCTATATGTCATGAAAAAATTTAAATTTGGTGCCAAAATTACCCTAACCGACATTTCTCATGGTTTATTACACAATCACAATTGGACAAAGCAAATAGTCAAGGATAAGCATAGTTTCAAAGTTCCCGTTTTATTTTCCCTCCCTACACTTAAACTGAACATTGTCCCCAATGTTCCCCGAAAGTATCAAAGTTATGATAAAAGAAGGTAATTAAAAACGAAAGAAACTAATACTCCCCTGATTAGCTCGGTAGGATCCGTGTGTGAAGTAGTGGTTAAATTCTTTTCAAGAAGAATTATTGCGTGAAAAGCTCCTTCCAATCTTATGTAACTTCTTCTTGACAAACTAAACCTGCACACTTGAAGAAAACAAACGAAACCTTCGCGTAAAATCGGCGGTAATAATATATATAAGACTCGATTTAAACTAGGATATAATGCTTGTGGAATGAATGTTTACAGAATTTCTAAGAAAATTAAGACCTGGAAAATTCCAAAAATTTATAAGTAGCTCAGAAAACGAGAAAAAGTAATCTGATGTTTTTACTCCTTCCTGACGCCGTCAGGTTGCAATCCTGACGCCGTCAGGTTATCCTGACAAAAACTGGTCTGCGATTTTCTGGAAAAATTTCTGGAAAATTTACATCTTTAGAATCTGGAAAAATTTCTGCAAAACATTCATTATGACTCGATACAAGCATTTGACTCGAACAAACAAACATATATATCTTTTAATTAATTGTTATTCTCATGTTTACGTTTCTTTTGAAAACGTGTGTAATCCTCCCTACACTTATCCCTTATGTAAAATACCTTTATATGTAATTAAGACGAAGTTAAAAACAAAATAAAGCATTTTTACAAATTTAAACATGAGGATAAACAATTAATAAAAGATATATGACACTAACAAGCAAACAATTAAGCATGGGTTGCCTCCCACGAAGCGCTTTTCTTTATTTAAGAGTCTTGTAGCTAGACTCGTAGTCGTGCTCCTACGTTTTCTCATCATCCCTCTCTTGCTCATACTTAAGCCATTCTAACGCTCTTTCATTCTTTTTGTAATCATCTCCTAATTCAAGGCATTTTTTGTAATACCGCTTAGTTTTCTCATGTGGGTACCTAAGCCCATTCTGCTTATCCCTTTCACTAAGCAATGGAATAGGGGTCATTCTATTACAAACCTCGATGTCCTTATGTTTAAACCTAGGATGAGCGCGTGGCATTTGGTAGATAAAATCTTCAATTTCATCAGAGAATGTAATTAGACCATCAATCATCCGTTCATTCAACCTAGTCAATTTCTTGAAAGGTTTCCCAAAAATTATTTGAGTGAGGTCCTTATCTATAAATTCTCCTAAGTCTTCTAAGACCATGAACTCTACCAAATAAGTAAAACTTCCGACAAACACATGCAAATAAATGACTGCTTCAACAACATTGTTCCCTTGATAAGTTAACTCTTTGACCTTGATTTTGTTGTATAGGTCCCTTGAAATTAAGTTTATAGGTAAGAATGAATTCAAATAAGCATCGAACCCGTCTAGTCCTATTTTGCAAGGGAATTGCATATTAAAGGGGCCATCTTTCTCAATCCTGCACCTAGGGTCAAAACATTGGGATGGGTCTTCCTTAATTTCAGAACTAACTTCTTCATTAATGACCTCCCCGCTATCAAGTGCTGCATCATAATCAAATTCCTCATCAGAATCAGAGTAATAGAAAGGACTTTGTTGTTGCCAATTCATCTCATTATGCTCTAGGTGATTACCAAAATGGTGGGTGGGTGAAGGGTTTTGTGGGATTGCGCTCTCAATCTCGGGATTGGGAACGGGTAAAGTAAAGAATCTTCGATGAAAAATACGGATCATGGTTAACGATGGTTTTTACGAACGGGGGTCACGAATAAGGGGGATAGACTAAGAGAAATCTAAAAATGAGAAAAAAAGTTTACTTGATAGGAATCAAGCAAAGAAACCTAAACGAGGTGGACTACTAACTAGCTATTCTATTCCCCGGCAGCGGCGCCAAAAACTTGATAACGCTACACGCGTCGTTCGGGGTCAAGGAAACTTTCTTTTCTTCGAGCAAGTTTTATAACACCCTAGGCAGTGAACCTAATCGTTGTAGTGTAGTAATTAGGGTAAGCCACGGGTATTGATATCGTTCTCTAGGGGAATAGGAATGCTAGTAGGGAGTTACTACGCTAAGGTTAAGGTTGAGGAAGATTATTTTTTATCTTTTTATATTTTATGAAAATGGAAAGGTACGAATCTCGGGTATTGGATTTGGGGGGTTGGTATTTCTACCGATTACTCTACTATTATCTAATTATCTAAACTAAGGTTGTGGGAGTCTATGTCTAATTAATGTGTGCTCGTATGATAGTTTAAAGATGTGTTTACTTAGTTTGTATTACTCCTTAATTATCTCCTATTGATGGTTGAGTGTCACGTCTTATTCCTAGTTGCGTTGTGTTTCTAAAGTTGTAGGGTATGCGTTTCTCCCTAACTCTTTGAACTTACCAAAGGGTCTTGTCTACAAATCCACTTAGAGATTATAGACTCCTACTCTAAGGCACTCTTCGGATGTTTTAGCCTACAATCACTCAGGTAATCATACTCTAAGGTTCACAAAGATGAATCAAGCATTAAGTACACAACGAATGACCTATCGCATTACTAGATCATTAATCAACTAAGATAAGAAACAACCAATCAATATTCAATAATTAAGTTTCATACTTCCTAAGCAAACACACAAATAAATTAGCCGGACATGGAAAACATGCAAGCATACACACAAATAATCAAAGACATAATTGAATTAATGAAGCAAAGACTTATCTTGGTGTAAGATAGGGTTAAAAACCCTAAAATACTGTACAAGACACCTTAGGTTCGGTTTTAGGTTTTTACTCCCAAGACTCTCCACACAAAGACTGAAAAATTCGGATTCTATATATAAGATTACAATTGCGACGGCGTCACCTTATGTTTAGTGACGCCGTCGTGTCGCCGCCATTAGGGTTTCGTCTTGGCCACGTTAACCTTGCGACGGCGTCACCTTATGTCCGTGACGCCGTCCTCTTCAGCTTCTGACGTCGTCTGGATCGCATCTAGGCCGTCTGAGTAGCGACGGCCTACTCTTTCACAACTAGACGCCGTCTCTTGAAAACACGAGTTTTGAGTTCTGACCCGTCACAATAATTCTCCGACGGCGTCGCACATAGAACCTGACGCCGTCGCCTTCTACATTCAGCGACTGTGAGTGTCTCGATTTCGACTTTGGCCATTTTCTTCATATATTCGCGCCTTTTCGTCCAAATAAGTGCCATTCCAGCATTTTGCCTTCACGAGACCTAAAAAGTGAAAAGGAACGATATTAAGCAATAACGGATACAAAAGTGATCAAATAAGGACTTAAACGACCCCTCAAAATGGTACCTTTTAAAACCTTATCACAGAACCTCACTGACAAAAATCCATAATTTATGTACACCTAACGACTCGAACAAACTCTTATCCACTATTTAACAACATAATTGAAGGTACAAATTAACCCACTCAATAAAACTATCACTATCACCACTAATCATCAACTATTCCTTAACTTTTAAGCATCATTTCATCAATTACACCTATAACTATCAAAAAACTTCAATCAACAAACTACATATTGAACAATTACAAATTAGGAAGTCGTTGCTTTTCATTTCCAGTTACATTTACTCCGTTAATTTTTTCACATGTGCAGCTATGAGAAAAGGAACAAGTGCAGCTACTTCAAGGCTAAAAAAGGATTCATCCAACAAATACCACCAAATTCCTTCATAACTAGCAATTGCCTTCTATGCATCAAATTAAATGTAAATGGATGCATTAAATATGCAAATGGATGCACTAATATGTCCAAATAGATGCACTAAACATGTAAATGGATGCACTAAACATGCAAATATATGCAATAATGCTTATTTTAGACTCATTCTTGACTCATTCAATTATAAGTAACAAGAACAGTCTTGGCAAAATGCACACAGATACGCAACTACAGGCTCAAAGAGGTTAACAAAGTTGTGATTTTTCAGATTTGGTAAACACAAAAAATAGTAAATAGTGAAACTGTAAAATGGACTCAATCAAGCAAGAGAACATGTCTCAACTCTAACATAGTTGTTGCAACATTAAATACCATGGCTGCGAGGATGAAGTTAATAGGCCAACTACCACGATCAATCATTCGATTTAAAGCACCTGTTTCACTGTTGCAAAAAGGAAAGAAACACGAAGATATGTAACAAACTCACACTTGGCTTCGAGTAAAACCAAAAGTATTCATGGGATATCCACATAATGAATACAAAAACTTTTTTCAATGCAACACTCTAGATGATCAAGACAACTACACACAGATGCAATTACTTGTTTGATTCTTATAGTTTAGCATTGTACAATAACAACACTTGTTCACTCTGAATGATAACAAAACCAACTAACCTACAAAACTAGCCTTTTCTGCACTTTACCATAAATTTTATTTCCATTACTTTAAACTCAAAAAGGTTTGATGTCAAACCTATAAAGTCACATTAAATAAAAGTTGAAGCCAGTTAATCAAATAGGAAGTCGATAGATATACTTAAGATGATACCGCAGATCAAGCTGGTGCAAAATGTGTAAACACCTGTATCTCACACATAAGTATAGCATAAACTTCATATCTCAGAACTGGAAGAAGACTTTGAGCTCAGTTCGATAACACCTTTCCGGATACCAACCTAATAGTCCGCGCTGCAACCTTAGAAAACACTGTAGTTCGCAACTCTGTAACAAGACAAACACACAGAATAAGTCGAGAATGAAGTAGTAAAAAAAAAGGATCGCATGCCATATTTAGGTTTATTGTTGTCACGGAAAGAACCAGCAATTACTTCATGATAATGTACAGTTGAAAGCAGAGGCCCCTGTTCGTGCTATACCATTACCAATTAACACAGCCACTGGACTAACAAAAACATCTAAAGCCGTTGAATTAGCAGCCGCAAATTCAAAAAGTGAGCTAGGATTTCCCGTTGCTATTGTTAACCAGTCAACAGCTAGCTTAAATAAGAACGGAACTTGGAACATTCATTACCTGAAAGAAATTTAGCAAGCATGTATTACTAACATTGGCCATTATTTAGTATTGAATCATAAAAAACTTACAATAGCGACACGTGTTTCATTGAAGTATTTCAGTTTAGTACCTGAATTGAGCATGACAAATGTATCACTTTTAGCAATTACTTCCAACACTGTCAAGCAAACTGTGTTGTCTTGTAACTGAAGATCATGCAAACAAGCAAACCTCCTAACACTGTCATGCATTAAATGGAATGAGTACAATTAAACATACAAGCGGATACACTAAACGTATACATTGATGCCTTAATATGCCTCACGATGCACTAATTAATACTCGTTGATGCCCTAATATGTCCATTGATGCACTAAACATACAAATAGTTGTCCAAGTATTTTCCAATGATGCACTAATCATACTAACAGATGTGATAACGCTTATTTCATATGTAATAATAAAAAAAAAACAGATGCCCTAACATGTAACGTGATGCTTTACTCACACTCGGGATGCCTTAAGGTGTCACACGACACTCTAATTATACTAATTGATTCCATAAAATGAGTTGCTGATGCTTTAAAATGTACACTAGTTACATAATGTATAATCATGATGCATTAATCATACACACTTCAAGTGCTAACGTTTCATGAGATGGCCTAATCATAAACTCTCGATGCCCTTACTTTTTTATTTCATGCTCTAATCACACACATTTTTTGCCCTAAAATTTTCATTTCATGCACTAACCATACACTCCCGATGCGTTAATTTTTTAGCAGGATGCTTTAATCATTCTAACAGATATCACAACATTAATGTCTGATTCATTAATCGAACAAAAAGATGCCAAACAAGTCACGCGATGCTCTAATAATACACAATGGATGCATCAATCTATCACTCTAATCTAACAAAAAATATAAATTCCTTATACCGATGCACTTATTCACACAAATAAATGCTATAACATATTATTTACACATATGCACTAAAATATAATTTATACATACAAATTCATTAAATGTCATTCTATTCCATAATAACAGTAATTATTTTATAATTTTCACGATGATGCACTAAAATTACATAAAAATTAAAAAAAAATTGTAATTAAAAACCTACAATTGCCGGAATGCACTAAAATAACATAATCTTTACATTTGCCTCAATCATAAAAACTATACATAATTATAACATGTTTAAATCAACAAAATGATGAATATCCAAAATTCTTACAATTTCAAAACTTCTTTTTGGTCATTTTTCTGATGATCGGAGAGCAAAATTATGGCATTCACTAGTTTTTTATCTAATTTTGCTTTGATTTTGATCGGTAATTGTCAGAATTTGGGGTTTTTTTATTGGTGTGTGTGTTTTAATAATGGAGTGGTGGCGATGGAGATGATGGTGGCGATAGAGGCGGAAATAGTGGCTATGGAGATAATGGGTTTTTGATAAGGATTGAATGATCGGAGTGTGTTATTTTTTGTTACCAGTAAAATGGTGGCAATGGAGATAATGGGATCCGCCCTTTTTTAATTATTTTTTCAACTTTTACCCTGAAGTTTGGGACATTTGTAAAATATACCCTATAACTTTTTTTCTCACTTTTCTATCTAATTATACTTTTCTCTAGAACCGGACTATATATATATATATATATATATATATATATATATATATATATATATATATATATATATATATATATATATATATATATATATATATATATACTTTTCTCTAGAACCGGACTATATATATATATGGTCCGGATCCGGTGCAGATTGGATTCTAAGTAGAGATGATGCGGATAATATCACAGTAACTTTATTAAAAAAATCAGAAAAATCTGAAAAAATAAATAATAAATAATAATAAATAACAAATAATTAACAATCGCTGAAACAAAATTCAAAAAAAGAATTGTTTTCATGGTTAAAAAGGAATTATGATACTATGGTTTTTTTAATATCATTGTAACTATCATACATTTTTTTAATAGCATCGTACGTTTTATAAATATTGCAATAAAAAAAACATTGGTATTAAGTTATTTACTAATATCAAAGTAACTTTTTCAATAAAATTGTTAAATCGCAGCTGCTTTTTACATGTAAACAACTCTTTTTATTTTTTTTAATGTCATATTCATAGTAACTATCATGATTGTTTTTTGAAAATTTTAATATCACCGTAACTATCATGGGTTTTTAATATCACGGTTCATTTTTACATGTAAAAAACTTAATATCACGATTGGTTTTATAATATCACGGTTTTATAATATTGTTAATATCACGGTAGGTCTCATAATCAAAATATAAAAAAAGTGCTCAGAAACATCTGAAAAAAATAAAATAAATAAAATAAAAGAGGATAGCAATAGTAAGGATCACTCAAAAGGAAAAAAATTAAAAAAAAAAAATCGTTTACATGAACAATTGGTATCGTTAAGTTTTTTTTTACAAAAGTCAATATCAGATCTGTAATGAGTGGTCCAGATATGCCCCTTGGGTTGATCCGGGTCACTTCAAACCTAGCAGGTCTAACAGGGTTTCGAAAATATAAAAACTGTTTTTTCAACCGGAATTGGTTCAACTGGTGGAACCGGCCTGTTTGAACCGGGTTATTTTTCGTTTATAACCCATAAACCTTTTTTTATCACTACAACTATCTGCTGCTATAAAATCTCGTTGTTATGCACAAGTACCCGTTTAGTAATGTTAAATGTGTACATATTTGGAGTTAATGGTTAAAAGACAAGTGACATAAATCACGATTTAAAATTTGTTCATGTGATTCTTCGTTATCGTGTTTAAGAGTATTAATCATCTCGCTAAAAAAAAAAAAAAAAAAAAAAAAAAAAAAAAAAAAAAAAAAAAAAAAAACTAATTTTCAAACGTATATAAGTGTGTAAAATCATTTGAAATTATGACTACGTAAATTAGTTATGACGTATGTCTCCGGCTTATCCACAAAACCGACACCCGGGGTGGACCTATGGGGTTCTTGAAGGTTCACGGGAATCCAATGGATATTTGCCGTCTAGCGTAAATTTTCGTTATAAATCCTGATTTCTTTTAAATAAACCTGGTCCTAAAATTTTGTGTCACACAAATACATGTCTTTTTCGGTTAATCCACTAATGTGTCGAAAGAAATACATGTCTTTTTATAGCTTTAATGAAATCATAACTTTTAATTTATTTTTTTCCTTTAAACGCGTCAAAAAAAATTGCACTCCTCATAACTTAAAATCATGGGTTCGCCCCGGCCCATAAGTTTACACAGATGCGCGAACAGTTGCACAAAAGCTCATCACAATTTTGTTCCTCCTCATATCCTTGTTGTAGAACCTACATAATTTGCACTTCGCAATAATTGGTATTAGATCACGCCCAAACACCCACTAAGAAATGAAAATACGATGCGTCTAGTCAGAAGCCATGACCATATATGCTACAGGATATCACTTCATGTACAGTTTATAACTCCATATGGATTACCAAATAAATCAATATGCGGTCCTCAAAACCACTTTAGATATAAACACATAAATTAAATTATATGTACGGTATGGTAAAATTTTGCATTTCTCTAGTATCATATCTATTGGCAATTTTATTTGTTCTTCACAAACCACCACCATTTGCTTACGTAAATTAAGACTTGTTGTCATTCATTATAAAGGGCTTCATGTCACTAGTAGCACAAACAGAACTCCAGCTGCAAAAGGAAGAAATTTCATGCTTCTGCCCACAATGGTCACTGGTTAGAGCGTTTCAAGTAGACCACACAAGCGATGCCTGCAATGACTGCTGCACTTGCCAAAATCCCAGTCTGCACATGGCTTGATTTTGGGTTCTCTATTGTTCGCTCTTCCATGACCGTACCCAATTGTGATTCTTTTTTCCGTTGGCCGAATTCAGAGTTGTCTAAATGCAATCGCAACACCTAAATTTGAGTTAAAAATCATTAATCTCAAAAACAAGAAAAAAAATATTGGAATATAGTTTAGTGCATCTCCCAAAGAAAGCCTGAGATGTAATGCATGACCTGCTAACGTAGTTGAAAATATTAATGTATCACTTACCTTCTGTCCTACGGACCTAGCATGGTTAACAGCAGCAACCAGATCACTGTCTGTAGTAAGCAAAACCCGGTCACCCTCGTCATCATCATACTATAACAAGAAACGTAAAAAGATAAATACAGATTGATTGAGATGATAAGAGCAGAAATATGAGAAAATATCAGATGATAATGTACCCCCGTACCAAAAGTTGGGGACTATGATCGATATTACCACCCATCCTATGAGTAACAGCAGAAACTAGTTCGCTCAGATTTTCTGTGCCTGGAATGTTGAAACGTGGTCAAATTCAGCTTATGGTACATCATATAGAGACAGACAGTAACATGTATAACGTCATAGGGTAATACCAACAAGCTTCAAAAGGACCACATAGTGTCTAAAAGGCTTCTTCGATAAGACCATTAAATCTTATTACTTCCAATATTATATAATACTTTTTTGTAAGGGAGTGGAGTAAGCATAGAAAATATCAAAATAGCAATGTAACCCCCTTTGGCTTATGCTATAAAACAATTCACGGTTTACTATCCGAAATGGGCTCGCATCTCTATGTTTAACTTTGGGTTTCATGGTTGATATATTCGGCATTTTTCAAAGCCTTGCACAAAACTAGCTTGACTCTTGAATAATAAGGTTTATTGTTTTTCTACCAGCATAAGATGATAAAGCACAATAAAACTCACCAAAAGTAAATCTGTGAACACGTCCCCGTAAGTCTTCAAATTTGAAGGCAAAAGAGTTCCCAAGACCAAGAGATGGATATGACCTCCCACCATCCACACCATCAGACGTCATTATTGCTGACATAGACATTTCGCTGCACAAAAACAGAACTTTTTTCATATGAACTTTAAGCATGCTGGTAGGAGAAACAATCTTAGAAAAAACAGTTGGACAACCTTTGACTGTCATCATAATCATCCGGTGGGTCCAGATTGAGTGCTGAATCCCAGAACTTCTGCATCACTGTGTTTGCCATATCCGCACCTGAATTACTTTCAGCCTGTAAATGATCTACCGGGTTAGACTTCCATGTTAAATCAACCATCCTCAATTTTTAAACAGCTTGCTATTCATTTCTATCTTATTTTCTAACTTTCGGAGTTCTACTTGGCAGTTTTATAATAGAAGTGACCAGAATAAGTTGAGTTTAAGAACTTCTAAATTTTTTATTCTTAAAGTTGGCTGCAGCTAGTGTTATTTTTGTCTCACGTGCTCCCTTTCCTTATTAAAAGAGCAAGATGCCCAAAAAGGTTAAGGGGAAAGATGCAAGTTAGTAGAAGCTTTCACATTGTTTGTAAGACATAATCTGAACACAGAACAAGAGCATAATATTAAAACAGATGAAGTTTTCCTGTTCATGTAACCCGGGGAGGGCGAGTCTTTGACTCAAATGTACGCGACCTAACCGGGGTATCCCCTTGACCGTTGCCAACCCTCTCCCTGACCACCCCAAATGAGCACCTGGCGAGGTTTGAACCAGGCCTCTTGTGAGGAAGGTGTCTTACCACTAAGCCACATTGGTGGTGCTTAAACATATATACCAACTTCAAAATAGGAAAATAATTCATGATAATAAACCACCATGAACAAGAGGTTTTAAACTAACTATAAAGTTTGCCATTTTCCATTACCTTGGCAATAGACTTTTCTTGTAAAAGATGAACCATAGGGGAGAGAAGAAAAAACCTTTCTAGTTTATATTTCAAGTGGACCCCAACGGCCCAACCCCTATTTTCTTGAAAAAGTTATCACTAGATTCAATGAATTTAACCAGTCGACCACATCAAATGGAGTACCTCACTAACAGTGGCAAACATCTAACTGAAGTTGCCTCACATGAACATGTTACAGTCCACATGGCCTAAGGGGCCGCTCACCTGTATAGCTAGACTAGTTTAATTGTCAGAAACGAGCTTACTTAAAAGAAACTAGATATGTATTTCAAGATCATTACCGGAGAAAATAATAATATATTACTGTAAAGATGATTATATATTACTAGCATTTTCTTTAATTAACCTTGTGATATCACTATGTGACTAACACAATATAAAACACACTAAAGTGATAAATTTCAAACAGATGTAAATACTCTATTATTACCATCGAAATTGCGGCATGCGTTATCTGCAGGACATCCACACATGCTACGACGTTCCCATCTGCCAAAAAAAGGGATAAGAATCCAATGCAAATTGATACTTATATCGCCAGTTGAAAGGCATATCCCACCTTTGTCTACAACTGGAAGATGTAAGAATTTCCCATCATGCATTATATGCAACGCCTCCAGGATTGTTGTGTCCACTGTTGCATATTCCGGATTTGGTGTCATAACCTTAAGAAAGAACAAATGTCGTTCAGATCATAGAGGGTGTTCGCAGGTGTCTTTAAAAAGTAAGTACACAATACGGAAACAAATAAAATCAGATAGCCAGTCATAATAAAGTGTACTATTGGAGATAGTGTTAGGTTGTGCATCTACTGCCTTTAATGGTGTTGAATTTTTTGGCAAATGCTGATTTTTATAACTTGAAATAACAAGAATAAGATAATCACTTTCAAATCGTACACCTAAACACTCCCAGATAAAGTCATAAAAAATGCAGATGATGTAGACATTGCAACTTTTAGCTATCTAAATGTTGTAAGAGCAGAACCTTTTCAACAAGTGTTAACTCGGGAGGGAGATTCTGTGCAACGACTCGCATGAGAAGATCCTTTGAACTGCAAACAAGCACAAAACACTATTATAAATTACGAACAAGCAATAGGCAGCGTAAACAGTCAATCCAAGACATAATTAAAAAGTAATCGTACGTTAATATGCCCTGAATATTATTTCCAGCCATAATGATAACAGAATTAACTCGCATCTCTTGCATCTTTTTAGCAGCAACAGAAACCGGATCTGATGCTACAACCGTGGCAACCCTGCAACACATTAGAGCTACAGAGCTTAGCGACCTATGAACCCATTAACTTTTAATGGAAAAAGATAAAAGAAGTACTTGGAAGTTTCGGCAATGATGGTTGACAAAGAGGGCTTGAACATTCGGTCCCTGAGTGTCTCTATAAAAGCAGAAGGTGCTGAAAATGATTTTAAAAAATCACCCTTAGTAAACTAGACGTTGCAAGAACTTATAATTAATAAACCATACTATAAAATGCATTCAGGTAGATCAACAAAAAAAGTACCACAATGAGCATATAGAAGGTCAACCGACAAAAGATATACTGCATATGCAAATCATAACGTAATAGCCTCCCATAAAAAAGTACGAGCTTAACAATGGATAATGAGCAATTTTTTTTCTAAGAAGTTGCAATAAGTAGCAGCAGAATGATTATTTATTTCTAATTTGGTCACTGAACTTTAAATGCTATCAACTGTTTCAATTCCAAAAAATTATACATAAGCAGTTGAATGCTTTTCTGTAACGGGTTTGAAAGTTAGATGGATCAGTAGCAAGTGAGAGTATTCTTTTTTAAATAGCTTTTCTAGTTTTTTTTTTTTTTTTTTTTTAAAAAGAAAAAAAAGTAACGATTGCAAATAACCATGATTATAAATACTAGTCTCCCATTTCAACCAGTTCAAGATAGTCTCAGAATCACCAGAGAAAAAATTGCCATATAAATGTAAAATAAGTAACAAAGTCAGACAAAGCACATTTATTATGCAGACATTTATTGATGTCCATGATTTATCCCCTTCTCCTCATAGTAAATTTAGATTTAAGTAGTCACTCACCAGAGAAATTATTTCCCCATTGGCGTTCCACTCCCTCAACAGCTGCAGCGATTGCACTGCCTTGTTCGGCGGCTTTTTCCATTCTCGATATAGCATCGTATAAGCACTTTGTGATATCCAACAATGCAATAACTTCGCCATTTTCAACAACTGGAAGATGCCTAAACTTTCCTGTATTGGTAATGAATTAAAAAATCGATGATACAACATGAAAATTTAAATCAATAAAAAAGTTGCAATATTGTGTACACTGCTTTCCCACCAGTTATGCAAAATCAATATGCCCAAAGCATTTGTAAGTTCTCCCATAGCCAGTTAAGAGGTCACTGAAATTTCTCGAGAAAAGTATAATTTGCTTTTAAAAATATGAAATTCACCATGTACTTGCCCATTAGATAGGTGAGCATGGTTTGGCTAGAATGGAGTAAACCATGCTGCAAAGCAAAGCCATTTGGCTTTTCTGGCCATACTGCCCGACTCAAACCTTGTAAATTAAATATAAAGTATGTAAGCTCATATGTGAAATATAATATAAAAGTTGTTACTTGTTACTGGCTTCTGCTTACTAGTGTGAGTTGAGTGTATTTAAGGGACTCCTGTTCATATATATTGCACAGCGATTTTCCTTCTATAGATTTCTTCTATCAAAAACTCAATACCATAATAAGCACCATTTTTGTAAGTAAAGATGTAAAGAGATACCAAATTCAACCCAACCTACCACCCAGTACCACTTTGGCCAACATTCTATACCCTAAAATGGGCAAACCATAAAGTGCACACGCCCAGGCTACTATGTCCTTTGTTAGCGTGTTGTAAAGTATTGATAACACCAGTTTCCAAATGATTGAGCTACAAGATGAGAAAAAGAACATAAGATATTAAGAAACTAACCTTGGACCATCTTTTGTAGGGCATCTATTGCCAAAGAATCAGAAGAGACAAAAGTAGGATTCCTTGTCATCACTTTTGAAATTATAGTCTGGTCTGGCCTTAGTTCTTCGGCAAGAACTCGGGTTGCTATATCCTAAAAGCATATGATAGTTAGTTAGCCCGAGAACAAAAATAACATAAGAGATAATATCAAAACACATATTTCAAGTTTGTCGAACCTTGTCGGTGACAATTCCGGAAAGCAAAGCATTTGCATCAGTCAATAAGACAGCATCAACACGACGCGCTGCCATTCTTTTACACGCATCTGAGACGGTGGTCCCCTCTGGTATTGTGAGGGCCTTTGACAACCTAAGATTCTTGACAGTCCTTTCACCACTAGCCAGCCAAAAATACAGATTCATTAAAAATACCATGTAAGAGTAACTTTCATTCTGACATGATAAAAAAAATATAAAAAATTAAAAAATACAAAAACAAAAGAGTAAATAAAGAGATTGGCGGAGCTACATTAAAGACTATACATGCTAGTGCATGATCCTGAAGAAGCCCAAACAAATCCGGATACCGCGTAGCTCATTCATTTCCAGATTTTGCTCACTTCCTGGGCAAGTACTTGCTTTAATAGCACATATCAATGGACTATATTTTTCTTTTCGAAATAGCGCTTTTATCAAATGCTAAAAGTAGCCGTATATGATATTCCTTTAATCATATGATTTAAGTTACTAAATTGAATTCAGATAATGTTTCTATATTTGGTGATAAGCAACATCAACTGGATAGCCATGTTTACAAATCCAATATAGCGGGTTTTAAGATTTTAGAACTCACACTTAATGAGATGTGTTGTATTAAGTGGTGTTTGGATATGTAACTGCAAATCACTCATGTATCAAAAACTCGTTAAGTAACTAATATTCCAACTTTACTATCGCAGTTAGTAACCAACTAAGTAGTCAACATTAATTAGGTAACCCGGAAGCAAGTTGCGTAAACACTAGAAACTAATAAACGAATCCATCCCCTAAGTATATTGAACAAAGTCGCTCACAAACTAAATGCAAGTATCGCCGTGACAAAAAAATCTTGATTAAAATAGTAACAAACGGCAAGCTAAATTTTAAAATAAAACCATCTTAAACAACCAAAAAGTAAACACCCGCGAGTAGGGAGAGCGGCAAGTGTGTGTGCGGGTGAATGTGCTCAAATATGACATGTCTTATTATATTATGTGAATGTGTAAAATTACAAGGATAGAGAACTATGTAAGCATAAGACGCATATAAAGAGAGATACGGTCATAAATCATAATAGCATAGAATAATAGAGATATATAAAGCATAAAAGAATGGGTAAATATGCAAATATGTTATTAAATTTTTCAAAAAAGTTCGCCTAAGTTACTGAACTTTCATTTTGTTCGCTTAGGTTACTAAACTTATAAAACATGACATTTGAGGTCACCGAACTTATAAAAATGTTCACTTGAGTTACTCAACTTGTAAAAACACGGCATTTATGTTACTAAATATATTCAAAAATATACGATTAATTCACTCCTGTCAACACTAAAATATGCTTCTAATAAGTTCAGTAACCTAAGTGTAACCTAAGTGTAACCTAAGTGAACAAAATAAAAGTTGAATAACTTAGGCGGACTTTTATAAAAAGTTTAGTAACATATTTGTATATTAACCCTAAAAGAATCACATTTACTAATTACTTTTTTATAGTCATATATCAACACATAGTTGTGACAATAAGGGTGGGTTTAGTTGGAGAACAAATTCTCTTATTTTCTATCTCTAGTTTTGTAAAAATTTGGAAGGAGAATTAATCTCCACAAAACACTTGAAAATATAGAAAACGCGTTTGTTTAGTTGATGTTTCTATTTTCTGTTTTGAAGAAAGGGAGGGCGGGTTGAGGGTTACAAAGGAAAACAAGGAAAACAACTCAAATTTGTTTTGTAATTTTCCTTGTTAAGTTAAGGAAACAGGGGATTTGTTTTTTGAAAAACATTTTGTTGGAAAACGTTGATTTGAAGGCAATCTCTGTTTTCCACAAAACATTTTGTGGTTTTTTGGAAAACAAGGGTGTTTCCCTCAACTAAGCGCAACCTAATAAAACATAACATATTCTAGAATTTAGATATAGTTATAACACAAAATAAATAAAGTATGTAAGGTATAAAAAAGAAGTAAAAAAAAAAAAAAAGGGATGATTGGACTTACGAAGAAGGGGGGGATTTAGAGGGATGGCCATTTTCCGATTGAGTTGATAATGATTTTCTAATAGTTGATGAATTACTACTATTACTTCTCCTGCTGCTCATTGAATTGGTTCTTCTTGGTGGCAATTGCCCACTCATCTTTTTTATTTTTCTAATGTAAGATTTCAGAAATGAGGAGGAGGAGGGGGTTTTCAGGGAGGGATTTTGGCTTTTCGAGACCCCTAAACCCACCCACCCTTCTGGATTGCGGCTGATTCTTTTTTATCTAAAAAGACAAATACTATATTTGACTTAAGGGATATTTAAATCTTTTTTATTCACACTTTCTACTTTACATATTACCTAGGCAAACTTCTAAAAATAAGATGAATTGACTATTTTACCCTATACACTCACTATCTCTTTGATTTGATGATCTACAAAGCCTACCGACCTATGATTGATTCATCACTTCAGCTTTTAAGGCTGGTCGGCAAAGATACAATTCGCTCACCTTACATGCTTGTTCACTCGCGAGTCCCATGCTGAGTGCCTTAACTCACGCGCCACTTACGCACTTCAAGGCAACTTAAGGTGATTTGGTCACCTACTTGATTTGTGTACACACATATATTACCGTTTGGTTTGCATGGGTTTTTTATTAAAAAAAAATGAGTTAAGGTGAGTGGGAGTGAGTCTCTTGTCCGCATAAAAATAAGTAAAAGTGAGTGAAACAGAAATGAGGAAAAAAGCTGATGTGACGCTGAGATGTAAGGTGACTTTGTACATATCTTGCCTTCCGGCCTAAGTTAACAATTTTCATGAATCCGCCTCATCATTTTTTGGCCACTTTCCAAACACATCTAGCTGTCATTTTTATGGTCATATCTATTCCCATTTCAATAACAACATTTCACGACTTCATGATTTATAACTTATATGTACAAATGCTCATATCGGTTTCTGGCTTTTTTAGAAACTCTTTCATTTTTATATATACCTACCTATTTTTAAAAAGAATAACATATGAATCATGTAGTTAACCCTCAAGATGCCACATGTACACTTAAAATAGTGATTAGTGTCTTATTTATGTACTAATTTAACTTAGAGAGTGTTTTTTTTTTTTTTTTCTCTACTAGACTAGAACCCGTGTTCAACACGGGCGATATTAGAAAATATGCAAAGTTGATTGCACAACTATGCAGCAAGAATACATGCAAAAGTTTTTTGGGAAGATTTTAATATAGAGTAAAATTCGTCAATAGGAATGTATAAAAAGATGCACAAATGGCCATTTCTTTTTTTCTTTTTTTATTTGTTTTTGTTTGCACTTATTTCCATTCAGTTGTTTGCATTGTCAAATGTTACTCGTTAACTATGAAATGGCATCCACAAAAATCATTTTAGGAAAGAGATTAATGGTAGCATACTTTAAAAAGAAGAAGCTTATATTACCAAGTTTATTAAGATGTTGATGGGAACATGTCTTCCAAAAAAAAATGTTCACGGAATCATGAAAGAAAATTATCATATCATCAGAAGTTATTCTACGAATGATAGCATATCAATAATGATAAATACCTGTACGAAGCGGACTCTTTTTTAATTGTATTAAGGATTCCAAATGTCTACCAATTAAATTTACATAAAAATATATATTATACATTAACCGGTATACCATAACAGAGAATAATATGTAGGAATATTTCTAGAAAATGGTTCGTAGGAAGAACGCCTCGTCTCATCTAACGACAACATCAAATGCCAAGAAGATGCCAACCTACAAAAAAAATATATCACATAGTTATTTACAACACGCCCGCGACATAAATTTGAATGAGAAAATCACACGCTCGTACACACCCATGTATTTAAAGACCATCAACAGTAAAGAAAAATATGTTTAACATGTTGTTAAAAAAGAATCTCTATCGTATAGTTAACGGTTGAATTCACACTTAGAAAATAGTGCTCATAAAATGTTCGAAAATGCCACAAGAAGATGTACATAAGTTGACCATCGTTGATCACGGTTGACTGATTTGTTTGACCGATTTACACAAATCGAAAAGGTTGGTGGCCCATTAGCGTTTAGGCGACGATTAATCGGCCTTGTAAGCTTTTTTTTCAACACTGATTATAACAGCATTATATAAAAGATAGATAATATAAATCATGTTCCAATTCATGCTAAAATTATAAAAATCAATTATGTTACAATGTTACCAACCTTTCTCAACCCAGTGAAGGGTGTTCATTCATTTTCAAGCATCTTGTAGATGTTTATTTATTTTCAAGCATGAACTTTGTAAAGAAGACTCTCGCCGGACGTATCATGCTCCACCATGAAGTAAGTCTTAAGAAAATGCAATTACACAAGCTAGAGTTTAGGAAAGCTACATACGTGAAGCAAGAGCCATGGGCAAGAAAGAGACTGTTTAAAAGCAAAAGAAAGTCTCAGTAAGCAAAGTTATCGACCTTTGCCAAACCCCTGTGACTGAGCATTATTTTTGAGACCCGACGGTCCTGATTCTGGATTGTAAATGATAATTACTGTCTATGAGAAACCAATTCATTCTCAGATTATGATCTAGGACATTGTTGTCATGTCATCAAGATGCGCTCAGTCATGAATGGATTAATACAGTATTAGCTCCAGTGAAAATTTAAGACTCACCCATTTTCTAAGTAGACCTTATGAATCGATGTTTACAGCCAAGTTCATCTTCTGCCGAGATATTTTTCTGGCCAAGATGCAATTTGTTATCAATAAGTGATAGTTCGCATTGCAAATGCACATTCGTTCAAGTGTAGCTATTTCACCATTGCTGAGTTAATAGCAGTGCACTTGGTATTCATCACAAAGCTTTTACTTGGAATTTCAAGGAAATTTGTAAAAACAGTTGGATGCAACAGAACCGGATCTTATCAAGCCAGAATCAATTCAGATCCAAAGCAAATTTCTTTTGCTTCAAAGAAATGAATAGGAATATAAAAAAGTTTGGATCACTAGACTAACATTCAAGTCCATTTCATTGTGTATTGTCAGTTCTAGTATTTGGAAACTTACGGTTCCTCGTCAGATTGGTACCAATGCACACTTCTAACAGCAATGGCCAACATTAAGGGAACCTTTTGCAAGTATAAAAGAAAAACACCAAAGAGAGTTTAGTTTCAACTGCCACTGCCGTAAAAACTCAGTATTCTCGCTACAAACAGAAAACAACAACACTACCAAGTAAAGCTTAAAACCCGAATAAACCTAGTTCACTAGCCTTCTCCTTCTCAAATGTCTCAAAGTACTGATATATGATCGTAACTGCAAGCAATATTCCAGTACCAGACCCTATGGCTCCCATGAAATCTGCCAAAACCGTCAAAGCACCGATGCACATTCCTCCGAATGCAGCCGCTGTTGGGATGTACCGGTTCAATTCCTTCTGCAGATTCGAGTCACGGTGGCCAGGCATCACCATTTGTTGTTCCTGCATGTTCCATAACCATTAGAAACAGAAACACTAAACCATCACAATGCAATTCTACTACATCTTTTTAGCATGCCGCAATTCAGATTACCAATTTCACAAGACTAAGATAATATAGAAGAGCCCTTATTCACTAGAACAATATATATCAACACACGAGAAGGATATCATATGGGAAGCAAGCATTACCTTAAGTTGCTTGGCCACATCTCTTGCAGAAGATCCAGAAACTTCAATCCAAGTTTTAGAGAAGAGTGCACATGCTGTTAGCATGAAGACCAGGTAGAAAAGAGCATGGAAGGGATTGGCTGCCATGTCTGCCAAGCTGATATTAAGATGCAAGCAAATCAAAAAAAGGAAAATATCAGTACAACTAGAGGTGGCAATTAGACAATTTATATTTATATATGGGCCGCTTTGGGTTGTGTGGAAAGTCAATTTTTTTAATGCATACAGCTCACTTAATCGTTTTATCTAGATTATTATTTTGCTTTGGTAAATGGTAATCACAAGTCAATACTAACATCACTTTTATATGAAAACTGACGCACAAAAAACGTTCACGATGTTTTGAATTGAACATGTTTTTACCCATAACCCAACCCAACCCAACCTACCCACCATGCATCTTCGGGTATACAAGGGCGGTTTTGGCATACACAAGTCTGCAAAACAGAACCATATTGAACAAGCAGAAATAGAAAACACGATTAGTTAGCTACCTTGAAGGGGCAGTAACATAGTAAGCAAGGCCACCGACTGGTACTGATTGGCCTGAGTATTCAGATTCCTTCCATTTTCCCAATAAGTTGACCAAGAAATTTCCGCTGTACTTTCTGTGCAGCAACTGGTGAGGCAGAGTGGTTAGTAGAAAGAAAAATAACTCACATAGTTGAGTTCAACTAGTGAAGATATAATCAATCACAATACCTGAGAGATGAAATAAAGGTTGGAAACAAGTGCAGACTGAAGAATGATAGGCATGTTGGAAGTGTAGAACAACTTGATGGGGTAAGAACCTTGCTGCCCACGGGCATTCTTTGATCTCACAGGCAAAACAACACGGAACCCTTGGAAGTAGATAACAATGAGGAAGATCAACACAGTAGCAAGCAAATTGGTTACATTAGGAAGATTCTGCCGATAGAAAGCTTCCCTCAGTGCTCTAACTTTATCCGATCTTGTGATCAGAAGATGAAACAAGGCAATGACTGCACCCTCAAACTCGGCACCACGTCCGCTGTTGATGGTTGTTGGGCTGAATGCTTTCCAGATGATGCTCTCACTGCATGATCGAAAAACGTATGAGATGGTGAAGTCGTAACGTATTACACGTACGTATGGATCAGTTGGTTACCAGATGTTGGTGGCTATGAACAATGAGATTCCAGAGCCTAGACCATATCCCTTTTGGAGAAGTTCGTCCAAGCATATCACAATAATCCCAGCGAAACATAGCTGAACAATGATGAGGATGGCGTTTCCAACACCAAGTTGACCAACACTGCCGTACATTCCAGACAGAACATAGGCAACAGCCTCGCCTACGGCAATCAAGATACCCAGCAACTTCTGAGCACCGTTCCTGGGAAGATGATCATTTAATTACACACTACACTTGTAAAACTGAAGATAATTATCAGCAAACATCAAGATCTTATACAAAAAGGTGGAAAGCTCGCATTATTTAATCTTCTTTTTAGGCTATTTTATTAATAATATTCCACATAAAGGTGTAGATTGGCGGGAACACCCTGACCCGGGTGCCTTTTGGGACCAGCCATTGTCCACCCCACAAGGAATAGCTCCGGCAACTCTCCTGGCCTAGTGGGATTTTCTTAACAATATTTCTAAGCAAAGTGTGTTATACATTAATTAATAGCAATGAACATAGGGATAACATGTGTCACATAAACCATACGAAATAAATACAAAGAAGCTGTTTAAAGGTCATATGCATTTCCATAAATCATTATAATAAAGAGAAATGAACTTACAAAAGGGCACGGTCCTCACGAACATTGTTATCCACTTCAATAATTTTGGAGCCAGCTAAAAGCTGCATAACCAAACCAGAAGTGACAATGGGGGTGATACCAAGTTCCATGACAGTGCCACGGTTTGAAGCGAGAATGACACGCATCCAGTAAAAAGGATCTGCGCCGGTTGTGGAATGTATTCCATACAGAGGAAGCTGGCTGCACACGAGAAAGATGAAAAGAGAGATGACAGTGTATATGACCTTCTCTCTGAATGGAACCTTCCTATCTGCGCTCTGCACTTCCGGCAAAAACGAAAGAAATGGTCTCACCAGATGTAACACTCTAAACCCACCTCCCATTTTCACCACCCACAAGTTGCTGTTACAAAAACATACCGTAAGTAGATTATACAATGAGGATATCTTGGCTACAATTTTTGTAGCCAACTAGCTACAATCCTCCACCAAAAATACACAAGAAATTAATCAGGACCCGCAAAAATAACTCATGACCCACAAAAGGAGTCAGGGACCCACAGTTTTAAGCATAATATTGTAGCCGATTAGCTACAAAATATTATAGCTAATATATTCCCTTATACAATAACCTCCACATTCATTTCAATATGATCGGCTAAGCACCTTTGGTATCACCCCAATAACAAATCATTTCAATAACATTATTTACACATCAATTGATTAATATTAAATAACTTATTCTAATCCTATCACCTACGATATAGACATTTACATCAAATCTTCAAACATCATCAACATGTAAATCATTAACAAAATCAAATCAATAGATCTACTACAATCACAAAACAACAACAAATATCACAAAACGTAAATCTCAACTTACACAAGTGATGTGACATTGAGACCTTACACAAGTGAATTTTGAGATATTTGATATGAAAATTGGTACAAGTAGTAGTTGATGGGTGAAAAACGGGGTGACACGAATTCCAACCAATGACAGTGTGACATGTGTGAGATTATTCAACGTGTTGACGGCTTCATTACTTGTTTGACTTTTTCTTATTTAGTTTTTAACATTTAAAAACCGGTTTTTTTATCGACCCGATTAAGTCGTCGGTTCACCGGGTCACCGGTTGAACCGCCGGGTCGAACCAGTTCTACACATATATATACTTTTTCCTATATTTAATAAGTAGTATTGCATAATCTAATAATTTATCCGTTTTTATTTATACATTCGATTAAACACATGAAGAAGATTGAGACTATACTAAAATTTTTTGTTTTTTAAGTCTACATCTATAAAAATATAGCCAAAATTTTCAAGGTGCTTCTAAATTATAAAATGGTTTATATTAAAACTATATTAATTGGTGATTCTAAGATAATATATAACTATAATTTACTATTTTACAAAATTTTAACAAACATTAGTTATCATCATTTTATCAATTAAACTTAGAAAAGTTAATGGGAAAAAAATCATTTTGTTAATTTTTTTGATTAAAAAAAAATTGATAAAAGTCATGACCCGGCCGGGTTTATCAACCCGGGTCAACGAAAAACCGGCGGTTCAATTAGGTTCTCAACCATACAAAAACCCGGTCCTATCCGACCCGGTCTCCGAGCCGGTTCTCGGTTCAACCGGCCGGGTCAACCCGGGTTTTAAAACATTGGTTTTTAATATTCATATTTGAGCTAAAGGCAAATGGTCTAAAATGGTTACTATAAACTTGTCAACTTTTTTTATTGTATATAACAAACTATTAATTTTTATACTATTACATTTAACTTTCTTAATCATTCTATTATAACACAAGAACGGAAGGGATTTGAGGTGGCACAATTAATCACCCATACCGTTCTAATAATTTTCCACGTGTAATTTTACACCTCTTTTTCTGTCATCCAAGTAGCAAAATAAGCCTCTTCAGCTTATATAATTTTACACCCCTCCCTTTTTCCCCCAATTTCCCCATCTGTAAAATTGCAAGAAACTTTAAACATGAGTTCATCCTCTTCAGCTCAAACAAGATTAGTTGGTGAATCCCAATTAAGAGTTCAACCTTCAACCACAAAGAGGAATCCGGGTAAGAGATTTGTAAAATGTTCCGATTGTAAAGTGTATGAGTTTCTTGATGAAGATCTTCCTACTGAATACTACAAAGACTCGGTGTTTGGATTCTTTGAAAGTCATAAACAAATGAGTAACAATGTGGATATTTCACACATTGTTGAGGTTATTGCTATGGACAAGTCAAGGTTGGAAGATGAGTTGAAGGCTACAAAGTCAAAGTTGCAATTGCATGATAAGTTGTTTTATATTATGTTAGGATCGTTGTCTTTGATCTGTGTTGGATTTGGTATGTTAATCAGCAAGTAATATAATGGATGTAATGGTGTAATCTTTGTCACTGAAAGTCTATTAAGTTTGTCATTATGTTGTTAAGTTTGATGTTGTTAACTTTGTAGACCCATGAATATCAGACCATGATTTGCAGATTGTGATTTGCAGACCATAAGCAGGTAATATCAGACCATGATTTTCCGATTGTGATTTGCAGACCATGATTTGCAGATTGTTAAGTTTGATGTTGTTAACTTTTGTTAAGTTTGGTATAAGTTTGTGTGTGAGATTGTGATTTGCAGGTAACATAGCATTCATAATAGGGGCTACAATAGGATTATTTTAAGGAACTTAAACCATACATATTTAAACTGCAACCAGAACCATTAGTAACTGATGCGCCTACGAAGCGCGTTCGGGGTCAAAGGAACTTCCTTTTCGTCGAGCAAGTTTTTCAACACCCTAGGCAGTGAACCTAATCGTTGTAGTGTAGTATTGGGTAAGCCTCGGGGATTGATATCGTTCTCTAGGGGAGGAATGCTAACAAGAAGTGTATTACGCAAAGGTGGGGTTGAGGATGATTCTTTTTTTTTTTTATCTTTTATTGGTTTTTTAGAAAGCTAAGGGTAAAATCTCGGGGTAATTGGTTTGGGGGTGGTATCCTCTACCGATTACTTCTACTATTCTAATTATCTAATCTATGGGTAGCTATGTCTATTTGATGTGTGCTCGTATAATGATTAAAAATGTGTTTACCTAGATACTATTACTCCCTAGTTATCTTTTTATTGTTGGTCGAATTGTCACGTCCTTATTCTTAACGCGTTGTGTTTTCTAAGGTCGTAAGGTGTGCCTTTTTCCCTAACTCTTTGAGACTACCTATTGGTTTTGCTTACGAAATCCACAAGTCATTCATAAACTAACTTTAAGGTTATCTTTGGGTTTTTAGACTACGAAATCCACTAGGTCATTCATAAACTAACTTTCACAAAGATTACTCAAGCATTTAAACACAACGAAAGCCTAGTTGCACTCATAAGCCAATTACAATTAAGATAAGAGACAACCTAAGAATAATTAATAACTAGGTTTCATAGATATAAGCAAACACACAAGAAATTTAGCTAGACATGTTAAACAAGCAAGCATGCACACAATCAATGGAAGACATAATGATACTATTGGATTAAAACACTTATCTTGATGTATAAAATAGGGTTTGGGACCCTAAGATATTGTCCAAGTCGGACTACAAACGTTTAGGGTTTTTACTCCAAAAGTCTACCTCTTTAAATGCATAAAATACGAATTCTATATATAGATTTAGGTGGGACGCCGTCGCATTATAGGTGGGACGCCGTCAGATCGCCGTCATTAGGGTTTTCGTCTTGGCCAAGTTATCGATGGACGATGTCATATTGGAGTTTTGACGCCGTCGGGCTTCAAGTGGGATGTCATCTGATTCTGGATATGGGCCATCTGAGATGAAAAGTCTGAGTGACGCCCTTCTTCTTCAAAGCCTGACGCCGTCAGGTGTTATGAGCAAAAATTCCACTGGGCCATCTGGTGCATGTTTTTATCAAATCTGTAAAGAGGGACGGCGTCGCCCTTTGATTAGGACGCCGTCAGGTTCAATTTGAGCAGCTTGAGTGGCTTCGATCTTGACTTTGCCATTTTCTTTATGTTTTCACTCCTTTTCGTCCAAATGTGCATCATTCCAGCATTTTGCTTCCAAGAGACCTAAAAAGTGAAAAGGAACAAAATTAAGTAGTAAATGATATAAAAGTAGTCGATTAAGGGATTAAATGACCCTTTAAAAGTGTACGTTTTAAATCCTTATCAAATATCCCTACACTTGGTATTTGCTTGTCCACAAGCAAATGTGCTTTTGGCCAATCAATTTATAAGTTAAGGGGCATGAAGCATGAGTTTAAATAATTTACAACAAGTAAAAGCACCGCAATAGTCATAACAAGCACGAAAATTATACACTAGCACCTCACAAAGGGGTGTTTGGATTCTCTCATCTCTTGGGTTTATATGAAATATAGTAAATGAAAATGGAAGATAAACACTCATTACCTAGCATAGTACATAGATTACCATAGGCTTGAGACTAGATCAACCTCCACCGCTTTGGCGTAAGCACCTAAGAACAACTATTTAAGAGGTCTTTTAAAGGGTTGTAACGTTAGGCTTATGGTAGGGAAACAAAGGGTTTTGTTGGATAGGCAATTTAGTGGTGGCAAGTCAAAAATCTTATGTTACAAGCTTGAAAAACATGGCGTTGCTAAGCCAAGACGCGACTCACTAAACTCTAAATAACTTGAAACAAACATACAAAAATTAAAAAACATGAACATAAAGATAGATGTAGGATGGTAGCCCGTATGTTTTTCTTCATTTTTTTTTTCAACATTCTTTTATTTCGATTTTTTTTTTCATACATTTTTACTCTACGATCCTCTACGATAACATCAAAATATAAGGGATTTATAGGAACATCCCTACACTTGAGTTTTTATTACTCTAACACTAATTGACCCAATTTGAAAAGATCAAAACACTTGGAGTATTTAATTACGTAGACAAAGGGAATTTGAATTTAACGTTCCTCCCCATTACTCCATAAAATAAGTCTCAATCATCCAAAAAATGTGTACAAAAGATATGACTCGACTTAGCAACCATGCAAGTAATCAGATAATTGAACTAAGGGTTTAGTAATGATAACGATAATGCACTAAAGGTGAGTGCATACAAGGTAGGCTAAGGCGATTTGGGTGTACATTTGGGGGTGGATTGTAAACAATGCTCTTCATTGATATTTTGGAAAACCGAAACATCACGAGAACCGCGAAAAGGATAGGCTCTAAGGCGTTAACTAGGGGTATCGTCTACTAAAGATGAGTACATCGCAAGGGTGTGGGGTAATTACTCAACCGATGTGGAAGAAGTAATTATAGTACGAGTTTCAAACAAGGGTTATCCTAATGCCTCTTATCATTTAGTTATTCCTAACTACACAAGTGTAGTCTCATTAGCGATCTCGGAATGCATCACAAAACAATATTTGTTATACTACCGGTACACTCTCTAAGTATTAAAGGTGAATGCTTTATTCCTAAAGATCTAGGGGCGAACCTCACATTTTTGGGGTGAAATTTGAGTGGTAAACGATTTTTTGTGCTAGTCATATAACTCCTATCCATGAGACGCTTTATTAAGACTAGAGTTTTAGCTCGTACATGTCATAATTTTTTTTTAATTTGGTGCTAAAATTGCCCTAACAAATATTTCTCATAGTTTATTACACAAATGACCAAGGACAAGACAAATAATCAAGGATAAGCATAGTTTCTAAGTTCCCGTTTTATTCTCTCTCCCTACATTTAAACTGAACATTATCCCCAATGTTTCCCGAAAGTATCAAAGTTATGATAAAGGAAGGTAATTAAAAGAGAAAGAAACTAGTACTCCCTTGATTAGCTCGGTAGGATTCGTGTGAAGTTGTGGTTAAATTCTTTCCCAAGGAGAATGTATACGTGATAAGCTCCATCCAATGTTAAGTTTCTTCTTCTTGCCAAATATAACCTGTACACTTTAAGAAAACAGACGAAACCTTCGCGTAAAATCGATGGTAAAACTATATATGACACAACTACACTAGGATATAATGCTTGTGAAATAGATGCTTTCAGATTTTCTGGAAAATTAAGACCTGAGAATTTTCAAAAATTTATAAGTAGCATAGAAAACGAAAAAATTAGATAAGTTGTTTATGCTTGACCTGACGTCGTCAAGCTTTAATCCTGACGCCGTCAGGTTGTCATGACAGAAACTGGTCTGCTGCGTTTTCCTGAAAAAAATATGGAAAAATTACACCTTTAGAATCTGGAAAAATTTCTGCAAAACATCCATTATGACTCGATACAAGCATTTGACTCTAACAAACACACATATATATCAATTTCACTAATTGTAATTCTCATGTTCACGTTCTTTTAAAAACGTATGTAATCTTCCCTACACTTATCTTTTTGTAAAATACCTTTATATGTAATTAAGACGAGGTTAAAGACAAAATAAAGCATTTTCACAAAATCAAACATGAGAACATACAACAATGAAAAAGATATATGACACACAAACAAGCAAACAATTAAGCATGGGTTGCCTCCCACGAAGCGCTTTTCTTTATTTATGAGTCTTGTAGCTAGACTCGAAGTCGTGTTCCTACGTACCTATGTAAGTAAGTTTATCCTCAAGAATGTCATAGGGATCAAACTTATCATTTAACTTCCTATTGCTACGCTTAGTCCGGTATGCCTTTTCAAACTTTTCTCCATCGGGATCATAGATTGTCATCCTAATGTGCCATTCTCCATTTCTCTCACTAGGTGGTCTATCCCAATTCCAATTATGCTTAGGCTTCTCACTCTCAACTTTCCATTTATTCATGTTAAGATTAATGGGCAAGGTTCCTTGGAACTCGGTCATCTTCCTAAACACTAAGGTATCCTTGAACGGGTTCACTTCAATGTCCCTAGCCAATTGTTGCGCATGGAAAGTTGAATTACTTACAAAGGTCTCTTCTAGATAGAAAGGTCACTGAGGACCTACAAAATCTCCATTAATCCAAGGTCCATATCTAGATGATTTTCTATCCAACATGATCTCATAGGGTATTTCTTCCTCTTTGTAGTAGATATGCTTCTTGACATCGTAAATTGACCTAGCACTACCTTCTTCTACCACTATCTTAGACATCTTACAATCAATTATGGCACTAGCGGTAGCTAAGAATCCTCTTCCTACTAGCAATGGGCATGTCGGGTCTTTATTCATGTCTAGCACATGGAAATCCGCCAAAAGATTTAATCGACCTACGTGCACTATCATGTCCTTAATTATCCCACTGGATATGCAATACTACCGTCCGCTAGACCTAATATGGTTTCCGTTGGTTCTATCTTACCTAGGTTAAGGCTTCTATGGAGGGACAACGGAAGAAGATTGATGCTTGATCCTAAATCGGCTAATGTGTCGAAAGATTTGGAATTTCCAAGTCTACACGGAAGAATGAATAGCCCGGGATCATCTAACTTCTTAGGTAACTTATTTTGCACAAATACGGACCCATGTTCTCCTAATTTTAGTTCTTGCTCATATTTTTCTTTTAAAGCATTATAATAAGGCGCATGAGTCAAGACTTCATCAACCGGTTTTTCTTGGTGGAGTTCCTTGTACTCCTCTTCTAGATTAGGTTTGGGTTCTTGGTTGATGGATTTCTCAAGAGTTGGATGGACCAATGGTTCGGGTCCTTGGTACCTCATGAGGGATCGCTTGGAACCTGTGTTGATGGCGTTGATCGAGTGAACTTTTGGGTGTGAAGGGCATGGATACGCACTCTCCCATGGTGAGCAAGAACATGAAGTCGATGAAATCGAATTTACTTTTGGGTTCTTTATAGTTTCACTCGGGAGTGCTCCAATTTCCCTGTCATTGAAGGCTTTTAAGAGAGCGTCGAGCTTGGTTGTCATCTCGCTTTGTTGTTGCTTGAAATCGGCTTCAAGCTTAGTCAATCGAGCTTCTTGAGATGACATGAACCTAGACACCATTGCCTCGAGACTAGTGAAATTCCTTGTATTTGGAGGGTTGGACCTATTGGGTGGACTATATGAGTTTTGGGGCGGGTTTGAGTTTTGGCTCCACCTAAGATTAGGGTGATTTCTCCATGAGAGGTTGTAGGAATTTTCTAAGTTGTTATGCTCGGGCTTGAAAGTGTACCACTTCTCTCCCGCTCCGTCGGTACGCGTGGAGGCGTAGTCCGCAAAAGCTTGTTCGGGGAGTCTTGTGCAATCACGAGTGTCGTGAGGACCACTACATAACTCACAAGGTAGAGTGATTTTGCTCACTTGGTGTGAAGACTTAGGTTTCTCTTAGGAGCTCATTAAGAATTTGACTTGATCTTCAAGTTTGAGTCAATGGGAGGCAAGGAGATTGCCTTGACGGTTTTGGGCAACTCATGGGGGTCATTCCAACTTTCGTTGTCATAGAGGGCAAGGTCCTCTATTGTACCCCACGATTATTCCGCGGTAAGTTCACTAAGTTTGCCACCGGCCGCTTGGTCGATGGTTTGCTTAGTTGAGAAGTTGACATGATCGTAAAAGATTTGGACTTGAAGCCAAAGATCGATGCCGTGATGAGGGACTTTATGGAGTAATTCCTTGAATCGAGTACATGCCTCGTAGAGAGATTCGCCTTGACGTTGTTGGAACATCAAGATTTCATTCCTAGGTTTGGTAGTTCTCCCCGGTAGGAAAAATTGGGCGAGGAAATGAGTGGTGAGATCATCCCAACTTTAGATGGATCCGGCGGGAAGTCGCTCAAGCCAATTACTAGCTTGGTCCCGTAGAGAGAATTAGAAGAGACACAAGCGCGTGGTCTCCCGTGTGGTAGCATCAAGGTCGATGGAATCAACAATTTTAAGGAAGTCCTTGAGATGCTGATTAGGATCTTCGGAATGAAGTCCATGGAATGCACATCCGTTTTGCACCAACCGGATGGTATCGGATCGCAGGGCCGTAGTTTGAGCTTGATCGGGGAGCTCAATGGTGTTCCTTTGGTGGCTCAGTCTAGAGTATTCACCAAGAGTACGACCTCTTGGCGGGTCAATTGGTGGTGGGTCAATGGGAATTGGGTGATGTGGTGGTGGGTTATCACCTTCCATGATGAAAAGTGATGGGATTACTAACAAAGTCACGAAGAAGGGGGATAGACTACAAGGAAGCTAAAAATGAGAAAAATCTTACTTGATAGGAATCAAGCAAGGGAACCTAAACGAGATAAAAATCTAACTAGCTATTCTATTCCCCGGCAACAGCGCCAAAAACTTGATGCGCGTACGAAGCGCATTCGGGGTCAAAGGAACTCCCTTTTCATCGAGCAAGTTTTTCAACACCCTAGACAGTGAATCTAATCGTTGTAGTGTAGTATTGGTAAGCCTCGGGGATTGATATCGTTCTCTAGGGGAATAGGAATGCTAGCAAGAAGTGTATTACACTAAGGTGTGGTTGATGATGATTATTATTATTATTATTTTTTTTTTTATCTTTTATTGGTTTTTTAGAAAGCTAAGGGTAAAATCTCGGGGCAATTGGTTTGGGGGTGGTATCCTCTACCGATTACTTCTACTATTCTAATTATCTAATCTATGGGTAGCTATGTCTATTTGATGTGTGCTCGTATGATGATTAAAAATGTGTTTACCTAGATACTATTACTCCATAGTTATCTTTTTATTGTTGGTTGAATTGTCACATCCTTATTCTTAACGAGTTTTATTTTCTAAGGTCGTAGGGTGTGCCTATGCACTAAATCTTTGAGATTACCTATTGGTTTTGCTTACGAAATTCACAAGTCATTCATAAACTAACTTTAAGGTTATCTTTGGGTTTTTAGACTACGAAATCCACTAGGTCATTCATAAACTAACTTTCACAAAGATTACTCAAGCAAATAAACACAACGATAGCCTAGTTGCACTCCTAAGCCAATTACAATTAAGATAAGAGATAACCTAACAATAATTAATAACTATGTTTCATAGATCTAAGCAAACACACAAGAAATTTAGCTAGACATGTTAAACAAGCAAGCATGCACACAATCAATGGAAGACATAATGATATTATTGGATTAAAACACTTATCTTGATGTATAAAATAGGGTTTGGGACCCTAAGATATTGTCCAAGTCGGACTACAAATGTTTAGAGTTTTTACTCCAAAAGTCTACCTCTCTAAATGTAGAAAAATCGAATTCTATATATAGATTTACATTTGCGACGGCGTCGCCTTATAGGTGGGACGCCGTTAGATCGCCGTCATAGGGTTTTCGTTTGGGCCAAGTTATCGATGGGACGGCGTCATGTTGGAGTTGTGACGCCGTCGGGCTTCAAGTGGGACGTCGTCTGATTCTGGATCTGGGGCGTATGTGATGAAAAGTCTGAGTGACGCCCTTCTTCTTCAAAGCCTGACGCCGTCAGGTGTTATGAGCAAAAATTCCACTGAGCCGTCTGGTGCATGTTTTTATCAAATATGTAAAGAGGGACGGTGTCGCCCTTTGATTGGGATGCCGTCAGGTTCAATTTGAGCAGCTTGAGTGGCTTCGATCTTGACTTTGCCGTTTTCTTCATGTTTTCACTCCTTTTCGTCCAAATGTGCATGATTCCAGCATTTTGCTTCCAAGATACCTAAAAAGTGAAAAGGAACGAAATTAAGTAGTAACGGATATAAAAGTGGTAGATTAAGGGCTTAAATGACCCCTTAAAAGTGTACGTTTTAAATCCTTATCAGTAACTTCAAGTGGTTCCAAACCATCCTTTTCTTTCCATTCCCTTTTGGAGTGTCAACTGCAGATGTGGTTTTTTTACAGCAAATGGTTTGATACCAAGTTCATCACAACTTACCTTATTTGGTAATCTTAGAACTTTAACCGTACCATCAAAAGAAAGCTTGGCAATATGTTTGGAGGTTAGTCCTCATCATCCTCCGCTGTTGGACTGTTGCTAGCTTCAACCATTGGAAAATACTTAGACCATGGTGGTGGATCATCTTGTTGTTGCACTTGATCATTTGGTTGCTGCACTGCATCATCTTGTTGTTGCACTTGATCATTTGCCTACTGCACTTGGTTTTGTTGAGTTAGGTCTTCTGTCTACACTTGGTCTTGTTGAGTTTGGCTTTCAAATTGAGTTAAGTCAATCTCTATTTGAACTTGGTCTTTCATCTACACTTGATCTTCAATTTGACTTGAACCAGTATCATCACCAAACCATCTTGCATATGTTGAACTGCAACCCCTCTTCTTACCATGTCCTTTTTGGAATTCCAAGACTGGACCCAACTTTTCTTTTTGATCCACAACCATGTTCAGTCCCACAACCAACATTTGATCCACAACTTAGTTCATTCCCACGGCCAACATTTGATCCACCACCTAGTTCAGTACTACTACCACCGACATTAGTTCCCCCAACTTCTGCATCATCAACAACCTTGTTTTTTCTAGGCCTACCTGTAACCCCTTTTGATTTTGATGTCTTTGCCACAGTTGGTTCTTTGCAACTTTTTTTTGTTGTGTCCAGCTTTGCTGCAATTTGTATAATTATTTTGAACACCTACTTTGGACACCTTACTACCACTACCACCCTCACCTTTAGATCTAATTCTCTTCTTTCTAGGCCTACCAGGAATTTTTTTAGGTTTTGGTGGTAAAACAGTTGAGTACATGCTCTGATCAGGCCAGAAATCCATACCACCTACATGTTTTATATTCAAGTTGTTGTATGCCACATAATACATGTCTGTCTCAAACCATGCTGGGACATAAGACTCAGGTAACCTATTCATCAAAAAAAGGTATACCTGATAGTTGCCACATCCTGCAACTGCAAGTCCTCTTTGTTTCATCAGCTGTGAATCCTTCACTCCCTTGTCTCACCTCAAACACATTCCCACCAGTAGGTATAACATGCCAAAACCTGTAATTGAAACTTATCAGTGTGAATCAAAGCATGACAAATTCAAAGTGTAGCTTAATGGACACAAATCTTTGTTGATCTTTGAGCTATTCCAATCTTTTCTAGATGTTGGGACACACTCCATGGTTGCACATTGCATATGCTCAGCATATGGCATGACTAGTTTTACAACTTCAATAAGACCCTACAAAGGAATGTTAGTGTGTTAGATCAGGTTTAATAGTATAATAAAAAGTGAATAACAAATAAATGTGTCTTGCATACCTTATGTTGATCAGATATAAGAGTTAGACCTTGACCTTTTACTTTACCCAAATCTTCTTCAAGCAACTCTAAAAACCAACTCCATTTATATTTGTTTTCAACATTAACCACTACCCAAGCCACAGGGTAAATATGGTTATTCCCATCTCTTCCAATTGCAGCAAGAATTTCACCTTGATTAGGACTTTTCAAAAAACAGCCATTTAATGCTATTACTGGCCTACACCCTGCTTTTCATCCACTTGCTAGTCCAGCAAAACACACATAAAACCTATCAAAATAGGTTTTGTTATCTTGGTTGACTGTCACTCCAAACTTTACAGTTGACCCAGGATTAGAATCGAAAATAGCTTTCCCATATGATCTTAGCATAATGTTCTTCTACAGTTTTTTCATACTCTGTCAAAGCAAATTTCTTTGCATTTGTACACTGATTGGGTGTAATCTTACAGTTATATCTTTTCATCACTAGGTCAGCTATACCACTCAACTTAATCTCAGGGTTAGCCCTAATCTTATCATCAAAGACTGTTTCTATCCACTTATAGTTGACCAATGAGCCAAACTGGAAATTCCTAACACATGCATGCTCATCATTTAATGTTTTAACCTGCAAAGTTTTTTCTTCTGTCATCCAAGTAGCATAACATCTCCAATGACATTTTGGCACATCATTACTATTAGCACTAGGATACCTGTTTTGCTTCCTTTGTTTACCATTAACTGGATTAGACACCTCTGGAGGTCTTTGTCCACACCTAGCCACAACTCTGTTTGAGGCACTCCTTTCATACCATAGTGAAAAAACATTAGCCAAAGCATAGAAGGTCAAACACTCCTTGAACTTGTTAACAGTCACATACTTTTCACCAACCTGCAATTGAAACAAAACCTATGTTAATATACATCATTTATAAACAAAATGTAAAATGGGTTCAACCGGAATCCGAAGTCGCCATCGGTTCGGTTAGCCAATAAAAGCCGTTCAAAAATGAAACGCAGAGGACCTGCCGAAACCGGTAAAAACGGGTGGACTGGGTCGGTCGGACTGAGATCATTTTTTTCTCCGGTTAATGAGTTCGTCATTGTTATTTTGTTGGCGCTAAACTTTAATCACAAGGTACCCGCCGCTGCAACGCGCGAATACCCTGCTAGTGTTAACTAACAAATGTGTATTCAATTGGAGACAAAAATGTATTAAAGGAGAAGGTTCAAACATTACAGAAACAAGTAAATGTCGCTTTACAACTTATGAACAAGTTTCTGATTTGAGTAGAGTATTTGATTTTAGTAGAATAGAGTATGCTATCATTTTCATTACTATTATTTAAAGAAAGCTGTCTATTAGGCGTGTCTGAAGGCTAGTTGTATGATATAATATAATCTAGGGATGAGCATTTGGACCCGAATTCTGAAACTGAACCGAAACCATACCAATTCCTATATACGGCACGGTAGTGGGACTACGAAATAAGTTAGAAAAAAAAATCAGGACTATTAATTCGGTATGGGACCGGTACCAAATCGGAAAATTCCCGAAAAAAACGGGGAAAACTCGATTTCCCGATACCGGTACCGGTACCACTAATTTATGCTCGAGAAAAAATCGGTACCACTAATTTGGTACAGGATTGGTACCGTGCTCACCCCTAATATAATCTACATATACTATATATAAATGAAAAACACTATTCTTGGAAGTGAAAAATTAAGAAAAATATATATGAAAACCATAAAATTTTAATATTATTTTCGTTTATAGCTCGTAACCAATATTATTTTCATTCAATTTAAATCGTGTTTAATCTCAAAATTAAACTTTTATTACTTTTTGTTTATAATCCATATATATTTTTTTAATTATTTTTCGTTTATAAAATAGTAAGTATGATATGATATGAATTTGATAGGAAGTGAAAAGAAAATCATATATTTCATAAAAAAATAAAAGAAAATGATAAAAATCTGAAAGTAACAAACAAGGTACAGTATCAATATCATAGAGCTGTTTGAACAATTTGACTAGTACTCCCATCCATCTTCAGAAAATAGGGGGGGAGATGAGTAGTAATAGAAATAGTAGTGGGGGGAACAGGCCGGAGTGGTTACAGCAATATGATTTGATCGGGAAAATAGGAGAAGGAACCTACGGCCTTGTTTTCTTAGCAAAGATTAAATCCAATCGTACTAAATCTATTGCTATTAAGAAATTCAAACAGTCCAAAGATGGCGACGGTGTTTCCCCTACCGCTATTCGCGAAATCATGGTTTCATTGAATCTCTTTTTTATTTTCAACTTTCTTCCTTCCTTCACATTTTTTTTTTATATATACATACTTTGTTTTTGCTCAGTTGCTTAGGGAGATCAACCATGACAACGTTGTCAAGCTTGTCAATGTCCACATCAATCATATTGACATGTCTCTCTATCTCGCTTTTGATTACGCTGAGCACGACCTCTATGTAAGCAGACTCTTAGGGTGCGTTTAGTTGGAGAACAAATTCTCTTATAGAAAACGAGTTTAGTTGATGTTTCTATTTTCTGTTTTGAAAAAAGGGAGGGTTACAAAGGAAAACAAGGAGAGCAACTAAAATTTGTTTTCTAATTTTCCTTGTTAAGTTAGGAAATAGGGGATTTGTGTTTTGCAAAACATTTTGTTGGAAAACGTTGATTTGAACGTGATCTCTGTTTTACTTGTTTTCCACAAAATATTTTGTGGAAAACAAGGGTGTTTTCCCTCAACTAAACGCAACCTTATTGTCTTGTCATATCAACTGATGCTACCTTGATACCTTGACTTACTTTTTAGTCTGGATTGGAAAAACCAGGAAATTATTAGACATCATAGAGACAAGGTTAACCAAGCTATCAACCAATACACAGTCAAGTCGATACTTTGGCAGTTGCTTAACGGCCTAAATTATCTTCATAGGTAAGTGAAATTCGTCATTTTCGTTGCATAAATACCATCATTGCTAATAATCACATACGTTTCGTATAATGGATTCAGCAACTGGATTATGCATCGAGATCTTAAGCCCTCCAATATTTTGGTAACATTGCACATCCCTTTTTATCTCCCTTTTTATCTATACCATTTAGCTAATCCAATGGATATTGAATTTATTACTTATATGTTCAGGTGATGGGTGATGGAGAAGAACAAGGAGTTGTAAAAATCGCGGATTTTGGACTTGCTAGAATATATCAAGCTCCACTGAAACCATTGTCCGATAATGGGGTAAGAGGCTGTTTGACATGATATTTTTGTTAGTAACGTAAGAAAATGCTTGCTTGTTGTTGGTAATGATGAGCACTGCAGTACTTTCTCTTTTTGTTTCCCTTAATGGCGTTAACTTTGGTTTCATAAGTATGAAATCGAAAAACTAGTTGTACCTTGAGCAAGGAAATCAGTTATATAACACATTTGGAGTAGAAATATTAAACAAAAATAGTTACATTACTTCAGATCTTTTATTTTCGTTGCATAGAGCTGACATTTCAAAGTTAAGAAAGTAGCTTCAAAAGGATTGACTGTGATGTCTAAGATGTGCTGTTTCTAATGCCTAGTTCTAATACAATAGTTGGTATAAATAATCATTGCCAGGTCGTTGTAACCATTTGGTATCGTGCACCAGAATTGCTCCTTGGGGGAAAACACTATACTAGTGCTGTTGGTATGAAATGTTGCCATCCGTCTTTTTATATTTATGTTGTTTATCATACTATTAAGTATGAACTTAGTCATTCTGAAACAAAATTCTTTATATTATTAGATATGTGGGCTGTTGGCTGTATATTTGCGGAGCTTCTGACCTTGAAGCCACTGTTTCAAGGACAGGAAGTAAAGGCCACACCAAACCCTTTTCAGGTGACTAACATATCTATCTGTATTCGCGAATATTTCTTTAGTAGGTGTTTGGATTAGCTTATTTTGGGGATTATTGATTTTTGATAAGCTTGTAAGCTCACTTTTTTCGGCTTACAAGCTTTTCAACTTGAGCTTCTGAATTTAGATAAGCCATAAGCTCAAGTTGATTAGCTCGTAAGCGAAAAAAAGTGTTTTTGAGCTCTTGCAAAGTCATATTAGCTCGTGAACCTGAAAAAACAAGCTAATTTAAACACCCTTTGAACGTTTTCTGTTCTAATATTGCTTGTTGCTTGTGCAGCTTGATCAACTCGACAAAATCTTCAAGGTTTTAGGTAAGGAAAAATGAAACTGAAGGCCCGATAAAGCTTTACAAAGTTCTAAATCCATATGTGGACATAACATTTTGTTCTGCAAATATTTTTAATCTGTCATACATGAATTTTCATTTTTTGTTGATATAAATTAAGATGATCTTATCGTTTAAAATGTTTTCAGGACATCCAACAGTAGATAAGTGGCCGACACTTGCCAATCTTCCACATTGGCAATCAGATCAACAGCACATCCAAGGGCACAAATAGTAGGTTCCTCCTAGTTTTTTGTTCTGTGACTTCGTAAAAAATATCTTTCTGTCGTCACCATCTTACACCCGATTTATGTTCCATACAGTGATAGTCCTGGTCTTTACAGCGTTGTTCATCTCTCTCCAAAAAATCCTGCATATGATCTTCTCTCTAAAATGTTGGAGTACGTGCTACCTCTCATAATCATTAACATTTCTGTTAAGTTGTTTTTTTAACATGTTGAATGATATATGTTCTCCATACCATTCTTACAACTATCATAATGTTCCAATTATGGACCATGTAGAGTAAATGACTAAGTTTGTAGGATCTCACATGTTGGCAATAAATTTCACGATGCTAGTTGATCTAGTTATTTAATCTATTGAGATTTTTCACTATTTTCTCGATCCATCATTTTATTGCAGATATGATCCTCGAAAACGTATAACAGCAGCACAAGCTCTTGATCATGAGTGAGTTTTCTCTCTTTCGTCTCAGTCTCTCTGTATCTGTCCATCTCTCTCTGCACATGAATACTATATATTTCAGATATGATGCAATAACTCATACCCAAAAATGACTTGAGTTAAAGAATATACTTGGTAACTACAAGCAGGGAGGAAATTATGTTTTCATCGACAGTCATTTGTTGCTATCTACCCGTAGGGTCAATAGGCAAACAGATCATTGTTCAACCTCTTGACTGTGAATTCCATTATATACAATGTCACGTTGCTTCAAGCAATACTGGTTGGTCATGGCCAATATTTTAATGTGAATAGACTATAACTAATCTTTTGGTACTTCACAAAACTGAACGCTTGCTCAAAACTTTGTAAATTACAGAGTAACATTTTCTACAAGTTATATCCCGATCGTCAGAATTTAGTTTAGTTATTACTTTTCTTAGTAAGAATGATGAATTTGTTTACTTTTCTTAAATTTCTATATATTATTTTTCTAATGTTGTTGTGTTTGTAGGTATTTTCGGATGGAACCGTTACCTGGACGCAAGTAAATTTTCTTCCTTTAAGAGCTTCACATATCATATTGTGTATTTGTTTATTGCTGCATTGCGGATATAATGTTTTCTTTGTCAATAGACATTCTTAGTTAACTGTTTCATATTTCTTGTAGCTGATATGTTGATGTGTATATGCATGTATATCGTTATATTTGATGTGTTTTTTTTCTTCTAATTTCAATGTTTAGTGCACTAGTACCGCCTCAACCAGGGGAGAAAATCGTGAATTATCCTACCCGTCCAGTGGACACAAACACAGATTTTGAGGGCACAGCAAGTCTCCAGCCTGCTCCACAGGTATGATTTTTATCTTATTCATGGAGAAAGATATATCATATGCTAATTTGACTCGATTTCTTCCTTGTGTTCCATATGCATCATATAGTTTGGTCTCTAGTAAATCTGCTTCATATACATTCGCCCCCTATTCTTATTTGTTGAATTGATGGATCCTTGTAAAGTATTTAAACTGATTTTCATGCCTATTTTTCTTTTAAATGAAGCTAGTAAGGCCATCGAAAAGGTGAATCAGCATGTTTGAGTCTTGCCCCTTCTAACTATGACAGCAAACTAGGAACTATTGATAGGTTTTCCTTTAAAGCTAATATGCTCACTTGCTGGTTTCTACCCGATTTGGCATCAGATAACCAATGATCTATTAATCTATGTAGCTTTCTGAAGAATTCTGTATCTACTAGTACACATTTAGAGCTGTGCCCGTTCCTATGACAAAAATATGAACGAATGACTCATGTATTAACATTATCCAGCCAAGCGTACAGTAGCACCTGAATCTAACCTAAAACCGTTGCTCCACGTAAATGCTTCGGGTTAATCAATAATTTGTACTAAGTAAGTAGAACCTAACGCATAAGCATAATGAAACCCAAGCTTCCACCATATTCAGTTTCCTATTGCTGCCAAAATGTATTATATTTCATCATTCCACTGGAAATATCTATGATAATGAGAATGCCAGAATGACTATTTTTTTGGTGTAAGAACGTCTCATGTACTAATGATGAAGTGCCAGAAAGTTTTGTATCTGTACTAATGATGAAGTGCCAGAAAGTTTTGTATCTGTACTAATGATGAAGTGCTTAAAACGTTACCTACATCACCAATTAATTTTTATGTGCAACGAAGTATCATGTAGTTGTATTACTATTTCCAAATGATACAGATATAAATGGACAAGTTTCATTTATATGCAAGCATGGCAGTGCTCTGGTGGTATTGTGTTATGTTTACCACATTATCTAATATTAAAATTGTTCAGCACATAGAATTGTACAACATTGATAGTCTCCCCAAAAGCTATTAAAGAAATCAATTTGCTGAAAAAAGCTTATATTATTTGTCAAAAAGAAATTTCTACTAAATGTAACATCAAACTCTTAATTTCCTCTTGCGTTAAAGTTGATATCGATCAAAGAGGTAGTTGGACTAAGTTTTCCAGTTGACTATTCTTTTGTCAAGTCAGTAATAGACTAATATATATTTTCATTTTTGTTAAAGATAGAAATAGATAAATGTTACTGTGCATTCCTTGATATTCCTGTAGATTAGCTAAATTACACCATGTTAAATTGTTTGTTTGTTCTTTGGAAGGCACCACTCTTATGAGAAATAATTCATGCCCTCTATAATTACATTATATTTTGAGGACTAGTAATTGTATCATACCAGCCCGTGTTGTCCAAGCATGGGCATTTTGTATCTGGAAATAGCTTATCTTTTATGATGAGTATTACTACTAATGGCTGTTAGATTATTTAGTGTTTCACTTGATAGAAATGAGTGATTAAGTATGTGGACTAATAAGTTGCCCATGTAATGATTCCATTAGGCATCAGGAAACCAAGTGGCTGGGGGTATGGGAGGCCCACATGTAATGGGGAATAGAAATATTCCACGGCCAATGCATATGCCTGGGGTGCAGAGGATGCAACAGCAGAATATGGCAGCTTATAATCTTGCCTCTCAGGCCGGGATGGGTGGCACAATGAATAATCCTGGAAATATCCCAATGCAGCGGGGTGTCGCTGCCCAGCCTCATCAACAGCAGCAGCAACAACAACAGGTTTCATATATTTCTTCTTCATTTATTATTTGTATCTTGTCTACCTTTCCACTATTTCTTAAAAGTATATTTTTTTAACAGAACCAGTTAAGAAGGAAGGACGGAATGGGGATGCCTGGATATCCCCAACAAAAATCAAGGCGCTTTTAAGGTGATTCTTGTATAACTTATTTGTAATCATTCTCGTGCTTATGGAGCAATACGAGCTCTTAAGTTGTGTTGTATAAACTCCCGGCGGTTTATGCCAGTCGCTACAATTTATGCCAATTTGTATATTTTTCTGGCAGTTGTTTCAAATGAAGCATGTATTATACATGAACCATTTATCCCCATTTGCTTTTCTGATTCAATGTGTTCTTTCTCTAAAAAATGAAATATTTTCTGGCAGGATAGTGGCATGTCACTAGAAATGGCCCTATTTCTTTTCGGGAGATGTATTTTTTAGGTAGAGTTACATATATGTCCCAGTAGATATAATTAGTGTAAGCTTCACCGAAACAGTGAATTGTAATATGGCTTTGTTCTATATCCTCTGTCATTGTAGTTCTTTGACTTTTATGTAGTAACGAACAAATTGTCTACTGTAGATTTATGGCTCACTTACTAATGATTGTAGCCTCTTCAAGATTTAGAGCTGTCTTTTACAGAGGTAGTGTTGTAAAAGTGGAATTTTGTTCACATAATATAAGTAGGAATATAATGTGGCAGGGTCACACCTTTTGGTTGGGTTTTGGTGTAGGACTATATAGGTGGTGAAATGGCCACTTATTTGGGTTTGGTAATTGGTCAAAATAGGCTTGGGTAAAATTGATATTGCATATGATTACCAAACAATTTAAATTGCAGAATTTGTTGAATGAAGCAACTTAGGGCCCGTTGGGTTGGGATGTATGGGTATGGGTCTATAACTTTGAAAGTCATTAATGTTTTTTGGTTGGTTATGGGGCCTACCACAATGGAATGAGGATACCAAAATGTGAAGGTTTCCTCATATGTTATGTGTGTGGGTGGTTTCTTCATACCCTCCATTATCATTCCACTCTATACCAACACTCATATCTATTGTGATTCATAGCAACAAACCAAACGCACCCTTAAAAGGTTGTTGACACTTTGATATTGCAGAATTTGGGATGGAATTTGATATTTTTCTATTATTGAAAAGTTATTATTATATTAACTTGTCTTATTTGGTAAATGAAATAAGCCGCATGTGGTTGTCCTCTCATAATGATACCGCATGTTGTGTGAAGATTTCCCCAATGTTCAAGTTATGCCTAAGACATGTGAGATAGATTTGTGATGTATTATCATCTCATTGTGTATATGATTAAATGTTTAAACAGTAAGAGAGATCCATATTGAATATTTTTTTAAAGATCAAATCCCCACCTTAAATGACACGATAATATATCATGGTTGTCACTTTCTATTTTCTAAACCTCACTTCTTTGATCATATAACCTGTTGATATGTGTTTATAAGTGATCCCGCTACCTCGTTACCTTTTACATCAAAGTGCAAGAGAAGAACGATCGTATTCGCCAAGAAACAAAGTGTTATAGATTAGGCATCACACACACATAACTTGTGTTACGGTTCTCTTCTTATCTAAGCTCTCTTTATCCTCCTTGTACATTTGTGTATCCGACTTGTGTGTGAGTTGAGACTAGTTGTGATAGGATAGATTTGGACAAAGTGTATGTCCGTGAAGTGTTGTATGTAGATTAGGATGTGGTGTAAGACTGTGCATTGTTAAGACAAGGAGAAAGTTCGTGAAGTGTAGTGTGAAGACTTGGAATGTACCTCACACAATTGATTATATTATTTTTCTAAAGTGTCATCATCAATAGAAGAGTAAGATGAGTCGGAATGTACCTCATTTGATTCATGTGCCATTAGAGCGATCTCATCCTTGCTTGATTCTTCATCATCCTCACTATCACTCCAAGCACTACTTACAAAAGCTCGTTGAGTTTTGCTTTTAGATGGCTTGGGGCAATCTCTTATTAGATGACTTGTATCACCGCATCTAAAGCACTTTCTTTCACCTCTTTTGTCATCTCGGTCTTTTCGGAATGGCTTCTTTTCATCTCGGGGGTGCCTTACGAACTTTCCTCTTCTTCTAAAGAACTTTTTGAAATCTCTAACGGGCTAACGGCCATAGCATACTCCTCATCTTCACTACCGGAGCAAGATTTGTCATCATCACTAGGTTCTGTTCTTGCCTTTAGAGCAACGGATTTAACTTTCTCTCTTTTTCCTTTGATGATCTCCGAATCTTTCTCCATCACCATTTCGTGTACTTTGAGGTTTCCGATTAGCTCGTCAAGTGACATTATTGAGAGATCTTTTGATTCCTCAATAGCCGTTACTTTTGCTCTCCACTTCGGATCTCTAAGAAATTTCCTGACAAAGTTCTTACTACGAAAAGTTTCATCAAGTGCTTTAAGATAAGTAATAATAGTATTAAAGCGAGTAAATCCACAATCAATGGTTTCATCTTCAGGGATAACAAATTGTTCATATTGTTGAACAAGAAGATCAATTTTGTTATCATTGACTTGTGAATTTCTTTGATGTGTAATAATCAAACATTCTCAAATCTCTTTTGCGGTTTCACACATAAAAATTCTTTCATATTCTTTTATAGGTAAAACATTATAAAGCATCATTTTAGCTTCATTATTTTTAGCTATTAATTTCTTTTGATCATCAATAGAAATATCTTTTGTTGTAGAACTAAAGTCTCCTTTAATTATAACAAACCAAAGATCTATATCTTTTGACTTTACATATGTTTCAAAACGGTTTTTCCAATAGATAAATCCATTGGTTTCAAAGAGTGGTGGTCTTTGCATAGATTGCCCTTCTTTAAAGTTTTCGGAATCCATGGATCGTTTCAAGTTTATAAAATACAATATATTTTAGAAATTCTTGAGCAACGAGGCTCTGGTACCAATTGTGGAAAACTAGAAGGGGGTTGAATAGTTTACCGATTAAAAACTTTGTTTTGAAACTTATTGTAATGATCAATTGATATTGATCAAAGATATCAAACAATATGCAAGCAATATATAAAGAGTAAATAGAGAAAGAAACAATCAAACCACGACAAGTTGTTTATAGTGGTTCGGTCTACAAGGACTCTTTTTCCTTGCCTTACTCCACTCTCCGAGTCTCCAACTCGAGAGTTTACCTTCACTAGTCAACAAGCTCCTTTCACCGGTGGAGAAACCTTTACACTCCGCTTACACACTATTTCCGACACTAAGCTAGATGTCGAGTTCTTTTCCAAGGGTACAACCACTCCCACACACAATGTGTTTTAAGGACTAAAATACTAACCACTCACACTCACAAGTTTATGATGGTTTGGTACAACAATGATGTATGAACAAGACTAGATCATGCAACAACAAAACAAACAAGACTTCCAACTATTTGTTGAAGCTTGAATATGTCTTGATATTCTTTGCTACAAAAGAGGATCACTATAATGATATGAAACTGAGTTAGAAATGTTAGAGAGAAGGAATGTATGTGATTATGCTAGAAAGGGATGAGAAAACAACTTGGTTTGGCTTGCTATTTATAGCCAAAACATACAGCAGTCACCAAGATTGTGTAAGATTACCAAAATCTTACCAAAGTCAACCAAATCCATCCAAGATTGTGTAAGATATGTAGAGTCTAAATCCACACAAAATATCTAGTGAAATCCTCTAGAGATTTCAATGATGCATCACATGATGTCACATGTTGTTTTTTATTTTTAGAAATATGTTAAATGTAAATACATATGTAATGTTTTGTTTTAAGAAACCAGAACATGCATGATCTAAAAATGTTAACATTCATTATGGTTTAGAGGCATATAAAAAATATGATTAATCAAAATGTAAATGCTTTAGTGATGAAGATATTATTTAAGGAAAAACTTGTTTTAATATCTATTAAACTTGACAAGCTTCAAGCTTTACAAAAATTAAATTTACTTTTGTCGTTAACAAAACTTAGGTAAAGATCATAAAATATAAATAACGTTTAATGACGATATTTGTATTAACAATCTCCCCCTTTTTGTTGAGGACAAAACATAAATTTTATTTTTATAAAAGATGTAAAGTTTATACAAGAGTTATAAAAATATGAAATTAATTTTAGAACTTGAAATAACTAGTGAGTTAGATAAAGATGATAATAAAAAGATTATTTTATCGTAAGACTAGTTTGTCCAATTTTTGACTTTTCACAAGTTAAAGTATGATGTTGACTTTTCACAAGTCAAAGTTTGATGTTGACTTTTCACAAGTCAAAGTATGCAGTTGACTTTTTAAGAAAGTCAAAGTCCAATTTCTATTATATTTCTCCCCCTTTTTGTCGAAACAAAAAGAAGGGGCGAGGCAGAATATGTAATGAGCCCGAGCCATTATCTCCCCCTTGGCCAATGCTCTCCCTAAATTGGGTGTCAAGAGAAAGATACATGAATTGTGAAAAAGCTACAAAAAAGATGTTAGCAATAAGCATCATCACAAGTATATAAACATTTCCAATCACCAAGTAACAAACAACAACAATATAAGCAACACTATTCACTTGTTAAAATTTTCATGATATGAAAATCATGAAATGGAACACAATGATGTGTTAGTACATAAAGAAAATCCTAGAAAATTAAAAAGACAATCCTAGAAAATTAAAAAAATACAAAGAAAATCCTAAAAAAAAAAAATAAAAAAAAATTAGAATTTATAAAAATAAACTAGGAACCTCCTATTGAGGTGGTGGATGAGCAAGAGCGTTGATTCGCTCTAGGATGTGGTTAAGGATGAACCTCATTTAATCTTGAAGCTCATGGACCATCACCCGGGTCCGTTCGCTAATGTGAGCGGTCCGCTCACAATTTGAGCAACCGTGTCTAGGAGGGTAATATAGTTCATGATTTTGTAGTGGTGGAATAGTGGAGTTGTTGGTGTTGGTGGTTGGAGTGGTGATTAGGGAAGCTAGCAAAGCATTTTGCATTTGCATGGTTTCACTAAGGTGAGTGTCCACCATATTGGAGAAGTTGTGGAGATGGTTTAGCTCGGCTTCTATCTCCGCTTTAGAATGTGGGTGATCTCCCCTCATGGATTTATCGATGTCCTCTATATGAGGAGACAAGGATGTTGGAGGTAGGGCATGATCCCCTTACAAGGGTCCATGAATGTCATGGTGAATAGGATGAAAAAGACGAGGTTGAGGCCCTAACAGGGCGTTTGGGTCAAAGGATGGACGTGGAGATTCATGAGCTATTTGCTTAATTGTACCAAAGGATGGTAGTGGAGGTGGATTATTGGGCCTAGGAGGCAAGTCCCCCAAGTCCTCCAAAAATGAGTTTGGAGATGTAGGTGGTGTAGAGAATAGCTCTAATGGTACGAGAGTTGGAGATTTAGGAGGTGATGGTGACTTGGATGTTTGGATGGGAGCCGGTGGTGGAGAGCTAGTAATGGGAGTTTTTGTTGGTGGTGGAGCGGTGACTACAATAGGTGATTTTGAAGGTGGTGTAGGAGTAGTCAAAGTGAGAAATTTCTCATCTCTTATGGGAGATGAGATGGTTAGGGGAGAGGAATCAGAAGATCAGGATCTTAACAAGATCGTAATCCAGGTAGGATCGTAGGATCGGATCGGATCGTACAAGATCGCTTATTATTAGGTGTTTTATTTATTTATTTATTTATTTTTATTTTTTTTCTTTGATATATTAACTTATTAAGTATAAGCTCATGTCTTAAAGCCTAATGACTACGAATTTTTCAAAAAAAATATTATTTTGGTGCTGTTAATTAATGGTCTCTTGCAAGATTAATGAGTGTAAAATCATTATATTTTTATGGACTATTTAGAAATATTTTAGATGTGTCTTTTTGGGTTTATTATGAAAAACGATTTCGTGCTTTTTAAAATGTCAGAAGTTTATTTTTTAAGTAAACTATCTACATACTTGACCCAATTTTGTTCATATTTTATTTTTTGTTACATATAAAAGCATGAATATTTTAATTTAATTTATTTGGTCATCAAGAAAAAAAAAATTCAATTATGTTATCAGAATATTCTAATTTAATTTGGTCATCAAGAAAAAAAAATGTGTTGCCCTTCTATTATAAATTATGTCGTTTCATTTTTAAATACAATTCTTTTATCTTTTTGCATTAATCTATATATTGTAACAAAAAAGTTACAGAATCACGTGCTAATAAGTTAACATTATCTTTTTGCATAAATGTTATCATGAAAACCTATAATAAAAAACATTAAAACAAGAAGTAGGTGCACCATGCACGTATGTAGTAACTTTGTGCAAGTATGCATTGCAATATATCTAATATTTTACTACTACGGTACTTGAACATATAACTTTTTCTTTTATTATCCATTTAGATTCGTTTATCATATGAAATATTATATAAAAATATAAAACTACAACCCCTATACAAAAATATATACATTTTCACAGGATCTTACGATCCCGATCCGATCCTACGATTACGATCTTGCAAAGCCGGAAACGATCTTAGGTACGATCCCGATCCTGACAACCTTGCAAAATACACAAGAAATGCAACCTTCTCTTTAAGAGCCTTCGGTATGGTACGCCATGACTCAAGCCATGGGCTTCGACGCAAGTTTATGGCGCGAGATACCACACCAGAGGTCGGTTGTGCCACCAGCCTAAGCAATTTTTTTTTTTAAATTTATTTATTTATTTTTGTGTTTTGCAAGTTTGGGAGGAAGAAGACGACCCAAGGTGTTTAATATTCATGTTTTTGTTTTTTTTAACGGCGGTTTTATTAATAAAACTAGCAAGGAGCTACAAAAAATTACAAACTAGAATAACTAGGTTTTTTCATCCAAGTTACCCAATTAAGTTTAGAGGTACAACGACTAGAACACCATTGAAAAGATAAATTAACTAAGTCATCAAATAACATATCTTTTGGAGGATGCTTAGCGCCGAAAAGAACTTGATTTCTATCCCTCCATATTAGCCACCATTGCACATAACAAACACCTTCAAAGATATCTTTCAACTGCTTTGACAAACGAATGTTTTTAAACAAAATAAGCCAATCATCATAAGAGTCAATCATATTGTCTTCAAGATCCCACCATCGCAAGACTTTCCTCCGAATAAGAGGAGCCACATGGCACGAAAAGAAAAGGTGAGAAGCGGATTCCACTGAGGAGTTGCAAAGAGGACACATGATAGAGGAAATATCTACTCCTCTAAGAGGGAGACTAATCGGGTAGGCAATTTATCCGATCGAACTCTCCAAGAAAAAACGTTAATCTTAATAGGAACAATGATATCAGTGCCAAACCAATCCCCGGCAGCGGTGCCAAAAATTGATTTGCATAAAAATCAATAATAGAGAAGTTGTGTAGTATGGGTAACTCAAACGTGTTAGGTTTGAGCACCGAGATCGTTCCGAACGAGGGTTGAATGGAATTTCCAACTCACGTCTCGATAATCGGGATTCGAATAAGAAAAGGGCATAAGATGATATTATCTAAACTACGGGATAAGGAAAGTAAAAGGAACATCTAATCTACGGGAAATCCTAAGAACTAAGGCAAACTACTCAAAAACGTAAATACGGAAATTAAACGAAACGCGAATAAAAAGCAAATACGACTAATCTAACTCCTAAAAATAATCTAAAACTACTTTTATACTAGAAATGATATTAGAAAACTAAATATGAATTAAAACTATTTTTTAGGAATTTTCTTGATTTTATTTAAATTAAAAACTAATTATTAACTAATAAAAATAAACTAATTAACTAAAAATTATCAAAACAAAGGGGAAAAATATGGAATTACTTTCTAAAAATCTAAAATATCATAAAAGACTTTTCAAAACTATTTTTGTATTTTTCAGATTAATTTTCTATTTTCTATGAATTTAATTCTATTTAAATCTAATTTAAATTTAGAAAAATACCAAATAAAAGGGGAAAAATATGGAAAAATCTTTTTTATGCTTTTTATATTTATCTTAAACTATTAAAATTGAAAACTATTTTTTTTGAAACTTTTTCTAAATTAAATGCAATTAAAGCTAATTTAAAATGATTAAAAACTGAATTTAATATAGAAAAATAGTGAACAGTGTCTAAAAATTATGAAAACTTCAGGGAAAATCTAAAATATTATTCTAAAGCAGAGAAAAATATAAAAACTAGGGCCTAAGTGGAAGAAATCAGAGCTGCTATGTAAACTAGTGGGAAATAAGCACTTTTGAATAAGCTAAAAAGCAAGATAAGCTACCAAACCAATACAGGAGCAAACTTATACTATAATAACTCTAAAGCAACTGATTAAAACTATTCCTAACACCTAATAAGTAATCTATCTATGAATTGAGCAAACTGATATTAATCAAAAAGGCAAACAGGCCCTCTACTTTAAGCAGTTGTAACTGCTTATTCAATAAGCTTAAGGGAAAACCAAAAACATGGGACTCAAGCCAACCTAGCAGAGATTACAATTCCAAAGTTTCAGATCATGAGGGCAAGTAATGAAGAAGTTACTGATCAAAGCAAAAGTGGCTATATTAGGACAGTGGGCTGCATATGTGCAGAAAGTGATGCAGAAACAGAAAGATTGCAGGCCTATAAGCAGTTACATAAGCACTAGAAAGTAAAATGAGGTAACACAGCTATACTATAACTTAAAGACTATCTAAAAGAACCATACTGAGCATGAACATCAGAAAAGAACAGGAGAAATCAAATGAGCAGATTAAGGAGGATTAAAACAGAACACACAAGTTACTTATCAACTGAGAAATTATTACCAAGGGATTCAAACAAAGCTTCTCATATTTAGACCATCCAATTTCAAACAAACTACAACTATTAAACTGATTTGAACATCAAGATTAAACTTTATTCCAAACACCCCTTAAGAATACTCAAAATGCAAATTAACCATTAAACTGAAAGAATTTGGACTGCAACTGATTTAGAACAATCAAATAACCTTAACTCTCATAACTTTAACAGATTTAAAGCAGAAACTCTCAAAAAAACTAATTTGACTCTTAAATTTGACTCGAGTTGACTATTGTTGACTTTTGTGAAAAACTTTGAATTAAGCACTAGATATTCATCCACAAGCTCACATAAGCTTGCAAAAGCTCATGTGAGCTTCCAAGAACAGAAATGGAACACTCTTAAACACTAAGCAGTTTTAAGAAAAACAGATTTAAGAAGTAAATGGGACAACAAGAAATTTGCATTAAAAAGATGAGATTACAAAACTTAACTTTAAAATGAAATTACAACTATTAAAACAATAAAATGACAGAAATAAAGTTGGCCAAAATCTCTCTAAAACCTAAGAGATTGGACAAAATGAAATGTGAGCCAAGGGTTCCTTTTATAGCTGATGAGAGGCCTTGCTTGGATTCCTTTCAGAAGATGCTAGAAGGCAAATAGCAGCCACATATCAATCCATGAGTCACTTAAGCCAATCAGAAAGCTCCATTTGCTTGGATGAGGTGTCTAAGCCAATGGGAAAGCTTGGTTTGTCCACGTGGGCAACTCATTTGACAAGTCAGAGGTGGGTAATCTCTAGAATAGATTCTAGTACGATGTTGAGTGTTTGGGATTGGTGGTGAGATGTTGGGTGTGTTTGGGGAAGAAGAAGCAGGGGAGTGGTACTGTTTGGGGGGGCGCGTTTGGATATTTAATATTATCTCAAAAGTGTTGACGGGTCATGGGTGGAATTGACCGGGTATAAGAACCGGGTAAGTAGTGTTTTATTCGGGTTGGATAGGGATAGCCGGGTAGGATTAGTTTAATGGATTGGATTGGGTTGGCAGATTTGGGATTGGGCCTTGACATGGTTTGTGGATTTTGGACTTGTATAGTGGATTGGTTTAGGACTAGTTTTGCAAACCAAGGTATTATAAGGACCAAAATTGTATATCCGGATATATGAGGGACCAATGATGTAATTTCTGACATTGTCTTCCAAGGACTGAATTTGCCATTCTTCAATAATCCAAGGGCTAAATTGCAATTTTCTGAATCTTCAAGGGCCATTTCTGCCAATTCTCAAAGTTGAGGGGCCAATTCTGCCAATTCTTCAAACTTTGATCAAATCTTCACAAATCATCCTCAGAGATTAGAAATTATCATAAATGCTCAATTCTGACCCTCCGGCTCAGCTTAAGCTCTCTTGATCTCTCGTGCTCGGTTTTCTGTCTGATTTGGCTCCTTTTTGCGTGTTTTTACATATCCATACCTGCACAAGCACAAACTCAAGAAAACCACAAATATTAGCAATAAACGGCTCTTTCTTGGTTATTTTGGGTCTATTTTGATAAAGAAAAGGTATGTGTTTTAGCACATACCAAAATACCCCAGACGAAACTATTGCCGTGTCCTCACGCAATGCAATCAACTCACGCTTCTAAAACCAAGGATTTCAATCTCTTTCTACTAAACCTATGAAGAAGTAGCAAAGATTCCTCAAAAGAGATTAAGAAAGCCTTAATTCTAAAAACGCCCCGTTTACCTTTTAATTCTCATATAGATATTACAATTAAGCACATCCGATTATGAATGACGGTTTGTTGAACTTTCATGTCGATTAATAACTCCAACATTTTTCAAACGACACGTTAGGATCACGGAGTAGAAAACACAACACAGCGTGAAGTGACCATACGGATAGAATACATCGTCCCTGATTTTTCACAAGCTCCCAAACTAAGCGTAAAATCGAAATCATTGTTACATATGACTCTAGATGCTAACACTACCCATGGAAGTTACTTGTGTACTTACTTTTCGTTCCCATTTTCCTATTTCCTCTAGAATTTTTTATTTTTGTGAGAAATGAATTTCTTCAAATTCTCGTTTCGATAACTTTTATTCCGATAAAGATATAAAGCTAAGTCGCTAATTAGTTATCCGTCTTCTCTCAAGAATCATTGTCGTAAAAATGAGGTTCACATCAAGGAATTTTTATTCACTTATTTTTGATTTTTTTTTTTTTTTTTTTTTTTTTTCAACTTTTTTTTTTTTTTTTTTTTTTTTGGAACTGCACTTTTACTTTTATTTGTATGAGCTGTGAACCACGGAGCTTCACGGGGTAATTCCAAGACTATAGGCTTCATGAGATGAGGATCCCGGCTGGCTAGGCTAAGACCTCATTCAATCCCGGCTAAAGATCCAAGGGTCCGATCTCGACACCGCAGCTCACAACTTTACTTATTACTTTATCACTTTTCACTGATTACTCATTTATTTATTACTGATCCTTGATGTGTACCCAATTTTTAAAACAAAGATTCTTTTAAGAAGATAAAGAACTAACCATCGCCAAAAACTCGACATCTCTAATTATTTATACAGATATGGGGTGAAACAATTTTGTGGGAACAAAAAACCATAAGTACCTTCGATGGGCTCTAAAGAGAACCAACTACTCCACGTTTAGCATCTAAACTCATAAGTAACTCTATCATTTCTCGATCTCTGCAAATTTAAAATCCCAAATAATGAGATCCGCAGATGCTTAGCCGATAATTTTTAGATTATCTATGGTTAAGGGAACAAGCTAGAGCTCAACACGCCCGGTCAAGTCAGAATTCCATTCCTACTCTCACCAGCAGAAAGTCAATCAAGGTGTCAAAACATATATTAACTTAGCAAATGTTTCGTCTAATGAAATCAAGTTATGCATATTTAAAATCACTCAGGGAAACTTGCAAAATCTTGGCCTTTTGAGCTAGAATTCGCATTTTATAGCTTCTAATCTAAGAGACTAGCAAAACTTTTCAATCAAAAAGACTTAACAAAAGCTTACAAAAATTTTAAATTTTTTCTCATTTTTGCACAAATTTTTATTTTCTAAGGAAAAACGGGGTTGCGAGAGAAACACAACAGAAATAAGCAAGTGCGGTCAAATCAAATCGAAGATTACCCTACCCCAGACTAGAACGAAACATTGTCCTCAATGTTTAAAGCAAGGGTATCACGAAAATCTAAAAGCCGTTTATTAAGTATGCTCAAAGATAAACGTTAGTCGATAAGATTAGGATATCGGATTTCCATCAGCATCGATCATGAAACTCGAGTGGAGAAATGACAAACTTCGAGCACGAGAGTCTTCATATCGGGAACATCCTACACACAACATCACAAACAACCAAACACGAGAAATCGAAGAGGCAGACCCCTTCGCGTCACTTATTAGAAAATAGAAAGAAGAGAAGGATAAGCATGGGGTGCCTCCCACGAAGCGCTACTGTTTTTGATCACCGAGTCGCTAGCCTGACTCGTCCCCGAATTCATTTGTCCTTGGGGAAGAAGGTGGTAGAGATACCAGGGTCAAAAACGGTGTCCTCATTCCCGAAGGAATGAGACTGGGTGGGTTGGGTGGTGAAGAAAGTGTCGGGCTCAAGCACAAATGGTATGTCATGAAAGAATGATCCATCATCCGGTGGTTTTGCGGGTGGACGAAGGAATGACGGATCACAGTGAGAAAACTCCAAAGAAGACGGGAGCTTATGGTAAGAGATAAGATGTGTGGGCTCAAACATGAAGGCATCCAAGAGAGGATCCTTATCACGAATAACGGTTTTAACAAAGAACTCATCAATGAATATCCCGGGTTTAAAGATCTTGTCTTCACATGCGGGCTCAACGGGATACATGATGGTGGACTCATGAGAGAAAGAAGAGTCGAGCAGTCCATCAAGAAACATCATATCCCCCTCGGGATCATTCATAACAACATCCTCAATACCCGGTGGTATCAAGTCATCAAGAGCAAGAAATGAGTCGGCTTCCTCAATGATCGGGTCATTTGTCGGAGTATCGGAAATCTCGTTCAAAACTTTACTCATATCAACATCGAAGTAGAATTTCTCAAGAATCGGAGGATAAACATCTGCCATAGTGGGATTGCCACTAATCTCTTCATCAAATCGGAAAGTCTCAAGCTCGGGAGAGAAATCACTATCTTTAACGGAGATAGGATGCGAACTTGATTTATCGTTAAGGGCTTCAATTTTGGAAATGAGAAGATAAACTCTCGACAATGTTTCACGTAATGCTGGATCCTCGATCTCAATATCATCGGGCTCAATCTCTTCTTCTTCTGGCTCGGGCTCAGAAGGTAAATCGTCGACGAAATCGATGTCTCCATAAGAATCGTCATCGGAATCGGAGAACATCTCAACATCAAGAGAAGGCTCATCACAAATATCAACAACCCCAGACTCTCTTGGGCTTGGGATAAAGATCTCAACATCAGATGATTCCGTTTCTGGAATGGTACTAAGATGCTCATCCCCCATTATGAGAGAGTCAACGGGTTCAACAATGTTTGTAACAATAGATTCATCGACCTCTTCCATAAGAACGTCACTTCTCTCAACTGGCGTGAGAGAAGGGGAAGGATCGGAAATGAAAGGCTCAGAAATGAGAAAGGGATAAGAATCCGGAGGTGGGACAAGTGGTGTGCTCTTAGAGCTAGCAAGTTCCACCACTTCCGTTGTGGTCTTCGGTTCTTTCTGTTCAGAAATCGTTTTAAGCTCATAAGTTCGTTCCGTTTTGTTGTAACTCGACGAACTCGTAACGGTGAATCGTGAAAGATAAGGATCGATTCTAGAATTCTTCGGATTAGAGTCGAGAGTACAAACGGGAATCACCTCGGGCTCAGAAACATGTTCCATCTCCCTCACCGGAGAGGGAGTAGGAATCGAGGGTTCATCAATCTTACATTTCAAAATTTTTGGTAAGGCTTCAAGTTTTTCAATGTTGTTCAGAAAAGCACGACGTTCAAAGAAATCGTCCCCGTGACCCTCGGTGGGTTCTTCGGGTAGCTCCGGAATAGTGTGATCGACTTCCGTAACTTGAACGGGTTCCTCATTAACACATTGTCGAGCTTGAATGCGGCTTAATAAAGTTTGAAGCATGCTTTCAATGTGGTTATTACGTCGCTCAAATCTTTCTGCAAAATCGATGGAAACGTCATCGTTAACCCCGGTGGGTTCTTCAAAAGGGCGACACATACAAGATTCTCGATAAAATCCACACCCTTTGCAAAAGCAACGTTCACAAAATGAATCATCGTTTAACAAATCTCTACAATTAAAGCAATAGGGTGTATAGAAATTTTGAGAATCCATGAGAATTAAACATATAGAGGGTAAAAGAGAAGAATTATCGAATCAGAGGGTAAAGAAGAATATTTTTGGGTTTTTAGAAAACATATTGAAAAGGAAAATCTTTTTGGGTTTTTTAAAAAAATATATATTTACAAAAACAACGGGAACTTCACTCGGGGAAGGATCTTCAAATGCACACGATTCGAGACGGAATACGAAAACTCGCTACAAGCCCTCCCCGGCAGCGGCGCCAAAAATTGATATCAGTGCCAAACCAATCCCCGGCAGCGGCGCCAAAAATTGATTTGCATAAAAATCAATAATAGAGAAGTTGTGTAGTATGGGTAACTCAAACGTGTTAGGTTTGAGCACCGAGATCGTTCCGAACGAGGGTTGAATGGAATTTCCAACTCACGTCTCGATAATCGGGATTCGAATAAGAAAAGGGCATAAGATGATATTATCTAAACTACGGGATAAGGAAAGTAAAAGGAACATCTAATCTACGGGAAATCCTAAGAACTAAGGCAAACTACTCAAAAACGTAAATACGGAAATTAAACGAAACGCGAATAAAAAGCAAATACGACTAATCTAACTCCTAAAAATAATCTAAAACTACTTTTATACTAGAAATGATATTAGAAAACTAAATATGAATTAAAACTATTTTTTAGGAATTTTCTTGATTTTATTTAAATTAAAAACTAATTATTAACTAATAAAAATAAACTAATTAACTAAAAATTATCAAAACAAAGGGGAAAAATATGGAATTACTTTCTAAAAATCTAAAATATCATAAAAGACTTTTCAAAACTATTTTTGTATTTTTCAGATTAATTTTCTATTTTCTATGAATTTAATTCTATTTAAATCTAATTTAAATTTAGAAAAATACCAAATAAAAGGGGAAAAATATGGAAAAATCTTTTTTATGCTTTTTATATTTATCTTAAACTATTAAAATTGAAAACTATTTTTTTTTAAACTTTTTCTCAATTAAATGCAATTAAAGCTAATTTAAAATGATTAAAAACTGAATTTAATATAGAAAAATAGTGAACAGTGTCTAAAAATTATGAAAACTTCAGGGAAAATCTAAAATATTATTCTAAAGCAGAGAAAAATATAAAAACTAGGGCCTAAGTGGAAGAAATCAGAGCTGCTATGTAAACTAGTGGGAAATAAGCACTTTTGAATAAGCTAAAAAGCAAGATAAGCTACCAAACCAATACAGGAGCAAACTTATACTATAATAACTCTAAAGCAACTGATTAAAACTATTCCTAACACCTAATAAGTAATCTATCTATGAATTGAGCAAACTGATATTAATCAAAAAGGCAAACAGGCCCTCTACTTTAAGCAGTTGTAACTGCTTATTTAATAAGCTTAAGGGAAAACCAAAAACATGGGACTCAAGCCAACCTAGCAGAGATTACAATTCCAAAGTTTCAGATCATGAGGGCAAGTAATGAAGAAGTTACTGATCAAAGCAAAAGTGGCTATATTAGGACAGTGGGCTGCATATGTGCAGAAAGTGATGCAGAAATAGAAAGATTGCAGGCCTATAAGCAGTTACATAAGCACTAGAAAGTAAAATGAGGTAACACAGCTATATTATAACTTAAAGACTATCTAAAAGAACCATACTGAGCATGAACATCAGAAAAGAACAGGAGAAATCAAATGAGCAGATTAAGGAGGATTAAAACAGAACACACAAGTTACTTATCAACTGAGAAATTATTACCAAGGGATTCAAACAAAGCTTCTCATATTTAGACCATCCAATTTCAAACAAACTACAACTATTAAACTGATTTGAACATCAAGATTAAACTTTATTCCAAACACCCCTTAAGAATACTCAAAATGCAAATTAACCATTAAAATGAAAGAATTTGGACTGCAACTGATTTAGAACAATCAAATAACCTTAACTCTCATAACTTTAACAGATTTAAAGCAGAAACTCTCAAAAAAACTAATTTGACTCTTAAATTTGACTCGAGTTGACTATTGTTGACTTTTGTGAAAAACTTTGAATTAAGCACTAGATATTCATCCACAAGCTCACATAAGCTTGCAAAAGCTCATGTGAGCTTCCAAGAACAGAAATGGAACACTCTTAAACACTAAGCAGTTTTAAGAAAAACAGATTTAAGAAGTAAATGGGACAACAAGAAATTTGCATTAAAAAGATGAGATTACAAAACTTAACTTTAAAATGAAATTACAACTATTAAAACAATAAAATGACAGAAATAAAGTTGGCCAAAATCTCTCTAAAACCTAAGAGATTGGACAAAATGAAATGTGAGCCAAGGGTTCCTTTTATAGCTGATGAGAGGCCTTGCTTGGATTCCTTTCAGAAGATGCTAGAAGGCAAATAGCAGCCACATATCAATCCATGAGTCACTTAAGCCAATCAGAAAGCTCCATTTGCTTGGATGAGGTGTCTAAGCCAATGGGAAAGCTTGGTTTGTCCACGTGGGCAACTCATTTGACAAGTCAGAGGTGGGTAATCTCTAGAATAGATTCTAGTACGATGTTGAGTGTTTGGGATTGGTGGTGAGATGTTGGGTGTGTTTGGGGAAGAAGAAGCAGGGGAGTGGTACTGTTTGGGGGGGCGCGTTTGGATATTTAATATTATCTCAAAAGTGTTGACGGGTCATGGGTGGAATTGACCGGGTATAAGAACCGGGTAAGTAGTGTTTTATTCGGGTTGGATAGGGATAGCCGGGTAGGATTAGTTTAATGGATTGGATTGGGTTGGCAGATTTGGGATTGGGCCTTGACATGGTTTGTGGATTTTGGACTTGTATAGTGGATTGGTTTAGGACTAGTTTTGCAAACCAAGGTATTATAAGGACCAAAATTGTATATCCGGATATATGAGGGACCAATGATGTAATTTCTGACATTGTCTTCCAAGGACTGAATTTGCCATTCTTCAATAATCCAAGGGCTAAATTGCAATTTTCTGAATCTTCAAGGGCCATTTCTGCCAATTCTCAAAGTTGAGGGGCCAATTCTGCCAATTCTTCAAACTTTGATCAAATCTTCACAAATCATCCTCAGAGATTAGAAATTATCATAAATGCTCAATTCTGACCCTCCGGCTCAGCTTAAGCTCTCTTGATCTCTCGTGCTCGGTTTTCTGTCTGATTTGGCTCCTTTTTGCGTGTTTTTACATATCCATACCTGCACAAGCACAAACTCAAGAAAACCACAAATATTAGCAATAAACGGCTCTTTCTTGGTTATTTTGGGTCTATTTTGATAAAGAAAAGGTATGTGTTTTAGCACATACCAAACAACTTTCACCTATCTTGTATGAACATCCTCTTTTGGCAAAAGAGTATCATCAATAAGACTACAAACTGAATTTACTGAAAATTCTCTTGAATATTCTAACGATCAAACCCAACGATCAAGCATGTTTGGAAGAATTACACCACTTATACGAGAAAGAAGCAAGAATTGCTGATCCTCTTCAATGCCTCCTCTTGGGTCACGACGATAAGACCAAACCAAAGAAAAGTGATTCAACTTTTCAGCTACAGTGATTTGTTTAGACAATTCTAAAGCATATAGACGCGGGTATTGTTGTTTCAAAGTAATCCCATCGACCCAAATATCCTCCTAAAATAAGGTTTCTTCCCCGTTACCCACTTTTTAACGAATAAGGGATAAAAATATCAATACCCTTAGAACGAAGGATATTAATCTCGCGAACAATTTCAATCCAAGAAGATCGTCTAGGAGTGTGATCAAGAGACTCAAGAGCTCCCTTTTCGCCATGTATAGTTTTAATGGTCCTAGTCCACATAGTGGAACTTTGAGATTAAAATGCCACACCCATTTAAAGAGAAGAGCCCGGTTAAAAGCAAAAAAGGTGGAAACACCAAGTCCGCCATATTTCTTGGATGCTAAGACTTTTTTCCAACTTATCCATGCCATTTTTCTGTCCTTCCCTTCTATCCCATTAAAGAAATTTCTTCTATCGACTCCAAAGTATTTAATACCTTTTTAGGAACTTTAAAGGTAGACATTTGATATAAAGGGATAGAGCTTAATACCGATTTAATTAGAGTGAGCCGACCTTCTATGGAAGCATTTTAAGTTTCCATTTCGAAAGCCGAGATGTCACTTTGGAAACCACATCATCCCAAGAATTAATTCTTGACATCATACCGCCTACCTTGACTCCAAGATGAGAAAAAAGAGTAGAAAAAGTCGCACAACCTATATATCTAGCTGTAATTTCTACGTCTTCTAAATGAACGTCGATCCCCATAAGTTTACTCATATTGATGTTGATTTTAGGTCCCGACGCCATGTGAAAAAATTTTAAGACATTTTCCAACAAAGATAGCATCATCCGCTTAGAAAAGATGAGAAATTGTCAATGAATTATCCAAAGGAATACCCGTGAACATCCTTACATTCATAACTCGTTTGAAAGACAAGTGTAAACTTTCCATTATTAAGATGAAAAGAAAGGGAGAGCGAGGATCTTCTTGTTTTAGACCTTTGCGAAATTGAAACTCCGGAGTACGACTTCCGTTGACTAAGACCGACCCCTTTGCAGACTTCAGGCAACCATTTATCCACCCACATCATTTGTCACCAAAAACAAACTTCTTTAAGACATCATCTAAATAATCCCACCTTATTGAGTCGAAAGATTTTTCAAAGTCCACCTTGAAAACCATAGCTTTAAACTTCTTGTACTTACACCACGAGAGATGCTCATTAAGAATAAATGGACCATCAAGGATTTGACGATTAGAAATAAAAGCTGACTGAACATCACTAATAAGATCAGCTATGATAAAACTTAGTCTGTTAGCCAAGATCTTTGCGATGATTTTATACATACTTCCAATTAAATTGATAGGACGAAAATCTTTAACGGTCTTTGCATTCTGGTTCTTTGGAATTAAGGAAATAAATGAAGAGTTACATTCTTTAAGAAATGTACCAGAAGAAAAGAAGTCCATGACAGCGGCTGAAATATCATTCACCAGAATTTTTCAATATCTACGGATGAAGTCAAACGTGAAACCGTTGGGACCAAGAGATTTATTTGTACCACAATCCCACACCGCTCTTTTGATTTATTCTATAGTAACATTTCGTTCAAGATCTTCTTGTTGCTCCGACGAAGGCCGATTGGTGAACTCATCAGCTAGACAGATTCTATGGGGGTTAGGCAAATAGAATTGAGAAGAAAAATGTTTAAGAAGCTCACTTTTCACATCATTTGGTTCCACAATCCAATCACCCTTCACGAGAACACCTCGGATAGAAAGCTCAAAACGTTTATTATTTAGAATTCCATGGAAGTACTTTGTGTTTTCGTCACCTTCTATGGCCCAACGCATTTTGGCTTTTTGAGCCACTTCCTCATATTCCATAGAAATAATATCTTGAAGCTCTTTCAGAAGAATAAATCTATCGTTTAGGATCGTTTCATTACTCCCACCTTGATCAAGGATTTTGTCAATATCTGATAGTTTGGATTGAAGAGAGCTTTTCTTCTTATAAGAACTTTTCTTGTCGTTTTGGACCTCTCCTTAATGATTATTTTCAGGGTTTGAAGTTTTTTCTTCAATTTAAACATGCTATTGGATTCTTCTATATTTAGATGCATCCACGTATCCTCTACCAATTTATCAAATCCCTCTAGCTGAAACGAAGAATGAAAAAATCTAAACGGAGTAGGGCCGTAATCAATATTCATCTCCCGCATGAGGATAGGACGATGATCAAATAAATGATTTTCTAAACAAAGCGCCGAAAGATGATGGAATGAAGCCATTAAGCCTTTAGAGATAAGGAACCGGTCCAATTTACTCATCTTAGTAGCATATTTATGAGCCCAAGTGAAAGCATAAGCATCAAGAAGAAGGTCGATCAGACTTGCCAAGGAGATAAAATTGTTGAAGGCGGTTGCACTTTGCACATTGAACACCGAACCATACCTTTCATGTTCCGAGCGACTTCATTAAAATCTCCCATGACCACACATTCGCCATCCTATCTATTGATTAGAAGAAGTAAATAATCCCATAACTCTCTTCTCTCTGTTAATTCTTGAGGGGCGTAAACAGAAATGATAAGGAGTTTAGAGGATGTAGGAATCCAAGTACCCATAACAGCTAAAAAATAATCAGAAGAAGTAATTTTTTCTTTGAGAAACAAAGTCGATTCCCAAACACATAAATGACACCTGAATTACCTAGAGATGAGCTAAACGCATAGCCATAAGAAGAAATACCCCACAACTTGTTAATTGTAACCAACTCCATACGTTCCATTTTGGTTTCCAGAAGAGATACGAAATTAACTCTATTCTTCATACACAACTCCTTTATCCACCCTTTCTTGGTCTTATGACCAAGCCCTTGAATATTTAAGGACAAAAAATTCATTTAACAATGTTACGATCTCCTTGAGAACTAATAATAGCTTCTATGTTCTTCATGCAACCTTCCATATTGTAACCCATAGTTTGTCCTACCTTTACCAATTCATCCATTAAGTCCAATAGAGAACCACCTGATTGAGCCCTTTGCAAACAGTAGGTAACATATTCTTGTTCTTTTACCTTTTCTGTTGTTACACCCGTTTCTTTTTCTTGTACATCATTTACAGTAGCTTCCTTTGGTGTAGAATCTGGTGGGTATTTCAATTCGCCTTCCTTAGAATTACCATCGTTGTCCTTGTTTTTGTTTAAGATGTCATAAAGATTAAAGGGATCCTCAGACTGAGCCTTACTTTCCTTACTTTTGTTATTGCTATTATCATAGAAGAGAGCGTCCCGTGCATACAATTAGATTCAGAGACTCTACTAACTTCTTTATCAGATTTGTTTATATCCCCATTCAGTTATCCCTCATTTTCACATTCATCCTCCTCATCAGATGATGAGTTGTCATAAGTTTCATTACGAAGTATCGGATCCCAAGCTTCCATTTCTTTAACACGCACCCAATGGATTTTACCTTGAATGACGACTTTAAAACGTTCACAGATGATCTCATTGAGTTTAGTTTTAACACAAATCTATTTACAAGAAAAAACAATTCCTCTATATTCTCCCACTCCACTAGTTCGCCCCATTTAGATGCAACCATTACAAAAGTGTTATGAGACCGCACTTTTAAAGGTAAACCCTCTATGGAGATCCAAACAATTCTTTCATCATTGACAAATGAGTTACTGGCAGGTTTAAGAGAAGAGAACCATGATCCTACTCCGGTATGGTTAATGAATTTCTCTGTGACAACGGAAGAATCCATCTTAATGAGAACCCACAAGCCTCCCAAGTAGGATATTTTCAAAATTTGAAATCCTTCTTCTTCAAGAATTACATAGAGATTAGGAAGAGCACTGATGTCTTTCACTTTTCCCATAAGAGACAAGCTAAATCTCTATCTGAAAAACACGTATCATCAAGAACCAATGAAGGTACTTCCTCTTCCTGAGAAGCTATATTTTGTTTACCCGATTTAAGAACAGAAGCAAAATAACCTAAATAGTTCCCCACATTCCTCTTAAAAGTTTGGGGATCATAGGTTTTACGTTCTCTTTGGTAACGAACAATGTTCGTGTAGAGATGATGACTGCCAATCCAGATAGTACACAAGTTTGCAACTAGACGATCCAAATTTTCAACCTTAATAAACCGAACAAAAGCGAAACATTTACATGCTTTAGACCTCTTGTAAAGTATGTAAACATCCACCACGGTGCCATGCTTATTGCAGGTCCCCCAAAGATCACGGGCCAAGATGTGATCAGGAAAATTAGTCACGAAAATTGATTTAGAGATCTTTTGAGTAAGATCCTCCTTAGATCTTTGAGAATTCCAGGTGCGATCCCCCATGATGATAACCGAAAACAAGGAATGAAAAAAGAAACACCAGACCAATTCATGTTTTTGTTTAAACATTATAGTATATACTTTACATTATTAGTCTATGGTGCTTTATTCTTTTGCAAAGTTAATACTTTTCAGGTTTATATTTTTATGTCTTATTTTTCTTTTATGTTTATGTTTTTATTTAATGTACTTTATTTTTTATTTTTTTATGTAATGTGTTTTTTTATTAATGAAATTAAATTTTAGTTAAATATATTGTTTTATTTAACAAAATGAAAGAAAATATATATATACGACACCAAAAAACTGATGTTATACCAGAGAGGGTTGTTTTGGTGTCATAGTCAAAACTGGTGTCATAGTCAAAACCGCAGTGTACCTAACGCTCTACGTAAGCTACTTAAAAAGCAAGGAACCGGGAAAGCCAAACGATACAAACAAACTACATATGATAAATCAACTAGCCAAATGTACCTAGCCACCCAAAAGGAACAACAAACAAAAGGACAAGACACTAATGTAATAATCATTTAATTAATTCAATTTTTATTATTATTTTTATTATTTTTATTTTTATATATTTATTTTTAATTATTTTTAATATATTTTTATTATTTTTTTTATATTTTTAGATTTATATTAATATTATTAATTTTATCATTTTTATTTTATTATTTTTAATATTGTTATTATCATTGTTAAAACTCAATTTTCATCTTTTTTTTAACTTAATATTAGTATTATTATTATTATTAATAAAATAAAATTTTAAAAGCTTAAAAGTAGTAATTCTTATTATTTTTATTTTTATATATTTATTTTTATTTATTTTAATATATTATTATTGTTATTTTTATCTTTTTAGATTTATTATTAATATTATTATTTTTATTATTTTTAATATTGTTATTATCATTGTTAAAACTCAATTTTCATCTTTTTTTTTAACTTAATATTAGTATTATTATTATTAATAAAATAAATTTTAAAAGCTTAAAAGTAGTAATAACAATAATAATGATAAAGTAAATAATAATAAGTAACAAACTTACATGTTTTTTGTAATTGAAACTATACTTGATAATATTGATATTAATATCTATCCCAAATAAGATACTATATTTAGATGTTTTTTTTAATTGAAACTACATACTCCTTTATAAAGGGTTTGGGACATTCTATATATAGCAGTCTTAAAATTTTTAAGACAAAAAAACATTTTCATCAAAAGAAAGTTACTTTTGCTTAGCATAATAATTAAGCATACATATAAATTTAAAAAAAATAATTAATGTCTTAAATTCTCATATTTGTAACATCCTCCAATATTAATGTATTTCATTTAAACTATATGAAGACATGTAAAAAAATGTAATAAATTAAAATGCGTAGTTCACCGGAAATTAAAATACGTAAAGTTATTGTTAGAAAAAACATATATATAAAAAACATTTGCTCGCCATAAAAATAGTTACCGGGTACCCGCCGCCGCATTGCGCGGGTACCCTTCTAGTACTTTATGATAAGTAACAAACCACAAATCACTTAAAAAAATATGTGTTTAGGATTAGGTGGTGTTGTCATACGAACGGAGCTCATAAATAGCAGAAACGACACTGAATTGTATCATGTGATTCACATTGTAACCCTAAATGAATGATTTAAGAACATGAAGATAGATTTTTAAGAATATCAGCTGCAAAACAAAACGGATTGGACCGGGCGTAATGGTCACTGAACCACTCGGTGGTGGTGATAGTCCACAGGCGGTTATTTGTTACGGCCCCAAACACCAGAGTGGGTTTTTCTTGTAGTTTGGTGCTGCAGACTACCGAACGGTTTGCACTCTTTTTTAGGTGTTTGTAAGGTATATTTTATGGTATGTTTGTGTAAATTAAGATATTTTTATATGTTTCTTTTGGTAGTCATCACTACGGCTCTTCGGTGGTGGATTTTGTGATGTGTTGAATGATAATGTGGCATTAATGTGAATGTGGTGAGTTTAGTGACCCTTACATCTAGTCTTAAACTAGAGTTAATGGTGACCAAACTCACAACCTCCACGTCAACGTCACATCACGATTTAACACACCAATTGATACAATATACATACAAACACCCAAAAAGAGAGAAAGAAAATTGTGCATCACTAAACCAGTGTAAAAAACACACCATTGAGCGTGATGATGAGAAGGTGTATTCTAGGGTTGGCACGTGGTGGTGGTCACCATCGGTGGCGACCACCAAAGCCGGCTGTAAAAGGGTGCGACACGTGCATCGGCACAGGGCCACCAACCAAGTTAGGCCACCAAATTTGGAGTCTTTTATTATATATGTGTAGTATTTTATCATTTTATATAAGACTATAATTTATACTGTAATATGATAATTAGGTTTTTATGGGTTCAATAAGGCTTTTAGGCCCAAATTCCAATAGTATTAATAGACAAACATGTCACATTAGATAAATAAACAACGATTCTAGCAGTTTGGAGAGATACCGTATTGCGGCAATATTCTTTTACAGTCAATCCTATTATCTTCAATTTGTAATAGTTTTGCCAATAATCGCTCTGTTAACGTTTCAAACTTAACTTTTAATTAAGATTTTTGTTTTTTAAATTACAATTTTTAAAATTTTTTATGTTTCAAGTTTAATCGTTAACTGTTTAGCTACTCATTAATTGGATTAGTTATTTACTTTTTTCATAATAAAAGGTAGCACTATAGTCTGTAGTACTTATTAGATATTTGTTGTTATTAGATATTCAAAACGTTTAAAGAAAAGAAAAACCGAAGAGTCAAATAAGAAATAATTTGGGTCTATGCATAGATACGTTAAAAGAAAGTCAGATATTACAACAGAGAATCTAAATGTGGATATTAGCAATAGTGACAATGATATTTTTACGTATTATCAATGGATATTTTTATTTATATTTTTACTTTTAGTATTTAGTGGGGCCTCCTTGTCATGGCACAGGACCATCAAAATTCACGAAACGGCCCTGACGGCCACCACCCAGACCACCAGTGGCTACTACCACCCACTTACACTTAGTGTCATATATACATGAAATTATAACAGAAAGAGAAATAATATATTTTGTTGAAAAATTTAGTGCACTTGTGGGATTAGTTCACACCTTGTAATGGGTTAGGAGGTACGGAGTGTACACCCATAAGGTCCATGAACACCCTGACTCTTATAGTGGTTTGTATTGGTAGTGCTAGTAGAAAGTACTGCTTGTGGAAAGTACTGCTTGTGATTTCCACTAATAAGCAGTGTTTCCACTGATAAGCAGTGTTTCCACTGATGAGCAGTGTTTCCACTGAAGCAGTGTATCCACTGCTAGCGCTATGAAAGTACTGCTTGTAACGGCTTTGACCTATTCAAGTGGCAGTTTCAACTGCTTAATGACCACGTTTAATTGGTCATGTAACCACTAACGGCTATAATGGGGATAATTATGAGGCTATTAATGGGCTGATTAATACTCATAATTCCATTTTGATTAGCTAAGAGTAAACTCCTATAAATAGGAGATCTGATTATGCATGAAGTACACACAGAAAACGATTAACACTTCTAAGCAAAAGGGTTATTGAATTGTGCCTAATTCTATAACTACATTTGGTCTTATCCCAAGTAGATATTCGTGTAACCCAGGCATTAGGGTCAAATAGTTTACTTTGGAAAGTGATCACACGATTCCAAGTGATATCCAGTAACCACCTAGTGGTATTTGTTTCTGCTGACATGTTGTTTGTTTCTGTTGAATTGATTATCTAACCCTGTTCTGGGAGACACACCACCAACAATCAAAGTAAACTATTTTGTGATAATCAATGGTTGCTGCTGCAATGAAACACATGGCTTCAAACTTTGCCAAGCTTGATAAGTTTGAAGGGGTGGACTTTAGGAGGTGGCAGAAGAAGATGCACTTCTTGCTTTCCAGCATGAGTGTGGTGTATGTGCTAACTACACCTATTCCTCATGATGGGGATGATGCTACTGTGGAGCAGATTAGGAGAAGGAGCAAATGGGAGAATGATAACTATATATGCAGAGGTCTTATTCTCAATGGTATGTCTGATTCTTTGTTTGATATTTATCAGAACTTTGAATCTTCCAAAGAACCGTGGGATTCCTTGGATGCCAAATATATGGCTGAGGATGCATCAAGTAAGAAGTTTCTTGTAAGTAATTTCACAAATTACAAAATGACTGATTCAAGACCAGTCATGGAACAATACAATGAACTTCTTGGAATACTTAGAAGGTTTACACAACACAATATGCACATGGATGAGGCTATTTCAGTCTCTTGTGTTATTGATAAACTTCCTCCTTCTTGGAAAGATTTCAAGCATACCTTGAAACATAAGAAAGAGGAATTAACTCTAGTTGAGTTGGGCAGTCATCTGCGCATTGAGGAATCTCTCAAGGTGCAGAATAATGACAAGCCAAAGGGTAGCAATGCTGCTGGACCATCTGTTGTCAATATGGTAGAGCATAACAACTCTACCAGGTACAATGACAACAAAGGCAAACGCAAATATCATGACAACACAAGGGCAGATCCTAACAAGAAGGCTACACCTACTTGTTGGAAATGTGGCAAAACTGGTCACATTAAAAGGGATTGCAAAGGTGTTAAAGTTGGTGGCAAAGCCAATGGATCAGGCACTAATGGTTCAGGGAGTGGTGGTTCTTCCAACTCACTGAAAGGTTAGAATATGGTTAATAAGTCTTTTCAGATTTATTATGTTACATATGTATCTGAATCTCATTATGTGCAGGATGATGATGTTGCGTGGTGGGTTGACTCTGGTGCAACAGTTCATGTGTGCAAAGATAGAAGCTGGTTCAAGACTTATGAGTCACTGAATGATGGTTCTATTCTTCACATGGGAAATGAGTCAACAGCCTTGGTGCATGGTCATGGTTGTGTAGATCTTAGATTTAGTTCTGGAAAGATTGTAACTTTGTTTAATGTTATTCATGTTCCTGAGATAAGGAAAAACTTGGTTTCAAGTAGTGTTTTGAATAATCATGGATATAAACAAGTTATTGAGTCTGATAAATTTATTCTATCTAAGCATGGTATTTTTATTGGTTTTGGATATTTATGTAATCAAATGTTTAGGCTTAATATTGTCACTGATAGTGTTAATTCAGCATTTGTGACCACCATTGACCTGGCTGATTCTACCCTATGGCATGCAAGACTTGGCCATGTACACAATAAAAGAATGCAAGATATGTCTAGGGATGGTTTAATCCCAGCATTTGACATGGACACTGAAAAGTGTAAAACTTGCATGTTGACCAAGATAACCAAGAAACCTTTTCAGGGTGTTAGTCGTGAGACTAAGGTCTTGGAGGTTATACATAGTGACCTATGTGATTTGCATGCCACTCCTTCTTTGGGGAATAAGAAGTACTTTGTGACATTTATTGATGATGCTTCTAGATTTTGTTATGTGTATCTGTTACATACCAAGGATGAAGCATTAGATAAATTCAAAGTGTTTAAAAACGAAGTTGAATTACAACTTGGGTCTTTGATCAAAAGATTAAGGACTGATAGGGGAGGTGAGTACATGGATACTCTGTATTTTCAGTCTGTTGGTATAATCCATGAAACGACTGCCCCTTATACTCCTCAACAAAATGGTATTTCTGAAAGGAAAAACAGGGTGCTGAAGGAGATGGTTAATTCCATGTTGCCCTATTCAGGACTGAGTCAAGGGTTCTGGGGTGAAGCTATGTTAACAGCTTGCTATTTATTAAATAGGGTTCCTAACAAAAGGAACAAGGTTACCCCTTATGAACTCTGGACTAAAAGGAAACCCAACCTGAACTATCTCAAGGTTTGGGGTTGTAGGGCTGTTGTAAGACTCCCTGATCCAAAGATGAAAACTTTGGGTGAAAGAGGCATTGACTGCATCTTTGTTGGATATGCTGAGCATTCCAAGGCTTTTAGGTTCTATGTTATTGAACCTAATGAATATATTTCAATTAACTCTATAATTGAATCAAGGGATGCAGACTTTGATGAGAATAGATTCTCATCAGTCCCTAGACCAAGTCAAAGGATTCCTAATGGAACTCATGACACTGGTGTATCAGAGGTCCCTGATGATGAACCATTAGTGGTCCCTGATGAGGTTGTGGTTCAACAACCTGAACCTGTGCTCAGGAAGAGCAAAAGAGTCAGGACTCCAAAGTCATTTGGACTTGAGTTTCAACTATACTTGGTTGAAGGAACAAGGGATGAGGTCTCAGACCAATACTCCTATTGCTTCATTGTTGAGGATGATCTCAAGACATTTGAAGAATCAATGAAGTCCCAGGATATTGCTTTCTGGAAAGAAGCAATCAATGATGAGATGGATTCCATCATGGGCAACAACACTTGGGTGTTGGTTGATCTACCACCAGGTTGCAAACCTTTGGGGTGCAAATGGATTTTCAAAAGGAAAATGAAGGTAGATGGAACTATTGAAAAGTTCAAGGCTAGACTAGTCATTCAGGGCTTTAAACAAAAGTCAGGGATATAATATTTTGATACTTATGCCCCTGTGGCTCGTATCAGTACCATAAGACTGCTGATTGCTTTGGCATCTATTCACAATCTGGTTATTCATCAGATGGATGTGAAGACAGCTTTCTTGAATGGTGAATTGGATGAGGAGGTTTACATGAACCAACCTCAGGGCTTCATCATGCCTGGCAATGAAAACAATGTGTGTAAACTGATTAAGTCTCTCTATGGACTTAAGCAGGCACCTAAGCAATGGCATCAAAAATTTGATGAAGTGGTTTTGTCTAGTGGTTATGTTCTTAACCAAGCTGACAAATGTGTATATAGCAAATTTGATGAATCTGGTAAAGGAGTCATCATTTGTCTATATGTTGATGACATGTTAATCTTTGGCACTGACCAAAATCAGGTTGACCTGACAAAGGAATTTTTGTCATCAAGGTTCTCCATGAAAGACATGGGGGAGGCTGATGTTATCCTTGGTATAAGGATTAAACATGAAAGTAAAAGAATTTCTATTTCTCAGTCTCATTATATTGAGAAGGTGTTGAGGAAATTCAATTACTTTTATTGTACTCCTGTGAGTACACCTATGGATACTTGTGAGAAGCTGATGCCTAATAATGGCAAGACTGTATCTCAACTTGAGTATTCTAGGGTAATTGGCTGCTTAATGTATGCCATGACTTGTACAAGACCTGATATTGGTTTTGCAGTGGGAAATTTGAGCAGGTATACTAGTAATCTTAGTGCTCATCACTGGCAAGCTGTTCACAGGGAACTGAAGTATTTGAAGAGAACTATGGATTATAGTCTCTCATATACTGGCTATCCTTCAGTGTTGGAAGGATACATTGATGCAAGTTGGATCAGTAACACTGAAGACAATTCGTCTACCAGTGGCTGGGTATTCCTACTTGGTGGAGGTGCAATTTCTTGGGCATCCAAGAAGCAAACTTGCATCACCAGTTCAACAATGGAATTTGAATTTGTGGCTTTAGCAGCTGCTGGTAAAGAAGCTGAATGGTTGAAAAACTTGCTTCTTGAGATTCCATTGTGGCCTAAACCTATAGCACCTATTTCTATCCGGTGTGATAGTGCAGCTACATTGGCTAAGGCTTATAGCCAGATGTACAATGGTAAGTCTAGACACTTAGGTGTCAGACATAGCATGATTCGTGAGCTTATCATGAATGGGGTGGTATCTATAGAGTTTGTTAGATCTCAACAGAACTTAGCTGATCACTTGACGAAGGGTCTTGCTAGAGACTTGGTTATAAAGTCTGCTAAAGGGATGGGTTTAAGTCCAACTTAGTCACTGAATGCTAGGACACCCAACTCCCTCTTGAGGAAACTTAGGAGCTGAGTTCAATGTGGAAAGCTGAACATTCAGTGAACTGGAGCACATGTTTTATTTACATCCCAAGGGTGTGCTCAGAACCTGCTGAAAGGAGGATGAAGTCTTTACTTCTCAATGGTTAATTTTCTTTGAAAAAGTGCTTGGCAGGAGCATGAATAAAGAGGAACCACCTATGTAAATGTTGAAGTTTTGCCGCTTCAGGAAGCTTTGGACTTTTAGCTTTTACAACATTTATGAATTTGGATATGGACACATGGCTTGTATAGTGTCAGGAGCTGATAAGTGTTTGAAAACTTGTGTGTATTTTATCTTCAGGTATTCAAATGGGTTGAAGGGTTCAATTCTTAGAACACCCTGATTCTCGAATATTTGAACGTGTAATTTACTAATATGGAAATTCAATCCTCAAGACATTTTCGTTTATGCACATGTTTTGTTTAATGGTTGTTTTTCATGCAAAGGGAGTGAACTAAATTTGGGGAGGATTGTTGGAAAATTTAATGCACTTGTGGGATTAGTTCACACCTTGTAATGGGTTAGGAGGTACAAAGTGTACACCCATAAGGTCCATGAACACCCTGACTCTTATAGTGGTTTGTATTGGTAGTGCTAGTAGAAAGTACTGCTTGTGGAAAGTACTGCTTGTGATTTCCACTGCTAGCGCTATGAAAGTACTGATGAAAGTACTGCTTGTAACGGTTTTGACCTATTCAAGTGGCAGTTTCAACTGCTTAATGACCACGTTTAATTGGTCATGTAACCACTAACGGCTATAATGAGGATAATTATGAGGCTATTAATGGGCTGATTAATACTCATAATTCCATTTTGATTAGATCAGAGTAAACTCCTATAAATAGGAGATCTGATTATGCATGAAGTACACACAGAAAACGATTAACACTTCTAAGCAAAATGGTTATTGAATTGTGCCTAATTCTATAACTACATTTGGTCTTATCCCAAGTAGATATTCGTGTAACCCAGGCATTAGGGTCGAATAGTTTACTTTGGAAAGTGATCACACGATTCCAAGTGATATCCGGTAACCACCTAGTGGTATTTGTTTCTGCTGACCTGTTGTTTGTTTCTGTTGAATTGATTATCTAACCCTGTTCTGGGAGACACACCACCGACATATTTTCCCGCCAACGTGAACCACCAGCCTTCACGTTTGTCACGTACGTTCTTCGTGCCACTTATCCACGCACAAGCATGTTGAAAATGTAAAGGTGAACGATTGAAGTCATCATACGTGTTTTTTCAAAGATTTATTTTTTATACTATATTTCAATCACATGTACAGTCCTTTACTTTGGTTTTCTTTGACTTTACTGATTTTGAGGGAAAAAGATGTTAGAGTACCAAGAGTCACAAGTTGGCAAGTGGTCACGTTGCCCATCCAAATGGCAAGTTAACAAGTTCGGCAACAAACTCTCCCAAATATTCATTTCGAAATAAATGACAGTATAAGCCATGTATTACCGCCGATTCAAGGATGTGTTTCGCGATATTAACTATCATTGCAGCACCTTAAGCTTAATCATAAGAGTAAACACTTTGTTTTGAACATGTTTAACAAAATAATTGTAGGTAAAAGTGGTAATTTGTGCCCAAAATAAAAAAAATAAGTTAAAAGGACAATTTTTTTAAAACATTTTGCCACATTTAGCTTCTTTTTTAAAAAAAATGGTCATATATTGTTCATTTAGAAGTTAAATAGACATAATAGGCACATGTTTTTCTCGAACATTAAATTGTTTTTAATGAAAAACTTATATATATAAGATATTTAGCTACTCAAATATATATGATGTGTTACGTTTGAGAAATTTTTTTGTCCTTTTAAGTCTTTTCTAAACCGATTTGTATAACATGAGCCCGTTTGGCTCGTGCCCGTTTAGTCCATTGGCCGTGCCCGCTCGACCAGCCATTTTTTATTTATTTTTTATTATTTAACGGCAATTTATTAAAACAAAACTAGCAAGGAGCTAGACCATTACAAAGACACAAGATGTGGGTTTTTTAACCAATCAACCCAACTAAATGACATTTTACATCTATACCTACTCCAATAAAAAGTAAAGAAAACAATGTCATCATATAATGCCGTCTTTGAAGGAAAGTCTACGCCAAAAACCATCTTGTTACGAAAAAACCAAATAAGCCAAAACAAACGCCTTCAAATAACCTCTTATGCTTAATAGGCATCTTAAGATTTCCGACCCAAGAAGCCCATTCAATTGTAGGTAATACAAAATAGTTAAAGGAGCTTTTACGATCAGAGTTTACGGGTTTCAAAAAGGGGGAAAAATACATACACCATTTTATTTGATGCATATATCATTTTGTACAAGTTATTCTAAAAACGATCACGTGCTAGTCACGTAGCTTATCTAAAAACGAACCATAACATATTATGGGCCATTGTCTAGGATTGTTTTTGTTTTCAGAAGATCAATATCGTAATCGAATCAGAATATTAAGATCCCATTGCTAATTTTTCTTATAAGATTTTTAGTCTTATATAGTTGTACGCAATCTTCAATATTACAAATTTTTGTAAAAATTGTTCAGACAACGTGCTAATGAAAATACTACAATACATAAATAAATAGAATTACTTCATGTTTCACTCTTTATATAAACAAGTTAGGTACAAAGAAATACATCATTAATTCTTCGATATCGTAACCTATTTTTTTTTCCTTTTTAAAATCATAATTAAATATCATGGGTCATGGTTAATAGTAACATTTGGCTAGAGTTTCAAAATTTGGCCCAAGTTTTAAAAAAAAAGTTGTTCAATAACATAAACCTGAGTACCTGACTTTATAGTAGGATCAGGATCAATAGCTATCTTACGACCGTACTCGGATCTTATACAATATCCGATTCTATTTAGATCTTGTAAGGTTTTTTAATGTAACATCGTAAAATTGTACGATCCTACTATCAAAATCACGATCTTGGTAACCATAGTTTCAACTCAACATATATGTTGACACCAAAATCACCCACTTCCCTTTTATTTCTGGTTAAGGTAATTAAGCAACGTGTTACGTGACCAAGTCTCATGCAAATTAAAACGTACGTACTCATTTTCTCCAACTTATAATTAGGCCATTAGACCTATGTCTACATTATCTCCAATTCATGTTCCGTATGTTTTGTTAGCATGATATTTTCTTTAGTAGTTTATTTTCCTTCTATAAATCGTATTGCATGGTAGTGAAATCAAAAGAAGAAGAGAACTTGTTTCAAGTTTATTTATTCCAAAATCTAGTTTCTTCTTCACTATTTCTAAGGAGATTTTCGAAATCAAATCGTAACTTCTATCACAACACGCTCAAGATCATGGTACGGTGAGGGTGCCGAAACAAATTCATCATATTTATTGCCAAATTTCCATGCTATTTTACTATCATATATTAGGATTCAGTAACGGGCCGTTAATAAAAAAGTACTCGTTAACCAACAAGATGTTTATTTAATCAGTGATTCCTCCTCGGGCTTACGTGACATACTTTATTTCAACTAGCTAGATGCTCCTTAAGTTGCGTTGCATGGCCATGAACTGTAGTTCTATGACTATTTAATATTAGTACTGTATCTATACTCATTAAATTGAATGGTTTAAATGTGTTTATCTTTCTTGTGTAGTTACTCTGTCAGTTAGTAGTTGACAATAAATTACAATTTTAATCAAAGCTCGTATACAATAGTTCGAAAATTCTCTGTGCACCCAGTCGTTTTAAAACCCGGTTCCGTCAGGCTGTGGCTACCGGGTCGATGTAGTTTGTATACATATAGGTTTGTTGATATTGTACTAATTGGAGGGTTGTGATGTAGCTGGAGCCTGGAGTTGGTTGTTTTAAGGTCTTTGTTGCGGTAACTATACCGGTTAAAGTAATGGTACAACAATTGCCCATTGAACATTGTTTAGCAAAACCCAAACTTAAATTATAAAAGAAAAAAACCATAGCGTGTTGCTACCTTTTGGTTACGCACATAAATGCATATAAAAAAATAAATTTTGTAGTTATATGTTTCCTAACAAAGCATTCACATCACATGTACAAAAATAAGACCACTTGCAATGAAGATGCATTTAACTGGAACCTCAAATGGGACCCAAAACATGCTGACTTCTCTCTTAAGTTTCGTACAGTTCCGACAAATACTTTTTGGTCATACGTAATACTTTCAAGTTGACATTTGCACATAACAAAATTAATATCCACATCACAATTATGTATATATAAATATATATATGATATTATAATAGAAGGAGATTGTTTCAAGTTATAAAAACAATATGAGTCAAGTTAGAAAAATATGATTTATTGGATTTGATCTAATAACTCAAATTAAAAGAAGTCTTTTTGATTTGAGACAATATATCAAATCCAATGACTAACAAACATTCAACTTCACTCAAATTATTTTTTCAACTTGAAACAATCTCTTCCCTATTATAATATATGTATAATGTATTAGTGATATATATTGTGACATTCACATCAATTTTTGCGATATATACATCACTTTCTTATTTTTAAATAAGAATTGTTTTTTCTACCCTTAAATGGATTGTGGCACCTATTGTTTTCTTTTTTTCTTTTTTTTTTTTTAAATTTCTTTTACTTTTTTACTTTTGTAATTTTGATTTTTATTGTAAAACCATGGGATGAAAGTACAGAAAAAAAAAAAAAAAAAAGTTCAATGCATTGAAAGTATTAAAGAATAAAAAATACGAAACAAAAAACGTTAAAAGAATACCTTATACTGTAATAGACTGGGTAAAAGTGAGGTAAAAGGTGCCAGTGAAAATCATGAAATAATAACCAACTTAAGTTTTTATCACCGCTTTAGTTTCACAGCTAAATTCGCTGCTTCAGCACCATATATCTATGATAAACTAATTTAAACTTAGAATGGTTTACCAAGTTTTCTTTACACTACGCGTTAAAATTAGTTTTAAACTCGAGGTATTATAATTAGATCAACTTTGAATTTGCTGTTCTAATCATTTTATCTCCGCTCATTATAAGAGCATCTACAATGGCTCAAGTGGTTAAAGACTTTTCATTATTTTAAAAATCTTTTTAGAGAGTTTTTCCATTGCAATCAAAGTTTTTTGAAAAGCTTTTCTAAAATGATTTGATAAACCTCAAGTCATTTCTTTAAGTTTTAGCTATTAATTGATTTATGCATTAGATACATCAAGTCTTAAAAGCTTGTTACATTATAGATGCGCTAAATTGCTTATAAATTTTGCATAAATATTTAGAAAGTGAGAAATGTACGACGATTGCCCTTTCTTCTCTTTCGAATAAATTGAACTTCTCCCAACTAAATACGATTCTAACTGATCATATTGTAAATAATTGTAATTTCATGACTAACTCTTTAAATTGCTAAGTAGTTTATATCTTAAACTTTTAACATCGCACATATTTCAATTTCAGTTACAGGTATTGTCAAAGTTCTTACACAAAGTTTGTTAATTTATCCTTTTTGTTTTTTTTTTGGAAATTACATACATCCCACATACACACCAATACTTACATATTTTCCCAAATACTAGTTTTTAATGGATGATGTACAAGCTCATTAAAGCAAGGTTTGGAGAAATATGTAAATAATGGTGTGTATATGAGGATGTATGTAAATGCCCCTTATGTTTTCATGGGGAAAAAAATTAAAAATAAAAAATAAAAAATTATTTTTCTAGACTAAAAATACAACCCATTTACCAGTGTAAACCACATATGAAAAATGATTGTTGTGCCTACTAATTAAGCCTATAAATATACTTAATGATTTGATTGGTTGATTTAAAAAAATGATTGGTGAGAATTTGGAGAGAGAAAGTACATAAGGCTGGGCACACTCGAGCCCAAAATATCAGTTGAGCATGCAAAATTTGTGTCGACGACCGATATCAACATCGATCATCTCCAATGTGAAGCCATGGTCATCATATCGGTCGAGGGTTGTTTTTTTGGGTATCGGTTGAAATTACAACCGATATTCAATGTGTCCATATTCTCTCATTTTCCAATTTGACCGTTGCCATGTAAAAAAAAAAAAAAAAAACACTTTAACTTTTCTTATAAATTCTAACTCAAACACATTTCTAAAACACACAATTTCAATCAACAATTCTATCTCAATACATACAAACGCATTCTTTAATATGTCGTTCGAGCTTTTATTTGGTTCTTCTTCGTCTTTCGACGATGAGAAAGTTTTTAGTGAGTTTGTGGAGTTTGCGGATTTTGCTTAGAAGGCTTACAAAGCATCACAGCCAAAAGTTCGACGAAGGTACATACGTAGGGATCATGAGGGTGCTCATAATCGTTTAGTGGCGGCATGTTTGATTCGTGTATGCGGTTTGATGTGGTTTGTGTGAGATTTTGAGGTTGTTTGCTATTGTTTGTTCCTTATTGTTGCTGCTATTGGAAGTTGCTGTTGTGTTAGATGTTGCTGATGTGTTTAGATGTTGCTGCTGTTGATGTTGTTTACTATTCGTGGATGTTAATGTTGTTTTATGTTTCTGGTTTGATAACTTGAATTCTGGCATGCTGCTTTGTGGTTCTCGTATGCGATTTGAAGCTACTCAATGATGCGTTTTGAGCTGATTCCATGATGCGGTTTATGTTATGGTCCAGATTCATTGAATCTAAGATGCGATTTGTCTGTTTAAAAAATCATGCGGTTTGACTTTTGAGTCAACTGCGTTTGTTGACTTTTTCATGTATAATGCGGTTTATCTAGATAAGGTCAAAAATTCAAATGCGTTTTGACGCATTGGTTCACATGCGATTTTTTAAGTCAAATTTTATGCGATTTGTCTTAATAGATGCGGTTTGTGTATGTAAAACATGATGCGTTTTGACGCTGATTTTCTATGCGGTTTGTGCTCAATCAAGTTAAGCGGTTTGATGATGTAAAGCGATTTTTTGAAAGGTCAAAAGCAGTTTGAAATAAGGATGCGATTTGGGATAACCTTGACAAAAGCGACTTGGTAAAATGAAATTGAATGCGGTTTGTCATGTTATGGACAGAGCGACTTGTTTGATATGGATATGAAAACTTCAAATCACAAACTACTACAGATTCAGACTACATCATCAACAAGAACAATCTTAACATGATTACAACAACATCATACATCATCAGTATCACAACCATCAGATTCCACAATCTACAAAGCATCAACATAATCTACTATCTACAAACTTCAAGCATCATTCATACATATCAACAATCTCAACAATCATTCAATACAACTCGACATCAACAAGCATCACAATCTAAAAACAACATAGTCCACATCAATTCGAATCTAAATCTACTCAAACATCATCAAATCTCAACAAGCTCAATATTATCACAGAACTAATACTATTCTACCAGGTCTCAACCAATGCATACAAAGAAATGAAAAAGAAGCTATGCACAGGCTCAAGTAATTATCTCTCATCGAAACTACATCATCACTACTCATTACTCAAACATAACAATGTGCACAATCTCAGATTTGTTGTCGGGTTTCATGACATCAAAGGTCCAAAACCCTTTACAACCCTCATCATTGATTTTTTTAAGGCAAAGATTCAATTATGTTCGAACTTAAAATTGGTAAAATAACACTTAGGTTATTTTCCGTTTTTCTTGTTCAGTTTTTTTTGTTGCTTCTCTCGGTCTCACATGATTAATCACAACTACTGATTGAATCTAGATCTCAGCCTTGTTCCTTGTGAGTGGTTCTTCAAACACATAGATATCATTCTATCTATTCACAAAGGAACATATGCCTCATAGATCTTGTTAGGAGTTTACTCCTTTGAATATCCGAATCTCAGATGGAAAAGACAACAACATAATTGGTTATCATCTTCACCTTGTTTTCGTTGAATACTAACATGATAACAAAAGAAAATATTGAGTATTTAAACCTACCTTGAAGTCGTCTCAATGATCCAAGCCAACCCTGTGGCCGTCACATAACACCCTCGAGCCATCCATGTGGCGAGGTCTTGATTAATATCACTATCAATGGAGGAGCTGGATAAATCATTGGGTGCATTTTGTGTTTAATAGGGACGGATGTATTTTGTGCAAAAATAAAGAGAGACAAACTGATGTGTGCTGCGATTTGATGAGAATAGATGGAGGCGTACTGATGAATTCTTAGGGTTAAGGTGAGAGAGATTAGGAGGGGCGGATATAGGTGATATTTTTTAGGGTTTGAAGTGATTTAATGGGTGTTATATACCCGTAAGTTTAGGGTTAGAAGGTATATGGATCGGGTCAACTATATGTCCAAATGGCCAACCGGTTGCTGTTATTCTTTGACTTGGGCCCAGACTGTGACTATCTAATATTGAATTTGAACGTTTTGCATGTGGGCGGGTAAATTGGTTCGAAGGTTTTTTTTATTTTGGACTAATGGATTGAAAGTTTTTTTGGGCTCAACGTTGATATTTCTCAAAACAATTTGTTGGATGAGACTTGGACTAATTAGTTAGATGAGACGTTGGTAAAATGATTTGTGCTGTCAAAATATGGATACATATGTGTTGGTATTTCTCGAGAATGAATGGTATGTCAAAGATTAAAACCGGATATGGGCTTGGATTGTTATATGAGGATTATGTTTGTTTAAGTACGGTGCGACTTGAATTGAATACTGTGTTTGTTGTTGTGAGATGGATCGGGCATCGATTATTACAAGTAACCAAGTTTAGGCTGTACACATGATTGGGTCGGATGGGCTTTTCAAGATTTGGATTATATGAGACTTGGATAAAATGAGATTTGTTGAAGAGATTTGATGATGATAAGATTTGATAATGAGATTTGGTGTGATGATGAGATTTTTTGAGTTATGCAATTTGATACTTTGGTTTATACATTTTCACGGAGGTTATTTTGTCACGGCTTTAATTGGTATTGGAAAATGTTGACTACGGGGTTGTTTGGACGGTATTACTTATTTGGATTTGAAGTGAGGTTTTCCGGGCGCGTTTACTTATTTCATCTTCTTTCTTTCTACCCTTCCGCGAAGATAACTTGTTTGGGCATTTATTGAGTGTGATAAAGACTTGGCTATTTAGTTACTTTTGTGATTCTTTCTCACTTAACCCACAACGTAACTATTACTTCGGTGTCTCACGCAGTTGAGGATACGTCAATAGGTTTTGTACATTGGGTACACCATTTCTTTTTCACGAGGATTAGTACAAGTTTAAGAAACAAATCTGGGAATTCTACTTCATGATCAAGTTTGGTATATCGGGTTTACTTCTCTATGTAGTCACAACAATTGCCGATAGAACTCGTGGATGATATGTTTGCCAAAGTGTTTGATGGATGAGATGTGATCAACAATTCTCAGGGGATATTCCACGCCGCAGAATGTAACTGATGCTTCAGAGTCTAAGCAAAATCTTTCAAGAATCTTCAATGTCATTCATGATTTTTCAAGAAGTTTGCTTATGACAAGAACTTCTCGTGCAAATGGTCGTACACGTTATGATGCTTTCGAAAGTTCGAAACCATCATGGGGGAGAAACGTGTACTTTGATGTTTTACGGTCAACCTCCAGGGGAAAGGAGTTTATACTACTTGTCTTAGTATGGTTTGTGAAGTTGTCTACATATGGGTAAAGAATTGTTGATGATGGAGAATGAGCCGTTGATGAACCGCTGCATGTTCCCCTAAAACAGATATTCACCGAAACCAAAGTTGTCATAAAACATTCAAGCTGACATTGTATACGGTTTAGTCTTGATTTTGTAAAATCCCGCGAAAGTATCTATTTCTCGGTTAAATCATAGATTTGTAAAATCCCGTAACAATGGAAACATCCTGGTAAAAGTAAAGTGCATTTCCGGATCTATCTCTCGGTTTATTCTTGGTTTTGTAAAATCCCGCGAAAGAATCTATTTCTCGGTTTAAACCATAGAATTGAAAAATCCCGTGATGATGGAACCATCTTGGAGAAAGGAAAGTGTATTTCAGGATCTTATCTGATGCTGGTGCTACAGTTTATACTTTGAAGAAGGGATAAAAGGGTGTACTTCATGAATTGGATGTGTGTTTGGATATTCGTCATGGCAGTTTGGTTATTACATGGTTTTACGGGGTTATGTGCTTTTAACCATGGTCGGGATGAAAACCATTATCACAGTTCACTTAAAACGTAAAAAGAGGCTAGATTTGAGCTTTTAACCAGAAGATGTGACAACGGCGTTAATTCACTATTATTTATTTGAAGTTGAAGTGAAATTTCACGGGCGAGTGTACTTAGTATCTGAAGGTATCGGGGATAGTTGGATGAAGATTCTTCGAGATCCTTGTTCGAGCTCTTAATATTTTCAAAAACGAAGACTTGGAAATCTAGTTATTTTTTGGTGTTTTTTCCTTTTCTTTTACCACTTGGGGGAATTGGGCTCTTACCACCACAAAATAATTATCACTTTAAGGAGTTACGTTGTAGTGCTCAGTGTCACATTTAATTGTGGATTTTCAAGAGGTGATGTACGTCTTATACTTGATGGTTGGTTGGATGAAGAGTATAGAGTACTTAGAGATTCAATGGAGGATGAACTCTCGGCACCGCTCTTTGTTACATATGTGCAAGTTTAAGTCACGAGTTTGGGTTAATTCACTTCAGGGTCAAATTCATCATATTGGGTTTTCTCCATCAGCTGTCACGACAAAGAGCCTACTGAATGATAATGGGGTTGATTATAAGTTTGCCAAGAGTAGATGAAAAGAGAGAGATTATGACGTTTGAACACAACAATTCAAGCCTCGTTCTCTAAAGAAAAGAAAAATGTATGTTTCAGTGCGCTTTATCTTCTGAAGAAGAGAAATCTTCTTATGATGTTTGAACACAACAGTTCAAGCCTCGTACCTCAAAGAAAAGAAAAGTGTACGCTTCAGTGCGCTTTATCTTCTGAAGAAGAGAAATCTTCTTATTTATGACCATTCTCCTCAACATGCTTCATACTTTTTCCATGCTCGTTCAGTTATCAAGTGAATTGGACTACTGTTGATTGTTTTCTTATTCCACTTTCTCAATTATAATGACGATGGCGACATCATATGCTACTTTTGAGGGGGAGAAGTGTGAATAGACTACATTTTTTGAAGATATTCACTAGTTTAATCAAGAATGTCAACTCCGTATGTAATTCTTGAGGGGGAGAAGAAGTGTGAATTTACATTATGTTAATTGACATCGGAGTATAAATGGTCATACGGCTCCTAACTCATGTAAGAACCGAGCTTCTTCTTATCGGGTCATCTTTACATGGAGTTTCTTCTAAGAGCCGTTGGTTGACATCTTCACACGGACTGATGAGTTTAACGACAAAGTGCTTCCAATTGCGGGGCTGATTTTCTTGATGAACGTCTTTCTGCTCTTGTTTGATTGGGAGGGATTTTAGTTAAGGGAATTTGCTATATATAAGTTAACGGGAACGCATTTGGTGAGAAGATGTTGGGTTTTAGGTTCCTCAGATCATGAATTATTCTAAGTGTTGGAACCACGACTAGAGTTGATGAAACCACTGCCAGAAGAATTAATCCACTACTGAAGTTAAACCACGGCTAGTAGTAAAGTAGAACCACTGCTATTGTATTGTAAACACTGCTAGTTGTGTATAGTCGGTTTAATATTTTGTATTAGATAAATATGGAAAATATGTTTATCTTGTAGGTTACGTATTGTATTATGTAAAGGACTCCTTAGCCTATAAAAGGAGGTCCTAGGTTAGATTATAGATACGAATGTTTTATATCCAAGGTCAATACACTTCAAGGTTGTAAAACCCTAATACTGGTTAGATTATTCGTTATTAATATAATTGAGGTGTTTAAGAGTTATTGTTATTGTTCTTCTTCTTAAGGTTGAATATTAAATTTCGTGTAATATTTAACAAGTTATTATCAAGCCAGTTTCTATAAGGATCGTTTGCTCAACTGGGATCAACAAGTGGTATCAGAGCTTGTGATCTAGAAACTGTAATCAAGAAGAAGTCAAGTTAAGTTCAATTCAAGAAATTTAATATGTCTGACAAAACTCACATGGTTACTGCATCAAATGTGCCCATGCTGAAGCAGGGTGAGTATCAGGTATGGAGAATGCGAATGAGGCAATACATTCGCATGATAGATTACACAATCTGGGATGTTGTTGAAAAAGGTGATACTCTTCCCAAGAAGAGTGATGATGGTAATGAGATAGCCATTGTTAGTGAGGTTGACAAGGCTAGAAGGAAGCTGGAGATTAAAGCTCATAGTATTCTCTCTATGGGAATACCTAATGAGTATGCTTTGGACTTTGAACAATATGAGACTGCTAAAGAGTTAATGGATGCTATTGAAACAAGGTTTGCTGGTAATGAAGCTACCAAGAAATCCAGGAAAAACATGCTCAAGCATCAGCTTGAAAACTTCACTGCTCTCAATGGAGAAAAACTTGATGGCACTTATAACAGACTGCAGAAACTGATCAGCCAACTGAAATTGGTGGACTACAAAGTTGCTCAAGAAGATATAAATGTTAAGTTCATCAGAAGTTTATCACCAAAATGGGCTGTGTGCATACTGTTGTGTGGAGGAACAAAGATAATTTTGAAAAGATGACTTTGGACAATCTACAACAACCTAAAAGTTTATGAGTCTGAAAAGAACATAGCTGGCTCATCCTCATCACCACAAAACATTGCTTTTGTTTCTACAGGACACAGGAATTCTCAGGATGTTTCCACTGCTGCTTATGAAGTATCCACTGCTATAGCTAATAATATCACTGATAGTGATAGTGTTAGTGATGGTGCCATCTGTGCTTTCCTAGCTGATCTTACAACCAGTGTTACTGTACTGAATCAAGATCTGGATCAAATTGATCCTGATGATCTTGATGAAATCAATCTTCAATGGCAAATGGCAATGTTAACACTGCAAGCTAGGAAGTTCTTAAGGAGGACTGGTAGACAGGTCAATTATGATGGTCAAAGAAGAGCTGGATTTGACAAAAGCAAGATGGAGTGCTTTAACTACAAGAAGAAGGGTCACTTTGCTAGAGAATGTCGAGCTCCTAAGAGGATTGAAGGCATCAAGAAGACCACTGAATAACCTGCTTCTTCTTCAGCATTGGTTGCTCAAGATGGTATTGGTGATTATGACTGGAGTAATTAGATTGAAGAAGGTCCCAATGCAGCTTTTCTTGCTAGTGAAGCTTCTAAAGAGCATAACTTTGCTCTTATGGTCTATGCTTCATCTTCTGGTTCAGATTCTGAGGTATCTAATGATTCTAAAAATTCTACTTGTCCTTTTAAATCATGTCAAGATAACTTAGAATCTCAAAAAGCTATTATTGAGAGTTTGAGAAAAGAAGTAGATAGACTTTCACTAGATAACTTAGGTTATAAAGTTGGTCTTGAGAGTGTTGAAGAAAAACTTAATTTCTGTATTAAATGTGAGTTTGAGTATGTTGATAAGATTAATATACTAGGTGGTGAAATTGATCTTAAGGACAGGGAGATTAAAGTGCTTAAAAAGAAACTAGAAGAGGCAGAGAGTGTAAAACAAGAAGCTCTAGAAGAAAAGGAGAAACATGTAGTCAGGGTTGCTAAAACACAATTTGCTTCTGATATGGTTCATAAATCAATAGAGTGTCAATTAATGAAAAAGGGTTCTGGGATAGGTTACAACAATATGCCACCACCCCCTCTTATGAAACATGCACCACCAACAAAAGAACTATCATTTAGCAGTGAATTCAGTTTCAACATACCTGTTGTTGAGATTAGTAAGTCTGAATCACCCAAGATAAGTTCTGATAAGTCTTCTAATGGTCCAATTATTGAAGATTGGGAATCTGATTCTGAGGAAGATAGACCAGAATCAACACAGTCGGAGAAGATAGAAAATGTTAAGTCTGTTGATTCTAAACAAGCCAACCTTATGCCCAAATTTGAAGCACCAATTTCTAGGAAAGTGGTAGATTATAAAGAGGTACCTAGGGAACAAATAAAAAGATACATACCTAGGGGAATCAGAGAAACTTAAATGGACTAATTTCAAATAGATTAGGAGATGAGTTTCAATGTGTTAAGAAGGCTTGTTACAAATGTGGTAGTTTTGAGCATCTACAGAGAAACTGTTATAAGAATCAACCACAAGTTTGGAACCATTGGAGGAGGGTAAATCATCAAAACTTTTCAAAGAAAACTATCCCTCATCCTAAAAAAAATATGGTCCCTAGAGCAGTGTTAATGAGGAATGGTAAAACAAAATCTATAATCACTGCTGCACCTAAATGGGTTCCAACCACTGCTAAGCAAAATGTAACCACTGCTAAGCAAAATCTTTCCACTGCTAAGCAGAATATCACCACTGATTCAAAAGAAGTTTTAAAAATTCCAAAGGTGATAACTGACACAGTGGTTGGAAACCATTTTTATGCTGTTAAGGCCTCAACTAGCTGGCAATGGAAGCCAAAGACCAAGGTTTTACATCATGTCAGTTGTGCATCAATGGACCTAAAGAAATTTTGATTATGTTGATGTACATGGCATAACCAAGTCAGTATTGCCTTGGGTCCACAAAAGGAACTAACTTGGTTAAATTCATGTGCAGGGCAATCTACAAGATGAGCTAAAAGACAAAAGAATTTTTGATAGTGGTTGCTCTGGGCACATGACATGGGATGAGAGCAACCTGGAGGATTTTGAAGCTTATGATGAAGGATATGTGGCATTTGACAATGATCCAAAGGGAGGAAAGATACTTGGCAGAGGCACAATCAAAACAGGGAAATTAGACTTTGAAAAGGTCTATCTGGTACAGGGACTAAAGTACAATTTATTCAGTGTTTCTCAAATGTGTGATAAGAAAAACTGGGTACTTTTGGGAAAACTGAGTGTGTGGTGTTGTCTCCTGATTTCAAAATGCCTGATAAAAAGTATATACAGCTTAGGGTTCCTAGAAAGGAAAATATATATTGTTTTGATCTTAAAGATGTAATTCCTAATAGGTCCTTAACCTGTTTGTTTGCTAAGGCATCAGTAGATGAGTCTAAATTGTGGCATAGAAGGCTAGGACACCTTAATTTCAAAACAATCAATAAACTGGTAAAGGGCAACTTAGTCAGAGGGTTACCTTCTAAGGTTTTTGAATGTAAAGAACTTTGTGTGGCCTGTCAGAAAGGAAAACAACATAGAGCCTCTTGTAAGACCAAACTGTGAACACCATTACACAACCACTGTTTATGCTTCATATGGACTTATTTGGACCTACCTTTGTTAAAAGTTTGAACCATAAGCAGTATTGCCTAGTGATTACTGATGATTATAGTAGATTTTCTTGGGTATACTTTTTGGCTGCTAAGAGTGAGACTAGTGAGATCCTCAAAAGTTTCATTACTAAGATAGAAAATCAAGTAAACCAGAAGGTCAAGGTAATCAGATGTAATAATGGAACTGAGTTTAAGAATGATGTGATGAACCAGTTCTGTGTAGCTAAGGGTATAGAAAGACAGTTTAGTATTGCTAGAACACCACAACAGAATGGTGTAGCTGAAAGGAAAAATAGGACACTAATTAAGGCTGCTAGGACAATGTTGTCAGAATCTAAGTTACCAACTACCTTTTGGGCTGAAGCTGTAGGCACTGCATGTTATGTGCAGAATAGAAGTAAGGTAGTGAAGCCTCATAACAAGACCCCCTATGAGCTATTACATGATAGGAAGCCTATGATTGCATTCCTAAAACCTTTTGGGTGTCCTGTTACTATCTTAAATAGCATAGACTATCCAGGCAAGTTTCAAGAGAAAGCAGATGATGGATACTTTTTAGGCTATTCTTCAAATAGTAAAGCCTTTAGAGTATACAATAGAAGGACCAGGATTGTAGAAGAAAACTTACATGTTAAGTTTAGTGAAGAGACTCCTAGTGTTGAGACCAAAGGACCAGAATGGTTGCTTAACATTGATATGCTAACCAAATCTATGAATTATGAGTCTATCATTGCAGGAACTTCCACTAATGTTGATACAGGTACACCAAAGGATTCTGATGAAGAAATAAACTCTAAAGAAGCTGATTCTCCAAAGGAGTTCTATTTGGTTGAAAAATGGAAAGCTGGTTCTGTCTCTTCCAACATTGAAAAGCAGGGTCCCACTGATAATGATGTCTTGAATTCTGGAAGTAAGGTTGATCATCATCAAGATAAGGAAGAGTTGTTGAAAGATAATTCAGTGTCGGTAGAAGAAATTGAAAGAAAGAAGAAGCATTCTGAAAGCACTGCTATGCCAAATGAAAGCACTGCTAAGGTTAATAAAACCACTTCTAAGCCAATCTCTACCACTACTGGTACAAGTGCAAACACTGCTGCAAGTACAGATGATGATTCTTACTTTGGAATCCCTGCCAAGCCATTGTTTGGTGATGATGAGTATCCCACTGATCCTGACATGCCTGATTTGGAAGAAAGGGATACTCCTACTGATGATGAAAACTTGGATGACTACTTCAATGATACTGATTTTACTAATTTAGACACAGTCATCACAGAGAGTCCAATTCCTACTACCAGAGTTCATGAGAATCATCCCAAAGAGCAAATTCTTGGAGATCTGAATACTCCAGTTTAAAAAAGAAGCAGAGCTATGAACAAACAACCTTTTCCTGAACAAGGTTTGTTTGCCAGATCACTTCACAAAAGGAACAGTCATAAAGATCTGCAAAATTGTTTGTTTGCTTGTTTTCTGTCTCAAAAGGAGCCCAAAAGAGTTGAAGAAGCTTTATCAGAAGAAGGATGGGTTGAATCAATGCAAGAGGAGCTATTGCAGTTTAAGCTTCAAGAAGTATGTACATTGGTTGACCTTCCAAATGGAAAAAGGGCTATTGTAACTAAATAGGTTTTCAGAAATAAAAGGGATGAAAGAGGTATTGTGGTGAGGAATAAATCCAGGTTGGTTGCTCAAGGATACACACAAACTGAAGGTTTGGATTATGATGAAGTGTTTGCCCTTGATTCCAGAATAGAAGCTATAAGATTGTTTTTGGCATATGCTTCATACAAGAACTTTGTTGTGTATCAGATGGATGTTAAAAGTGCCTTTTTATGTGGTACTATTGAAGAGGAGGTTTATGTTTGTCAGCCTCCTGATTTTGAAGATCCTGATCATCCTGATAAGGTCTACAGGGTGAAAAAGGCTATGTATGGTTTGCATCAAGCTCCAAGGGCATGGTATGATTGCCTTTCTACTTATTTGATGGACAATGGCTTCAAGAGAGGACTGATTGATAAGACTTTGTTCATAAGGAAGCTAAAGGATGATATTTTGCTAGTTCAGGTTTATGTAGATGACATCATCTTTGGCTCAACCAATAAAGAGCTATGCTAAGACTTTGATAAACTTATGCATGACAAGTTTCAGATGAGTTCCATGGGAGAACTCACTTTATTTTTGGGACTGCAAGTTCAACAGAGGACTGATGGTATCTTCATTAGTCAAGACAAGTATGTAGCAGATGTTTTGAAGAAGTTTGGGTTTCAAGATGTCAAGAGTGCTAGTACACCAATGGAGACTCAGAAACCACTGCTACCTGATGATGGAAGTCCCAAAGTTGATTTGAAGTTGTATAGATCCATGATTGGATCTTTGATGTATCTCACAGCATCTAGGCCAGATATAATGTTCTCAGTTTGTGTGTGTGCAAGGTATCAAGTCACACCCAATACAATACACATGAATGCTGTTAAGAGAATTTTTAGATACCTTAAAGGTCATCCTAAATGAGGCCTTTGGTATTTTAAGGTTTCACCTTTTGATTTGGTGGCCTATACAGATAGTGATTATGCTGGTGCTAGTTTGGATAGGAAGTCTACAACTGGAGGATGTCAGTTCTTGGGAAGCAGACTAATTTCATGGCAGTGTATAAAGCAAACAATAGTGGCAAATTCTACAACTGAAGCTGAATATGTGGCTGCTGCTAGTTGCTGTGGTCAAGTTCTTTGGATTCAGAATCAATTGCTGGATTTTGGGTACAATTTTATGCATACAAAGATTTACATTGATAATAACAGTACAATTTGCATCATTAAAAATCCTGTTTTACATTCTAGAACTAAACATATTGAGATAAGGCATCATTTTATTAGAGATTGTAATGAGAAAAGGTTGATTCAAATGGTAAAAATCCATACTGATTTCAATGTTGCTGATCTTCTCACTAAAGCTTTTGATGTAGGGAGGTTTCAGTACCTTGTAGTTAGTATTGGAATGATTAATCTCTAAATCTCAACTTGTTTTGTGAAAGTCTGTATAAATCTTGTACTGTTATTAGTTGATCTTAGTATTGCTATTTTTGTTCTAACCACTGTTAGTTATGTTCAAACTACTGTTTGTTTCTTTGTGTTCCCACTAACCATTTTGCAGAGATATGAAAGTAAATCACTGTTTGAATGATGCAAGAGACTTAAAAGAAAATACATGGTTATATTATTCTTATTTTATAAACTGCATTCATAAATGTTTATTGTAACCAGTAATTCCTCCTCGGGCTTACGTGACATACTTTAGTTTCAACTAGATGCTCCTTAAGTTGTGTTGCATGGCCATGAACCGTAATTCTAAACATAAAATTTTGTTGCATGACTATTTAATAGGAAAATGATTGAGATGACTAATTCATGTGACTAATTTAATGCATAATCTATTTATTTAGTGACACATGTATTCCACTAATTCTCACTCCTCTTATTTACCATTGATTTTGCCATGTGTTTCAAGATCTTTGTTAGGCATCAAATTAGGCACATGAATTAGTCATGTCAATCACTACTCTATTTAATATTAGTACTGTATTTCCCTAAATAAAACTACTTTTGACATTGCCACGGCAACATTTTAAACACATGCGTCTCAAAATAATTTCTCAGCAGCAAAAACACACGGTTTATAAAAAAAATAATCATTACTACTTTTGTAGAACGACAAATTTTGACTTAACTAATAATTAATTATTTTTTAAAGTTTGTAAAAATAATATTAAGTAAGAGTAATATCGTAAACTTAATAAAGTTTTATATTTATTTTTATTAGTAGACAATTAATTTATGACAATCTAAATATAAGATGAAGGGAATATTAAGTAGGCAGTTATGCATTTTGTTGAGTTTTGGAAGTTCGGATGCCTCTCTTTAGTGGTTGGGTCTTAGTAGTAGTAAAACAGCGGCGGAATCAAAGGTTGTCTCGTGGTGTCAGGGATACGATGAAATTATGTTTTGCAGTGTTAATTTTCGTATAACACTATCATTTTTTACTTGCACATGCTCTAAATGTGTTTATCTTCCTTGTGTAGTTACTCTGTCAGTTAGTAGGTGACAATAAATTACAATTTTAATCAAAGCTCGTATACAACAGTTCGAAAATTCTCTGGGCACCCGGTCGTTTTAAAACCCGGTTCCGCCAGGTTGTGGCTACCGGGTCGATGTAGTTTGTATACATATAGGTTCGTTGTTATTGTACTAATTGGAGGGTTGTGATGTAGCTGGAGCCTGGAGTTGGTTGTTTTAAGGTCTTTGTTGCGGTAACTATAGCGGTTGTTTTAGGGTCTTAGGAGCTGTTTGGATTATGCCTTTTGGATTCAAATAATGGTTTCATTCTAAATTATAATTGTTTGGTTCAAGTTGTTGGCAATCGAAGTGGAACCGATAATAAAATATTGATTCATGGCTAATAAAGCGTTTTATCCATTCTTATAACGTACACCATATTTATACTCCTTCAAAATCTATATATAAATTAATTATTAAAAAACAAAACCATCCTACTTACCTTCCAATCATTCATTTATCAATTATTTAAATAAACTTTAAAATATATATATATTTTTTTTTCCTCTTACCACATTTTCTTTTATTCTAAACCGAATCTAAATCCAATTCCAATTTTTTTTACAAATCAAACAAGATGGTGTGCGTATCCAATTCCAAGATGGTGAAATCCTTTTATAGATCCAAATCTAATTCTAAATCCTTTTACACACCATTTTTTATATATACATCATATTTGTACATTACAATGTTGTACAATATGCATTACAGTGTTGTACAATGTGATGTATGTATTAAAAAGGATGAACTACATATCAACCCTTTGCTTTAAATAAAAAATAATATGTTATTTAATTTGGGTTAACAATTGCCCATTGAACATTGTAGGGCTGAGAAAATGACCCGAACGGACCGGACCGATCGATGGACCGACCGAGACCGGACTGGACCTGACCGGACCGACCACATACAGTCCGGTCTTCGGTCTTGGCTTTTGGGCTAATTCGGTTTTCGGTCCGGTCCGGTCCAGACCACAAACCGACTAGTTTGGACTAATTTGGCCTTGTTGGATCGGACCGACTCGGACCGAGACCGGACCGACCACATTCGGTCCGGTCTCGGTCTAAGAATTTTTGTCGAAATCGGTCTCGGTCCGGTCCGATCTTGACCGATCCGGTCCGGTTTTTAAACCGTGATCACCCCTAGAACATTGTTTAGCAAAACCCAAACTTAAATTATAAAAGAAAAAAACCATAGCGTATTGCTACTTTTTGATTACGCACATAATAAATGCATATTAAAAAATAAAATATATAGTTATATGTTTCCTAACAAAGCATTCACATCACATGTACAAAAATAAGACAACTTGCAATGAAGATGCATTTAACTGGAACCTCAAATGGGACCCAAAACATGCTGACTTCTCTCTTAAGTTTCGTACAGTTCCGACAAATACTTTTTGGTCATTATACTTTTAGGAGAGTTGATATGCACATAGCAAAAATTAATATGCACATCACAATTTTTGTGGTATGTATATCACTTTTTTATTTTTAAATAAGAATTGTTTTTCTACCTTTAAATGGATTCAGGCACCCATTTATTTATTTATTTTATTTTAATTTATATATATATATATATATATATATATATATATATATATATATATATATATTTACTTTTGTAATTTTGCTTTTTATTGTAAAACTATGGGATGAAAGTATACCTTATACTATAACATAGTCGGTAAAAGTGAGGTACAGGTGCCAGTGAAAATCATGAAATAATAACCAGCTTAAGTTTTTATCACCGCTTTAGTTTCAAAACTAAATTCGCTGCTTCAGCACCATATATCTATGATAAACTAATTTAAACTTAGAATGGTTTCCAAGTTTTCTTTATACTACGCGTTAAAATTAGTTTTAAACTCGAGGTATTATAATTAGATCAACTTTGAATTTGTTGTTCTAATCATTTTATCTCCACTCATTATAAAAACATATACAATGGCTAAAGTGGTTAAAGACCTTTCACTATTCTAAAAAATCTTTTAAGAGAGTTTTACCATTGCAACCAAAGCTTTTTTCTACAATGACTTGATAAAACCTCAAGTTATTTATTCAAGTTTTGGCCATTAAATGACTTATGCATTAAACACATCAAGTCTTAAAAGCTTGATGCATTATAGATGCTCTAAATTGCTTATAAATTTTGCATAAACTTTTAGAAAGTGAGAAATGTATGACCATTGCCCTTTCTTATCTTTCGAATAAATTGAACTTCTCCCAACTAAATACGATTCTAACAAAGGTTATAAATAGCGTGAGACATGGCGTGACGGCATGACTAAGCCTCACGTCTTTGCGGTCAAGGCGAAGCTTTTGCGTTTATAAGGCGTGGCATAAAGCGGCACAAAGTATGTAAATATGTATATATTCATATCATAATTCATATATATCGAGTTTACAAAAAAACATGTAACATAAGACGGCGTGACAACATGACGTTGAGGCATGATCAAGCCTCACGCCTTTGCGAGGCTTTTACAAACCTTTTAAAACAGTGATTCTAACTGATTATATTGTAAATAATTGTAATTTCATGACTAACTCTTTAAATTGCTAACTAGTTTATATCTTAAAATTTTAACATCGCACATAATTTCAGTTACAGGTATTGTCAAAGTTCTTACACAAAGTTTTTTTTTTTTTTTTTTTTTTTTTTTTTTTTTTTTTTTTTAACGGCAAATTTATTAAAAAACTTGTAAGATGCTAGAAACTTACAAAGAAATAAGATTAGGGTTCTTAGGCCAATCAACCCAAGACAAACTAATTTTACATCTAGACCGAATCCAGAAAAAAGACCAAGATACAATATCATCAAACATCAATGTCTTCGAGCGAGATCCAAGACCGAAGATCAGTTGATTACGCCAATTCCAAATATACCACAACACAATGTAACAAATACCTTCGAAAACCTTTTTAAGTTTACTAGGGAATCGGATACTCAATGATGCAGGTTTTACTGACCAGGTCTTAATATTTATAGTGTCTCGCTATACCTATGGTCTACCCTAATGCACTAACGGGCAGTGTCCCGGTCGTGTGTAGTATAGTAAATGGTAAAGCCGAGGTCGTCCCAAGAGCTATTTGTGTCGGATAATTACTAAGTCTAATTGTCACAGAATATTAATGGTTTGATAGGGTTTTAATTAATTAAACTACTAATGCAGAATATAAAAGCAAATAAATGGTAGAAGGGAAATCAATAGAGGAATAGTGGTGCTAACCTAGTTAATCCTCCTAACTAGTAATGTTTACGTCTACCTACTTCCAATTACTTCAGGTGGGGTCAAATTTGAGAGGACAACATTTGGTCAATTCGCCCTAACCTATCAGCAAAGATGCCACCACAGGAGAAATCAGGCGTACCGTCATAAGTCCTGTTGTTCCTGGTCCCCTAAGCCGAGTCATTAAGTACCGCTACATGCTAGATTCTAAATAGTGAGTGCCCGGCCGTTAGGAACTTAGACACTACACCCGCCAATTCTTAAGTTCATCCAAATGATAGGTGATCAGTTGGTCAAATCGCACAAGTAGAAAGGGTCGTCAGTTGGTCATATCTTACCCTTCCCGTCTCAGTCCGCTCACCTAGGGTCAGTTGGTCATATCTCCTAGGCAATTGGCCTCTACCTCCATTCAAAACTACCGAAACAGGGGTGACTACCAAAGAACTATGCATTCATACACTTAGAAATAATTGTACGGAAGTAGAGGTAAACGCAAACAAAACAATTAAGGAATCATAACTAGGCTAGCACCAAAGGGTGCTTAGCCGCTCATATTAATCATGCACATCAATTCAATGTTCAAAGGTACGAAATACATGAATTGAAGTAAAAGAAATAATAAACGCTAAAGCTTATCGTAATGGTGTGACTTCTCCCTTGGAAACAGCTCCGTATGCTTCCCTAGACCTCCCTTGAGCTTTTTCCCACGTTCTCAGAGTGTTGTGTGTGGAATGGGATGATTAGAAATGCTAGAATTCGTGGGGTATTTATAGGCCAGGTCTGGGTTACGGCGTAACCAAAAGATGATGTGGAAAACTAGAAGGGGGGGGGGTTGAATAGTTTTGCCCATTTTACGTTAGTTTCAAAAACTTTTAGATTCGTTAATATGTGAGATCTTATGGATGTAGAGAAAGTATAGATCTAATGATAAAGCAAGTAAATAAAGTAAAGCGAAGGGAAAGAAAAGACACAACCGATGTATAGTGGTTCGGCTATAAGGACACCTTCCTTGCCCTACTCCACTCCCCGAGTCACCTACTCGATAGTTCAAGCACTATGTCAACAAACTCCTTCACTTGGCGGAGAAGCCTTCACAACGTTGCTTACACTTTTCCGGTACAAAGCTAAATACCGAGTCCGTAGCACGGTGGACCAAACCAACACGACTATTACACAACAAATATGTGAAATATCAAATACAAGATCTTCGCTACCGAAATCTTGCGGAGTGACAAATCAATCAAGGACCCCTTGCTTGGATGACTTGTATAATGCTCGTGATCTCGCCTTAGAGAAGGACCTATATGAGGATCACAAATAGAAAGAAAGAAGAACAACTCTCTAGATCAAGTGATCTATATGTTAGAAGAGAATGAGAGTGTATGAGAGATTTAGTAAGAAGAGGGGTGAGTTAGAATGAAGAAATGGCTCTCTATTTATAGGCAAAAATCTTCACTGTTCCCCGGATCCCACGGATCCCTTCCACTTGGGATCCGTCTAGTGTAATCCAAGGGATCCGTGGAACGCTCCTCTTTGCCTATGGGTTTTTTGCTTATGGGTCATGGGTTATGGGTTGGTCCATGGGTTTTCTTTAGATTCAATGTATCTAAGTATACATTGTATCTAGTCTACTTGGGTATGGGTTAAGATCCATGGGTTATGGTCCATGGGTTATGGTTTTTACCCATCCTAATAAACTATTACAACAAATGCTTAATTACTACATTTTTGTATTTAAATGACTATATGTAAATGCTTTACAAAAATAACATGTATCCTTATAATTATAATTAAGATAACATTATATTTGTTATCAGCAAAACACAAAGAGATCGCGAAATATTAATAAATGTTTTTACGGTTTATTTGTATTAACAATCTCCCCATTTTTGTTGATGACAAAACATAATGTTATGATGAGTAAAACTTAAGAATAGATGTAAGTTTTGAAAGCCCCTAAGTTTTACCTTTTCTCCCCCGTTTTGTCGAAACAAAAAGTTAACCCTTTGAAGAAATAAACATAAATGTGTGGAAAAAGTAGTCCACGTATTTCTTACTCCCCCTTGACGGTAGCTCCCCCTTGCTTGGGGCGTCAAGTGAAGAAAAACAAAAATCCTACAAAAAGAAAGGTTAGTAACATGCTTAAATAATCTTGTGATTGCCAAGAATCAATATTGGGAGCCAAGGTATGTAAACAAGGCCTTGTAATAAAATAACAAATTGTAGTGGTATTTATGCCACCTACAAGCATGTAAATAAGAACAAGACTTGTTCTTGAAAATGACTTCAAAAGAAAAGAAAAAAAAATACTAAAAATAGAAAATAGTAGTAGTGATTCCTTCCATGCTTGCATAAGGTTATGAATGGTGGTTTTGATGAGTGATGGTATTGATGCGATCAAGGATGATGTTGAGTATGAAACGCATTTCTTCCCTAACTTCTATTGCGATTTCCCTAGTGGATTGGCAATGTTCACAATGTAAATGATGTGGGTAATGAGTGCGGAAGTTTTCCAGGTTGTTTTGATTTGAGTTATGCGGAAGATGTGGTGGAAAAATAGGAAAATATGGATCAACATCCGGAATGTTTGTAAATGGTGGTGGAAAAGAACCTAGATGTTCTTGTAGTGTGACGGGAGCTAATGGTGGTGATGTTTCAAGATTTTGAAAAATAGTATTTGGAGATGTGGGGGGTGTTGAAATGACTATTTCTTTTTGTTTATGTTGTTTAGATCTTGTTGGAGTCTTAAGGAGTTCCAAAAGAGTGACTTTAGGTGGTGATGAAGTTGGTGTACTTGTTGGTGATGAGGGAGGTGCTATAATGGAAGCATCTTGTGGTGAGTTATTTGTTGAGGATGAACCATTTGAGGTTGGTTTTGCTATACAACAAGATCGGATACTAATCCGTGCGGATATCCTAGAGTTTGATTGTGGTATTTTGGATGGTGGTAGCACAAAGGTTTGGGTATCATGAAAATGATTGTTTGTACTAGGTGATTCATCTAAAGGGTTTTTGGATGACATGGTGTATTGTGGTTATGAGGATGAGATGGATTATGCAAGCATTTTGGGAGTTCTATATATAGAAAAACAAAGCAGTGTAATGAATGCTTGACCCAAAATGTGGATTAAAATCTAATGATTAGACATGAATTCAAGGCATGTGATCATGAGAACACAAGCATTAAAGAGCATACTCCCAAAAATGAAACAAATGTGTATTTTTCATCCAAAGTGAAAAAATAGAAGGTAAAAATAGCTTCTGTTTCACGGATCCCACGGATCCTTCCCTTGAGGGATCCGTCCAGCATGAAGGCTGGGATCCGTGGGTCTGGTGATCCAGGGAGCACAAAATTTTCCTTTTAGAAACATTTTTGCCTAGTGTGTGCCTATATGCAAACTATTTGGAGTTGCGGTTATCTCGACCCCTAAAAAGAAATAGAAAATGAACTAGAAGTAGAAAAAGTATCCTATTGAGATAACCCGAAAACACATATTTAGTACATAAGTACGTAGTTTAGTGTTATCAATGCTCCTAATTCATTGTTGCTTAAATGAATGTACCCGAAAACACATATTAGTTATGTGTCCTCTTTAGCATTCAAAAGACATGAGATGCAATGAAAACGGGTTTTTACTTTGTATTAATAATGAAAAAGCGATTTGTCCTAGACATGAGAAATTGCTTTTGTGAAATTGATACGGGAAGGTATCATCCTTTTAGAAAACGTTTTGAAAAGAGGTTTTCTTTGAAAATGTGTATGTGTTTGCAAAAAAAAAAAAAGAAAAAAAAAAGAAGCTATAAGTGGAAAACTTATCTTAGGTTTTGAAAATTCCCGTATTGTTTGTGAGTTGTGCGTGAAATAGAGATCCTAGACTCAGAAAGAAGAAGGCTAGTGTTTACATACCTTGTAGAGTCAAATAAGTTACGACGTTTGTTCCATTAGACCAAGACCAAGACGAAGTAGATTGAATTGTTCCCGCTTCAACGGTTTGGTGAGGACGTCCGCTTTATTGTCTTCGGATGCTACCTTCTCAATAGAGATGTTCCCCTTTTGAACATTGTCTCTTAAGAAGTGATGACGAATCTCTATATGCTTTGTGCGAGAATGCAATACCGGATTCTTGCTTAAGTCGATGGCACCTTTGTTGTCACATAGGATGGCTATGTCGCTTAGATGAATGTCGTAGTCGACTAACGCTTGTTTCATCCATAGTGCTTGTTGGCATGCTTTGCCGGTGGAGACATACTCGGCTTCGGTTGTTGATATTGCTAGTTCCGCTTGTTTCTTAGAAAACCAAGATGTTAAGAAACATCCCATGAAAGTACATACCCCACTTGTACTTTTTCTATCAACGTAATCACCTGCATGGTCAGAATCTGCATATACAATTGTTTCTACTCCTGTGCCCTTAGGATACCATAATCCTAATTGTGTTGTACCCTTAATATATCTAAATATCTTTTTTACGGCTTCTAGGTGTGATGTTTTAGGGTCTTCTTGAAACCTAGCACATAAGCAAACACTAAACATGATATCCGGCCTACTTGCCGTGAGGTAGAGAAGACTACCTATCATGCCACGATATTTAGTATTATCTACGGATTCGCCGTCTTCATCTTTTGTGAGTTTGGTGTCGGATGACATTGGTGTTCTAATTGGTTTTGACTCTTCTAGACCGAATTTCTTTAACATCTCCTTTATGTATTTAGATTGATTAAAGAAGATACCATCTTCTACTTGTTTAATTTGTAGACCAAGAAAAAACTAAGTTCTCCTATCATACTCATCTCGAACTCGTCATGCATGATTTTAGAGAAATCATCACACATGTCTTGACAAGTGGATCCGAATATAATATCATCTAATATATTTGCACTATGATTATATGTGACTCTCTTTTCTTAGTAAAAAGTGTGTTGTCAACTAACCCCATGGTATAGTTGTGTTTTATTAAAAATGATTTGAGTCTATCATACCAAGCTTTTGGAGCTTGTTTAAGACCGTAAAGGGCTTTCTTTAATTTATATACATGTTTGGGTTTTTCAAAATTGATGAAGCCCGGAGGTTGAGCTACATATACTTCTTCATTAATGAAACCATTTAGAAAAGCGCTTTTGACATCCATTTGATAAAGCTTTAGATCATTAGCACAAGCATACGCAAGAAGTATTCTTATAGACTCTAATCTAGCCACGGGGGCGTAGGTCTCATCAAAGTCTATTCCCTCTTGTTGGTTATACCCTTGAGCAACGAGTCTAGCCTTGTTCCTAGACACTACTCCATTTGCATCTAATTTGTTTTTATAAACCCATTTGGTTCCTATTATGGTTTGATTACTAGGTGGAGGGACAAGTGTCCAAACATCATTAGAAACAAATTGATTTAGTTCTTCTTGCATAGCCATTACCCAACTCTCATCTTTTATGGCTTCTTGTGTATTCTTAGGTTCTAAGGTTGAAACGAAACAAAACAAGCTACTTTGGTTTTGAACTTGAGACCTTAATGTTCGTTCATTTAGCTTTCCTATGACTTTATCTACGGGATGATCTTTGGACTCTTTAATGTTTATTATTTCATCACTTAGAGGTTCTTCTTCTTCATTTATCTTTTTCTTTATTACTATAGCTTCACTTTCTATAATCTCATCATCGACAAGAGGTGGAGAGGGTTTGGGTGGACTTTCATCAAATTTTATGTTTAATGACTCTTCTACCTTCATTGTTTCTTTGTTTAATATGACGTAAGCTTTGCTATTTGGCGAGTAACCTAGAAAAATACCTTCGGTTGATTTAGGATCAAATTTTGTAAGGTAATATTTAGTGTTAAGAATAAAACATTTGCTTCCAAAGAATCTAAAGTGATTTAACGTAGGCTTTTTGCCTCGGAGTAACTCATATGGAGTTTTATCTAAGATTGGTCTAATTAAGACTCGATTGAGTATGTACGTTGAAGTATCAACGATATTACACCAAAACTTTTGAGGTATGGATTGTTCATTAAGCATGGTTCGACTCATTTCTTGTAGGGTTCTATTCTTTCTTTCTACTACCCCATTCGATTGTGGAGTGCGTGGAGCCGAGAAGTTGTGAGTAATACCATTAGCGTCACAAAAGGCTCCAAATTGCACTTCATTATCGAATTCCCTACCATGATCCGTCCTAATGGACACTATAGGACTTCCTAGTTGTCTTTGGATCTTTTTGCTTAATATTTCAAAATAATTAAAGGTTTCCATTTTGTTCTTTAAAAATTTTGTCCATGTATACCTAGAGTAGTCATCCACTATGACCAAAGTGTAATAGTTACCTCCATAACTTTGGATAGCGGATGGACCAAATAAATCCATATGTAGTAATTCTAGACACCTAGTTGTAGACACCATGTTTTTAGCTTTATGATTAGAATGAGCTTGTTTTCCTACATTACAAGCATCACAAAAATGATGTTCATATTTTAACTTAGGTAGATCTCTTACTAGATCTTTGGATGATAGCGATTGAAGAAGTCGCATGTTGGCGTGACCCAATCTTCGATGCCATAAGGTCGATGTATCATCCATCGAGGTAAGACATAGTTTGTCTTTGGGTTCATTATCGATTTTAATGACATAGACTCCATGTTTCCTAATTCCTCTTCCTATGGTTATGCCATTTTTTAGTATCTTACTACCGGTTTCGGTAAAAAGTACATTGCACTTTTTATCACATATTTTTCCTATACTTAAGAGGTTAAAGTTTAGGTTTTCTACGTGACACACATCGTTAATGGTTAGAGATTTGTTAGAAATCGTACCTTTACCGATGATTCTACTTTTACTATTTCCAAACACCACATTACCTCCATTTACGGATTCATATGTGGAGAATAGATCCCTACTGCCGGTCATGTGCCTCGTGCACCCGTTATCCTTGACCCATTCATCGGGGTCTAGGTCGACCTTTAAGCACACCTAAAACAATAATAAACTCAAAAGTTTGGTCCCCATTTGTTCATGGGTCCATTAGTGTTAAACATTCCATTCATGTTAGACATGTATGGATAAGATGAGTATGCATTCCATTGAGCAAAGTTTTGAAAAGGAAACCGTTTTGCATATTTGGATTCCATCCCATTTGATGGTTACTTTTCGAGTAAACGTTATTAGGTCTCCTAAATGAATTAGGTTTTGAAAAAGATGGAGCTTTGTTTCTTGCAAAAGTAGGATTATATTTTGGAGGTGGTTGTCTAGTGGTGACATGAGTTGGTTTCTTCCTATTAAAGATAATAAATTCAGTTCTAGATGAAGAAGCTACGTTATTACCACTATTTGCTACAACATATCCACGGATCCCTGGCTGTACACTATTTGCTACAGCATATCCACGGATCCCTGACTGGTTTTTCTAGTGCCTTAACAAATTTTGTTTCTTTATTTTCACTAGTTGATGGATCAAGTTGTTGAACACCTAAACCTTTTTGGTTGTTGCCGGTTTTAACACCATCTAATATCGTATCTAAAGTGTTCGTACTCATTCTAGCAATTTTAGAATCTAGATGATCAACTAGTGTTTGAAGTTGAACGCAAAGTTCACATTCACCACTTGCTATTTTACCCTTTTCTAAACGTTTTAGTTTTGCTTTTAGTTCTATGACTTCTTTGTCTAAACGTTGGTTTTGACTCTTTAAAAGTTTGTTTTTGTTAACTAGTTTTAAGCTAATATTGCATAGTTTATCATATTCATTATGAAATGAGTCGTCATCAAGTGATGAGCTACTCTAGTATTCGTGACATACCTCGTCATTTTCCATGAGACAAATTTCTTCGTCCTCCTCGTCGCTCATTCCCCACGTGCCGCTCACGAACGCCTTTTGATCATCCCGTTTGGGACACTTACTAATAAAGTGGTTTGGGTCCCCACATTTAAAGCAAGTACGATCATCTTTTGGCTTCTCGTCCTCTTTGCTTTTTCGAAAGCCTTTCTTGTCGTCATACGGTTGTTTGACGTATCTTCCCTTTCTTCTAAAGAACTTTTTAAAGTCCCTTACCGCCATGGCGTACTCCTCGTCGTCACTACTTGAAGAAGAGTTATCTTCATCGCTTGAAGCCTTTTTGGCTTTAAGGGCAAGAGATTTGTGTTTCTCTTTTACCTTTGAAGCTTCGGAGTCTTTAGCGAGGACAAGCTCGTAGACTTTTAGGTTGCCTATGAGTTCATCGAGAGTGAGGATTGTCAAATATTTTGACTCTTCGATTGCCGTCACCTTGGATCTCCACTTCGATGGAAGTGCCCTTAGATATCTCCTAACATGGTTACGGCTAGAAAAAGATTCATCAAGTGCTTATAAAGATGTAATAATAGTATTAAAGTTAGCAAATGAATGATCTATAGTTTCCTCATCCGATATTGAAAATTGTTCATATTGTTGAACAAATAAATTAATTTTATTATTTTTAACTTGTTGGTTGCCTTGATGAGTTACAACTAAAGAATTCCAAATTTCTTTAGAGGTTTTAAGCATAGAAATTCTTTCAAAATCCTTTTTTGGTAAAGCATTATATAAAACCATTTTTGCTTCACTATTTTTAGAAAGTTTTTTCTTCAATTCATCACTTAATTTATCATGAGGTATGTTAACTATATTTCCTTTATCATCTTTTGAGGTAGCCTCAAAATCGCCTTCAACAATAATGTACCAAAGATCAATATCTTTAGATTTCACATATGTTTCGAATCTATTTTTCCAATATATAAAACCGTTAGTTTCAAGTAGTGGTGGTCGTTGCATAGATTGCCCTTCCTTATAATTTTCAGAACGCATAGTGATCGAAAAGTTTTTAAAATACAATTTTACTTTAAAACTTTTATAAACTTAGCTCTTGATGCCAATTGTGGAAAACTAGAAGGGGGGGGGGATTGAATAGTTTTGCCTATTTTACGTTAGTTTCAAAAACTTTTAGATTCGTTAATATGTGAGATCTTATGGATGTATAAAAAGTATAGATCTAATGATAAAGCAAGTAAATAAAGTAAAGCGAAGGGAAAGAAAAGACACAACCGATGTATAGTGGTTCGGCTACAAGGACACCTTCCTTGCCCTACTCCACTCCCCCAGTCACCTACTCGAGAGTTCAAGCACTATGTCAACAAACTCCTTCACTTGGCGGAGAAGCATTCACAACGTTGCTTATACTTTTTCCGGTACAAAGCTAAATACCGAGTCCGTAGCACGGTGGACCAAACCAACACGACTATTACACAACAAATATGTGAAATATCAAATACAAGATCTTCGCTACAGAAATCTTGCGGAGTGACAAATCAATCAAGGACCTCTTGCTTGGATGACTTGTAGAATGCTCGTGATCTCGCCTTAGAGAAGGACCTATATGAGGATCACAAATAGAAAGAAAGAAGAACAACTCTCTAGATCAAGTGATCTATATGTTAGAAGAGAATGAGAGTGTATGAGAGATTTAGTAAGAAGAGGGGTGAGTTAGAATGAAGAAATGACTCTCTATTTATAGGCAAAAATCTTCACTGTTCCCTGGATCCCACGGATCCCTTCCACTTGGGATCCGTCTAGTGTAATCCTAGGGATCCATGGAACGCTCCTCTTTGCCATTGGGTATTTTGGTTATGGGTTGGTCCATGGGTTTTCTTTAGATTCAATGTATCTAAGTATACATTGTATCTAGTCTACTTGGGTATGGGTTAAGATCCATGGGTTATGGTCCATGGGTTATGGTTTTTACCCATCCTAATAAACTATTACAACAAATGCTTAATTACTACATTTTTGTATTTAAATGACTATATGTAAATGCTTTACAAAAATAACATGTATCGTTATAAATATACTTAAGATAACATTATATTTGTTATCAACAAAACACAAAGAGATCGCGAAATATTAATAAACGTTTTTACGGTTTATTTGTATTAACAGATGAGTTACGCCGTAACCTTCTATTTCTCCGTAAATGCACTAGATCTGCTAGTTACGGCGTAACCTTCTAAGTGGTTACGCCGTAGTCTTCAATAAACACGGTTACGTCGTAAGTGATGCAGTAGTTACGGCGTAAGTATCAGCGGCGTGGAACCTCTTTTGACCTAATGGAGTTACATCGTAACCTTTGGAAGGAGTTACGCCGTAACCTCTTAATAAGTTGGACTTCAGGGTCACGCAAAAGTTACGGCGTAATGTGAGAGATGAGTTACGCCGTAACTTCTTCAAAATAAGCATACTGTGATAAATCCTTAGTAACGTTTCCATTTCCGCGTCTCTTTAGCTCCAATGCTCGCAATTTACCTGAAAGTGTAAAACAATGGAAAACAAGCGTAAATCCATACAAATGATATAAATAACGAGCATTAACGGGGGAAATTGACACTTAATATTCAGGACTATTTGATGTTATCACTCAACAACCAGTCGACCCATTCTTCATATAAATTAGTCTCCCGATAGACCAAATCCCACCACCTCGAAATCTTGCACATGATCTGTTTGCTTAGCTTGCATGAAAAAAAAAATGCCTGGACGATTCAACCATACAATTGCACATAGGGCAAACAATAGTCCCGATATCCATACCTCTGCATGAAAGATTGAATCTAGTAGGAAGGTAATCATTGATAACTTTCCAAGCATGAATATTAATTTTGATTGGCACCTCTTTAACCCATCTAGTCTTCACACTGCCACATGGAAGGAAAACAACATCGATAACTTTCCGAATCGACGAGACAGAAAATTCACCCGAGCCCTCTAAAGACCACGTCCATCTATCTTTCAAATCGTTTAAAATGCAGCCTTCAATATTCTCCATTAACAAAGACATCTGGACCTATTCAACACCACCCCTCGGTTTACGTCTAAAAGACCACTCCAAATCCTCATGCGACAATTTTGTAGCAACCTGAATATCTTTCATAGATTCAAGCATATAAAGTCTAGGCACCAAGTCTTTAAACATAATATCCCCCCTCCAAGCAACGTTCCAAAACGAAGTATTCTTACCATCTTCACATTTTGGCTTAATGAAACTAGCAATATCAATACCTTGCAATTTCAAAACATCTACTTCTTGGATTATGTTAAGCCATATAGACAGAAAACTATGATTCACCGTCTTACCAATCTTACCATCATCACCATGAATCTCTTTTATCACTCTAGCCCATAAAGACTTCTTTTGAGTGATGAAATGCCACACCCACTTAAACATTAAGGCCCTATTTTAAGCGAATAAACTTGCCACCCCAAGACCTCTGATAACATCAAATTATCCTGAATATTAAGTGTCAATTTCCCCCGATAATGCTTGTAATTTATATCATTTATATGGATTTACGCTTGTTTTCCATTATATTTCACTTTTAGGTAAATTACGAGCATTGGAGCTAAAGAGACGCGGAATTGGAGAGTTTATTGAAGATTTATCATAGTATCCTCACTTTGAAGAAGTTACGGCGTAACTCCTCTCTCACATTTCGCCGTAACTAAAGCGTGGCTCAGAAAACCAACTTATCAGAAGATTGCGGCATAACTCTCCCAAAGATTACGACGTAACCATATTAGGTCAAATGAGGTTCCGCGCCGCTGATAATTACGCCGTAACTCATGCATCAACTAAGGCGTAACCAAGATTTATTGAAGATACGGCGTAACCCCTTCCTGAGGTTACGCCGTAACCAGCATTTCTAGTGCAATTTACGAAGAATACGACGTAACCCATTCTTTTAATAGTTACGCCGTAACCAAGATCTGGCCTATAAATACCTTACGATTTCCAGCATTTCAAAGCATCCTATTTCACACACAACAATCATAGAATGTGAGAAGAAGCCAAAGGCAGATCTAGAAAATCATACAGAGCTATCTCCAAGGGAGAAATCACTCCCCCATGATAAGCATTAGCTTTTTATCTTTTCTTTACTTTCAGTTCATGTATTTCGTAACATTAAAAATTGAATTGATTTGTATGGTTAATATGAGCGGCTAATCACCTCTTGGTTCTGGCCTAGTTATGATTCCTTAATTGTTTTGTTTGCGTTCACATTGCTTCCGTATAATTATTTCTAAGTTTATGCATGCATAGTTTATTGGTAGCTACACTTGTTTCGGTAGTTTTGAATGGCGGTAGAGGCTAGTTGCTTAGGAGATATGACCAACTGACCCTAAGTGGGTAGACTGAGACTGGAAGGGTAAGATTTGACCAACTGACGACCCTTTCTACTTGTGCGATTTGACCAACAGATCACCTACCGTTTAGATGAACTTAAGAATTAGTGGGTGAGTGTCTAAGATGCTAGCGCTCGGGCACTCACTATTATAAATCTAGCATGTAGCGGAACTTAATGACTTGGCTTAGGGGACCAGGAACAACTGGACTTATGAGGGGACACCTGACTTCTCCAGTGGTGGCTATTTGCTGACAGGTTAGGACGAATTGACCAAATGATGTCCTCTCGACTTTGACCCCACCTGAAGTAATTGGAAGTAATTAGACGTAAACATTACTAGTTAGGATGAATAACTAGGTTACCACCACTCTCCTCTATTGATCACATCTTTGCCTTTATTTGCTTTATTTAGTTAATTCCTTATCATAATCATATTAAAATTTGTGACACTTAGACTTAGTATTGATCCACACACATAGCTCTTGGGACGACCTCGGTTTTACCGAATACTACACTACACACGACCGGGTACACTGCCCATTAGTGCATTAGGGTAGACCATAGGTATAATGAGACTTATAAATATTAAAACCTTGGTCGAACTTCGAGGGTGTTAACAGCATAGTGTAAAAACGTATCTCTAATTCTAGGAAAGGCTGTTCCTGAACTGGAGCCCTTCAAGTAGGATAACACGATGTACCGAAGTACATCTGCAGTTTAGGTGAGTCGCTGAGGTACACAGAAGCATCACCTCACGACTGTAGACCGTTTGAGAAAACACTAAGCGTAACCCACAAGGAGTTACCGAAGTGACCTGCTGTCAGGGCTGTTTGATGTTGACCCTGGCAGGAGTTTCCATTCAATCACTGAGGATCAAAATTGTGAATCCCCTCAAAAATGTTCTCGACAGATTGCTAAGATCTGTGAAGGACTCTTAAATGTATCACTTGCGTCCTTAATGTTGAACGACAAGTGATGAAATGTCAAGTGTTCCTAAGAGATCTTTTGATGAATCTCGTGGCTCTAGACTCAATAGTGCGCTTTGGTTTTCCTGAGCGGAGACAAGGGAGAGGGTCTCCTTCTTCAATACCAACAATCTCTAAGAGAAAGTCGATAGTTTACGTAAGGTTCCCTGTAAGAATGAAACAAGCTTCCGTTGAGAGAAACTTGAGTGGCTAAGAAGGTTTAGTGCATTGCGTCATTGGGTCTATGACGACTTTAATCTTCAATACCGGTGTCATCTAGTGACAATCAGTAGCATATGAATTGAACCCGGTGTCTGCCCTAAGTTGAATAATTTGGAGGGCTATTTCTTTTCACCCATTTCTTTACTTTTCTTTTTAATTCTTCAACTCCTTCTTTCTCCGATTCTCATTTTCTCCTTTTTATAATCATTCCTAAGGACTTCTAAGTACTAACTATTGTTGGTGTCCTTGGGTAGATCCCTCCGGCTCTGGTGGATCATAGGACGGTTATTCCTAACCTTAGTCACCTTATAACTCCATGACTATCCTACGTTGCCATAAAACTGTTTTCACGAAAATCTCTCAAAGTGTTTATGAGTGAAAGCATTTTGTAACACTTCGAGAGTTTTGTATTTTCAAAAATACTTCCCCTCCACACGTGCTTAAGTGTTTTAATAGAAATCTGCACGGTGAGGGTAGAGCTCGCACTTTTGAATTGATCGACTCAAGATAGACAATTCCCCGCGAGACATGGTTACGTTGCATAGTTAAAGAGATGCATTGTCAGCTTTTAGGTGAAAACTAGCTCTAATAACTATCTTGAAGGTGTGGACAAACCTTGAAAAGGTTTTCAAACCCGTCAAAGTTCATGTCTATCAAGAGTTTCTCGAATAGGTACAATCTACTCAGATAAGTCTTGGAAGATAAATCTTTTCAATGTATGACAGTTCAAATTTCGTCAATTCATAGGTTAAGTCTTAGCACACGATGATTCAATCACATTTACAACATATATGTATCACACAATTTTTCTCCCCCTCAAAAATGGCATATAACTGTTATTTTTATGAAATTTTTGATATCGAATATGACCATTTCGAGTTTTGTAGGAAGATTTCCACGAAGAACAATTTGTGAACAAAGACTTTTTAGCAAATACTCTCCATCAACAAGTAATACTAACTTTTGAGGTTTTGAAAACATAAGGGGAAGTACTTGTTCTTTTGAGCAAAACTTTCAAAATGATTAAAGTTTTGATAAGTTTTACTCAAAAGTAAGAAGATTTCGCTCCTTTTATAAGGATTGTGACACTGATGCGTACCACAGGGTCCTTTCATTACAAGTACGGGTTGTACACTGTTACGTGTGCACAAGCCATAATGAATATACAAAGCTTACAATCCAATTTTCAATCAAAATAATATTGAGGAGTACCATACAATCATTCAATTAGACCAGGGATTCTCTATTGACGTTGATATCCTGTAAGCGAGAAACTCTATCTTCCACCCACAAAGCTCTCCAACCTCCGCGTCTGATCCCGATGAAACAACCTTTCATCCAGCCTCTTGATTATCTTCTTAGCATATCTCTTTTCCTTAGAATTATACCTCTTCTTTGACCCAATATCTTGCTTAATGTCCTTTAACCGATATGCTAACCCATCACGAGCCAACTTCAACGTGTGATCGCAGAACTTATGAACCTCGTTGTACGCCATGAAGCAGTTGTGGTGAAGTTCACTGCGGTAAACAACTCCAAACTTTGGTTTCTTCAAAATGGTGTACTGAGATAGTTGGTTTATGTCGGGAAAGTGTAGCAACGGTTTTGTAAGATTGACTTGTTTTTTATGAGATTCTACAGCAAGCTAAAGATCTTCAACACGTTCCTGGATCACTCTGCTTCTAATGAATATTAACAAGGCTGTGATGTACTGAAGCTGAATATTGGTGGAAAATTGTCTCATCCGACCTTGTACCTTAGCAAGATACATGTCTTAGATGTCGTTGAGCGACAATCTCAAAAAAACAGCCTCAGTGAAATCATATTCTTGTTCATCTTGATGTTTTACTTTGATCTCCTTCAAGAATGAGTAATCCCATTTTGTAGCCAAAGTGACATTCATGATAGCAACGTTCCTTTTATCACTAACCACCTCCTTGTTCGACTTTAGAACCTGGCGACTTCTGTAATACAGACTTCTCCTTGGAGGCCAATGGTGAATGCCATACTTAGCATCAATATCATAATCTACCACTTTGTCAATGAACATTCTGGTAGCTTCTTCTTCGATGGCAACATTAGTGGAAAAGACTGCTGCTGGGATGTTGAAGGTAAGTGATGTAACGTACTTTTTACTGATGTCGCTACCGTGCTGAAGAAACTCTAGGTCATTGTTGAAGAAGTATTGGTAAGGAATCTTTGGTTGCTCTGGTCGGCCAATGGTTGGTAGCGGTTTGGTCCATTTAGTGTAATATGGAGTGTTATCCTTTCTTGTGAAGTCGATGTTTGATTCAGGGTTGAGCCAGTCAATGTTGTTAGACATGGCTCGAGCAATGTTTTTGAGATGGTATTCGACTTCAATAGCATTGTCGGAACTGTCGTTTAGAAATTGGAATGCATCGTTCTTGATCCGGCGTAACTCCCCTTTCGTCATCTTCTTGACCTTAAACTTGTCCTGGATAATCTTTACCTGCTTCATAGTGCGACCATCTACCGGTTCTTGACCTTCCAGTAATCGAGGTGTAGCATCAATTAATTTTATAAACCAGTCATATTCAGCAGTATCATCTTCATCGAACCATGAGACAACTGAGCTTGATCTCTTCTTCTTAGGCTTGGAGGATGATCCTGGTTGTTGCTTAGTTGATGGTGGGGATGATGGCTGTTGCTGGGGCTCGGGAATTTCTTTGTCATCACCACCGGTGTATTGAAAGTGATCACCGGTTTTCTCCAATGGTGGTGGTGACTCAGAATCCTGAGGTTTATCAGTTGTAGGTGGTTTCTGAGTAGCTTGAGTTGTAGAGGTGGTGGTGGTCTTTGGCGGTGGCATGGATGATGAAGACTCGCCTGTTTTCTTCTGACGTTTTGCATGTGGATCTTTGTCCTTGTCATAATTATCTCTGTAACGCTTCTCGATTCCAGCAGCTTCCTTGCACGTAGTCTTCAGTTGATGAGCAAGGAGAGCCTCAAGAAACTTCCGTTCATCAGATGTGAGTATCGAAGATCGAGCAGACATCTGAGTGATCAACTGTGAAAGCAGGTCGGTTTCTGTGACATGAGGTGGCTGGACTGGTCGAGTTTGCATTGTCACCGGTGTTGTGATAATTGTCTGTCTGAGAAGTGTTCTCAAGGTAGGGTAAAGTTGTTTAGAGAACATGTCTTTGGTTATTCCCGGAACATATTGAAGAAGAAACTTATGTGTGTATTCCTTGATCTTCTCGTCCATTTCTCCTTGAATATCTCTGTTCATAAATGGCTTGATTTGATCTCTCTCCTCAATGAACGTGTTCATCTCTTTGCTAAGCAAATTGACCCTGTCAGCTAGCAAGTTTAGCTTTCTATCAACCGTGTTACATTTTCTTGCTTGTTTAACGGCTTTAAGGATCTTGGTCTTTGCACGAGATGCCCACGTATCTGTAGGTTTCTTGACCGACTTGGATGATGATTTGGTGGTTGTATCTTTTGAAGGTGGTGGTGAAGAGTGAGATGATGATTCAGTTGTGGAAGGGTAATGGGGTGGCTCCGAAGATTGTTCAGGATTGTCTCGGATGTAGCTGTCTGCTTCAATTCGAATCCTTTCTTCTTCTTCTTTCTTAGCAAGTGCTTCTTCTTCAGCCTTTTCCTTTGCCGATTTTTCCACATCTTCATCAGTTATATTCTCTGTTGTTTCCTGCCCTTCTTCCTCAAAATCGAACTTGACCTCATAATTCTACTGCTGTTGCTCCGTATATTCCTTTGTAGTGTCACCAGTTTCCTTGTAGTGTCACCAGTTTCCTTATCGGGTCGATTAATCGCATCGAGAACTGGTGTGATTGGAACACCACCACTGGAACCTCCAGGGCCTTTCAACTGTTGAGCTTCAAAGTCTTTTGCAGCTTGCTGCAACCTCAGATGCTTCAGAGTCTTCTGGTAGTCTCTTTTTTCATCCTTTGGATCATTATCTTCATAAAATTTTCCTCTTCTTCCTCAGTCACTGGTTTCTTCCCTTTTGTCTGATTGGGGACTTGGTGGTTTGTCTTCCGACATTGGTGAGGATGTATCCTCTGTTGCTGTTTCTGAGTAGTAAACCACCTCATCAGACTCAGTTGCAGATTCGTCGTCCTCTAGAATAGGTTCCGGTTTGACATTAGGACGAGCGATCTAAGCTGGGATTCTTTTCTTGAAGCTTGGATGCCTCTTCAGATACTTGTGAGCACTCCCAATGCTTCCAGTACTACCCGTGCTGCCTGACCTTCTAGTCTTTTTGGTAGGAACAGCAGAAGTCTTCTCATCCATAAACCCGACTTTGCCTGCACTCACTACTTCTTGGTAACGAAGATACGAAGTAAGACCCTTGATTGTGTCAGTGAGAAGGCAGTCAAGTAACACTGCACCTTACTTACGTGTTGATGAGTCCTTAAATCTGACAACGTTCAATGTAGGCTCATATAACACTAAGTGATTCTTGGGGTCATTAATTCTCATAGGGATGTCCCGATTTTGCCCGAGAATGTTCTGAATCAACAACTTTGTGTATCTGATAAAGGGAACCTTTGACATAGGCTTCTTGAGATGCTGCATCATATCTTCCCATATCAGGCTTGCATAGTCAATGTGTTGCTTGTTGACCATTCCCAGAAAGTTTATAGGTGCATGAGTTTAGGATGCCCATGACCGCTGTCTCTTCCAGATACAGACTTAGCGATCATGATGTACAGTGTCCTCCAAGGTTGAGGGATGTTCTTCAGATCGACAGTGGAGTGTTTGGTGATGACTCCGGCAGCTTCATCATAACCAATGTCGACCATGAATTGCATTATGGCCTTTTCATTAGGAGTTGCCACATAATCAATAGGCTGTATGGCTGGCAGAAGAAGAATAGTACGAAGATCCGCTACCGTGACAGTGACTTCCTTGTTGTTGAGAGTCACTTTGAAAACATCTTGACCATCAATCTTTTCCATCGTGTGCCAGAATTGATGGATATAGATTTGTGGTACTGTTGCTGAGTTGGTTAGCATGAGACTGTAGGGATGAACTTTGAGAATATCCACAGCAACTCTGCATGATGATTCCGAGCAAGTGAAGTTCTCAAAATCGACTCTGAGGTTGTTCTTTCCAATCGTTTTGCGGTAATCCGTTGGGAAGATATCTTCCATTGTGAGTTCATTTGGTGCGTTGATATTTTCCATGACGACGTCCATTTCGTGATCTGAAAGGTATTGAGACAAAAGAACCAAAATATCAAAAGACATTATGTCAGTCTAAGATTGATTTTATTGTTCAATTATTGATTGAAGTTGTTATGTTTATGAATGTTACAAGTCCAAAGTCACGTTTAGTCCAATTTTCCAATGTTGATGTGATAAGTTACGTGAGTTTGTTAATTTTGAATTTTAATGTCCAAATTTCACTTAATCACACAATGTTTTAACTTTTTGTAGCTTATTAGAGACATTTTGGTTTTGTGACATATGAGTAACTTATTACAAGTTTTGTACGCGTAATATTTCAAAATAAAGTTACAAGTAGGCTTAGACGTAAGCAAGTGTGCTTATGCGTAAACCTAACAACCTTAAGCGTAGACGTAAGCTTAAGCGTATGAGTAACCCTTAGGCGTATGATTGACTTACACGTAGGAGTATACTCTTAGCTTATGAGCTTACGCGTAGGCTTAGGCAAAGGACTTACGCGTAAGGTTTACTCGTAAGAGTAGCCCTTAGGCGTAGAAATCCAAGTTTACGCATATCCTTCACAGGATACGCTTAGTCCCACTGTAGACCCTTATGCGTAAGTGTTACGCGTAAGATTGCTCTTATGCGTAACCTCTACGCATAAGGTATTCCTTAAGCTTAAGCCAAGACACCTTGATTCTGAATCTTTTACGCGTAGAAGCCTGTAATAATTTAATCATAACAAACATATTAACATGTATTCCAACCACTTTCAAAATCACAAGGCTTATCAAATTCTAACCAGTTACGCGTATGACTGCTTAGGCGTAAGTTAAAGCTTAAACCCTAATTCCTATTATTACGCTTAAGAGATTTAACCATGGAAAATCATCAAAACATTTTCTGAGCTATCTTAGATGCAAGTGAAGTTAGTTCCAACGAGTTTTAACATCAAACTATTGATGAATCAAAAGTTCATGTTCATACGCACCTATAAACCCTAAAACCTTAATTCTCCAAATTTGTTGTTTCTGGGTGTGATTCAATAGTGTATATGATCAATTACACATGTTATGAACATAACCTAAGCATCCAATTAAGCCAAAAACTCACATGAAGAAACGCCTAAATTCAAAGACAAACCCTAAAATTCGAAAATGATTAAAACGGGTTTTTGGGTGAATTTTGTTGATTGAAATAGGTTTAACATTGATATTAGAACATTTTAACACTCCTCATTTCATCACAAACACAACATATCAAATTCTGGTTCATACGCGTATGCGTAGAACACAAAATCATCCATAAGTCAAAATCTAACCGTTGGATTTGTGTAAGATTAAAAACCATTGTTTGTAATTAACATTAAAAGGTTTTACCACTTATAGATTTTGGATTTGAAACAACGATTATAAGATGAATTCTTAGGCGTGGATATGAGTAGGTTGAAAAGTTAATGTAAGTAATAAATGTTTTGAAATGTTAGGTGAGGTTTTGTTAAAAAAAGTTTTCATTTTGACAAGTTTGGTCCCTCACCCTCAACAATTTTCAACCAAGACCTATAACTTCCACTTTGGTTAAGCAAAACATAATTATTGAAAAGAAACTTGATGATACTCCCCCTTGACTTTTAAACTGATAAAATTTTAAAACACTTGAGTCCGAGGAGAGTATTTAATAAGAAACGTATCCACCATTACCAAAGATACAACATTTTTAGGTAACATGCACGTACAAGGTTTTATGAGACTGAAAAATATATATATTCTCCCCCTCAACACTTGTTCGGGAAAAATTGTGAAAGGTTTGAAGAAACAGAGTGCTGACGGAAGATTTGTACTTGCAATGTTTGAAAGAAATTTAGATAGAAGAATATTTTTGAATTTTATCAGATTTTATATTTTTCTATTTTGTTATTGAAAATTTATTTACAAAACAGGTTTTGGTGTTTGACATTTTTAAGAATGTTTTAAAAGTTCGTCCAGTTCTTCTGAAGTTAAACACCTCATACCAAACCGGTGAATCAAATCATTAAACCTTGCTAGGGCTGAGGCTTTAGTGAGAAGATCCGCCAGTTGGTGTTCAGTACAACAAAGTATAATTCAACGGTACCCTTTTCCACATGCTCCTTTATGAAATGATTTCGAAGATCGATGTGCTTGGACTTCGAGTGTTAAACAGTGTTGCACGAGATCGCAATAGCACTTCGATTGTCACAGTACACCGGGATTCTGTCAAATACATAACCATAGTCTTTGAGTTGTGTTCTCATCCAAATGACTTGAGCACAACATGCAGACATGGCTACATATTTTGCTTCAGTTGAGGACAATGATGTACAGTCTTGTTTCTTCGATTTCCATGACACTAGTTTATCACCAAGGAATTGTAAACCTCCTGAAGTACTTTTCCGTGAATCTAAACATCCTGCATGATCAACATCTAAAAAAGTTATTAGTTCAAAACCAGAATCCTTCAGATACCAGATCCCCAAATTAATGGTTCCCTTTACATATCAGAGGATTATTTTAGCCTCAGTGAGGTGTTTCTCAGTTGGTCTTGACTGATAACGGGAGCAAAGATATACAGAAAATACAATGTGAGGTCTACTGGATGTTAGATACAGGAGAGACCCAATAATACTTCGGTATTTTGTAGGGTCAACCAATTTCCCATGTAAATCAGCGTCCAGTTTGTTGGTATGTGCCATTGGTGTTGCATAGGTGTCGTAACTTCGCATTCCATGTTTGTTTAAAATTTCAAGAGCATATTTGGATTGACTTAGGAAAATACCACAGGGTGATTGATGAACTTGTAGTCCTAAGAAGAACGTAAGTTCACCCATAATTGACATTTCAAAATTTGTTTTCATTAGTTTTGAAAAAGCGTTTGAGTACTTTTTGTGGGTAGACCCAAAAATGATGTCATCCACATAAATCAGAACAATTAAAATGTGTGCCCCGTGATATTGAATAAACAGTGTTGGGTCGACCGATCCTTTGACAAAATTATAAGAAAGGAGAAAGGATGCCAACTTATCATACCAAGCTCGAGGGGCTTGTTTAAGACTGTAAAGAGCCTTGTTCAGTTTGTAGACATGATTAGGGAACTCTGGATCGACGAATCCTTCTAGATGACTAACATATACCGTTTCCTTCAGTTTACCATTTAGGAAAGCGGTTTTGACATCCATCTGATAGACCGTGATGTTCATGTGAGCCGCGAATGCCAGAAAAATCCGTACAGCCTCAAGTCTAGCAACTGGTGTGAATGATTCTTCGAAGTCAATCCCCTCTTCCTGTCTATAACCCTTAGCCACCAGACGTGACTTATTTCTGATAACCGTACCTTTAACATCTAACTTGTTTTTCCAAATCCATTTGAGACCAATGACATAGACCTCTATTGGTCTTTCAACCAATTCCCATACTTCAAGACGTTTAAACTGATTGAGTTCTTCCTACATGGATTCAATCTAGTTTGACAGACGATGAGGGCATAAATGTAGTGTTCATCGTCAGTATGAAGGCGTTGTCTAGTTAAGACTGGTTGATTCGGGTTTCCAATGATGTTAACAAGAGGATGGTCTTTAGTCCAACGATGTGTGGAGGGTTGATGTTGATATACATTATGCAGATTAGGTGGATTCAGATGGCTGGTAGAAGATTCCGCAACATCTGAAGATGCAGTTTCAGTAGCAAAAGGGTTGAAGAATGCATTTTCATCATAATCCGAGGGTGCAGGTACATTTTGATTCAGAAGATCATCAACTGGATCAGTGTCATTGGATGCGGTTTGTTCGGCTGTTGTTGTAGAATCAATTGGAGGTTCTTCAACAATTGTTGTTGTTGTTTCAGGTGTATCAGGAATTGGATTATTATCAGGTTGAGCAGCGGAAACATTTGATACATCTGGAGCACGTTGGTCAATATCATCACTAAACAGAGGAGCAAATAACGTTTCCATTTGACGACGAGTAATCTATAAGCTTGGTTCAGTTGATGATGGGGTTTGGGGGAAGTTTAGATGGTTATGTCAAGGTTCCAAGTTGTTTTGATCAGAAGCCATTTCAGTAAGCTCATCAAAATTAGCATGAATCGTTTCCATAATCTCCCTTGTACGATGATTCAGATCCGGTATCCCTTTGAGTTTTCACAGTATCCAACGAAGACTCCAATGTCAGATTTAGCCTCGAGCTTTCCAAAGTCATCACGATCATTATTTGGGTAACAGAGAGCACCAAATACATGAAAGTGTTTGAGATTCGGTTTACGGTTATGGATAAGCTCATAAGGTGTTTTTTTGTGGCGTTTGGTTATCATAGAGTGGTTTTGAGTGTGGCATGCAGTTGACATGGCTTCAGCCCATAAATAATCTGGAAGTTTTGCATTGATCAACATCGTTCTTGCAGCTTCCACTAACGTACGGTTTCATATTTCGACAACTTCATTTTGTTCTGGTGTCCCTGCAATAGATGTCTGATGCTTAATTCCCACTTTCTCATAGTATTCTCGAAGAGTTTGATTTACAAATTCAGTTTCTTTGTCTGTTCTGATTTGTCTGACAGTGTTCCGGAGTTGAACTTGAATTTTCGTGTGAAAGTTGATGATCTTTTGAAGAAAATAAACCTAAGTCCATCTTGAGTAGTCATCAACAATTACTAGAATGTAGCATTTGCCATTAATCGTCTGCATACGCATCGAGCCACATAAATCCATGTGAAGAAGATGAAGCACATGATGAGAGCTATGTTCTACCTTTGAAGAGAAGTGAGCACGAGTGCTTTTCCCTTGTTCATAAGCTGAGCATAGATGATATTTAGAGTACCGAAACCTTGGAAGACCTTCAACTAGTTTGTATCGTGCAAGATTGGTTATGGTTTAAAAGTTCAAGTGTGAAAGTCGTCGGTGGCATAGCCAAGATTTTGTAGACGTTGCCTTAAAAAGTAGACAAATGGGAGATGAAGGAATCATGTCTTGCATAGATATTGTGTAAAGCCTTGATGTGATGGTTCCTGACATAAGATCGTTTCCTTGTAGATCACGAATGAAACAAGTTTTCTCCCTAAAAACAACTTCCAAATCACCATCACAAAATTGACCGACTGAAAAGAGATTGTGACCGAGTCCTTCCATATAATAAACCCTGCTAATTTCGATGTTCCCATTGATGTAATCTCCGTAGCCCATGATAGCTGCGAAGTGATCATTCCCGAACCTGACAGTACCGATGAACTTTGAGACAAAGTTTGATAACAGTTTGAGATTGCTTGTCATGTGTCGGGAACATCCGCTATCAACAATCCAAAGGATGATCTGTATCACCTGCATGACACATAGACAACACAGGTGGAATAGTAGTAGAGGTGGAACCTGAAGAGTTAGAGGGTTCCGTTACAGTTACAGTTGAAAGACACATGTTAATGATTTTAGGAATCCATTTAAATCCGGGTGTATTTTGTAACCATCTCTGCCAAGTCCAACTAGTTCGTGCTTTGGTCTTAGTGAATGAACTAGGTGATATTTTCTTCCTAGGAGGTGAAGTGGGTTCTATGGGTACATAAATGATGTAGCAGAAACACTCGATAGCGGTTTACCTAGCACAGACTTAGAAGCATTAGTGGGCCTAGAGGTAGTTCGATTTCTATGTTTCCTCTTACGAGATAAGATAGATTTAGCAACACATTTATCATGACAACCAAAAAACATGCTTTTACGACAACCAACACAAGATGCTTCAAATAAAACATTCAAAGTACTTAGAGATTTAATATTCGTTACATCACTTTTTCTATTATATTTGTCTAACGCAATGTCTAAAGTGGGTGCAACATGAGTTTTATTCAAAGTCCTAAGGTGTTCTTCTACTTCAGAGGTCTTTATTGTTCTTCTCTTACGTTGCAACTTCCTATTCTTCCTGTTTTTGCTCTTAAGCTGTGAAGTGCTAACGTTGGGAAAAGAGGCAACTATTCCTGTATCAGTGAAAGGAAGCACATTAGTATCTTGTGGTTTGTCATTAGATATTCTAGTGTCAATTTTAAACATTCCAGGTGCAAGGACATTTGTGTTACTAATCTTATCTTGTTCATACTTCCCTAACTTTGCTTTTAATTCAATAATAGTGTGCAACAAATCTTGATTTTCAGAGCGAATGTTTCCACTAATGTTTAAGACATCTCTAGTGTATGCAAGATGATTATCAAGTTCTTGTGATGCTTTTTCATGAGTCTTTTTGAGTAAATCAAATATGACACCATATTCAGTTTTAACTATGGCAATTTCTTGTTCATATTTTGAAATTTGATATTTTAAAGACACGTTGTCATCATCCAGTTGTTCAAGTTTTGGATCAAAAGATTTTTCAAGCAACTGGTTGATTTTGTTTTGCAAAGCAAGTTCTCGATTTTGACAATCTTTTTGACACCATTGAAGACGACGTTTTGCATTCGAAAGGTCATTTGACAAACGCTCATTTTTAATTTTCAAAGATTCTATTTGAAGCACATTATTGATATTCTCAACATTATCAATAGAATCCACAGCAATATAATCAAATGCATATGCAACAGTATGTAACAACACAACATTGATGGTATCAGCACATATAACATCTTCCAAGAGTCGATCAACATGATTTCTTAACATTTTCTTTTTACGTTTAGTATTTGAAATCGATATTTCTGTTTTCTTGAAAACTATTTTCATATGTCCAATCTCCTTCTGAAGATCCCGTTCCCAATATATTACACACATTTTCAAATTTTGGACATGGGGTAAAAGCCTTTTTCTGAAAAATATGTCTTTGATTTCGCGCATGTGGCGATTGAAAATGTTCAACTTTTATTTCAGAATTAACTTCAATTTCATCTTCCAAAAGTTTGATGTCAGACATGAATGTATCAAAATATTTAAGAATTTGACATCGATCGGGTAAGGATTTTACTTCACTGAAGGAAGGTAAAGGACCATTTATTTGTGCAACATCATTTCGGGGACCCTCGTTAGAAGAGGATGTGGAAAACTAGAAGGGGTGTTGAATAGTTTTAACGATTAAAACTTGGTCTTAAACTATTTAGATCGACTTATGTCAATCTATTTTAAACATGTGTGTTGGATGTTGATAGACAAGCATATATAAATATGTAATAAAATAATAAGGAGTAAGAAGCACAAAACTACAACGCGAGTATTTATAGTGGTTCGGCTACAAGGACACATTCCTTGCCCTACTCCACTCCCCGAGTCACCTACTCGAGAGTTCGTAGACACTACACGACACCAACTCCTTATGGCAGAGAAGCCTTCACAACGTTGCCTACTCTTTATCCGGTACAAGGCTAGATACCGGGTTCTTCCACGAGGTAGAACCAAACCTATCACAACGTCGCCTACCCTTTATCCGGTATTAGGCTAGATACCGAGTTCCATTACAAAGAAGGAACTACTACCCAACACTACACAAATCCTATCCCTAACGAGATCCACTCCTTATGACAGCATCAACAAGGATATCAATATCCTTTGACCCAATACAATCTATCTTGTACATCGAACACTCCATATCGAATGTACACCTTAGGAACCTTTCACTAATGCCTTTGACTCGACCTTTAGGCACCCTTCACTAATGCCTTATGACTTAACTTTTAGACACCCTTCACTAATGCCTTTAACCTTGACTTCTAAGCACCCTTCACTAGTGCTTACAATATGGACGTTCGAAACCTTTCACTAATGTCTTCGTCTTGAACCTTTAGACATCTTTCACTTATGTCTTCGACACTACACTTCTAATGAGAAAGAAGAGAACTATCAACAAGAGAACCTCAGTAGTCTTGATGATGACGAAGCATGGCAACTCATGGACTTGAGATTGCTTGACTTCAAAAGGTGGTGATCTCGCCTTTAAGAGGAATCTAGAGAATCACACAAAGACAAAACTACATACATAGATCACTTGGATCTGAGGTTAGAGAGTTTATAACTCAAAGAGAAATGTATGTGAAAGCAGTGAGTTACAATAAAGAAATGGCTCACTATTTTTAGAGGTGAAAATTCTACTATTCCACGGATCCCATGGATCCCTCACTTGAGGGATCCGTCTAGTGTATTACTGGGGATCCGTGGGAAGCTCCTCATTGCCCATGGGTTTTGGGTCATGGGTCATGGGTCCTAGACTTTGGACCGTGGGTATCCTAGTAGATACAATGTATCTACAAGATGCAATGCATCTAGTTCATGGGTTATGGGTTAAAACCATGGGTCATGGATAATATCCATATATGAATTATGCATGATGTCATGTAATGGGTTATACGTTATGCCCCATGGGTATGGGTCATGGACTTTGGGTTATACCCAACTACATTCAATGTATTTAGTCAATGGGTCAAATACTTAAACTTCTACCCATTATATTACCCATTATAATACATACTAGTTATGTATATATTTGCCCAATATGTAAATACTAGTTGTTGTACATATGTATTACCAAATAATAAAACCACTTTTACATGTTTAGTGTTTTATGTGAAAACGTATGCGTGTTAGTAAACTATTGGCTCAAGCCATTTACGTATTTTATTTGTTTCGTTAAAATGATTTTACGTTTGTTATCGACAAAACATTAGAAGATCGTAAAATATAAATAAACGTTTTTACGGATTATTTGTATTAACAGAGGATTCAGGAATTGGTGTGATAACCCAAGGTGTGTTAGTGTTATCATGTTGTTTAACAAAAGGAACGAATTTTGAGTAATCAAATGGTTTGTTATATAAAACATTTTCCATTTTTAATCGACTCTCAACATCATCATCTGTTTCCTCATCACGATTATATTCAACAACACTCATAATTGAATCATCAATTCTATGTTCTGCACTATAAACTTGAGGATTTGGTTTGAATGCTCTATGTGAAAAACTTGGTTTGTAATCAGCAAGAATTGGTCCATATCCATCTGGATTTGGTTTAAAAGAAAACCTTTGAATTGTTGTGATTGACTCACCATGTTTGTAAACAATATTTCGAAATTCTTTGATTTTGTTTGTAAGTCGACAATTTCATCTAGATACTCATCAATTTGTCTCCTCGAATGCTTTTTGTACTCACAAAACTGTTTTCGACAAGTTAACAACTCAGACTTGGCCTTTTGAGTTTTTGAAGTAAGAGCGTTAAGTTGTTGTTTATGATCAAATTTTTGTTGTTCTATTTGAGACAGCAATGCATTCTTGGATGCAACTAGATCACGTGTCTGTTTTTCCAAAGATATTTCATTTTGATATGATTTTGCAAATGCGACTTCAAAACTGTGTTCACGCTTCTATTTAGTTTCAAAAATGTTGAGATGGAACTTATAGCATTCATTATCCTTAGTCAACAGTGCAATTTTATCTTGCAGTTTCTTATTGATCTCATTGCATTTTTCCAGTTGAGATTGGTTGGTCTTAAATAAGTTGGTCATGAGCTCAAGATCTGGATTAGACAAAGGTTCATCTTGAGTCTCAACATAATCATTATTTAGATCCTCAAATATGACCACGGAGTCAACTTGATTATCAATATTAACCATAAGGTCATCTTGATTGTCAAATATAACCACGGGATCCATTTGATTATCATCGGAATGAGATGTAGAAGACTCATATTGAACACTATGAGCCTCTTCGGATGCAGATGTTGGCAGAGATATTAGATCATGTATGAGTATATTAGGATCCGGTACCTAAGACAAGCCATCAGTGTCATACACTGGGCTTGTCACTCATGTAGAGCTCTTGCATGTTTGCCATTAACATCACAGCTGCATTAGCTTGCAAGTCCTCCATGTCATCATCAGAATCTGCATCAGCCATGAAACTCTGTTCCTTGTTGGTAAGTGTTCCACCAGCTTCATCCTTGAGAGCCAAGAGTAAAGCCTCTTTGTGATAAGTGCTGCCTCTTGTTCTCGGCTTTGGGCATGCATTAGCCAGATGACCCTTCTCATTGCATTTGTAGCATCGAAGACCATTAACCCCAGTCTGAGCATTTCCCTGATCAACCATTTGAACCCGTTGTTGTGAAGCACCCATGTTATTCCTTCCATGAACATTAAACCCTTGACCACTACCATATGGCGACCATTTTCACGGTTCTGAACTTCAACTCTTCCATTGTTAACAACAGCTTGATTTCTTGTGTTTGAGGAGGTACTAATGCGATTGTTGGATTTGTTTGCGAATCTCCCGAAGGCTTTAGCAATTATGACAAATCCTTGTTTCAATGCATCGAAGGCTTCAAATTTGCTGTAGAGTGCTTGATCATTGTTGTTGTTGTATGGAACCAATTGAGTTTCTTGTGATTGTTGTTGTGATGGATCATATGGTGTAATTTGAGCAGTTGGTTGTAGAGGATTTTTGAAGACAGTTGGCAAGTTCGGAAATTGAGGATAACATGCTTGAGTATACAAAGCAAGAGTTTAATTATCCAGGAGTGATGGAAAAGTAGGGACTCCACGGATGATTCTGTCTTTGTCAACTTCCTTTTGATGGTGCTTCAAATAGTCATACAACAATCCATAAGTAGCTTGATGAAGATTCTTCGCTTGACGGATGAATGTAACATACTTCTCCAAATTAGGACCAAGACAACTCAGGAACTTCGTGTTGATTGCAATCCTTGGCATAATGATATCATGTTTGTCCAAGTCATTGATGATTTATGAGAACCGATGATAGTATGACTCTAATGACTCCCCTGGTTCAATCATAAAGTTTTCTTATGCTAAGTAAATTTTGGATTCCATGTCTTCTTGATTGAGTTCAGTGCCTTCCATTAGAAGATGAATGTGCTCCCACATTGCTTTAGCAGTCTTCTGAGCATCAACACTACGAAGGATCGGATTGGGTAGACCCAAAAGGATATATTACATTGCAAGTTCATCAGCTTCTAAGTGAAGAAGTTGGTCAGTAGTAAGTTGATTGAGGCTGACAACGTTGGTAACATCATCTCTTGGTGGAGTATCAGTCAGATCTCCGGGTATAGTGATAGTAGGCATCTGAAAAGGACCTTCAAGTGTGACCTTCTTCAAAAACTTACCATGTGGTTTCTTGAGATCACAAAACCTAAAAACCCTTATCACCCATTGATCGTAGTTTCCTGGAGTGAGCATTGGAGGTCTATCAAGGGATCCTGCTTCATGAATAGATTGTTGGCTGCTTAAAGCTTCACACATCTTTGCAAACCAAGAAGGTTCCTTTTGCGTTGTGACATTCATAGCATACTTGGCGGGAAACTGATATTGGAAATAGTTACAATGTTGAACTTGTTGACGAGGGTTTGGTTGAGGCATCTGTTGTGGAAGAGGGTTTGCTCCTTGAGGAAATACATTTGAGATGGTGGTTGAAATTGTTGTTGAGGATATTGTTGAAATTGTTTTGGAGGATATTATTGAAATTGTTGTTGTTGTTGTTGTTGTTGTTGAGGATACTCATGAGGAAAGTAGTTAGAGTATGGTGGTTGAGACATCTTGAAACTTGTGTTGATGATGGATCTTTGTAGTCGAATGAAACTTGTTGATGAAGTACACTTAGGCGTAGAAATCAGGATTAGACGTAGACAATAGCTTAGGCGTAAATACTGCTTACGCGTAAACTTTAGGTCAAACTTAAGCTTAAGCGTAAACCAAAGGCTTAGTAGTAAGAACCTTATGCTTAATATTACCTTAGGCGTAAGATGAACTTATGCGTAAGAATAACTTAGGCGTAAAGTGTTACTCATAAGCTTTTATGCTTATGCGTAAAACTAGGATTCTACCCAAAAATCCTTTACACTTATCCAAGTGTAAAAGATATCCACAAGTTGAAGTGTTTTCAGGCTTATCCAAGCAAGAAAACACTGAGTAAACCAACAGCTTCGAAGATCAAATGAAGAAAATCTTAGGCGTAGAAAGTTGCTTAGGCGTAGAGTGACTTAGGTGTAGACGTGTACGCGTAAGACTAGGGTTTTACAAAGCGTAGAAAGTACAAAAATTACAAAAACTGATTTTTATGCCCAAAAACATTTTGTAAACCTGATTTTAATGATGAAAAAGCTTCAAAATCACCAAAAGAACAAGAAAGTTTGAAACTTGATGATCCAACACCACTTTTCACCCTTACGCATAGCAAAAGATACACGAAATAAACCAAGCTTAAAAATAATCTACACGCGTAAAGTTTGAAACTTTTTGCTAAAAACTTAAATTTTAACACTAAATAAACCTTAAACCACAAGAATCTTGAGTTTATAAGTATAAAAAACCAAAGCTTTATACGTATTAAAGGTGTAACTCGCTAAAACCCACGCGTATAGTAGAAAGTTCAAAAAAACAAATGTGTTTCACCCAACTAGATGGCGATTGATACCACTGTTAGGTCACCATAAGTTAACACAAGGATCAATATGTAAGAGATAGGAAAGAAAGTGATCGGTTGAACACACAAAACACACACACGTATGAATATAGAAACGTTAGGCGTAGTAATGTATTGAAAGTGAACAACCAACCTTCAAGTTAAGGTTTACAAGAGTATTTATAGGGGAAGGAAGCTAGGGAAACATGTCTAGTCCCTTCCTTTCTTATTGGGCTTTGGCATAGGCTCATGGGCTTTCTACATGAGCCTAGCCTTTAATAACTAACATAAAAGCCTAGTTTAAGCAACCTATTACATATTAATTACTAACACTTAAAATACAAGTTAGGAGTGATTCTAACAGATGAAATATTAAGTGTTCCTAAGAGATCTTTTAATAAATCTCGTGTCTCTAGACTCGATTAGTGCGCTTTGGTTTTACTAGTCGGAGAATGGAGCGGTGTCTCCGTTTTCAATATCAACACATCTCGTAATGAGAGGTCGATAGATATTGCAGGGTTCCCCATGAGAATGAAACAAGTTCTTTTGAGATAACTTGAGTGGCTTAGAAGGTTTAGTGCAGTGCGTCAGTAGGTCCATGACGACTTTGTCTTCAATAACGATGTCATCTTTGTGACAACCAGTAGCATATGATTTGAACTCGGTTTCTGCCCCAAGTTGAATCATATGGAGAGATTTTTCTTTTCACCATTTTCTTTAAATTTTATTTTTAATTTTTCAACTCCTTTTTTCTCGTTTCTCATATTCTTTTTTTTTCAATCATACCTAAGCACTTATAATTCTAACTATTGGTGATGTCCTTGGGTAGATCCCTCCGGCTCTAGCGGATCATAGGACGCTTATTCCTACCCTTAGTCACCTTATAACTCCATGACTATTCCTATGTTGCCATAAAACTATTCACTTGAAAATATGTCAAAGTGTTTATGATTATAAACATATTTTGTTAACACCTTGAGAGTTTTATATTTTTAGAAATACTCCCCCTCCACATGTGCTTATGAGTTTTGACTTAAATCTACACAGTGAGGGTAGAGCTCGCACTTTTGAATTGATCGGCTCCTGATAGACAATTCCCCGCTAGATACGATTATGTTGTATAGTTAAAGAGTTCCATTGTCTGCTTTTAGGTGACAACTATCTCTAATAACTACCTTGAAGATGTAAAAACTCCTTGGAAAGGATTTTAAACCCATCAAAGTTCATGTCTATCAAGAGTTTCTCGAATTGGCATGTTCTACTAAGACATGTCTTTTCGACTACTGACATTTCAAAGCTCGTCAATTCATGGGTTAATTCTGAGTTTGAGCACTTTCGAGATTCCATAAACTTAACAACATATTTTTGACCACTTATATTTTTCTACCCCTCAAAAATGACATATTAATGGTGTTTTTGATGAAACGTTGATTGGAAATATGTCCATTCTGAGTTTTATGGGAAGAATGCCAAAAGAACTTTTTGTTTGAACAAAGTTGTTTGCAAATACTCCCCCTCAATAAGTGATGTTAACTTTTGAGGTTTTAGAAATAACGAGAGGGAATACTTGTTCTTTTGAGCAGAATTATGAAAAACATAGAAAATTTGATTAATTCTACTCAAAAGTAAGAAGCTTTTGCTCCTTATATGAGGATTGTGACACTGAAGCGTACCACATGGTCCTTTCTTTACAAGAACGGGTTGTATATTGTTATATGTGCCCAAACCATGTATATATATAGTCAAATTCACAAAATACATGTCAAGAATATTCAATCAATCCAAAGTTATACACAACACTAACCGATTACTCGGGACATTGAAACGTCATAATCGGAAAGCCAATTCTTCCTCCAATATAGCTTTCTAGCCTCTGCATCTGATCCTGGTTCTTTAGCCTCTTCTCGATCCTTGCAATAAACATTTAAACTTCCCGTTGTTCAGTAGCATTCCATCTTCAACCTTTGTCCAGTTTAATATCCTTCAAACGAGAATCCAAGCCATCACGAACCTTCTTGAGGGTGTCGTCACATAACTTGTGAATCTCATCAAATGCCATAAAATAGTTGTGGAGATTGGCACTTCTGTAGACGAACCCGAATTTAGGTTTGGTGAAGAGTTTATATTGTGGCTCTTTGTTCACCTTGTTAAAGTGAAGAAGTGGTTTGGTGAGATTGAGCTGCTTTTGATAACTTTCAACGCCGAGCTGTAGATCTTCAACACGTTCTTGGATAATCTTGCTTCTGATGAAAATGAGTAGAGCGGTGATGTACTTTAATTGAATATCCGTTGGAAACTAACGCATTCTGCCTTGGACCTTGAGTAAGTACATGTCCTCAATGTCGTTGAACGACAAGTCTGGAAAGTCAGCTTCTGAGAACTCATACTCTTTTTCATCTTGTCTTTTAACCACGATCTTTGTCAAGAAAGATTAATCCAACTTGGTTGCCGTGGAAATTGACATTATAGCAACGATCCTTTTATTATGCCTAACATCCATTTGTGACTTGTTGAGCTTGCTGCTTCGGTAGAAAAGCCTGGGCCTTTCTGGCCAATGATGAATTCCTAGCAAAGCATCTTTGTCGTATGTCACCTCTTTGTCAACGAACAAGCTGGTGGCTTATTCCTCAATTTTCTTGTTAGAGAATGATGCAGCTGGGATGTTGAATTTCAAGGAAGTTGCGTATTTGTTACTTATTGAGCTCCCATGTTGAAGAAATTCTAGATCGTTGTTGAAGAAGAATCTGAAGAGGATCTTCGGTTGTTCTGGTTTACCAATCATTGGAAGTGGCTTAGTCCAGTCTGTGTAGTAAGGTCCATGCTTCTTGGATGTGTGATCAACATTGAACTATGGGTTGAGCCAGTCGATATCATTCGACATTGCACGAGAAATGTTTTCGATATGATACTCAAGCTCAATGGCGTTCTCGAATCTTTTCTTGAGCAATGTAAAAGCGTCGTTCTTGATCCTTATGAGTTCTTCCTTAGTCAGCTTCTTGATCTTGAATTGACTCTTTAACTTTTGGACCTGCTCTACAGTTCGACCATCCACTGGTTCTTGATCGTCTGGAATGGGTGGTTGTGCCTTGATCATTTTTTCAAACCAATCGTACTCTTTTGTGTTGTCATTATTTAACCATGAGACAACAACATATTTCTTCTCTTTCTTGCTTGACGATGGTCCTGGTCTTGATATTGGAGAAGGTTGAGGCGAAGGTTGAGGCTCTGGTTGCTCGAAGTCATCACCACCGGTGTAGGTAAAGTGGTCACCAGCTTTTGGTGCGGTCTTGGATGCCTTCGGTTATTTAGATGGTCGCGGCTGAGTAGCTTGTGGTTCAGTGGTGGTGGAGGGGTTGACTGTTGGTGGTTGCATGGATGATGATCCTCCGTCTTTTTTTTGTTTCTTTGCGTTTGGATTAGGTTCTTGATCATCATCTTTCCTCAGTCTATTCTCAATGCCCGCATCTTCCTTGCATGATGTTCGAAGTTGTCTTGCAACGAGAAGATCATAAAGATACTCATCTTCTTTGCTCATAGTAGAAACTCTTGCATCCTTTTTATTACTAGTTTAGTGATGAGATCTTCTTCTGTAATGACTGGGGGCTTGATCGGTTTCGTCTCCATTACCACCGGTGTTGTGGTGACAATCTGCTTGATCATTGTTTTAAGCATTGGTTGTAGTTGTCTTTTCATGAGTTCCTTTGTAACAACATGAATGTTTTCAGAGATAAATTTCTCAACATAGTTGATGATGAGCTGGTTCATTTCTCCTTGAACGTCCTTGATGAGAAACTTCTGGGTAGCATCTTTGGATTGTTGAAAGGTAGACATATGTTCCGTCAAGTCACTGACCAAGTCAGACAGTGTGTTGACTTGTTCTTGTAGTCGGCTTTATTTCCTTGTCCGAGCTTGATTCACTGCCTTTTGAATCTTTATCTTGGCACGTGATATCCAGGTATCCACTTTCTTCTTAACCGATTTTGTGGTAGACTTAGATGTTGTATGTGTTGGTGGAGGGGATGAGTGAGATGATGATTCTCGCATAGTAGAGGTGTCTTTTAGTGTTTCAGAAGACGGTTTTGGGTCATTAGTTGGGTTGTCAAGAATATAATCGTTGGCTTCCTTCTTGAGACGCTCCTCTTCTGCCCTTTTAGCCTCTTCGAATTTCTTCGCTTCTTCTTCAGCCTCTCTACGTTTTTGTTCAGCTAACTCCTCAGCTGCCTTTTGGATATCATCGTCAGTGATGATGTTATTTCCCTCTTGATCATTATACATGTGCTCATCCTCGTCTTGTTGTTCATTATACATGTGCTCATCCTCATCTTATTGTTCATGCTGTTGCTCTTTTTCTTCATCGGCTATCTTGGTGGTGTCACCCTTGTCCTTACTAGGTTGATTAACCGGATCATTGGAGTTGGGTGACCTTTTGTGGTACTTCCAGATGTGGAGCACCACTAATGAGCTTCCTACCCTACCGGGTTGATTAACCGTAAAGGTAGAAGCTTGGTGTTCTATCCTCTTCTGTTTCAAGACTTCCCGAAAGTATCGGTCGTCTTGTTCTTCAGGGTCTTGCTCGAAGTCTGGGCCTTGTTCTTCTACTATGAGTGGCTTTTTCCCTTTGCTAGTCTTTTCATGCTCTTCATCAGACTTGTAAGAGTCGATGTCCTCCTCAAGTTCTTCCAGTGTAAGACTTTTCTCCTTTTCCTTCTCTTTAGTAGTAACATCAGCATGAACTTCATCGTAAATGACGTAGTCATCTGATTCAATTTCTGAGTCCTCATCTGGTTGAGATGTTGGCTCAGAAGAAGGCTTGGGTTTAGCAACTTGAGTAGGTATTCTTCTCTTTTTGACTCTTTTTGTAATTTTAGACTTGTTCTTCTTGGTTGTGCTTCATGAACTACTAGCTTTCTCGACTTGCTTTGCTCTTGTGTTCACTGATGACGTATGTGTAACTTCATTGAGAAATCCCACACGCTGAGCCTTGAGAGCCTGCTCATAGTACTTGTAAGATGTAGCAGCTTTGACATTATCAATTAGAAGGCACGCAGGGAGCTCAGCACCTTGTTTACGAGTGTTGGTCCCTTGAATCCTAACCATTCTTAGAGTAGGCTCATCCTTCATAGTGTGTTTGTCTTGATCATTCAGTCTTTTGGGGATGTCATCATACTTCTCGAGTAAATTGTTGATGATCATCTTTGTATATCGGACAAAAGGGATCCTGGAACCTCCCTTTTTGAGATAATGCATCATATCTTCCCATTAAGGCTTGCGTAGTCAATGTGCTTGACATTGACCATCCCCCAGAATATCTGCAGATGTGGTAGCTTGGGATGTTCATGACCGCTGTCTCTGCCAAATACAAAGTTTGCAATCATGATGTAAAGGATTCTCCATGGTTGTGGTATGCATTTCACATCTACTCTTGAGTGAGTAGTGATGATTCCAGTAGACTCATCATATCAGATGTTGATCAGAAAGTCCAGTATCTCCTTCTCTATTGGAGTTTTGACATAGTATTCCGAAGATTTAATGGTAGGAAGAAGTAGCACGTAGCGAAGGTCCTCGATGGTGACAGTGACTTCACGGTTGTGTAAAGTGCACTTGACTGAGTCTTCCCCATCATTCTTTTCCATTGTGTCCCAGAACTGATGGATATAGAAGTCGGGAATGAAAGCAGACTTGGTGAGCATGAACTTGTAGGGGTGGTTGAGGAGAATGTCCACAGTAATTTGACACGACGATTCAGAACATGTGAAATTGTTGAAATCAACTCGGAAGTTGTTCTTGCCAATCACTTTGCTGTAACCTTATGGAAATGTATTAGCCATTGTGAGTTCTACTGGAGCATTGACATCCGTTTGTTGTGCAGCCATTGTTGTGATGTGAAAGACATTAATCACATAACACAGAAACAAACATTGAAAGACACAGTGTGTTAGCATTAGTCTGATTCATTTTCTAAGTCCTTGTTTGATGTTTATATATTGATGTTCGTTACACATTCTAAGTCACATTTTTCCTTTTTCATGTAGTTGTGATGATAAGTTAAGTGAACGTGTTAATTTTGAAGTATAAATTCCCATTTATCACTTAAACACAACATTTAAAGTTTTTGTATGCTTATACGTAAACTTAGACAAAGTGTGATTTGTGACTTATGCGTAAACTGTTAACTTGTTTGTAAACAACTACTTACTCGTAACTTGGAGACTTATTCATAAAGTTGGATGCTTATTCGTAAGAATGAGTATAATTCTTAATAACAATCCTTATTCGTAAATTATATCTCTTGTTCGTAAACATTATGCTTATTCGTAAGAATATGCTTACGTTTTAGAATAATGTTAATTCATAAAAACTAAGCTTATTTGTAAGCAGTCATCTTATTCGTAAGAATAAGGTTATGCGTAAGAATAAGCCTAATTCGTAAGAATTAGCCTTATTCGTAAACATTTCCATGTTTATGAATTTCTTTCCAAGAAATTAGTAAGTCACTGTAGACATCCTTGTTCGTAAGTTTATATTCTTATTCGTAAACGTTTCCATCTTATTCGTAACAATTCAGCTTAGTCGTAACCTTTTTCAATCTTTACGAATTTCCTTCCTGTTAACATAACATCAATTTCGTTTGTTACAATTCAGTATAAACACTATCAGAAACATAACAAAATCATTTTTTACAACTATTCAAGCTCATATGTTCTTATTCGTAAACTCTCTTTTTAGGTCACCATAAGTTAACACAAGTATGTATATGATAGAAATGAGATGAGGATAGAAGGTTGAACACACAAATCATACGACACAATATGAAAGGTTATGCGTAGAATAGATAAGGTGAACAACACCTCTCAAATGAGAGGTAACAAAGTATTTATAGGGGAAGGAGCTAGGGTAACACATCTAGTCCCTTCCTTGGCCTTTTGGGCCTTGGCATAGGCTCATGGGCTTTCTACATAACTCTAGCCTTAATTACTAACATAAAAGCCATAATAATGCAACCTATTACCTAGAAATAACTAACACTTGCTAATAACGTTTAGGAGCGTTTCCAACAATCTCCCCCTAAGTGATAGTTATAATGTAATAGCGGTTGCTCGACGTCTTCTAACATTCTTCTTTCTTGTGAGTGGAGATGCTTTAGGTTCCAACAATCTCCCCTTAGTTTGGGATCTTGTTTCTTGTGAAATTATTAGCTCTGACGTCGTTGTATTCTTTGTTCTTTGTTTTTTGTGGATATAGTGATAGTATGTTGTTGTCTGCCATTGGTCAACTTCTTCGTTCAGGTATCTCTACGTCTTTCTCCACTATGCTCACACATCTTTTGACTTTGGATTTCAGATGTGAAGTTGTTCTCGAGTCTTTAAACTTGGTAGATTCTTTGGCTTTGATGAAGAATCATTTTGACTTTTGAGTTTCCTTTTGAGAGAACTTCATATGTGTTGTTGTTGGTATGAACATGTGGAGAATCAACACGATCTTTTCTCCCAGGAACTTTGGATCTCCAATCCTACATATAGACAATTAGCAATAAAGTTCCCGACGTAAGAGTTCAGATATTTTTTACAGGCATATCCCAATTCGCTGGCACGGCTTCAGACGAATCTTAAACCGGATGGTCATTGGGATGTCTCCGTACTCAATATCGTTACTCTGTCGTTGTGAGTCGCTGGAGTATATCGAAGTATCACTCCACGACTGTAGACCGTTTGAGACCACCGCGAACACTAAGCGTAACCCACAAGGAGTTACCGAAGTGACCTGCTGTCAGGGCTGTTTGATGTTGCCCTGGCAGGAGTTTCCATTCAATCACTGAGGATCACAATTTTGAATCCCCTCATAAATGTTCTCGGCAGATTGCTAGGATCTGCGAAGGACTCTAGAATGTTTCACTTGCGTTCTTATTTGTTGAACGACAAGTGATGAAAAGTCAAATGTTCCTAGGAGATCTTTTGATGAATATCGTGGCTCTAGACTCAATAGTGCGTTTTGGTTTTCCTAATTGGAGCTAGAGAGAGGGTCTCCTTCTTCAATACCAGCAATCTCTAACAGAGAGCCGATAGATTACGTAGGGTTCCCAGTGAGAATGTAACAAGCTTTTGTTGAGAGAAACTTGAGTGGCTAAGAAGGTTTAGTGCAGTGCGTCACTGGGTCCATGACGACTTTGTCTTCAATACCGGTGTCATCTTGTGACAACCAGTAGCATATGAATTAAACCCGGTGTCTGCCCTAAGTTGAATAATTTGGAGGGCTATTTCTTTTCACCCTTTTCTTTACTTTTCTATTTAATTCTTCAACTCCTTCTTTCTCTGATTCTCATTTTCTCCTTTTTCAATCATACCTAAGGACTTCTAAATTCTAATTATTGGTGATGTCCTTGGGTAGATCCCTCCGGCTCTGGCGGATCACAGGAAGTTTATTCCTAAACTTAGTCACCTTATAACTCCATGACTATCCTATGTTGCCATAAAACCATTTTCATGAAAATCACTCAAAGTGTTTATGAATGAAAACATGTTTGTAACACTTCGAGAGTTTTTTATTTTCTGAAATACTCCCCCTCCACATGTGCTTATGAGTTTTGACTGAAATCTGCACAGTAAGGTAGAGCGCGCACTTTCGAATTGATCGACTCGAGATAGACAATTCCCCGCGAGACACGGTTACATCACTGACTAAGTCAGCTTGAAGCTGTAAACACTGCTTGGTGAGGAGGTTAGACCCGTCAAGGTTCATGTCTACCAAGAGTTTCTCGAATGGTACATTCTACTAAGACTAGTCCTTTGTGAGACACGTTTACATCACTAGCGAACTAGTTTGAAATTATTACCCGTCCTGGAAAAGTCTTTTTGATTTACGACATTTTAGAGATCGTAAATTCGATGGTTAAGTCTATGTACACTTAGATTCAATCACAATCCAACATATTTGTATCACACAATTTTTCTCCCCCTCAAAAATGGCATATTAATGTTATTTTTGATGAAATTATGATATCAAATATGACCATTTCGAGTTTTGTGAGAAGATTTCTATAAAGAACGTTGTTTGAACAAAGATGTTTTGCAAATACTCCCCCTCAACAAGTGATATTAACTTTTGAGGTTTTGAAAACACGAGAGAGAGTACTTGTTCTTTTGAGCAAAATTTTGAAAAATGTTGAAAGTTTGATAAATGTTACTGAAAAGTAAGAAGCTTTCGCTCCTTTTATAAGGATTATGGCACTGAAGCGTACTACAGGGTCCTTTCATTACAAGAACGGGTTGTACACTGCTATTTATGTACAAACCATTATGAATAAATAAATCAAGTATCAAAATACAAGCAAGAGTGTTTGAAAGAGTACCCAACGATTACACATGACCCAGGACTTTATCTTCACGTTGAAACGTCAAGATAGAGAAACTTTTTCGTCCTCCCACATAGCTCTCCAACCTTCTCATCTGATCCCGGTGGAACAAGATTTCATCCAGCCGCGTGTAGGGGTGTCATAAATCCCGACCCGACCCGGACCCGAACCCGAATAAGGATATTCGGGTCGGGTTAAACGGGTTCAAAATCCAACTCGGGTCAATCGGGTCAACCCGATTAACCCGACTACGAAATAGGGTCGGGTCTCGGGTTCAAAATACTTTTCAATTCGGGTTCGGGTCAACCCGGCTGACCCGAGTAAGTTTTTTTTTTTTTTTTTTTTTTTTCGTAGCAGTATCAACTTTGCCTTACTGCCCAAGTTAAATGGTCCATGTACTTTGGCTCATTTCCCATCTAAGTTTTGGTGTCTGACATATCACAAATAATGAAACCGTATCATTTCAAATTCATAAAAAAGAACGTGTCGTTCCACTATTATTATGGCATTGTGGGTTTCTACCCTATCAATTTAGGAGATCCACCCCACCAATCATTAGTATTAATTAACCTTTTATTTTTTTATTTTATTTACCAATCATTAGACAATCATTATTGTTAATTAATTTTACCTTTTTGTTGTTTTTTTTTATTTTGTCTTTTTATTGTTGTTTTTTTTTTTTTTTTACATTATGTCATTCTATTTTTTTTTAGTTTTTGTTAGTAATACTTAATTGTTTTGTCTTACTTTTAGTTTAACTTCTAATTATACAATTGTCTTCGATTATCAATATATTCAGTCTACGTGAATTATCGACTCAAATATATGTTTTGTCATGCGGATGTGTCCCTACTCTTGTATCTCCGCCATTGTGGGTGATTTGTCGGGATTGGACAATTTTTATCTAATGTCACATTATTGTAATGATCATCCCTCACAAGTGCAATCACAATGAAAAAACTTGGTTGTGACCAGTTTGGACCATACTAAAGCGGAAAACATGTACATTTTTGTTGCATGGATAAGAATATAATTGAGCTGTTATAGAGTGAAGCAATAACCAACCATGTGTTTGGCATCAACATCCATTTGTCCCGTGGCGCAACTAAATTGTCTGTGACAAAGACGGTACGTGTGTGTAAGTATATAAAAGTGATATCATTTTTTTGTTGCATGGATAAGAATATCATTTTTTTTCTAGTGGTACAATTTCATAAGATAAAGGCACTACACTCATTTGAACTTTTTCTCATCATGATAAACACCAACGTAACTCAAAAAAATTTGAAAAGAAAAAAAGTTACAAATACTGCCGTAACTCGAAAAGAAAGTTCATTAAATGAATTTGATAAATACTAGTAACTCAAAAAGAAAGTTCATTAAATGAATTTATTAAGTATCAATTATGTTACATTAAATATGAGATCATAATTAAAAAAAGTTACAAAATTAATGCATTGAAAAATACAAATAGTCAAATAGAAAAAGATGGGGTATAAACCATATGACCCATTATTATATGTTCTTACCATAATAATTTTGTTCTTTTGTCAAGTCATGGTAGCATGTAAATGTAAGTTGCAATTTTGTTCCAAGTCTACAATAAGACTTACTTTATGTCAGTATGCAAGTTTAAGAAACAAATGCAACTTAAATATCCATTTGGCTACTGGTTCTATATACACTTTAATAAACTTGTAAGGTAATAAGCTTGTAACAAGACATAATAAGCTTACAACTTACAAATTTCCATTACATTTGTGGTTCTTTAATATTTATATATTTGCATATTGCAAATTTGCAACAAGCCTACTAGTAACAAATAAATGCAACAAAAAAATTATGTGATTTATACATGTCCCTTTTACTTGTTTAAGATTTTAACTACTAAATTTAAAAAATCAAATTATGTGATTTTGAAAATGGCACGGACCCGAACCCGACCTGACCCGACCCGACTTGACCCGACCCGATTTGACCCGAACCCGACCAACCCGAGTTCAAATAGGGTCGGGTTCGGGTATGTTTTTTTTTAGCTTTGACCCGACTTCGACCCGACCCGAATGACCCGAACCCGACCAACCCGACCCGATTAACACCCCTAGCCGCGTGATGAAGCTGCGAACTTCCTTGCGTTCCTCTGATCTCCATCTCTTCTTCTTAACAATACCCTCCTGTCTCGAACCATCTTCAACGTCGCGTCACAGAACTTGTGGATCTCGTCAAATGCCATGAAACATGTATGATGATGTTCACTGCGGTAGACGATTCCAAACTTCGGTTTATGCATGATGGTGTACTGAGCTTGTTGATTAAGGTTGGGAAAGTGTAGCAGCGGTTTTGTAAGATTTATCTGCTTCTGGTATGATTTGACCGCAAGTTATAGATCTTCAACATGTTCTTGAATGACTTTGCTGCGAATGAAGATCAACAGGGCAATGATGAACTGAAGTTGAATCTCTGTCAAAAATTATCGCATCCTTCCTTGTACCTTTGCAAGATACATGTCTTCGATGTCGTTGAGTGACAATCTCGAGAAATCGGCCTCAGTGAAATCATATTCTTGTTCATCTTGTCGCTTGACCTTGATCTCAAACAAGAATGAATAACCCCACTTTGTCGCCAGTGTAACCTTCATTACATCAACTATTTTCTTGTCACTCTTTACCTCCTTGTTTGACCTTTGTACTTGACAGCTTCTGTAGTACAATCACCTCCTTGGTGGCCAATGATGAATGTCGTATTTAGCATTGATGTCGTACTCCACCACCTTATCAACGTACAATTTGGTGGCGTCTTCTTCAATGGAAATATTATCGGAGAAAAATGCAGTTGGAATGTTGAAGGTAAGTGAGGTAGCATACTTCTTGCTGACGCTATTTCCGTGTTGAAGAAATTGTAAGTCGTTGTTGAAGAAGAAATGGTATGGAATCTTAGGTTGTTCGGGTCGGCCAATTGTAAGGTAGAGGCTTTGTCTAATCAGTGTAGTAGGGATTGTTATCCTTCCTTGTAACATCGATGTTCAATTCGGGATTCAGCCAGTCAATGTTGTTGGACATTGTACATGCAATGTTGTCCAAATGATATTTGACCTCAACCGTGCTGTAGGATCTGTCTTTCAACAAGTTAAATGCGTCATTCTTTATCCTGCGTAGCTCCCGTTTTCTTAATCTTTTTCACTTTGAATTCATCTTGGATAATTCTTTACCTGCTCTATTGTTCGACCATCTACCGGTTCTTGACCTTCAGGAAATCTGGATGTAGCATAAAAAAACTTGCTAAACCATTCATACTCCTCGGTGTCGTCTCCGTCCAACCATGAGATGACAAAACTTTGTTTCTTCTTTTTGGTTCTGGAGGATGATTCCGGTTGTGGTGATGGTTTTTGTTGGGGCTCAGGAGTGTCTTCATCCTCACCACCGGTATAGATAAAGTGATCACCGGTTTTCTACAGAGGTGGTGGAGAATATGCATCCCGAGGTTTGTTAGATGAAGGAGGTCGTTGAGAAGCTTGTCTAGTGGGTTTGGTGGTGGTCTTAAGGGGTGTTGGTGGCATGGATGATGATGACCTTCCAGTTTTCTTTTGACGTTTAGCATTCGGGTCTTGATCCTTGTCATCATCATGTCTTGGTTGCTTGTCCTGACCAGCAGCTTCCTTGCACGATGTCATCATATGTAGAATCAACTGTGAAATCAAATCAGCTTCGGTGACAACTGGAGGCTGGACTGGTCGGGTTTGCATGACCACCGGTGTTGTAGTAATCATTTGCTTGACCAGTGTTTTGAGTGTTGGGTAGAACTGATTCGTGAACATTTCTTTGGTAACAACAGGGACTAATTTGAGGAGAAAGTGATGAGTGTAGTTCCTGATCTGCTCATCCATTTCTCCTTGAACATCTCTATTGAAAAATGCCTTGCTCTGTTCTCTTTCTCCCTCGAACTTTTCCATCTCCTGAGAAAGCTCGATGACCTTGTCAGCCAGCATGTTCAATCTTTGTTCCTGAAAACTTTGTTTGCGTTTTCTAGATTGAAGCAATGCTTTTTGGATCTTGGCTTTGGTGCGACATGCCCAAGTATCAGCCTTTTTCTTGATTGATTTTGATGATGATTTAGTTGTTGTTTCTTTGGATGGTGGTGGTGATGAGTGAGACGATGATTCAGATTTGGAGGTGGGTATTTCTGAAGATTGCTGAGGATTATGGTCAGGGTTTTCTGGGATGTAGTCATCAGTTTCCCTTCGAATTCGTTCCTCTTCAGCCTTCTTAGCAAGTTCTTCTTCCGCCCTTTCTTTTTCAGCTTCCTCAAGATCTTTATATGTGATTCGCTCATCATGCTCTTGTTCGTCACCTCCATAATCGAGCAACTCTTCATCCTCTTGCTGCTTTTCCTTTGTATGTTCCTTGGTGGTGGCATCGGTTCCTTTACTTGGTTGATTAACCGGATTAGGAACGGATGTAGAGAGAACACCACCGCCGGAACCTCCAGGTCCTTTAGTTTGTTGAAGTACAAACTCTTCAGCAGCTTTCTCCATCCTTTGTTGCTTTAGAGTTTTCTGGAGTTGTTTCTCTGCAGCATTCAGATCATACTCCCAATCAGACACTTCTTCTTTTTCATCAAGAGGTTTCTTCCCTTTGTCAGATGAAGGACTAGCATGTTTGTCCTATATCATCTTGATGGATGTGTCATCTGTATGAACTTCAGAGTAGATAGTCAGATCATCCGACTTAGTTTTAGAATCATCATCTTGGGGAATTGGTTCTGGTTCTGGTTTAGGATGAACAATTTTGTCTGGGACTTTCCTCTTTCTGCTTGGATTTCTTTTCTTATACTTCGTTGTGCTGACAGTGCTTCCAGCTCTCTTATCCCTTGTAGTAACCACTGGAGTCGTCTTCTAATCCATGAACCCAACTTTTCCCGCACGCACTGCTTCCTTGTAACGTTTGTAGGACGGAAGATCCTTGATGTCATTAGTAATCAAGCAAGCAGGGAGTTCCGCACCTTGTTTTAGGGTTGATGAGTCCTTGAACCTAACATAATTTAAGGTAGGCTCATACAACATGGAGTGCATGTTTGGGTCATTCAGTCTCAGTGGGATGTCCTTGTGCTTCCTGACAATGTTATGTATCAGCAGTTTGGTGTATCTGATGAAGGGAATCTTGGAACCAGGCTTCCTGTAGTGTTGCATCATGTCTTCCTAGATTAAGCTAGCATAATCAATGTGGTTCATATGAACCATCCCCCAGAAGGTTTAAAGATGCATAAGCTTCAGATGTTCATGACCACTATCTTTGCCTGACACTGATTTGGCGATCATGATGTAGATGTTCCTCCAGGGTTGTGGGATATTTTTAAGATCGACACTGGAGTGCTTAGAGATGATACCAGAAGCTTCGTCATATCCAATGTTAACCATGAAATCCAATACCTCCTCTTCATTAGGAATCGAAATGTATTCAGTAGAATGAATGACCGGAAGAAGAAGAATGACACGAAGATCCGCCACAGTGACCGTGACTTCTTTAGTGCCAAGGGTCACTTTCACTGCATCTTGTCCGTCAACTTTGTCCATAGTGTGCCAGAACTGATGGATGTAGATTTCGGGTATTGTGGCAGAGTTAGTGAGCATGAGATGGAAAGGGTGATTCTTGAGGATGTCAACAGCAACTCTGCATGAGGATTATGAGAATGTGAAGTTGTTGAAGTTGACACTGAGATTGTTTTTTCCAATGGTTTTGTTGTAGTTAGCAGGGAAGATATCAGCCATAGTAAGCTCATTTGGGGCATTGAGGTTCTCTTGATTGACAGCCATTTCGTGATCTGAAAGGTATTGAGACAAAAGAACCAACATATTGAAACACATTGTGTTGGTTTTAGTTTTATTTTATTGTCCAATTACTTGTTTGAAGTTATCATGTATGTGAATGTTACGAGTCCAAAGTCACTTTTAGTCCAATTGAATGAAGTTGATGTGATAAGTTACGTGAATCTGTTAATTTTGAAGTTTTAATGTCCAAATTTCACTTAAACACACAACATTATAACCTTTTTGAGCTTATAAGCAACACATTGGTTTTGTGACTTAAGTGTAACAGTTACAAGTTATACTACGTGTAACATTTCAAAACAAGGTGAATAGTTTGCTTAAGCGTAAACATATGAATTTATGCGTAAAAAATGTGCTTTAGGCGTAGGCGTAAGCTTAAGCGTAGGGGCAAGACTTAGGCGTAATAAATTCTTACGCGTAAAGCTAGTCTAAAAGCTTATGTGTTTACGCGTAAGCTTTTAGCAAAATGTTACGCGTAAGTGTTACTTGTAAGAGTAACCCTTAGGCGTAAATATCCTAGTTTACGCATATCCTTCCAGGATACGCGTAGTCCCACTGTAGATCCTTTATGCGTAAGTGTTACGCGTAAGATTGCTCTTATGCGTAACCTTTACGCATAAAGGTTTTCCATATGCGTAAATCATGAACACCTTTAGTCTGAATTTTACGTGTAAGAAACCTGAAACACATAAACATGAAAACTTGATTACTAAGCAATCCTAATACTCTCAGATACACAAAACAAGCACAAAGTCAAATCATATAAGCCAAGAACAGTTTGGCGTAAGGTTCTAAAACCCTAAAATCCTACACATAAAAGATTCAACCATGTAATTCAATCAAGAAGTGTTTCTGCACATTCCTAGATGTCTAAGGAGTAGATTAGAGCAAGTATTAACACAAAACACCCATAGAATCAAAAGATTCGAGAGTGTCGAACCTATAAACCCTAAAACTTGAATTTTCACATTTTGATGTTACTGGGTGGAATTAAAGGCTCAATTCATGTAATTAAACATGTTCTAACACTACATTAAGCATCTAATCATACCAAAACATTCATATACGAAAATCCCCAAATATGAACTTAAACCCTAATTATTCAAAACGATTTAATTCGTGTTTATGGGTTCAAATTTATGATTGAAATGGGTTTAATGCAAATTTATGAAAGTTTTAACACAACCCATAACATCACAAACACACTTATGCGAAATCCCTAAACCTACGCATACGTGTAAACTCAAAAAATCAATATTTTGGAAGATTGAACTGTTGGATTGAAAAGATTTTGAAAACCATTGTTTAAAAACATGATCTAAACCTTTTAGCACTTACAGATTTTGATTTTGAAAAACGGATTTTATGAATGAGTGATAGTCCTAGGATCTTGGTGGTTTTTGGAATAAATGCAAGTAGGTGTAGCATTGAATGAGGTTGGTAGGACTTTTTGTTTAAAATTATTTTGAAAGATTGACAAGTTTAGTCCCTCAACCTCAAAGTTTTCCAACCAAGACCCATTAACTTACATTTTGATTAGACAAAACACGTTTTAGGAAAGAAACTTAACGATACTCCCCCTCGACTTTTGAAATGATGAAAATTTTTAAATATTTGAGTTCGAGGAGAGTATTTAACAAGATACATATCCACCATTTAGAAGAAACGGCATATTTTTAGTAACATATAAGTACAAGGTTTTATGAAACTGGAAAATATTTACTTTCTCCCCCTCAACACTTGTTCAGAAAAAATTGGGAAATGTTTGAAAGAACACGGTGTTGATGGAAGTTTTGTACTTGCAATGTTTGATTTTAGATAGAAATTTAGATAGAAGAATATTTTTAGATTTTATAAAATTTTATATTTTTGTATTTTGTTTTTGAGAAATATTTACAAAAGAGGTTTTGGTGTTTGACTTTTTAAGAATGTTTTAGAAGTTCGTCCAGTTCTTCTGGAGTCAAACCCCTCATACCAATACGGTGAATCAAATCAGTAAATCTTGCGGGAGGTAAGGCTTTAGTGAGAAGATCCGCCAATTGGTGTTCTGTACCTACAAAGTATAATTCAACAATACCCTTTTCCACATGCTCTTTGATGAAATGATATCGAAGATCGATGTGCTTTGACTTCGAGTGTGGAATTGTGTTGCATGAGATCACAATAGCATTTCGGTTGTCACAATACACCAGAATTATGTCAAATACATAACCATAGTCCTTGACTTGTGTTCTCATCTAAATGACTTGAGCACAACACGCAGACATGGCTACATATTCAGCTTCAGTTGACGACAGCGATGTACAATCCTGTTTCTTCGATTGCCATGATACCAATTTATCACCAAGGAATTGTAAACCTCCTAAAGTACTTTTCCGTGAATCAAAGCATCCTGCGTGGTCAGCGTCTGAAAAAGCTATTAGTTTAAAACCAGAATCCTTCGGATACTAGATCCCCAAGTTAATGGTTCCCTTTACGTATCAGAGGATTCTTTTAGGCTCAGAGAGGTGTCTTTAAGTTGGCCTTGACTGATAACAGGAGCAAAGATATACAGAAAATACAATGTCGGGTCTACTGGCTGTTAGACACATGAGACCCAATAATACTGCGGTATTTGGTAGTGTTAACCAATTTCCCATGTAAATCAGCATCCAGCTTATTGGTGTGTGCCATTGGTGTTGCATAGGTGTCACAACTTTGCATTCCATGTTTATTCAATATTTCAAGAGCATATTTGGACTGTCTTAAGAAAATACCACGAGGTGATTGATGGACTTGCAGTCCTAAGAAAAACATAAGTTCACCCATCATTGACATTTCAAAATTTGTTTTCATTAGATGTGAAAAAGCGTTTGAGTACTTTTTGCGGGTAGAACCAAAAATGATGTCATCCACATAAATCTGAACAATTAAAATGTGTGCCCCGTTATATTGAATAAACAGTGTTGGGTCGATTGATCCTTTGATAAAATGTTTACCAAGGAAAAAGGATGACAACTTATCATACCATGCCCGAGGGGCTTGTTTGAGACCGTAGAGAGCCTTGTTCAATTTGTAGACATGATTAGAGAACTCTGGATCAACAAATTATTCTGGTTGGCTAACATATACTGTTTCCTTCAGTTTACCATTTAGAAAAACAGTTTTGACATCCATCTGATAGATAATGATGTTCATGTGAGCCGCAAATGCCAGAAAAATCCGTACAGCCTCAAGTCTTGCTACCAGAGCAAATGATTCTTCAAAGTCGATACCCTCTTCCTATCTATAACCCTTAGCCACCAGACGTGACTTGTTTCGGATAACCGTACCTTCAACATCTAACTTATTCTTCCAAATCCATTTGAGACCAATGACGTAGACCCTTGTTGGTCATTCAACCAATTCCCATACTTATAAATGTTTAAACTGGTTTAGATCTTCTTGCATGGATTCAGTCCAGTTGTCATAAGTCATTGCTTCTTTAATGTTTTTGGGTTCAGATTGACAAACAGTGAGTGCATAAATGCAATGTTCTCCGTCAGTCTGAAGGCATTGCCTAGTTACAACTGGTTGGTTTGGATTATCAATGATCATAACAAGAGGATGGTCTTTAGTCCATCGGTGTGTGGAGGGTTGATGTTGGTATACATTGTGCAAATTTGGTGGCTTCAGATGGCTGGTAGATGATTCAGCAACATCTGGATTTGCAATTTCAGTAGCGAAAGGGTTAAAGAACGCATTTCCATCATAATCCGCTAGCGCAGGTACATTTTGATTAAGAAGATCATCAGCTGGATCAGTGTCATTAGAAGCGGTTTGTTCGGCTAATGTTGGAGATTCAATCAGAGGTGCTTCATCAACAGTTTTTGTTTTTCCGGTGTATCAGGTATTGGAATATTATCAGGTTGAGCAGCGGAAACATTTGATACATCTGGAGCACGTTGATCAAGATCATCACTAAACAATGTAGCAAGCAATGTTTCCATCTGACGATGAGTGAGTTGAAATGATTGATCAGCTGATGATTGGGGGAGGTTGAGACGGTTATGTCCGGGTTCCAAGCTGTTTTGCTCAGAAGCCATTTCTGTGAGCTCATCAAAATTAGCGCGAATGGTTTCCATAATTTCCTTTGTACGACGATTCTAGATCCGGTATCCCTTTGAGTTTTCATAGTATCCAACAAATACTCCAATGTCAGCTTTTGCCTTGAGCTTTCCAAAGTCATCACGATCATTATTTGGGTAACATAGAGCACCAAATACGTGAAAGTGTTTTAGGTTCGGTTTTTTGTTATGGATAAGCTCATAAGGTGTTTTGTTGTGGCGTTTGGTTATCATAGAACGGTTCTGAGTGTAGCACGCACGTTGACACAACTTCTGGCCATACGTAATCTGGAAATTTTGCATTTATCAACATCGTTCTTGCAGCTTCCACTAACATACGGTTTTGTCTTTCGACAACTCCATTTTGTTCTGGTGTTCGTGTAATGGATGTATGATGCTCAATTCCCACTTTCTCATAGTATTCTCGAAGAGTTTGGTTCACAAATTCAGTTGCTTTGTCTGTTCTGACTTATCTAACCGTGTTACGGTGATGAACTTGAATTTTTATGAGAAAGGTGATGATCATTTGTGGAGTTTGATCTTTACTTCGAAGAAAATAAACCCAAGTCCATCTGGAGTAGTCATCAACGATTACAAGAATGTAGCGTTTTCCATTAATCGTCTGCACACGCATCTGGCCACACAAATCCATGTGAAGAAGATGAAGAACATGCTGAGAGTTGTTCTCCACCTTTGAAGGAAAGTGAGCACGATTGCTTTTCCCTTGTTCAAAAGCTGAGCATAAGTGATCTTTTGAATACCTAAACCTTGGAAGACCTTCAACCAATTTGTGTCGTGCAAGATTAGTTATGGTTTGAAAGTCTAAATGTGAAAGTCTTTTGTGCCACAACCATGATTTTGTAGATGATGCTTTAGAAAGTAGACAGATGGGAGATGAAGCAATCATGTCTTGCATTGAGATAGTGTAAAGGCTTGAAGTGCGGTTTCCTGAAATAAGATCGTTTCCTTGTAGATCACGAATGAAGCAAGTTTTCTCCCTAAAGGCACCTTCCAGATCACCATCACAAAACTAGCCGACTGAGAAAAGATTGTGTCCAAGACCTTCAACATAATAAACTCTGCTAATTTTGATGTTCCCATTGACGTAGTCTCCGTAGCCCATGATAGCTGCGAAGTGATCATTCCCGAACCTGACAGTGCCGATGAAATTTGAAACAAAGTTTGTAAGAAGTTTGAGATTGCCTGTCATGTGCCAGGAACATCCACTATCAACAATCCAAAGGATGATCTGTATCACCTGCATTAAACACAGATGACACAGCTGGAATAGAAGTAGAGGTGGAACCCGAAGAGTTAGAGGGTTCCGTTACAGTTATAGTTGAAACACACATGTATATAATTTTAGGAATCCATTTAAATCTAGGTGTATTTAGTAACCATCTCTGCCAAGTCCAACTGGTTTATGCTTTAGTCTTAGTGAATGGACTAGGTGATACTAACTTCCTAGGAGGTGATGATGGTGCTACAGTTACATCAATGCTAATCTCAGAAACACTAGAAAGCGGTTTACCTAGTACATACTTAGAAGCATTAGTGGGCGTAGAGATAATGCCATTCTTAGGTTTTTGATAACGAGACAAGATAGATTTATCAACACATTTGTCATGACAATCAGAAAGCATACTTTTACGACATATAACACAAGAAGCTTCAAATTCAACATCAAAAGTACTTAAAGGTTTAACATCTGTTACATCACTTTTGCTATTACATTTGTCAAACGCAATGTCTAAAGTGGGTGCAACATGTGTTTTATTCAAAGTCCTAGTGTGTTCTTCTACTGCAGGGGCTTTTACTGATCTTCTCTTACGTTGCAACTTCCTATTCTTCTTGTTCTTGCTTTTAAGCTTTGAAGTGCTAACACTAAGATTAGAGGCAACTACTCATGTATCAGTGGAAAGAATCACATTAGTTTCTTGTGTTGTGTCAGTGGGCTTCCTAATGTCAATTTTAAATATTCCAGGTGCAAGGACATTTGTGTTACTAGACTTATCTTTCTTAAGTTTCACCAACTCCTCTTTCAAGTCTATGATAGTGTGTAACAAATCTTGGTTTTCAGAGCGAATGTTTCCACTAATGTTTAAGACCTCTTTAGTGTATGCAAGATGATTATCAAGTTCTTGTGTTGCTTTAGCACGAGTCTTTTTGAGCAAATTAATATGACACCATATTCAGTTTTGACTTTGGCAATTTCTTGTTCATATTTGAAATTTTGACACTTTAAAGACACGTTTTCCTCATCCAGTCGTTCAAGTTTTGGTTCAAAAGTTTGAGCACTTGACTGTTTGAGTTTGTTTTGCAAAGCAAGTTCTCGATCATTACAATCTTTTTGACACCATTGAAGACGACGTTTTACAATTGAAAGTTCATTTAACAAATGCTCATTTTAAGCTTTCAAAGATTCGATTTGAGACACATTATCAATAATCTCAACAATATCACCAATATCAAACAATTGACATGGTATCAGCACAGATAACATCTTCCAAGAGTCGATCGACATGGTTTCGAAAAGATTTGTTTTTCTGTTTAGTTTTCAAAGTCCATGCCTCGGTTGCATTAAAAATTGATTTCAAGTGCCCAATCTCCTTTTGAAGATCCCGTTCCCAATATTTTGCACACATACGAAGATTTCGAACATGGGGTAAAAGTTGTTTCTGAAAAATATCTCTTTGTTTTCGTGCATAAGGCCATTGAAAAGTTTCAACTTTTATTTTCGAATTAAGTTCAATTTCGTGTTCCAAAAGATCGATGTCAGACATGAATGTATCAAAATATTTAAGAATTTGACATCTTTCGGGTGATGGTGTGATTTTACTCAAAGAAGGTAAAGGATCATTTATTTGTGCAACTTGTTAGACGGGACCAACATTAGAAGAGGACTTAGGGACTGGTGTGATAACCCAAGGTGTGTTTGTATTATCCTATTGTTTAACAAAATTTATAAGAGAGCCTTTTGAATAGTCAAATGGGTTTTTATATTCAACATTTTCCATTTTCAATCGACTCTCTTCTTCTGCATCCAATTCATCTTCACAGTTATATTCAACAACACTCATAATTGAATAATCAATTCTATGTTCTGCACTATAAACTTGAGGATTTGGTTTGAATGCTCTATGTGATAAACGTGGTTTGTAATCAGCAAGAATTGGCCCATATCCATATGGATTTAGCTTAAATGTAAACTTTGGAATTGTTGTGATTGACTCACCGGGTTTATAAACAACATTTCGAAACTCTTTGATTTTGTTCTCTAAGTCGACAATTTCATCAAGATACTGATCTATTCATCTTCTTGAATGTTTTTTATACTCAGAAAACTCTTTTTGACACGGTAACAACTCATACTTGGCTTTTTGAGTTTCCGAAGTGAGAGTGGTAACGTGTTGTTGATGATTAAATCTTTGTTGTTCTATTTGAGAAAGCAATTCATTCTTGGATTCAACTAGGTCAAGTATCTGTATTTCTAAATATTTTTCATTTTGGTATGACTTAGTAAAAGCGACTTCAAAACTATATTCACGTTTCTCTTTAGTTTCAAAATTGTTGAGTTGTAACTTATAGCATTCAATGTCCTTAGTCAATAGTGCAACTTTTTCTCGAAGATAATTATTGATCTCATTGCACTTCTCCAATTGAGATTAGGTTGTTTGAAATAAGGTCATGAGCTCTGGATCTGGATTAGACAAAGGCTCATGTTGTTCAACTTGAGTCTCAACATATTCATCATTTTGATCCTCAAATGTAATCACTTGGTCAACTTGATTATCAATGGTAATCGTAAGGTCATCTTGATCGTCAAATGTAACTACAATATCCATTTGATGAGACGTAGAAGGCTCAGGTTGAACACTCTGTGCCTTGTCGGATGCAGATGCAGTTGGAGATATCAGATCATGTATAAGACATATGTTAGGATCCGGTACCTGAGACAAGCCATCAGTGTCATACACTGGGCCTGTGTCACTCATGTGGAGCTCTTTCATGTTTGGCATTAACATTACAGCTGCGTTAGCTTGCAAGTCCTCCATGTCATCATCAGAATTTGCATTAGCTATGAAGCTCTGTTCCTTATTGGTAAGTGTTCCACCAGCTTCATCCTTGAGAGCCAAGAGTAAAGCCTCCTTTTGATAAGTGTTGCCTCTTGTTCTCTGCTTTGGGCAAGCATTTGCCAAATGAACCTTTTCATTGCAATTATAGCATCGAAGACCATTAATCCCGTTCTGAACATTTCCCTGATCAACCATTTGAACCCGTTGTTGTGGAGCACCAATGTTATTCCTTCCATTAGCATTAAATCCTTGACCACTACCCATCTGACGACCATTTCCTCGGTTCTGAACCTCAACCCTTCCATTGTAAACAACTGCTTGATTTCTTGTGTTAGATGAGGTACGAATACGGTTGTTGGATTTTTTAGCAAATCTCCCGAAGGCTCTAGCAATTAACGAAAATCCTTGATTCAACGTATCGAAAGATTCTGCATCCTCATTTGGTGTTTCACTGTAGAGTGCTGAATCAGTGTTGTTGTTGTAAGTAACCAGTTGAGTTTCTTGTGATTGCTGTGAAGGATCATATGGTGTAATCTGGGCTAGTTGTGGTGGATTTGTGAAGACAGTTTCCAGATTTGGAAATTGAAGATAAAAATCTTGAGTAAACAGAGCAAGAGTTTGATTATCCAGTAAAGTTGTAGTAACTCCACGGAGACCTCTATCTTTGTCTACTTCCTTTTGATGGTGCTTCAAGTAATCATACAACAACACGTACTTTGCTTGATGAAGGTTTTTAGCTTGACGGATGAATGTAACATACTTTTCCCAATCAGGACCAAGACAGCTTAGGAACTTTGTGTTGATTGCAATCCTTGGCATAATGATGTTGTGTCTGTCCAATTCATTGACGATGTCTGTAAACCGATGATAGTATGACTCTAATGATTCCCTTTTTTCAATCATGAAATTCTCATAGGATAAGTAAAGTTTTGATTCCATGTCTTCTTGATTGAGTTGTATGCCTTCCATTAGAAGATAGATGTGATCCCACATTGCTTTAGCTGTTTTCTGAGCATCAACACTGCGAAGAATCGGATTGGGTAGACCCAAAAGGATATATTGCATTTCCATTTCATCTCCTTCCAAGTGAAGTAGTTGTTCAGCAGTGAGTTGATCTACTCTGTGAGTGGAAGTAACATCATCTCTTGGTGGAGTAGCAGTTAGATCTTCGGGCACTGTTGTAGTAGGCATTTGAAAAGGACCTTCTAGGATGACCTTCTTCAAAAACTTACCATGTGGTTTCTTGAGATCACAAAACCTAAAAAACCACATCACCCATTGATCACAGGTTCCGGGAGTGAGAATTGGAGGTCTATCAAGGATCCAGCTTCACGAACGGATTGTTGACTACTTATAGCTTCACACATCTTTGCAAACCAAGTGGGTTCCTTTTGTGTTGTGACATTCATAGCATACTTAGCTGGAAACTGATATTGGAAGTAGTTAGCATGCTGATATTGTTGTAGTTGTTGTTGTGGAAACTGATGATGGTTGTTGAAATTGTTGTGGAGGATATTGTTGTAGTTGTTGTTGTTGTTGAGGATATTCATGAGGAAAGTAGTTGGAGTATGGTGGTTGAGACATCTTTGAAACTTGTGTAATTGATGGATCTTTGTAGTCGAATGAAACTTGATGTTGTTGATGAAGTACTTTTAGGCGTAAACAATCTTAGGCATAAACTGATGATGTTACACGTAATGTCCACTTACCCGTAAATAAGAGGCTTAGGCGTAAATCCTTCTTACACGTAAGCTCTAGGTTAAACTTAAGCTTAGGCGTAAACTAAATGCTTAGAAGTAAAGAACCTTAGGCGTAAGATTAACTTAGGCGTAAAGTATCTACTCGTAAGCTTTTATGCTTATGCGTAATCTTATGGTTTTACCCAAAATCCTTTACACTTGTCCAAGTGTAAAAGATATCCATAAGTTGAAGCGTTTTCAGGCTTATCCAATCAAGAAATCACTGAGTTAAGCAACAGCTTTGAAGATCTTTGAAGAAAATTCCTTACGTGTAAAAACTGTTAGGCGTAACTGCTGACTTAGGCGTAGAGGCTTAGGCGTAAAACTAGGGTTTTGTTATGCGTAAACTTGACAGAATTCACCAAACTTATTTTAAGCACTAAAATGTTTTGGAAACTTGTTTTTAATGATAGAATAGCTTCAAAATCACCAAAATAACAATAAAGTTTAGAACTTGATGTACCAAGATGAGATTTAGGCTTAGGCATAAACTAAACGTACGAACCAAAAAACAAGTTTGAAAAACAATCTAAACACGTAAAGTTAGTAACTTTTTGCAAAAGACATAAACTTTAACACTAAATAAACCTTAAACCATAGGAATCTTGAGTTTACAAGTGAAAAAATCAAAGCTTTATGGAAGAGAAAAGTGTAGAACGATACTACTTTACGCGTACGATCAAAAAAATTCAAAAAAAAATGTTTCACCCAGCTAAATGGCGATTGATACCACTGTTAGGTCACCATAAGTTAACAGAAGTATGTAGATGATAGAAATGAGATGAAGATAGAAGGTTGAACACACAAATCACACAATACAATATGAAAGGTTATGCGTAGAATAGATAAGGTGAACAACACCTTTCAAATGAGAGGTAACAAAGTATTTATAGGGGAAGGGAGCTAGGGCAACACATCTAGTACCTTCCTTGGCCTTTGGGGCCTTGGCATAGGCTCATGGGCTTTCTACATAAGCCTAGCCTTAATTACTAACATAAAAGCCATAATAATGCAACCTATTACATAGAAATGACTAACACTTGCTAATAATGTTTAGGAGCGTTACCAACATCTCTTAAACCCTAAACCCTTAGTTTACGAGCAACAAATTTATCAATACTGATGCAAGTTAAGGTTGTTTCTGCGTGTTCATAAGGTGTATTAGAGTGGTACTAAACATGTTTTAACATCATTTGACCATAGAATCAAGATGTTCATACTGAACGTGTCTTTAAACCATAAACTTCTAATTATGAATATTGAGATGTTTCTTGTCTAATTCAATGGTTCAAACATGTTCCTTATCAGTTAATAACGCTTTCTTGTTCACAAATTTTAACCAGAACACCACAAAACTAAAAACCCCCAAACTTAACGTATGAACCCTAATTATCAAAATCACACAATTGGAGTTTCTGGGTATGATTGAGTTATGAAAACATGTTTAGGACTCAATTTTAAACGTTTCCCAACAAAAATATTTAACCATAACATTGTTTTTCGGAAATACCCAATTTGTTCAAGAACACGAAACTTAGAAATCAAATTGTGGATTATTCACCCGTTGGATTATCATGTAATCAAAAACCTTTGTTTAAAAACATCATATGAACATTATGACACTTAAATATTTTGAATAACACGCTCGGATTTGAAGATGAGTTTTGGATCGTTAATTAGGGTTGTTGAGGTATTAAATGTGATTTCAGAAGTGTATTGAATACACTTCAAAAATTAATTTTGTTAAAATTATTATTCAAAAATGTCACATTTGGTCCCCTAACCTCAAATTACAATAAGTTTGGTCCTTTAACTCACAACAAGGTTAAACAAAGATCACTTTGGAAAAATACTTATCAATACACCCCCTCGACTTTTGACTTAATGAATTTTATATATTTTGGAGATACATTTAAGTCCGAGGAGGGTATTCAACCATGAAACATAGCCAACACATTTGATAAAACAACATCTTTTTGGTAAAATGCAAGTACAAAGTTTTATTAAACTTGTAAAAATTGTACATTCTCCCCCACAACACTTGTTCGGGAAAATTGGGGAAATGTTTAAGAGAACAAAGTGTTGATGGAAATTTTGTACTTGCATTGTTTTTTTTCACAAAAGAAAGATAACAAATCTTTTTGGTTTTTTATAGGTTTTCTATTTTTATATTTTGTTTTTGATAAATATTTACAAAAATGGTTTTGGTGTTTGACGTTTTCAAATTTGTTGTAAAAAAGTTTCCAGCTCTTCTGGAGTCAAACACCGCATACCAATTCGATGAACCAAGTCAGCAAATCTTGCGGGTGGCAAGGCTTTGGTGACAAGGTACGCCAATTGGTGTTCAATACCTACAAAGTATAACTCCACTGTTCCCTTCTCGACATGATCTTTGATGAAATGTTAGCGAAGAGCAATGTGCTTTGACTTTGAATGTTGAACAGTATTGCATGAGATCGAAATTGCACTTTTTGAGTCGCAATACACCGGAATCTTGTCGAATACGTAACCATAATCCGTAAGTTGTGTCCTCATCCAAATGACTTGAGCACAACACGCAGACATGGCTACATATTCTGCTTCAATTGACGATAACAATGTACAGTCTTACTTTGTCGATTTCCATGGCACCAGTTTATCACTAAGGAATTGTAGACCGCCAGAAGTACTTTTTTATGTATCTAAACACCCTGCATGATCAGCATCTGAAAATGATATTAGATCAAAACCAGAATCCTTCCGATACCAGATCCCCAATTCTATCAGGAAAATGTGCACGAGTGCTTTTTCCTTGTTCACAAGCTGAGCATAAGCGGTCTTTGGAATACCGAAATCTTGGAAGTCCTTCAACTAATTTGTGTCATGCAAGATCAGTTATGGTTTTGAAATTCATGTATGAAAGTCTCTTATGCCATAGCCATCATTTTGTAGATGTTGCTTTAGAGAGTAGACAAATGGGAGATGAAGCGACCATGTCATTCATAGAAATTATGTAAAGACTTGATGAACGGGTTCCGGACATAAGATCGTTTCCTTGTAGATCACGAATGACACACATTTTCTCCCAAAAATAAACTTCCAAATCTCCATCACAAAATTGACCTACTGCGAAAAGGTTGTGTCCACAACCTTCAACATAGTACACTCTGCTAATTTCGATGTTTCCATTGATGTAGTCCCCGTAATCCATTATAGCATCGAAGTGATCATTCCCAAATCTGACAGTGCCAATGAACTTTGCAACAAAGTTTGATAACAGTGTGAGGTTGCCTGTCATGTGCTAGGAACAACCGCTATCAACAATACAGAGGATGATTTGTATCACCTGTAATACACACAGACGACTAAGGTAGAATAGAGGTAGAGGTAGAGGTAGAACCCGTAGAATTAGTGGTTCCGTTACAGTTGTAGCACACATGTTAATAATTTTAGGTATCCATTTAAAACTTGGTGTACTTTGTAACCATATTTGTCAAGTCCAGCTAGTTCGTGCTTTTGTCTTAGTAAATTCACTATGTGAAGGCAACTTCCTAGGAAGTGATGATGGTGCTATGGGTTCATCAATGATATTCTCAGAAACTACAATAGGCTCTTTTCCTAGCACAGACTTAGAAGCAATAGTGGGCCTAGAGGTAGTGCCATTTGTAGATTTTCGATTACGCGACAAGATATATTTAGAAACACAATTATCATGACAACCAGAAAACAAACTTTTATGACAAAACACACAAGAGGCTTCAAATTTAACATCCAAAGTACTAAAAGATTTAACATTCGTTACATCGCCTTTACTATTACATTTGTCGAACGCAATATTTAAAGCAGGTGCAACATGTGTTTTATTCAAAATCCTAGCATGATCTTCTACTTCAGGGGCTTTTAGTGTTCCGCTTTCATGTTGCAAATTCCTATTCTTCTTTTGAGTGCTCTTAAGCTGTGAATTGATAACGCTAGAAGTGGATGCGACTACTCCTGTAGAAGTGGAAGGATTCACATTAGTAACTTGTGGTTTGTCAGTGGTCTTCCTAGTATCAACTTTAAAAATTCTAGGTGAAATTACATTTGTGTTGCTAGATTTTCCTTTCTTAAATTTCACCAATTTCTCTTTTAACTCTATGATAACGTGTTCTAGTTCTTGATTTTTTGAGCGTAAGAGTCCATTTCTACTCATTATTTCACGGATGTAAGCAAGGTGATGATCAAGATCTTTTGATGCTTTAGCACGTATCTTTTTTAGAAAATCAAATATGGTTCCGTATTCCTTTTTTAACTTTTTCAATCTCTTATTTATATTTGAAAAGTTAACATTTTAAAGACGCGTTCCCATCATCCAGTCGTTCAAGTTTTGGTTCAAAAGATTTTTCACCTGACTGATTTATGGAAAACTAGAAGGGGGGGTTGAATAGTTTTGCCGATTTTAACTTAGTTTCAAAAACTTTAGATTCGATGTTATGTGAAATCATATGGATGGATAGAAAGTATAGATCTATAAGTAATGCAAGTAAAGAAAGCAAGTAAAGTAAAGGATAGAAATGACACAACCGATTGATAGTGGTTCGGCTACAAGGACACCTTCCTTGCCCTACTCCACTCCCCGAGTCACCTACTTGAGAGTTAAAGCACAATGTCAACAAACTCCTTCAACTCAGTGGAGAAGCCTTCACAACGTCACTTACACTTTTTCCGGTATAAAGCTAAATACCGAGTCCTTAACACGGAGGACCAAACCAACACAACTATAACACAACAAATATGTGAAATATGAAATACAAGATCATTGCTACAGAAATCTTTTGAAGGAACAAATCAATCAAGGATCCCTTGCTTGGATGACTTGTAGAAGCTCGTGATCTCGCCTTAGAGAAGGACCTATATGAGAATCACAACAAAAGAAAGAAGAACTACTATGTAGATCAAGAGATCTGAGATTAGAGGAATGAAAGAATATATGAGAGAGTTTGTAAGAAGAGGGGTGAGTTACAATAAGAAAATGGCTCTCTATTTATAGGCAAAAACTTGCTACTGTTGCACGGATCCCTTACATGAGGGATCCGTCCAGTGTAAACTGAGGGATCCTCCTAAATGGGTTATGGGTCATGGGTCATGGGTCATGGGTCATAGACTTTGGACCATGGGTATCCAAATAGATACAATGTATCTAGAAGATGTAGTGCATCTAGTCAATGGGTCATGGGTTAGCTCCATAGGTTATGGATATGCTTCATGGGTATGGGTCATGGGTTATGGTTTTTACCCATCCTAATAAACTATTACGATAAATGAATAATTACAACAATTAATGTTAAATGATTATATACATAAATGCTTTACAAAAATAACATGTATCCTTATAATTTTACTTATGATAACTTTATATTTGTTATCAACAAAACACAAAGAGATCGCTAAATATGAATAAACGTTTTTACGATTTATTTGTATTAACAATCTTCCCCTTTTTGTTGATGACAAAACATATTGTTATGATGAGTAAAACTTAAGATTGGATGTATGTTTTGAAATCATAAGTTTTACTTCTTCTCCCCCATTTTGTCGAAACAAAAAGTGACCCTAACGAAGAAATAAAATGTGGAAAAATAGTATAATCCACGAAGCACTAATGATAACGCTACAAGCGTCGTTCGGGGTCAAAGGAACTTCCTTTTCTTTGAGCATGTTTTATAACACCCTAGGCAGTGAACCTAATCGTTGTAGTGTAGTATTAGGGTAAGCCACGGGTGTTGATATCGTTCTCTAGGGGAATAGGAATGCTAGTGAGAAGTTACTACGCTAAGGTTGGGGTTGAGGAAGATTATTTTTTATCTTTTTATGTTTTTTAGGAAATGGAAAGGTACGAATCTCGGGGTTTGGATTTGAGGGTTTGGTATTTCTACCGATTACTCTATTTATCTAATTATCTAATTAACTAAGGTGAGGATAGTCTATGTCTATTGTTGTGTGCTCGTATGATAGTTAAAGATGTGTTTACCTAGATGCTACTACTCCCTAGTTATCTCCTATTGACGGTTGAATTGTCACGTCCTTATTCTTAACGCGTTGTGTTTTCTAAGGTCGTAAGGTGTGCATTCCCTAACTCTTTGAAGTCACCTTTAAGTGTAGTAAACGAAATCCACTAAGTCATTCATAAACTAACTTTGAGGTTATCTTTGGGTTTTGTAAATGAAATCCACTAAGTCATTCATAAACTATCAAAGATTTATCAAGTATTAAACACAACGATAGCCTAGTCGCACTCCTAAGCCAATTACAATCAAGATAAGAGACAACCTAACAATAATTAACAACTAGGTTTCATATATCTAAGCAAACACACAAGTAATTTAGCCGGACATGGTGAACATGCAAGCATACACACAATCAATCAAACATAGGATAGACATAATGATAAATTGAATATATGGATTAAGATATAATCAACAAACCATTACAAGATGTTTTTGGAGTGATTGAAACCTTCAAAGTTGCTGGAAAAACACCTATCTAAGCCCTGGAATCGGAGTTAGGGTTTAGAGCCTACAAAAAGTGAAGTTATAATGTTCTATTTATAGGCAGATTTTCTGTCGGCAAAGAGTGACGGCGTCACACTTATAGAGTGACGGCGTCATGACCATTTTTTCACCAAATTTTAGATTTTCTCGTTCCGGTCGCGTGGGCTTTTGAACCACCTAAATCCGAGTTCGTATGCAAAAGTTATGGCCAAAACAATATCAACTACTTCGCGCGCATGCTGTGATAGTCTTGATCAGCTTGTGACGGCGTCACCTTGTAGTTGTGACGCCGTCCCCTTCAGTCTCTGACACCGTCTGGATCAAATCTAGGCCGTATGAGTTGCGATGGCCTACTCTTTTATAACTTGACGTCGTCACTTGAATATAAGAGTTTTGGCTTCTGTCCCGTCACAAAATCCTCTGACGGCGTCGCGTATAAGCTGTGACGCTGTCACCTTGTCATTCAGCAGCATTGAGTGTCTCGATTCTTGACTTTGGCCATTTTCTTCGTATATTCGCGCCTTTTCGTCCAAATAAGTGCCATTACAGCAATTTGCCTTCAAGAGACCTAAAAAGTGAAAAGGAACGATATTAAGTGATAACGGATACAAAAGTGATCAAATAAGGGCTTAAATGACCCCTCAAAAAGGTACATTTTAAAACCTTATCAAATATCCCTACACTTGGTATTTGCTTGTCCTCAAGCAAATGTGCTTTTAGCCAATTAATTTATAAGTTAGGGGTCATGAAGCATTGGTTTAAAACAGTCCAAAACACATATAAGCCCCGCAAAAGTCATTAACAAGCACGGAAATTACATACTAGCACCTCACATGGGGTGTTTGGATACTCACATCTCTCTTGGGTGTATATGAAATATAACAAGTTGGAAATGGAAGATAAACACTCATTAACCGGTCCTAGTACATAGATTACCATAGGCTTGAGAATAGATCAAACCTCCATCGCTTTGGCGTAAGAACCTAGGAAAGACTATCAAAGAGGTCTTTAAAGGGTTGTAATGTTAGGCTTACGGTAGGTAAACAAAGGGTTTGCTGGGATAGGCTATTTAGTGGTGGCATGTCAAAAATCTTTATGTTACAAGCATACGAAGAATGGCGTTGCTAAGCCAAGACTCGACACTCTAAACTCTAGATAACTGAAACAAACAAACATAAATTTAAAGATAGATGTAGGATGGTAGCCCGTATGTTTTTTTTTAACACTATATATATATATATATATATATATATATATATATATATATATATATATATATATATATATATATATATATATATATATATATATATATATTTTTTTTTTTTTTCATACACTTTTACTCTACCATCCTCTACGGTAACATCAAAATGATAGGGATTTATAGGCACATCCCTACACTTAAGTTTTTATTACTCTAACACTAATTTGACCCGAATTGAAAAGATCAAAACACTTGGGGTACGTTATTACGCAAATAGGGGAATTTAACATTCCCTTCCAGTCATTTTATAAACTTTAACTTTTCGCATGAGTCCCAATCATCCCAAAACTGTGTACAAAGGATATGACTCGACTTAGCAACTCATGCAAGCAACTAGATAATTGAACTAAGGGTTTAGGGTGATAACAATAATGCACTAAAAGTGAGTGCATACAGGGTAGGCTAAGGCGATTTGGGGTGTATATTTGGGGGTAGGGTGTAAACAATGCTCTTCATTGATATTCCGGAAAAACCGAAAAATCAAGAGAACCGCGAAAAGGATAGCCTCTGAGGGGTTAACTAGGGGTATCGTGTACTAAAAATGAGTACAACGCAAAGGGTGTGGGGGAATTACTCAACCGATGTGGAAGAAGTAATTATATTACGGGTATCAAACAAGGGTTATCCTAATGCCTCTTATCATTTAGTTATTCCTAACTACACAAGTGTAGTCTTACTAGCGATCTCGGAATGCATCACAAAACAAGTTCTAGAATCTAATATACTACCGGTTCACACTCTAAGCATTAAAGATGAATTCTTTAATTCCTACTAATCTAAGGGCGATCCTCACATTTTGGGTGGAATTTAGGTGGTAAAGGGTTTTTGTGCTAGTCATGCAACTTCCTATCCGTGAGATGCTTTTGTTAAGACTAATGGCCCACTCCTATATGTCATGAAAAATTTTAAATTTGGTGTCAAAATTACCCTAACCGACATTTTCTCATGGTTTATTACACAAATACAATTGGACAAAGCGAATAATCAAGGATAAGCATAATTTCAAAGTTCCCGTTTTATTTTCCCTCCCTACACTTAAACTGAACATTGTCCCCAATGTTCTCCGAAAGTATCAAAGTTATGATAATAGAAGGTAATAAAAAAAACGAAAGAAACTAATACTCCCCTGATTAGCTCGGTAGGATCCATGTGAAGTAGTGGTTAAATCTTTCTTCAAGAAGAATGTTTGCGTGAAAAGCTCCTTCCAATCTTATGTATCTTCTTCTTGATAAATAAAACCTGCACACTTGAAGAAAACAAACAACCCAACGCATCAAACCGAACAAAGAAAAATCACAACAAGATGTAGTTCCAGACTTAAATAAGATATAATGCTTGTGGAATGGATGTTTGCAAATTTTCTGGAAAATTAAGACCTGTAAAATTCCAAAAATTTATCAGTAGCACAGAAAACGAGAGAAAGTAAGATAAGTTGTTTCTGCTCCTCCTGACACCGTCAGGTTGCGATCCTGACGCCGTCAGGTTATCCTGACAGAAACTGGTATGCGATTTTCTAAAAAAATTCTGGAAAATTTATATCTTTAGAATCTGGAAAAATTCCTGCAAAACATCCATTATGACTCGATACAAGCATTTGACTCTAACAAACACACACATATATCTTTTTCAAGAATTGTAATTCTCATGTTCACCTTTTTTTTTTAAACGTGTGTAATCCTCCCTACACTTATCCCTTTTGTAAAATACCTTTATATGTAATTAAGACGAGGTTAAAGACAAAATAAAGCATTTTCACAAATTCAAACATGAGAATAAACAATCAATGAAAAGATATATGACACACAAACAAGCAAACAATTAAGCATGGGTTGCCTCCCACGAAGCGCTTTTCTTTATTTATGAGTCTTGTAGCTAGACTCGAAGTCGTGCCCCTACGTGACTTCATTTCCGTCCTTCTTTCCTTCCACTAAGCCTTCATCATAAGGTTGTAGACGTTGTATGCTCACCGTTAATTCTCTTCCAACATCGTCTATTATGATAACGGTTTTATTTTTTAGATTAGTTTCTTTCACCGTATAAGGTCCAAACCATCTTGGCTTATTCCTTCCCCATAATGCTTTTATTCTTGATTTATACAAAAGCACCTTTTCTCCATTTAAAAATTCCTTAGGGTTCTTTTGAGTTTGTGGTATTGTGGTATAGTTATTTCCTAACTTTTTATCACGTTTCCACAATGTCGCATTTAACCCTTGAACCATGAATTCTCTAAGACCTTTTTCCCTTTCAGCCATTTTCTTCTTAACGGCATTATTGGAGACCTGCGAATTCTTATCTTTTACCTTCTCCATAATCCTCAAAGGATATCTCGGAACAACAGGTATCCTAACTTGTCCTTTTCCACTTTTGAGTATCATAATCCCTTCACCGCATTTGATGGTTGCCTTGGCGGTGGTCAGGAAAGGTGTTCCCAGGATTAATGGCAGGTTTTTATCTTCCTCAATGTCTACAATTGCGAAGTCCACCGGATAGACAATATTAGCAATCTCAATTAAGACATCCTCCGCTATTCCTATGGGATAAACATATGAATGATTTGCTAAGGAAAGTCTAAGATTGGTCTTGGTCGGTTCCTCCTTAGTCAACTTATTATAGACTGACAGCGGCATTATGTTTACATCATATCCCTGGTCGGCCAAGGCATTTAGGTTCTCTAAGTCACCTATGCTACATGGAATTACAAAGTTCCCAGAGATCTCTTGCTTCTTAGTTACTGGCTTTCTCAGAATCGACTCGTACATAGGTCCAATAGGCATGGTGTCATACTCTTCCTCTCCTATTTCACCTAAGAGGGCTTTCCTAAGAACATCATTGCACCTAAAGTTTTTCACTTGGTTAACGATTGTTTTCTTATTGATCTCATGCTTAAGGTAATGCATGATGAATTTGGGTTCATCATCAATCCGAGCCTCCTTCTTATCCTTACTATCCTTGCTGCTCTCAGGCTCCTTCTTCTCAACTGATCCATCCTCATCGGAAGCAATAGAATTGGCGTTAACAGACAAAGTGGGGGTGGCGTGCTCATTGTTCCTCACTAGCTTCTCGGGAATCTTCGTCTTAGTGCACTCTTTCACTAAGTCCATCATCTCCGCCATTTTTTTTTGTATTTCATCCCTTTGTCCATTGAAGGCTTTTAAGAGGGTGTCGAGCTTGGTTGTCATCTTGCTTTGTCGTTGCTTGAAATTGGCTTCAAGTTGCGTCAATCGAGCCTCTTGAGATGACATGAATTTGGACACCATTCCCTCAAGACTAGTAGAAGTTCCGGTGTTTGGAGGGTTGTTGTAGGATTTTCCTAAGTTATTTGGCTCGAGCTTAGGAGTCTCATAGGAGCTCATTAGGAATTTGACTTGATCTTCGAGTTCGAGCATCCTACGATTGGAAGGTTGCGAGTCAATGGAAGGCAAAGAGACTGCCTTATGAGTTTTGGACAACTCACGGGGGTCATTCCAACATTCGTTTTCATAGAGGGAAAGGTCCTCTATTGTACCCCACGATTCTTCCACGGTGAGTTTACTAAGTTTACCACCGGCCGCTTGGTCGATGGATTTCTTAGTTGAAAAGTTGACACGATCGTAAAAGATTTGGACTTGAAGCCAAAGATCGATGCCATGATGAGGGACTTTATGGAGCAAGTCCTTAAATCGAGTCCACGCCTCGTATAGAGTTTTGCCTTGACATTGTTGAAACATCAAGATGTCATTCCTAAGTTTGGTAGTTCTCTCTGGTGGGAAAAATTGAGCAAGGAAGTGAGAGGTGAGATCATCCAATAGGCATGGTGTCATACTCTTCCTCTCCTATTTCACCTAAGAGGGCTTTCCTAAGAACATCATTGCACCTAAAGTTTTTCACTTGGTTAACGATTGTTTTCTTATTGATCTCATGCTTAAGGTAATGCATGATGAATTTGGGTTCATCATCAATCCGAGCCTCCTTCTTATCCTTACTATCCTTGCTGCTCTCAGGCTCCTTCTTCTCAACTGATCCATCCTCATCGGAAGCAATAGAATTGGCGTTAACAGACAAAGTGGGGGTGGCGTGCTCATTGTTCCTCACTAGCTTCTCGGGAATCTTCATCTTAGTGCACTCTTTCACTAAGTCCATCATCTCCGCCATTTTTTTTTTTGTATTTCATCCCTTTGTCCATTGAAGGCTTTTAAGAGGGTGTCGAGCTTGGTTGTCATCTTGCTTTGTCGTTGCTTGAAATTGGCTTCAAGTTGCGTCAATCGAGCCTCTTGAGATGACATGAATTTGGACACCATTCCCTCAAGACTAGTAGAAGTTCCGGTGTTTGGAGGGTTGTTGTAGGATTTTCCTAAGTTATTTGGCTCGAGCTTAGGAGTCTCATAGGAGCTCATTAGGAATTTGACTTGATCTTCGAGTTCGAGCATCCTACGATTGGAAGGTTGCGAGTCAATGGAAGGCAAAGAGACTGCCTTATGAGTTTTGGACAACTCACGGGGGTCATTCCAACATTCGTTTTCATAGAGGGCAAGGTCCTCTATTGTACCCCACGATTCTTCCACGGTGAGTTTACTAAGTTTACCACCGGCCGCTTGGTCGATGGATTTCTTAGTTGAAAAGTTGACACGATCGTAAAAGATTTGGACTTGAAGCCAAAGATCGATGCCATGATGAGGGACTTTATGGAGCAAGTCCTTAAATCGAGTCCACGCCTCGTATAGAGTTTCGCCTTGACATTGTTGAAACATCAAGATGTCATTCCTAAGTTTGGTAGTTCTCTCTGGTGGGAAAAATTGAGCAAGGAAGTGAGAGGTGAGATCATCCCAACTTGAGATGGAGCCGGCGGGAAGTCGCTCAAGCCAATTACTAGCTTGGTCCCGTAGAGAAAATTGGAAGAGACGCAGGCGCGTGGTCTCCCGAGTAGTAGCATCAAGGTCGATGGAATCGACAATTTTAAGGAAATCCCTTAGATGCTGATTTGGTTCTTCGGAATGAAGTCCATGGAATGCACATCCGTTTTGCACCAACCGGATGGTGTCGGATCATAGGGCCGTAGTTTGGGCTTGGTCGGGAAGCTCAATGGTGTTCCTATAGCCTAGGTGGCTTGGTCTCGAGTATTCCCAAGAGTACGGGCTCTTGGCGGGTCATTTGGTGGTGGGTTGATGAATGGTGGATGGTTATCACCTTCCATGATGAAAAGTGATGGGGTTACGAACAAAGGTCACGAAGAAGGGGGATAGACTACGAGAAAGCTAAGAATGAGAAAAATTTACTTGATAGGAATCAAGCAAAGAAACATAAACAAAGTGGACTACTAACTAGCTATTCTATTCCCCGGCAGCGGCGCCAAAAACTTGATAACGCTACACGCGTCGTTCGGGGTCAAAGGAACTTCCTTTTCTTCGAGCAAGTTTTATACCACCCTAGGCAGTGAACCTAATCGTTGTAGTGTAGTATTAGGGTAAGCCACGGGTGTTGATATCGTTCTCTAGGGGAATAGGAATGCTAGTGAGAAGTTACTACGCTAAGGTTGGGGTTGAGGAAGATTATTTTTTTATCTTTTTATGTTTTTTAGGAAATGGAAAGGTACGAATCTCGGGGTTTGGATTTGGGGGTTTGGTATTTCTACTGATTACTCTATTTATCTAATTATCTAATTAACTAAGGTGAGGATAGTCTATGTCTATTGTTGTGTGCTCGTATGATAGTTAAAGATGTGTTTACCTAGATGCTACTACTCCCTAGTTATCTCCTATTGATGGTTGAATTGTCACGTCCTTATTCTTAACGCGTTATGTTTTCTAAGGTCGTAAGGTGTGCATTCCCTAACTCTTTGAAGTCACCTTTAAGTGTAGTAAACGAAATCCACTAAGTCATTCATAAACTAACTTTGAGGTTATCTTTGGGTTTTGTAAACGAAATCCACTAAGTCATTCATAAACTATCAAAGATTTATTAAGTATTAAACACAAAGATAGCCTAGTCGCACTCCTAAGCCAATTACAATCAAGATAAGAGACAACCTAACAATAATTAACAACTAGGTTTCATATATCTAAGCAAACACACAAGTAATTTAGCCGGACATGGTGAACATGCAAGCATACACACAATCAATCAAACATAGGATAGACATAATGATAAATTGAATATATGGACTAAGATATAATCAACAAACCATTACAAGATGTTTTTGGAGTGATTGAAACCTTCAAAGTTGCTGGAAAAACACCTGTCTAAGCCCTGGAATCGGAGTTAGGGTTTAGAGCCTACAAAAAGTGAAGTTATAATGTTCTACTTATAGGCAGATTTTCTCTCGGAAAAGAGTGACGGCGTCACACTTATAGAGTGACGGCATCACGACCATTTTTTCACCAAATTGTAGATTTTCTCATTCCGGTCGCGTGGGCTTTTGAACCACCTAAATCCGAGTTCGTATGCAAAAGTTATGGCCAAAACAATATCAACTACTTCGAGCGCATGCTGTGATAGTCTTGATCAGCTTGTTACGGCGTCACCTTGTGGTTGTGACGCCGTCCCCTTCAGTCTCTGACGCCGTCTGGATCAAATCTAGGCCGTCTGAGTTGCGATGGCCTACTCTTTTATAACTTGACATCGTCACTTGAAAATAAGAGTTTTGGCTTCTGTCCCGTCACAAAATCCTCTGACGGCGTCGCGTATAAGCTGTGACGCCATCACCTTGTCATTCAGCAGCATTGAGTGTCTTGATTCTTGACTTTGGCCATTTTCTTCATATATTCGTGCCTTTTCGTCCAAATAAGTGCCATTACAGCAATTTGCCTTCAAGAGACCTAAAAAGTGATAAGGAACGATATTAAGTGATAACGGATACAAAAGTGATCAAATAAGGGCTTAAATGACCCCTCAAAAAGGTACATTTTAAAACCTTATCAGCTAACTCCCCCTAGAAAGGGACGTCAAGTGAGAAAATATAAAACCTACAAAGAAAACTTTAATAGTAACATGCAATATAATCTTGTGATTCACGAGAAACAAGATAGAGAGCCAATGTATGTAAACAAAGCATTGTAATAAAATAACAAAGTGTAGTGGTATATAGGCCACATACACACATGTAAAATTAAGAACAAGGTTTGTTCTTTAAAATGACTCAAAAGAAAAAAAATAGAGAAAATAATAATATCATTCCTTCCATGCTTGCATAAGGTTAATGATGGAGGTTTTGGTGGGTGATGATGTTGATGCGATCAAGGATGTGGTTAAGTATGAATCGCATCTCGTCCCTAATTTCCATTGCAAGTTCCCTAGTGGATTGGCAATGTTTACAATGTAAATGATGTGAGTATTGTGTGTGGATGGTTTCTGGGTTAGTTTGATTTGTGGGAAGCAGAATCTGTGGTGGAAAGTGTGAAAAATATGGATCAAAATCCGGAATGTTTGGAACTGGTGGTGGAAAGGAACCTAGATGTTCTTGTAAGAAAATAGGATTTAAAGGTGGTGAAGTTACAAGATCTTTGTAAATTGTGTTTGGAGATGTGGGTGGTGTTAAAAAGACTAGTTCTTTTGGGTTGATTTGTTGGAGTGTTTTCGGAGTCTTAAGGAGTTCTGATAGAGTGATCTTAGGTGGAGACTTGATAGGTGATGATGGTGGTGTGCTTGTTGGAGATGAGGGAGGTGCTACTAAGGAATCATTTGGTGGTGAATGAGTAGTTGGTGATGAACTTTTTCACAATAGTTTGGCTAAACAACAAGGTCGGATGCTAATCCATGCGGTTTTTCAAGATTTGGGTGTTGCACAACGGAAGGTGGGAGGATAAAGTTTTGGATTTCTTGAAGAGGATTGTTTACACTAGGTGATTCATCAATGTTGAAAAATCTTTTAGATAACATGGTGATGATTGTTTGTGAGGTTGAGAGTGATGGATACGCAAGCATTTTGGGAACCTTATTTATAGAGAAAATAGTGCATTGTAATGAATGCTTGACCTAAAATATAGACTAAAATCTAATGATTAGATATGAATTTAAGGCATGTGATCATGAGAACACAAGCATTAAGTAAGTTACTCATTAGTAAAAAAAGTAAAATGATGAAAATATGAAGGTTTTTAGCTAAAGTGAGAAAAATAGAAGAGAAATTCAGCTTCTGTCTCACGGTTCCTACGGATCCTTTCCTTGAGGGAACCGTCCAGCGTTAATGTTGGGATCCGTGGTACTGGTGACTCAGGCATCTCAAAATTTTTCCTTTTGGAAACATTTGTGAGATAACCCGAGTGCTCCTAAATTCATTGTTACTTAAATGAATATACCCGAAAACACATATTAGTTATATGTTCCCTTTAGCATTCAAAAGACATGATACTTTGTATTAATAATGAAAAAGGTTTGTCCTAGACGTGAGAAATAGCTTTTAGGAAAATAATACGGGAAGAAGTTTCTTTTAGAAAGTATTTCAAAAAAGTTTCTTTGTTTAAAGAAAAGTTTATCTTTTGGTTAAGAAAAATAGATATGAAATTACATGGTGTAAAATGAAATTTACCTTGGGTTTTGAAAATTCCCCGTATTGTTAGTGAGTTGTGTATGAAATAGAGATCCTAGACTCAGAAACGAAGAAGGCTAATGTTTACATACCTCGTAGAGGCAAATTATGACGATTGTTTCATGAGACCAAGACCAAGACGAAGAAAGTTGAATTGTTCCCGCTTCAACGGTTTAGTGAGGACGTCGGCTATGTTATCTTCGGATGCTACCTATAGAGATGTTTCCCTTTTGAACATTGTCTCTTAAGAAGTGATGACGGATATCTATATGCTTGGTGCGATAGTGCAACACCGGATTCTTGCTTAAGTCAATGGCACCTTTGTTGTCGCATTGAATGGCTATGTCACTTAGATGAATGTCGTAGCCAACTAACGCTTGTTTCATCCATAGTGCTTGTTGGCATGCTTTGACAGCGGTGACATATTCGGCTTTGGTTGTTGATATCGCTAATGCCGTTTGCTTCTTCGAGAACCAAGATGTTAAAAAACATCCCTTAAAAGTACATACACCACTTGTACTCTTTCGGTCAACATAATTACCTGCATGGTCAGAATCTGCATATACAATAGTTTCTACCCCCGTACCCTTAGGATACCATAATCCTAATTGAGTTGTACCGTTAATGTATCTAAATATTCTTTTGACCGCTTCTAGATGTGATGTTTTAGGGTCTTCTTGAAACCTAGCACATAGACAAACACTAAACATGATATCCGGCTGACTAGCCGTAAGATAGAGAAGACTACCAATCATGCCATAGTATTTTGTGTTATCAACGGATTCACCGTCTTCATCTTTTGTAAGTTTAGTGTCGGATGACATTGGTGTTCTTATGGGTTTTGACTCTTCTAAACCAAATTTCTTTAACATCTCTTTTATGTATTAAGATTGATTAAAGAAGATACCATCTTCTAGTTGTTTGATTTGAAGACCAAGAAAGAAACTTAGTTCTCCCATCATACTCATTTCAAACTCGTCATGCATGATTTTTGAGAAATCGTCACACATGTCTTGACAAGTAGATCCAAATATAATATCATCCACGTATATTTAAACAATAATTATATGTGGTTCCTTTTTCTTAGTGAAAAGTGTATTATCAACTAACCCCATGGTGTAGTTGTTTTGATTAAAAATGACTTGAGTCAATTATACCAAGATTTTGGGGATTGTTTAAGACCGTAAAGAGCTTTCTTTAATTTATACACATGTTTAGGTTTTTTGAAATCGATAAAGCCTGGAGGTTGAGCTACATAAACTTCTTCATTAATAAAACCATTTAGAAAGCACTTTTAACATCCATTTGAAAAATCTTAAGATCATTAGCACAAGTATAAGCAAGAAGTATTCTTATAGACTCTAATCTAGCCACGGGAGCATAGGTCTCATCAAAGTCTATGCCTTCTTGTTGATTATACGCTTGGGCAACGAGTCTAGCTTTGTTTCTAGACACTACACCGTTTGCATCTAACTTGTTTTTATATACCCATTTAGTTCCTATTATGGTTTGATTACTAGGTGGAGGGACGTGTGTCCAAACATCGTTAGAAACAAATTGATTTAACTTTTCTTGCATAGCCATTACCTAACTTTCAGCTTTTATGGCCTCTTGTGTATTTTTAGGTTCTATGATTGAGACAAAACAAAATAAACTACTTTGGTTTTGGACTTAAGATATTAAGGTTCTTTCATTTAACTTTCCTATGACCTTATCTACGGGGTGATCTTTAGACTCATTAATATTTATGATTTCATTGTTTAATGATTCATCTTCTTTGTTTATATTTTCCTTGATTTCTATGGCTTCACTTTCGATTATCTCGTCATCGACAAGAGGTTGGGTAGGTTTAGGTGGACTTTCATCAAATTTTACGTTTAATGACGCTTCAACCTTCATTGTTTCTTTATTTAATATAACATAAGTTTTGCTATTAGGAGAGTAACCTAAGAAGATACCTTCGGTTGATTTAGGATCAAATTTAGTTAGGTAATCTTTAGTGTTAAGAAGAAAACATTTGCTACCAAAGACTCTAAAATTTTCTAAAGTAGGCTTTTTGCCTCGAAGTAACTCGTAAGGAGTTTTACCTAAGAATGGTCAAATTAAGACTCGGTTAAGTATGTACGTTGATGTATCAACGACATTGAGGAATAGATTGCTAATTTAACATGGTGCGACTCATTTTTTGTAGGGTTCTATTTTTCCTTTCAACTATCCCATTCGATTGTGGAGTGCGAGGAGCCGAGAAATTGTGAGTAATACCATTAGCGTCACAAAAGCTCTAAATTGCACTTCAATATCAAATTCCCTACCATGATCCGTTCTAATTGACACTATAGGACTTCCTAATTGTCTTTTGGATTTTCTTACTTGATATTTCAAATTAATCGAACGTTTCAGTTTTATTCTTTAAAAATTTAGTCCATGTGTACCTAGAGTAATCATCCACTATGACCAAAGTATAGTAGTTACCTCCATAACTTTCAATAGCGGATGGACCAAATAAATCCATGTGAAGTAGTTCTAGACACTTAGTACCAGAGACCATATTTTTAGCTTTGTGACTAGCATGGACTTGCTTTCCTACGTTACAAGCATCACAAAAATGATGTTCGTATTTTAATTTTGGTAGATCTCTTACTAGTTCTTTAGATGATAGCGATTGAAGAAGTCGCATATTGGCGTGACCCAATCTTCGATGCCATAAGGTCGAAGTATCATCCATAGAAGTAAGACAAAGTTTGTCTTTAGGTTCATTACCGATTTTAATGACATAGACTCCATGTTTTCTAATGCCTCTTCCTATAGTAATACCGTTTTTCAATATTTTACTACCGGTTTCACTAAAAAGTACGTTACACTTTTTATCACATATTTGTCCTATACTTAGAAGTTTGAATTTTAGGTTTTCTACGTGACACACATCGTTAAGGGTTAAAGATTTGTGGGAAATTGTACCTTTACCGATGATTTTGCTCTTGCTATTAACAAATACCACATTCCCTCCATTGAAGGATTCATATATGGAAAACAAGTCTTTATTACCGGTCATGTACCTCGTGCATCCGCTTTCCTTGATCCATTCTTCCGGATCTAGGTCGACCTTTAAGCACACTTAAGAAAACAATTAACTCAAAAGTTTGGTGCCCATTTGTTCAAGGGTCCATTAGTGTTATACATTTCATTCATATTAGGCATATATGTAAAAGGTGAGTATGCATTCCATGGTGTAAAGTTTTGAAATGGAAAGCCGTTTTGTACACTAGGATTCCATCCCATTTGATGGTGGTTACTTCTCGGATAAACATTATGAGGTCTCCTTATAAATGTGTTTGGTTTTGAAAATGATGGACCTTTGTTTCTCATAAAACTTTGATTTTGTTTTTGTGGTGGTGGTTGTCTAATAGTAACGTGGGTTGGTTTCTTCTTATTAATGTTAACAAAGTCGGTTCTAGATGAAGTAGCTACACTATTCCTACTATTTGCATCAGCAAACCCACGGATCCCTGGTTTAACACTAGACGGTTCCCTTTTCAAGGGATCCGTGACTACAGTAGCTTGTTTTTCAGTTGCTTTGACGAATTGTGTTTCTTTATTTTCGCAAAGTTGATGCATTATGTTCTTGAAAACCTAAACCCTTTTGATTGTTTCATGTTTTAACACTATCTAGTATTGTATTTAGAGTATTAGTATTCATTCTAGCAATCTTGGAATCAAGATTATCAACTAGTGTTTGAAGTTGAACACAAAGCTCACATTCCCCACTTGCTATTTTCCCTTTTTCTAAACGTTTTAATTTGAGTTTTTCAAAATCTTGTTTTTGTTAATTACTTTTAGACTAATTTTGCAATTTTTATCATATTCACGATGCAATTAATCATCATCCATTGATGAGCTACTCTAATAGAGAGATTCGGGACATACCTCGTTTGAGTCATTTGCCATGAGACAAATTTCTCCGTCCTCCTCCTCGCTTAATCCTCAACGAACCACTCACGAACGCCTTTTGTTTGTCACGTTTGGGACACTCACTAATGAAGTGATTAGGGTCCCCACATTTAAAACATGCTCGTTCATCCCTTGCTTTCTTGTCGTCTTTGCCTTTCTGGAACCCCTTCTTGTCGTCATACGGTTGCTTGACATATATTCCTTTTCTTCTGAAGAGTTTCTTGAAATCCCTTACCGCCATAGCATATTCTTCGTCATCACTATCCGAAGAAGAGTTTTCTTCATTGCTTGAGACCTTCTTGGCTTTTAAGGCAAGAGATTTGTGCTTCTCTTTCTTCTCTTTTGAGGCTTTAGAATCTTTAGCGAGGACAAGCTCATAGACCTTTAGATCGCCTATGAGGTCGTTGAGGGTGAGGATTAACAAGTCTTTTGATTCTTCGACGGCCGTCACCTTTGATCTCCACTTGGATAGAAGTGCCCTTAGATATCTCCTAACGTGATTACGACTAGAGAAAGACTCATCAAGTGCTTGTAATGATGTAATTATAGTATTAAAGTTAGCAAAAGAATTATCTATAGTATCCTCATCCTATATTGAAAATTGTTCATATTGTTGAACAAACAAATCTATTTTATTGTTTTTAACTTGTTGATTTCCTTGTGAGTTACAGCTAAAGAATTCCAAATTTCTTTTGAATTCCTTTTTGGGTAAAGCATTATATAAAACCATTTTAGCTTTACTATTTTTGGAAATCTTTTTCTTTTGATCATCGGTGAGTTGATCATGAGGTGTGTTTACTAAATTTCCGGTTTTATCATCTATTGTAGTGGCTTCAAAGTCGCCTTCAACAATGATGTACCAAAGATCAATATCTTTTGACTTCACATACTGTTCGAATCTATTTTTCCAATAAATAAAACCATTAGTTTCAAGTAGTGGAGGTCGTTGCATAGATTGCCCTTCTTTATAATTTTCAAAACTCATTGTGATAGAAAAGTTTTTAAAATACTATTTACTTTAAAACTTTTGTAAACTTAGCTCTTGATGCCAATTGTGGAAAACTAGAAGGGGGGTTGAATTGTTTTGCCGATTTTAACTTAGTTTCAAAAACTTTAGATTCGATGTTATGTGAAATCGTATGGATGGATAGAAAGTATAGATCTATAAGTAATGCAAGTAAAGAAAGCAAGTAAAGTAAAGGATAGAAATGACACAACGGATTTATAGTGGTTCGGCTACAAGGACACCTTCCTTGCCCTACTCCACTCCCCGAGTCACCTACTCGAGAGTTCAAGCACTATGTCAACAAACTCCTTCAACTCGGCGAAGAAGCCTTCACAACGTCGCTTACACTTTTTCCGGTACAAAGCTAAATACCGAGTACTTAACACGGAGGACCAAACCAACACAACTATAACACAACAAATATGTGAAATATGAAATACAAGATCTTTGCTACAGAAATCTTGTGGAGGAACAAATCAATCAAGGACCCCTTTCTTGGATGACTTATAGAAGCTCGTGATCTCGCCTTAGAGAAGGACCTATATGAGAATCACAACAAAAGAAAGAAGAAGAGTTTGTAAGAAGAGGGGTGAGTTACAATGAGGAAATGGCTCTCTATTTATAGGCAAAAACTTGCTACTGTTGCACGGATCCCACGGATCCCTTACATGAGGGATCCGTCCAGTGTAAACTGAGGGATCCGTAGGACACTCCTCCTAAATGGGTTATGGGTCATGGGTCATAGACTTTGGACCATGGGTATCCAAATAGATACAATGTATCTAGATGATGCAATGCATCTAGTCAATAGGTCATGGGTTAGCTCTATGGGTTATGGATATGCTCCATGGGTATGGGTCATGGGTTATGGTTTTTACCCATCCTAATAAACTATTACAATAAATGAATTATTACAACAATTAATGTTAAATGATTATATATATAAATGCTTTACAAAAATAACATGTATCCTTATAATTTTACTTATGATAACTTTATATTTGTTATCAACAAAGTACAAAGAGATCGCTAAATATGAATAAACATTTTTACGATTTATTTGTATTAACATGATTGACTTTTGTTTGTAAAGCACTTTCATGATCAACACTATCATTTTGACACCAATGAAGACGGCATTTGACTTCAGAAAGTTCTTTTAACAAACACTCATTTTCAGCTTTTAAAATTTTCATTTGTGACACATTATCATTTTCCTCATCAAATGTATTAACAGCAATAACATTATCACAAGCAGATGCAGCAGTATAATACAACACAATAGATATAGTATCAGCACATATAACATCTTCTAAGAGTCGATCAACATGATTTCGAAGAATTTTATTTTTCTTTTTTGTTTTCAAAATCGATGTTTCAGTTTCATTGAAAGTTGTTTTCATTTGTTCAACTTCATTCTGAAGTTCCCGTTCCCAATGTGTTGCACACAGACGCAAATTATGAACATGAGGTAAAATCTAGGTTTGAAAGATTTGTCTTTGTTCTTTGGCATAAGCCGATTGAAAAGTCGCATCTTTTATCTCAAAATTTCATTCTATTGCCTCTTCCAAAAGTTTAATGTCGTTTATAAAAGTATCAAAATATTTGAGAACAAGATTCTTTTGGGCAATGGTTGGATTTCACTTGTACAAGGTAAAGTACCATTAATTTGTACAACGGGTTTAACGAGACCAACGTCAGAAGACGACTCATTTATTTGTGTGATAACCCAAGGTATGTCAGTTTATCCCGCTGGGGAACAAAAGATTCTAAAATATGAGGCACTTTTGAGTAATTAAATGGCTTGTTATATTTTACATTGCTCATTCTTAATTGACTCTCTTCTTTCGCATTTTGTTCCTCTTCACAATTATATTCAACAACATGCACAATTGATTCATCAAGCAGATATTTGGCACTATATAACTTTGGATTTGCCTTGAATGCTCTATGTAAAAAACATGGTTTTTCATCAGCAAGATCTGGCCCATATCCATCAGGATTTGGCTTTAACGTGAACTTTTGAATTGTAGTGATAGATTCACCATGTTTATACACAATGTTTTGAAACTTTTTTATTTTGTTTTTTAAATCGACGATTTCATCAAGATACAGATCAAATCGCTTCCTTGAGGCTTGTTTAAACTCTGAAAAACTATTTTGACACAAAGACAACTCAAGCTTGGTTTTTTGAATTTTCAAAGTAAGAGTGTCAACTTGTTGTTTGTGTTCTAATTTTTCTTTTTCCATTTGAGAATCAAATTATTTTTGGAAGCGACTAGATCTCGTATCTGTTTTTCTAATTCTTGTTCTTTTAGATACGACTTTGAAATGCAACTTCAAAACTTTGTTCGCGTTTTTTTTTTGTTTCAAAATTTGAAAGTTGTGTTTTATAGCATTCAAGATCCGCAGTCAATAATGCAACTTTTTCTTTTAGTTTTACATTTATTTTATTGCATTTTTCAACTTGAGATTGGGTGGTCATAAGTAAGGTCATGAGCTCTGGATCTGGATTAGACGAAGTTTGAATTTGTTCAACATGTGTATAAACATATTCATCAGTGGGATCATCAAATGTAACAACGGGGTTAACTTGATCATCGTATTGATGAGATATTGATGGCTCATTTTGAACACTTTGCTCCTTGTCGGATGCAAATGCAGATGCAGGCGGGGATATCAGATCATGTATGAGACACATATTTGGATCTGGTACCTGAGACAAGCCATCAGTATCATAGATTGGGCATGTATCACTCATGTGAAGTTCTTGCATGTTTGCCATTAACATCGCAGTTGCATTAGCTTGCAAGTCCTCCATATCATCATCAGATTCTACATTTGCCATGAAGCTTTGTTCCTTGTCTGTAAGAGTTCCTCCAGCTTTATCTTTAAGAGCCAAGAGTAAAGCTTCCTCGTGATAAGCACTTGCTCTGGTTCTTGGTTTTGGACATGCATTAGCCAGATGACCTTTTTCATTGCAGTTGTAGCAACGAATGACCGTGTTCCCATTCTGAGCATTCCCATGATCAACAATTTGAACCATTTGCTGAGGAGCGGCCATATTGTTCCTACCAGAAGCATTATACCCTTGTCCACTACACATATAACTACCAGTTCCCATTGGCCGTCCATTGTTTCGATTCTGAACTTCAACCCTTCCATTTTAAATAACAGCTTAATTTCTTGTGTTTGACGAGTTACGAAGACGGTTGTTGGATTTGTTTGAAAATATACCAAAGGCACGAGCAATTAGTGCAAATCCTTGATTCAACGTGTTGAATGATTCCTCGTCTTCATTCTGGGTTTCAGTGTACATTGTTGAATCAGAGTTGTTGTATGGAACCAATAGAGTATCATTTGATTGCTATGAAGGATCATATGGAGTGATTTGGGCTGATGGTGTCTGTTGAGGGTAAGTAAAGCTTTGTTGTTGCTGGAAAAAAGCATGATTTTACTGTGGAAATTGAGGAAATTGTGGTGCAAAAGATTGAGCAATCAAATCAAGTGAGTTTGCATTTTGTAAAGGCGTATAGATTCCACGGAGAGCTTGATCTTTATCAACTTCCTTCTGATGGTGCTTCAGATAATCATAAAACATCCCATACTTAGCATTGTGAAGGTTCTTAACTTGACGGATAAATGTAACATACTTCTCCCAGTTCGGACCAAGACAACTTAGAAACTTTGTGTTGATAGCAATTTTGGGTAAAATTATGTTGTGTCTGTCCAAATCATTGATGATGTTTGTGAATCGATGATAGTAAGATTCTAATGACTCCCCTGGATCAATCATGAACATTTCATAAGATAGGTAAAGCTTGGATTCCATGTCCTCTTGATTGAGTTCAGTTCCTTCCATTAAGAGATGAACGTGTTCCCATATATCTTTAGCTATTTTCTGAGCATCAACACTTCGAAGAATTGGATTAGGTATGTCCAGAAGAATAAACTCCATTGCAAGCTCGTTAGCTTCATAGTGAAGTAATTGTTCTGCAGTTAGTTGACACTCAGTGATAGTGGAGACAGTTTCAAGTCTTGGAGGATTAGCCGTAGGATATGCGGGAATCGTCACAGTTGGCATTTGAAAAGGACCTTCAAGGATGACCTTTTTCAAATATTTGTTGTGAGGTTTCTTGAGGTCGAAGAACCTAAAGAACCGACTGACCCATTGAATGTAGTTTTCGAGAGTGAGCATTGGAGGTCTATCAAGAGATCCAGCTTCATGAATTGATTTTTGACTGCTGATAGCTTCACACATCTGTGCAAACCAATGAGGTTCTTTCGGTGGAATGTTAGCAAATGATTGCATAGCATATTTAGGTGGAAACCATTGTTGTTGCTGAGGGTATGGTTGTTGCGGGGAATTGTTGTCGTTGTGGTTGTGCAAATGATTGTTGTTGTTGATAAACTTGTTGTTGCGGGAATTGTGTTTGAGGATATTGTTGTTGCTGAGGATATTGGTGAGGAAAGTAGTTGAAATACGGTGGTTGAGACATCTTTGAACTTGTGTTGTTGACGGATCTTTGTAGATGATTGAAACGTGAGTTGTTGTTGAACTTTGGTCTTATTCGTAAATTCCTTAGTCGTAAAGGTAGTGGTGCTTACTCGTAAACTTCCTCTTAGTCGTAAACTTTCAGTTACTTGTAAAGTAATCTTTCTCGTAAACTATTGTGGCTTATACGTAACCTTAGTCATTAACTCAAGTCTTAGTTGTAAAGTTCCTTACTCGTAAGATGTTCTCTTATTCGTAAAGTGCTTACGCATAAGATTTGACCTTATTTGTAAGAATAGGTAAAAAACCAAAACTCTTTCAAACTTATCCACGTTAGAGAGATATCCACAAGTCAAAGTATTCTACAAGCTTATCCAAGCAAGGGAAGTACTGAGTCACAAATAACTTTGAAGATTCTGAGGAAAAGCTTATTCGTAAACTCCAGGCTTGTTCGTAGGCTTATTAGTAAGATTAGGGTTTCCTTATTCGTAAGATCAGGGTTTGCTTACTCGTAAGATAAGGGTTTTTCTTACTTGTAAAAAGAGGGTTTGTGCTTATTCGTAAACCAACCAGAAATCACCAAAATGATTTTTTAAGCTCTAAAACGTGTTGTACACTTGTTTCTTTTGATGAAATAGCTTCACTAACACTTAAATAACAAGAAAGTTTTAAACCTTAACACCTAAAGTGAAATTTGAGCTTATTCGTAAAACTTGGTGATAACTAATAAACGAGTGAAAAGTGATTCAAAACACGTAAAGTTCCAAACTTTTTTCCAAAACTAAGATTCTAAACACTATAGTAACCTTAAAATTTTCCAAGCATCAAGATTTGAGTGTTAAAACCAAATTTTACGCGTAAGAAAGGTGATGAACGAGAAGAAACAAATACGTAAACCAAAAAACTAAACCAAAACACGTTCCAAAAACCTATTTGGCGATTGATACCACTGTTAGGTCACCATGAGATGATAACAAAAGTATGTTAAACGTAAGAATGATGAGAGAGGGAAAGATATGGTCGGATTCTTCACATACAATAATAAGAAAGGTTTATGCATAAAATGAAAAGAACCAACACCCTCCTAAGAGGGTTACAAGAGTATTTATAGGCAAGGGAGCTAGGGCTACACATTCTAGTCCCTTCCTTACACATTTGGGCCTTTGCATAGGCCTATGGGCTTACTGCATAAGCCTAGCTCTAAATACAAACATATAAGCCTAATAAGCAACCTATTACAAACTTAATAACCGACACTTAATAGTAGTTACACGTGATTCCAACAAGAAGCTGAAAGGATGGTTAGACGAGTGAGTGAGGATGAAATAAAAGTTGCTATGTTTGATATTGATGACTCTAAAGCACCTGGTCCAGATAGGTTTACTTCTAAATTCTATAAAGTAGCTGGAGTATAGTTGGGAATGAGGTATGCAAGGTAATTTAAGAGTTTTTCATGACGGGTCGGCTATTTGGTGAGGTAAAAGCTACCTTGATTTCACTTGTACCTAAAGTTCCTACTCCCAAAAAAGTATCAAACTTTAGGCCAATAACTTGCTGTAATGTCTTGTATAAATGTATTAGCAAGATAATGACCAATAGAATTAAAGTGGTTCTAGGAAAATTAGTAAACGAGAATCAAAGTGCCTTCATTGTTGGGAGGCAAATTGAAGACAATATCTTATGGCACAAGAATTGTTTAGAGGGTATAATATGAAACATAAAGTGAAAAAAATGTTTTTTTTTAAGATTGACCTCAAAAAGCCTATGATACCATTGTTTAGGATTTCATCAAAGTTACATTAGACAAGTTTAGTTATCATAGTAAAATGGTTAATTGGATAATGGCTTGTGTCACAACCACTAAATTTTCCATTAGCATAAATGGTGACAGAGTGTGGTATTTTAATGGCGGGAGAGGTTTAAGGCAATGGGACCCGATATCACTTTAATTGTTCACACTAGTCATGAAAGTTTTTACTGTGCTTAATAAAAAGAATATTAAAGAGGCTGAGGGTTCTAAGCCATTAGTGGAGAAAGTGAAAGCTAAGGTCAGTGATTTGAGAAACTAGGCACTTTCTTGGGAAATTGCAACTCATTGCTTCTATTCAATCTGCAATGCAAATATATTAGGCTTCAGGTTTTCTACTTCCTAAGACTGTCATAAGAGAAATTAACAAGTTGTTAAAAGGATTTTTATGGTGCGCCAAGAGGATTTGACCAAAGGGAAAGCAAAAGTGTCATGGGATATTATTTGTAAGCCTAAATATCAGGGTGGGTTAGGATTAAAGAACTTGCAAATCTGGAATGAAGTTTTAATAATGAAACATCTTTGGAATGTGGTTGCTAAAAAGAATACCCTATGGGTTAAGTGGATCAATCTGGAAAAGCTATAAGGGAGAAACATTTGGGAAATACTATCTGAGAGTAATAGTAGTATTGGATGGAAAGATTTGTTGAACATAAGAGAGAAAATAAAACATGGGTATATATTCTGTAAGTTGGGTAATGGTAAGTGATGTGATCAAATAAGTAATATATTTATGTATTATTTATTCCATGTATATTGCTCGTTTATTATACTTTTACATGAGAATCGTTACTTAATTGCTTATGTGTGTGATTTCAGTCATTATTGAGCAATATTAGAAAAGACACGTAAAACGACGGAACTTGAAGCTAAATTGGAAGAAATGCACAAGTCTAGCAAGAGCATTCGGCGTATCCACATTCTAGTGACACGCCGTATAAATTACTTATAAGAATTCATGAAGAATCGTAATCAGACGAATATGACGTATTTTACTCTGACAATACGCCATATATAGGCCCTTCCAGTCAAAGCCCAAGTCAACTGAAGAAGAATACGATGTATGAAACTCTAGTCATACGCCGTACAGAAGATCTTATCCCCAGTCCAATGAAGTCACGAATTGAAGGTATACGGCGTATTAAAATCTGGCAATACGTCGTATTTACAAACAATCCAAGGTCCATTTTCCGACACTCTTCCATATGCCTATTGTTGATAAGAATTTAAACTCGAAGAGAGCTTTTGGGTTCATTATAGCATTATCGATGCCAAACTTTATTGATATATGCAACACATATTTTTAAACCATGGGTATCGCCACTGTTTTGCGAATAAAATACCTACATAGTTTGTTCATGAACCTGTGATTAGTTTCCATAGCAGATGACGTGGGTATTTCAACATCATTAATTGTTGTTACTTTCAGGCTGATTATTTTCACGAACACGAAAGTTAACTTTTTCTTACCCGAATCAACGTTTACCTAGTTCGCGTGTTACCTAAGAACATCACTTTGCACACACTGGGTGCAAACCGGCCATAACATGCTCGTATGATCCCATAACAGATGACATGGTTGTTTTTGTAGTTTGTACTCGTTTATAGTCTCCATTGCAGCCGAAATCTGATTCTGCAATGTCTATACACTTTTCAAATATTTTTGGCGGCCCCAAAACCGCTAACACCTATACCAACATCAATCCCAAGCACGTGAGATCGCTTGTTCTCCATTAGAGTCTCCAAACCAGAATCTGCAGCCTCTAGATTACTTGTCTAATTATAAAAAAATCAGGAATCTATTTGGTTGTACAGGTGCTCTTGGCACATCATTTTTTTTTTTAAATTTTTTGGACATAGCATGCTTATAAATATTAGAGTAAGAAGGAAACTTTGTTAGTGTATACTTTTTAAACCATCACTGTTTGAACTTATTGATACAAATGAAAAGAGATCAAAAGTCTAATAAAAACTCCATTCATTGATGATTCATTAGTGAAATTATGTCAAGCAAATATATCCTTACTAGTGATGAGACCATATATGAGAACAAATTTTGCAATTACTATATAAACCTAAAATAATTGATTTAGTTGCCCTCATATAGCAATATTCTTGGTTACGTAAGCAATTTTGGTAAGTTCTTGAGTATCCAAAAGCAATGAATCAAAGTTTAGTGACATAATATCATGAGAATATAAAACTTGCATGTGCAAAAACCTTAAAACAAAAAACAAAAAACGGAGGGATCCAACCTGTTAAACTTTACTAGGTTATATATTCGCCCATGGTTTCTGTGTATATACTACAAGATGCATGCATATTTTTTTATTTTTTTAAATGGCTGATGCATGCATATAAACATTCAAGTTGCATCCTTAAATTCAATCTTCTCTTTTTTGCAACTTGCAATTAATCTGTTACAACTTACAAATAAACAAATTCATTCTGCTCAATTATTTCTTGCCATGTCTCTTTGTCCTAAAAGCAAAGCTTTCAAGGCACAACCAATAATGCATAGTACTAACAACCCTCAACGTGAAACATTCCATAAATTCTTCGAACGTTGGATCTGCGAACAGAATTCATACTTGGAAGAGCTTGTATCCGCTGCTAGGAGCCACGACACTAATGAAAACGACGACTCGGTTTTAGTTCCATTAATAGAAAGAGTTGTACGACATTACGAGCAATATTACCAAGCTAAATCCAAATGGGAAGAAAAAGATGCAATTTCTATGCTTACTCCTACATGGAGAAGCAAGTTAGAGGACGCGTTTCTATGGATTGGAGGGTGGCGTCCCACGTTAGCTATTCATTTGCTGTATTCAAAATCAGGTATTCAGTTTGAGGCAAAAATCGGAGATCTCATTCGTGGATTAACCACTGGAGATCTAGGTGATCTTGGACATGGTCAGATAGCACAAATAGATGAGTTGCAAAAGAAAACCATTCACAAGGAACGAGTTTTAAGTGAAAAAATGGCGAAACAGCAAGAAACTATTGCGGATAAGTCCATGGTCGAGCTTTCAAACGCGGTTTCAGAAATGATTAGGAATGAGAATGGTGGCGTTGGCAATAATGAGGTCAATGAAGAAAAGATTGAATCAACGTTGGACTCGAAGAAGGATGGTTTGGAGGAATTGTTACATATGGCGGATGCTTTGAGATTGGAGACGTTGAAGGCCGTTATTGAAATATTGACGCCGATACAGACAGTGTACTTTTTGATCGCTGCAGCCGAGCTTCATCTAAGGCTTCATGATTGGGGAATGAAAAGGGATGTCAACGGAGCGGAAAATGTTACAGGTGGGGTTCGTAACCACCCTAGTGGTTTTCAAGTTCCTGCATGAATGTCATGATTATTTAATCAGAATCACGCGTTACTAGTATGCATAAGGAAGATATAGCATTACTCGACTATATGTTATTCCAATTCCTACTGGTACTTATCTTTTTTTCGTGCTTTATGTTAAATGAAAAATAGGGTCATTAAAAATTCTAGGAAATTAAAGATTGCTGTTTACGTCGTATGAACGGTGCATCGGATAGATTTTGTTCTATTTTTTATTCGTTCAACGACGAAAAAGTGGTCCTGTGGCACTTTATGAATCTTTTATTGAATCAGTGAAATTTATATTATACTACTATTGTGTTCATTTTGAGCAACTTGAATGCTGATAGTCTTTAAATCATATTATTATACTGGTTATTTATACAAAATTGACTCATCTTGTACCCTATATATCCATCATCATCCATGCATATTGTCATAGCTCAAATCATTTGTTTGTTTATGGATATATTTAATATGTGTATGACCGGATTTAAACTCAAGACCACGAGATTTCACACTTTACGTATGAGACTCGATATTTAAATAATTAATATAAAATATTATGTTTAATTATTAAATTCACAATAAGGGACTTAACGAGCGATAAATACTTATCGGAAGTGACTATTGGTCGTTAAATGTCAATGGGATATATGAAGAAAAGTTAACAAGCTAAGAGAAGGTTTTAGGAACCCTGTTTTGGGCTTATTTTTGACCGAAACTATGGTATCCCACATCGGAAACCATAGTAATCTTGACATCTACCATAAGGCTATAAATACATCCTCATGTATTCATCCTTTGGTACACTAGATTTCAATAGAAGGCCAAACTTCTTCTTTCTTCCTTCTTGTTCTTAGGTCGACGAGTAAAACCCCATGTAAGGGATTTGCGAGTGACCTTGAGCATAACAAAGGTGTTTGGTTAATCTATTGTGATCAAGAACTACCATTCGCATCAAATCGCTAATAGTACGTGTGTACAAGAACGTGGTGTACACACTATTGTTACATCAATTGGTTTGAATTAAAAAACGGTAAGGGTCAATTCGTTAAACCACATAAACCCTAATTAGGGTTCTTGATTGAAGAATTTCTTGCAATTTGGAAAAGGTATGTTTACGCTTTATTTTTCGGTTAATTAATTTACTATTATATGAAGTCTTCCGCTGTGTACTTTGTGGTGTCATACATGTTATTATTATATATCATGTTTCTTTACCTCAACAGTTATATATCATGTTTAGATCTTGAAAGATTAAATTACAAAATACATAATCTTTTAAAATGCACTAGCAAATATCATGATGAGGCTAAACGTGTAAATGATAGACCTTAATATGATGGAATTGTCATTCATAGATCCGTAAGGATATCTCAGATATTTAATATGCTGAGGAATATGAGTAACAGGATCATGGTAAGCCTGTTAATCATAATGATGAATTTACCAAATGTTGAATTGTGGTAAATCAATCATACTATGAATGTAGAGATGTTGTCCATAAAGATAATCAACTTTAGATAATTGGTTTATCTTAATGAGTTTTTTCAAAGAATGGAAACCCTAGTAGTTTAAATCTTTGAGTAGAAATCATGTGGACAATATTGTACACGTATTTAATGCATGTCTAGTGATAATAATATTAATCATACTTAAGCAATTAACTATGATTGAATATTCTTTTCTAGATAAATTAAATAGAAGTATAAAGATTATAATTGTCATACTTGGTTTCATTGATATGAAAATTTGACTATGAATATCAAAACTCTTTGTTGTGGAATTACTTTTGCGAGGACGATAAGTAATACAAAGTAGTTTTATGAATTCAAATAATCTTTGAATATGTACAAACTGCAAGAATTTATGAATGGATATATGCATGCATCTAGGAGATGACTCTTATGTTTAATATTAAATTCATGTTTTGATTTAATAATTAAAATAAGATAGCTCATAAGTATTCCTAAAAGCTAGTGGGAGTATTATTTTCTTAAATCTTATATGTTGTATGGGCAACTACATTCCACCTAAATTAAATTTTAGTTGGGAATGAAAATTCGTTTGTAAGATTTGGAAATAAGACATACAACCTTGGAATATATGTTGTTTATTATAAACATATGCGATAAATAAATGAGTCTAATAGAACATGATGAATACATAGCTTTGACAAGATAGAATATGAATGAGATCTTAAAGTCTAACTTGAAGATTCATCATGAACATCATGTTGTATATAAGGTTGTTGTATCATGCTTGATTACAAGATGATTTAACAACATTGTAATATTTATGTTTAGATTTAGAATTGCATTCCTCAGCCTGGAGTTGCTCCCAGATTCTATACAACAATTGTTGTGTAATTGTCGTAGTCAACAAACTTGAGGTTTGGATGACACCAAACAAATAAAAATTCAAAATTTACGGATGTTTGAAAGAGCATATTGTTGGTTGTACACAATGATGCTATTATAATTGACATGACACTCAATTCTAGTCATGGTATCCTTGGTGATGACCATGTTGACTAGTTATGCTCAACTAAGAGCATAGTTGCATTATACATTAAAGAATAAAGAATACTTTAATCTTTAAAAGTTTTGAAAGATGATTGTCATAAAAAGGTGGTTCAGGTTGTCACACACCTTGTGGAATGTTATGACAATATTAAGATCAAAGTTATTAAATTCACTTATTGAATTCTTGAAATAAGTTTTCTCAAAATTCCTATAGATCAAAGTTAGTTGAAATTATACCTTGTCAACAAGTATGATTATCATGACTTGAAGCAAAAATTCATTAACTAAGAATTATCATGCATTGATCTATTTAGTATTTGGATAAAGAATGTTAAACAATTATTATTTATAATGAATTAAAGTATTTTATACGTTTAATTTCATTTATAATATTGTGTCCTGTATTTGCATGTTTAAATCCTTGAATAACTTAAGTTATTCTAAATAGTCCATTGTCGATCAATAAAATGGGAATGATATTGAATTAAGACAAATCTGAGTATTAGTTATAATATATTTGAAAGTATATTGATGTGTAGCATGACTAATTTCAGATGATATTCAATGGATTGAGTATAGGACTTATCCCAACCACATGATGGTACTTTATGGATCTTAGTCATTAAGTACATCATGAATATTTATCCTCTGACTTTAGATACCAGAGAAATGTCATGGATGTAGTGCATTTCTGTGAAGCAATCTAACGCTATACGTAACTGGTAGTTATAAGGGTTGTTTTCAGAAGTGTTGCGAAATTTATGAATTTTACTCGTAGTCAAAACGGGATTTGTTTCCTTCAAATTTATTTTGAAGTATAATACTGTTGGGCCCCTCGTAGGGTTGTCAAGAGGTTTGTATGGCCATGCCCAAGGTCTTCTGGAATATGTTCAGAAGAATTGGTAATCTTGATCAATCATATAAAGCGAGAAACAAAATAGTTAATTAAGAAATAAGTGAGATCCAGGAAACCATACTCGAGTTGTTCTGGGGTCACTGGCGTGTTGCTAGATGCTAACCAATTTCATTACGCATACTAAGATATATCCAAGTGGGAGCTGTTGGTTTATGGATATATTTAATATGTGTATGACCGGATTCGAACTCGAGACCACGGGATTGCACACTTTACGAATGAGACTCGATGTTTAAATAATTAATATAAAATATTATGTTTAATTATTAAATTCACAATAAACGAATTAACGAGCGATAAGTACTTATCGGAAGTGACTATCGGTCGTTAAATGTCAACGGGATATGAATAAAAGTTAACAAGCCAAGAGAAGGTTTTAGGAACCCTCTTTTGCGCTTGTTTTTTGCCGAAACTATGGAATCCCACATCGGAAACCATAGTAATCTTGACATCTACCATAAGGCTATAAATACATCCTCATGTATTCATCCTTTGGTATACTAGATTTCAATAGAAGGCCAAACTTCTTCTTTCTTCCTTCTTGTTCTTAGGTCGACGAGTAAAACCCCATGTAAGGGATTTGCGAGTGACGTTGAGCATAACAAAGGTGTTTGGTTAATCTATTGTGATCAAGAACTAGCATTCGCATCGAATCGCTAATAGTACGTGTGTACAAGAACGTGGTGTACACACTATTGTTACATCAATTGGCTTGAATTGAAAAACGGTAAGGGTCAATTCGTTAAACCACATAAACCCTAATTAGGGTTCTTGATTGAAGAAGTTCTTGCAATTTGGAAAAGGTATGTTTACGCTTTATTTTTCGGTTAATTAATTTACTATTATATGAAGTCTTCCGCTGTGTACTCTGTGGTGTCATACATGTTATTATTATATATCATGTTTCTTTACCTCAACAGCATTGTCAAGTCTTCAAAGCCAAAATTGGTCATGAACACGATCTAGATCGATCGTATGGATAAAGCTCCACCCTGGAAGCTCGATTTCTAAAATGTTCGGTTAGGAGTGTATGTAGTCCTTTTCAGAATAGCTTGGCTTTGCCCGATCAAAGAAGCATAGTTTTTTTTTTTGTAACAAGTATGTATTGTTCATAACATCTTTTTTGGTCCGATTATACCTTTTACTTTTTTAGTATCGATCTCGTGGTTTATATAATGACATATATATTACACATCCTTACAACTATATAACGACTATTTTCTTGAAAAAAGGGTAGAAAACATAAAAATACCGTATTAATTTTGGATTAAGTAGTTGTTTGAATTGTTCTATTACTTCCTGATCATGCTAGCTGGTAAACACTTTCTCCTATTCATGTATTTTCATCAGTTTTGAAGTTTCTGAACCTTTTATAATTTTTTTTGTTCTTGTATAGTAAATCAAATACTTTTACTATGTTATTTTGATTTTCCTATTTTATTACAATAAAGGAACTGAGAAATTATGAAAACCATCTTATATTTTTCTAAGAGATAGACATGTGCATTAAAGTCATGTTTGCCAAAAACATTATGCCATACTTGAACAGGTTCAGATATTTAAGTGCAACCCACAAAAACACATGATACCAATCCGGGTTTAGAAAGGGACCTCAACTCTGATCCATTCTTCGGAATCAGATGGTGGGTTTGTTGGGATTTAGAAAACTAATAACCATTATCACCACGAGTACGCAACAGATAGATCTAGTTTGATGATTATGAATTAACACATAAAACCGTATAAAGTACTAACCTTTAATACTCGAATTACTAAGACGAGTATTGTTCTTGAATCTACTTGAATCGAAACACAATATCAAATATTATGAGTTGATCTCTCTTGTAGCATACACTACACGTTAAAGCAAGGACGTTAGGATGCTAGTACTTGCTTCACGATTGAACAAACGAGGCTACTTGGCTTTGTTCTTGAATTGGTGATCGAAACCCTAAAGATCTACGGTATGGAAAACTAGAAAGGTGATTGAATAGTTTTTCCAATTTAAATTTGTTTTCTTTTGAATCTTTGATATGAAGTATAGTTATAGACAAACAAATAATAATGTAAATGCAAGATATAAACTAAAGTAAAGATAGAACGATCAAACCACGACACGAGGATTTATAGTGGTTCGGCCTACAAGGATTTCTTTTCCTTGCCCTACTCCACTTCCCGAGTATCCAACCCGAGAGTATCCTTTCACTGTCAACAAACTCCCTTATCCGGCAGAGAAAACCTTAAACGTCTCTTATACACTATTTTTGAAACTAAGCTAAATGTCGAGTTCTTTCTCGGGTACAATTACTCCCGTCACACTGCACATTTTGAGGACTAAAATACTAACCAATCACACTAGAAGGTTTATGGTGGTTTGATACAATGATGGTGTATAATGATGAACAATATACAATACAACGTACAATGTAAAGACTAGTAACAAAACTTGAATCTTTGTAGACTTGAATGATGATGATGATCTCTTTGCTAATAAGATGGTTCAGGTAGAATCACTAAAATGAATATGTAAGTATGTGGGAATAACTATAAACTGAGTATGAAATAAGTGAGAGAATATACATGTTTGTTTATGCAAAGGATGAGTTTAAGTGAGATCAAATGGCCGCTATTTATAGCCATTTAGTCTGTCACACCAGCGGATCCGGTGATACCTTTTGAAGGGTACGGCCCGTTGTACCAAAGGGTACCGCCGAGTACTGACAGGAAAATCTCTCATGGATCTTGTGTAAAAATATTTCCAAAATCTAAACAAAATCAACCTAGGATCTTTCCATATCTGAAAATATCTTTTGATGTGACTAATCACGAAAGTTAACTCTAACTTTATGTCATGGGGGTAAATAACCATTTTGATTTACTTTAAAAAGATAGTAAACGTGTATATTAAAAATGTAAGTATACCTTGTAAAATAAAGGGTGGTTATTAGCACGAAAAGTCATCATACTTGCCATTTTTTGTCATTGTGTGTAGCGTCTTTTTTTTTCAACTTAACACCAACCTTTTGAATTCGTGATATTGTGTGTATCCAGTTTGGCATCGTTAGTCCTTTATAATAACGACCGTTATTAAATAACTTAAAATTTCGTTATCTTACGTTTTCATACATTTTCTTCCGTTTTCATACATTTTCTTACGTTTTCATCCGTTTCTATACATTTTCGTCCATTTTTGTACGTTTTCATCCGTTTTCGTCTGTTTTTGAATGTTTTCATTCTTTTTATACGTTTTCATCCATTTTTGTCTGTTTTTATACATTTACACATGATTTCTTACATTTTTGTCCGTTTTTATAAAAACATATAAAAACGGACAAAGATGCAAGAAATCATGCAAAAATGTATAAAACAGACAAAAACGGATGAAAACGTATGAAAACGGACAAAAACTTATAGAACGGATAACGTATAAAACGGACGAAAACATATAAAAACAGATAAAAACGTAAGAAAGCGTATAAAACGGATAAAAACGTATGCAATGTAAGAAAACATATAAAAACGAACGAAAATGTATAAAAACGGACAAAAACGTAAGAAACAGGTGAAAACGTATAAAAATGGACAAAACGGATGAAAACGTATAAAAACATATAAAAACGGGCGAAAACATATAAAAACGTAAGAAAACGGAAGAAAACTTATAAAAACGGATGAAAACGTAAAAAAACGGACGAAAACATATAAAACGTACATAGACGGACGAAAAAATATAAAAACAGATAAAAACGTAAGAAAGCGAACGAAAACGTATAAAAATGGACAAAAAAATATGAAAACGTATGAAAACGTAAGATAACGAAATTTTAAGTTATTTACTAATAGCCGTTAGTATAAAGGACTAACGATGCCAAAATGGATACACATAATAACACGAATTCAAAAGGTTGGTGTCAAGTTAGAAAAAAGGACGCTACACACAATGACAAAAAGTGACAAGTATGATGACTTTTCGTGCTAATAACCCTAAAATAAAATATCTACTTAATTATTTTGTCAAAATAAAAATATATTTTGTCAAGTTTAAGTAAACTATAATGTTTGTATGAGAAAAGTGATTAGTTTACTTGTACACATAAAAGTATATATTTATTAGTAGGCATTTTACGAAATATGCATTCGTATAAAATACTTGTAAATAGAAGTTGTGTTCATTTGATCATTACCAGAATATTATGTATCGATTTATTCATACTTTAGTGATATAAATGGTAAGTTGAAATTATAGTTTGCGTAAATTAAGTTTATAATTGTCATTAACAAAATTTAGAAAAACGTAAAACATAAATAACATTTTAATGTGATCTTTGTATTAACATAGGGGTTTCCGGTCGTTTGTAATCACAAGGAGAGGGGATCAATTTTTGTTAAAGTTTTAAGGATTTCAAGTATTAGTAAATAATGAACCAAAGGGTTATTATATACTAAAAACCTATCTTGCACTCCAAGTCAAACACAAACACCACCCCTTTTTACCTATCCAGCCGACCCAACCCATCATGGGTTTCTTGGGCTTGTTTTGGGATTTTACTAATATTAACATGTCCATTACACTTGAATTAGTTAGCACGTTTAGTTAATAACTAGTCTTACGGTTAACTAACAACCGTTAAATCATTTCGTGAAGCATTGCTTAATATAATTAATACATCTAATATATTAATTACATTAACTAAAACGTTCTCTCAGTGTATACGTGTGTGCCCCCAATAGGCTCACGTATTCCCGGCCATATAGTTAAGGATTTGACTAGAGCAAAACCAATAGCTCCCACTTGCGATCATCACAATCAGAGTAACTCATACTAACAATTGAAAGCGTCTAGCAACACTCCATTGCTCTCAGAAATACCTGAGTGTGGATGCGTAAAACAACTCAGTTAAATGGTTTATAAATACGGATCCTTTTATTTCAGATACTTGTTAAACTATGGTTATGGATCTAGATCATTCCATATTGTTTAACATATTTTGTTTCTCATTTTAGAAATTAATCAGGATTACCAAACATAAAAAAGCATCATCTTGATTTACACTTTGAGCACGACCATGCAAACATCTGATTAATTCAGCGAAGGGCTTAGTAATATCACACTCCAGAAGACAAGTGGAGAAACAATTTCTATCTTGACTACACGTATCTTTAACATGCTTCACATCACTTCCGAGAATAGCCTTTATAACTACCTTATTTAGGACAACGCTTAAGTATAGTCAAAAAGAGATATCCACACATGCAAGACCTTTTGCATCTCAAGTTCGAGGACGAGTACAAATAACCACTTGCAATATATCACTTAATGACGCCGATCCATATAGTGATAAATTAAAGTTTTTGAGAAGTCCAATATCCATAACACGTGGATAACATGTGAGTTTGGCGGACACTTCCTTAGTATTCAAAGAATATAACCAATCTCTCACATTTTTCTTAATTCAACTATACTCCCGTATCGTTAAGTGACAACGGAAAATTTTAAAGTAATATATTTCTCAATGATTAAACATACAAATAAGGTCACAGTTAATATATGAATGAAAAACTTCCATACTGCGTATATTAGTTCATCAAAATAAAAATGTTTGGAATATCCCAATATCCAAATATTAAAAATAAAACAGATTTACATAAGACTTTTAGTTGGAGGAAGTCCAATACTACTAGCACGTTCAATATGCTTGATCAAAGGCAATGCCTTAGTAAACGGATCAGCTACGTTGTCATCTGTGTAAACTTTGATAATTCTGATGTCACCTTCATCAATTACTTCTCGAAGATAGTGAACCTTTCTTCGGTAATGTTTGACACCTTTCTGAGCTCCAGGCTCGTTGGCGAGGATTATTGTGCTAGTATTGTCGAAGTTCATCTCCACAGGTTCTTTATTAGTGGGGATAACTCCAAGCCCATCAATAAACTTCCTTATCCAAATTGCTTCCATTGCAGCTTCTGAAGCAACTATGTATTCAGCTTCTGTAGAAGACATAATAGTAGTGTTATGCTTGGAGCTCTTCAAGTCTACAACACCTCCGTTTAAAACGAAAACGTATCTGGTCTGAGACTTTATGTCATCATTGTCGGTTTCGTATCCAGCGTTAGTGTAACAGGTAACTCTGAGCACCATCGAGATTTCCTCCATAAATAAGAAACATGTCCTTAGTATTCCTGATATACTTCAGAAAGTTCTTCACAACAGTCCAGTGACTTCACTTTGATTGACTTGAAATCGACTTGTCATGTTTAGAGCGAACGCAACGTCGGTTCTTGTGCACCTCACCACATACATGATAGATCCTACAACCAAAGCATAAAGAATTCTCCGTATGCATTCCACCTCAGTAGGTGTAGAGGATACATAAGACTTGCTCAACTCTAATTTTACTTGCATTGGGATACTTCCACGCTTGGAATTCTCCATATTAAATATTTTCAAGATTTTCTCAATGTATGCACTTTGACAAAGTCCAATTAACCGCTTAGATCTATCTCTGTAGAACTTGATTCCAAGGATATGCAGATTCTCTTAAATATTTCATAGCAAAACAATTTCTAAGATAGACTTTAATAGCTTGTAACATTGGAATATTATTTCCCATAATCAATATGTCATCGACATATAATGTTAGAACTTATGCACGCCATCTTCTATAAGTTCTAAGGACCGTTTTGGACTCTAGGTTGTTTAGACCTTGATCTAGGATAAGCAATAAGCATGAATAACAATGATAAACATATAAAGAACACAACAGAATAATCAAACTATCATTGTTATTATTAATGGTTCTTCGTCATCATCTCTAACACTACTACAAACACTAACAACCTCAAATTCTATTCGATCACAATAGAACGTGTTACCACCTGTAACAGGGATCAAGGATTTGACATTGAGACTGAACAAAACATAAATAACCATACCCTAGGTGTTTTCCCTCTAACGCCTGTACACACACACACTGTTACTGGTGCTCACATATTGACACACATTAAACCTAAGTCCCATGTCCTCTTTATATACTAGAGGATTAGGGTTACAAATGACTACAAAGGACTAAACAAAAGTTCTTCTTTAACAAGTAAGTCCCTTGTGTTTCATTCTTCGTCATTTGAAGATTTCTTTCTTTGTCTTCTTAAGTCCTTCATCTTTCACATGTTTTGTTTTATCAACTCAAATATAATTCCCAACAATCTTCCCCTAGTTGATAATGACAAAACCAAATAAGCATGAATTTCCCCTGAAGTTAACATATCATGAAAGATAAATGAACTTCCCCTTAAACATGCAATCACCAAGGATCTTCAAGTTGCAAACTGTCTTTGTCGCCTTTCTTCCCCTTTTTGTCATAATCTACTAGGAGAACCACGAATATAAGAAACTTTGATCTTGACCATCACAAATCAATACCATACTTCCAATCCAGCCATCCAATGTCTCAAATTGCCCTCCATGAAGTTTTCCACAACTAAAAATGAACTTAAGACACTAGATACTTAAACCAAAAGTAGTAATAATGAATTATAAGAGTAAAAATATTCCCCTCATATGATGCATGTAGATGGTTAAACATTTAACAATAAGCTTCCCTTGAAACCCATATGTTAACCATCTTCTTGATTTTTCAAATCGGTAGGCTCCATATAATGATCACTAATGAAGAAAACTAATTATTACCAACTTGATGCTGAAGTAGAACACCCCAAACTCACGTCTTATGTCTTGTACTAACCACGTGACTCTAACCGTATACTCAAACATGATGTATAGGGAGACCGTAATCTCCTGACAATAATCATCATCTTTAATGAGACACTGAGCACAATAACGTAACTCTTTCAAGTGATAGCAAAATCATCTTGCCAGACTTTGTCAATTCTTCGTCACAATATGAATGCACAAACAAGTTACCTCCTGCTAAAAGGTATGATAAAATACGCATCCAAGTAGTTCCACTTCATCGTCAAATAGGTGATAAAAACCTTTCTTCGTAATCAATTATGCAAATAAGAACGAGCCATTAGAAAACCTGTTAAGAATCAAATAAACCAAAGATACCAGATCTTTCAAAGTATGTGTGTCATCCGAGTTCCAATCCACGTTCTGTCCAAGATCCAAAAATATGTTCTGTACGAAATCGAACAAGACTAGCAGACTAACATAAAACTCTTGTGTGTGTATTTTTCAAAACTCCATATCAAGCTGAGAATCAAATCCATGTGTGTGTTACCCGACATCTTGCAAACCAAATCCATAGACTGACTATAGTGGACGCATGAAAAATCAACCTATTTAATTCCACATCATCATCCCATAATAATTTACCTTGTACTTGATAAACCACATAACAAATCTCATCGTTAAGAAATAAACCTGCCCCACACAACCTTGAAACGAATCTAGATAAAAACCCCATAATCGCTTATCCAAATTATGACCCATGATAGATACCAGATTATTGTATTGAATAAACAATTAAGTAGCGAACATATCATCACCGACCCATGTGAAAGAAGTGTATAATTCATGTACTAATTATAATATCAATATGCATATGCGAATTTATATACTACCGTTCCATGTCAAACTATAGCCAATCATAACCTTCGAACATAAAAGCAGTATCAAAATTCCAATGGTAGTAGTACAAAAGGTTTTATGAAGGCAATACTAACTGCTGTTGAATATACGGGAAACAGTACTAACTGTAGAACGAATATAAGGAGCAGTACCATTACCTTAGCAGTACATAACGAGAATCTAGAAGCAGTATGAACTTGTTCCTTCCTCCTTGGCAGTATTAATAAGAATGTATGATCAGTACTAACTCGCGACCACTATAAACAAATAGCATGAGTAGCAACAGATACAAGCACATAAAGGCAGCAGTAGTTACATATGGCAGCAGATACCATGAGAAGCAGTACTTTGGTTATGAACAAACAACATCATAGCTTCCCCTAGGGTTTCATGACTTAGAACAGTAGCAATCCTAGGGTTTTCAATAAACCCTAACAAAACCAATCACCTTTTATAAACCCTAATAACTCGATCTACTGAAAGAAACTTTTATATCAAATACACTATTGTCCAAGTTGTTGTTTGCTGACAAGATTAGATCATGAATGAAGTATAATAGTGATTTAAAATTGAGTTCCATAAGATCAAAAACCAGAATATACGATATTTAGAGAAACCCTAAATTCGTTTTTCTTTGAAACCCTTAGAACCGATTTGCTGCTTCCTCCATGAATTTTAGAGCATCAAAAGAATTAAAAGATATATTAGGGTTCATTATCAGTTAAAATCTGATTCACCATGACTACACTCTTTTGACCATGAAAAATAATTGTAATGCACCAAGAAACCCTAAAATTTGAAAATTATACCTCCTTCTGCAGCAGTTTTCACTACTAAATAACTTACGATCCAGACCTCAAATTAAAGATCCCTCCGGTGAAAAGTTACTTGGATATACTAAGAAGCTCCAGAAAAAGTTTCGTTACGATCCAACGGTTAACGAAAGAGTTATCGCTGTTTGAAAATAGCCCTGCAGAGAAGTTACGAAACTTTTTTCAGTTTCAAATTTTTACCTTTTTCTTTGAAAAACCTTGTAGATCCCTATACCACCTGTTAGAACTTATGTACGCCATCTTCTATAAGTTCTTAGGACTGTTTTGGACTCCAGGTTGTTTAGACCTTGATCTAGGATAAGCAATAAGCATGAATAACAATGATAAACATATAAAGAATGTTAATACAAATAAACCGTAAAAACGTTTATTAATATTTAGCGATCTCTTTGTGTTTTGTTGATAACAAATATAATGTTACATAAGTAAAAATTATAAGGATACATGTTATTTTTGAAAAGCATTTACATATAGTCATTTAATACAAATTGTTGTAATAAATCATTTGTTGTAATAGTTTATTAGGATGGGTAAAAACCACAACCCATGGAGCATATCCATGACCCATGGTATCAACCCATGATCCATTTACTAGATGCATTGCATCTATTAGATACATTGTATCTAAATAAATAACCATGGACCAACCCATAACCCATGACCCATGACCCATAACCCAAAAATCCATGGGCAAAGAGGAGCGTCCCACGGATCCCTGGTGTTACACTAGACAGATCCCTTAAGCAAGGGATCTGTGGGATCCGTGCAACAGTGGCAAGATTTTGCCTATAAATAAAGAGCCATTTCTTCATTTTTACTTACCTCCTCTTCTTACTAACTCTCTCATATTATGAGCTCCAACTCTCTACCTTGGAAGGTAGAGAGTATTTATAGTCCTTACATAAAACGCCACCTACGGGTTGTGGATCAGGCATACAGTGGGTAAAGACCAGTTCGTCCTCCACGGTGTTACTTAAACTAAATACTACTTAACTTATAATAATCTACGACTACGAGCTTTCTAACGTATACTTGAGGTGACCGACTCTTCAATAACTGGATTTACTAAATCCTAAAAATCTCCCCCTAAGGGAGGTCACCTCAAACACACATTAAAATTACATTGAATACAAACAAATATTACATTATAAATTGTTCTTGCATTCTTGATGTAGTACTTTGCTCTGAAGCTCGTAGTCATTGATTCTTCACATTGCATGTTTGGTTAATCCAAGTGGAGGTCTTTTACTGACCCACGTGATAATGAGTTTTGAGCCAGTTTTGAGCCAGTTTTGAGATCATCAGCTAACATCAATCTCTGAATCGTCCATTGTGGTGTTGGTATTATGTGATGTTGTGACATACGTACCGACATGCTCACATTCTGGATCATGATATATTCTCATCAGAGTAGCAGAAGCTTTCGTTGATTCATGATATTGGCAGCAGCGTAGCAGAAGCATGGAGTGAAAATATCAGAGTCATTGATGCACTTATCATGATTTCTTTAGAAATGAATGTATTGTGTAAGCATGCGGCTATGGATTGACCGCTTTATTCTGATCAGCTGCAAATGTCGGGCGTACCTGCATACAACAGTTAGCAATAAAGTGCACGAAAGTGTCTTTGATCACTTTCGTTGAATTGAGGTACATGGCCCACGGTTCCCCGTTGATCAGTACAAGTACTGCCTGTGATCAGGTATAATTCAGAAGAATTTCCTTGACAGGGTTTCGCAGCTGCTCTAGCTGTTCTCAAACCGGAACGTCTCAAAGAAGACAACACGAAGTGAGTGAACCAGCGAATTGAGATTCACTGATTGATAAAAAGAGATTTGAAAAACAATCGTGTATCGCTCAATAGAAATTGTTTTTGCAATACAACGAGGGTTTTAATGAAAATCAATTATCAATCATAAACACCTTTTATTTTGAAATATTTGTACACAGTCGATGTGCTAAAGAAAAGAGTTTTTAAGCACAATGACCGGTTTTTCAAAGGTATCCGTCAATCCATAACCTGAACCAGGATTGATTCAAAATATTGAATCGCCCCATTGTTTCTGTTCAGTTGTCACATGGTTGATCTATTGGATAGATCTCACATGCCACCCACCAGGAGCTTGTTTGATGTTGGCTCCAGAAGGCTTTCCATCTTCATTGTGAATATGTATGCATATCACTCAGATGTTCTGGCAATACCACAAGGATAATGCGTAGGACTCATAAGATTTAATCTCGCTTTCCACATTGTGTGAAATAGAGAGTCTTCATTGAAAGTGTCCTAATGAGATTTATAGATGATCTCGTGGCTCTAGACTCAATTGTGCATATTTGGATCCTATTTCGAAGACTAGGGAGAGGGTCTCCTTCTTCAATATCAACAATCTCTAAGAGAAAGTCGATAGATAATGTCGGTTCCCCGTGAGAATGAAACAAGTCCTTTTAAGAGGAACTTGAGTGGTTTGGGAAGTTGAAGTGTAGTGCGTCACTGGGTCCATGACGTCTTGTCTTCAATACCGATGTTACCTTGGTAACCACCAGTAGCATATGAATTGAACCCAGTATCTGCCCTAAGGTTGAATAATTGGAGGGCTATTTATTTTCACCCTTTTCTCATTTAATTCTTTTTCATTCTTCAACCCCTTCAGTGCTTACCGAGACTTCATAACTAGAACCTTGTTGGGTTTATTCCAGTTCTAGCTCAATCTCAGTCCGCACTCTTCCCATATCTCACTTTTCTCCTTTTTTCAATATACCTAAGGACTTCTACACTACCTAGTGGATTGTCCCTGGGTAGATCCCTCCGGTTCTGGCGGATCATAGGAACAAATACCTAACCTTATCATCCTTATATCACCATACATAAAGTAAAGTTGGTCGGTCTATTTGGTATTGTTCATCTGCCATTGGAACCAATTGAAAACCAGTTTGAAAATCAATCCAGATACTTGTGATATATTATCAAAGCATTTTGTACCTGAATTATTTTTGATATTTTTAGAACAAGAGCTCCCCCTCAACATGTGCTTCATGTATTTGAAATCGTTTGGCACACGGAGACAAGAGGAAGAATTAACTTCTTTGCTTACCATTTTCTAAAAGATATCATCATCACTTCCCTGATTAAATCAAGTAGATAAAGCATATTGGGGAAGGATGAGGTTTTCAAAAGTTTGCTCCCCCTCAATATGTGCCTCGAGGTTTGAAAGACTTTTGCACATACTAGAGAGAACCTGCACTTAGAGACATATCAATCACGTTTCAATTCTTTGTGGTTTAAAAAGCTGCTCCCCCTTAACATGTGCATGGAAAATTTGAAATCGTTTGGCACATGTGGGAAGGAGAGCTTGTACATCCTTATAAAACCATTTACCGAATTATCAGATTAAATCCAATTTAAATCACAAATTCTCCCCCGATCACAATTATCAAATCATTTGAGATTTGTGATCTCTGTAGATTTAAATTGATTTTGAAAGCTTTTAAGGAGAATTGTGACTTGATTATGAAAACGTTTTAACTGATAAGGATCGGATTTTGAGACTTTAAACTCCATTGATTAAACATGCATGATTATCTTTTGAAAACAATTGTATGACAAAAAACCTTTTGATTTAATAGAAATCATTCTCCCCCTCAATCAATGACATAAGTTGTTGATTGAGAGATAGATATTTTTTGACAAACGATGAGACCAGATGATTTTCAAAAATAGAGTCTGAGTCATTTTTCAAAGCAATTGGGTTTCATAAGATAGTAAGTAATTGTTTATAGAATCAGAGCATGAGTTTTGAAAAACAAGAAAAAGCATGGCTCTGTTCTTTCTTTGAAAAGCAGGTTATTGCCTGAAATGACAATAAACCATTGTTTCACTTTCTCTCAATTTTTTTTTTAAACATTCGAACAACATCTAAAGTCCCGTGCCATTCTTTGAATGACATCACAAAGACAGTAGATATTATCGAATTGAGAAAAACATGACAAAATGACAATATTTTTTGAGAATTTTTGAATTTTCCAAATTTTTATGGATTTTTTAAAGTTTTATATTTTTCTCTTTGCTTTTTGTTGTTTTTATAATTTTGTATTTTGGTTTTTGAATAAATATATACAAGAGATAGATGAAGGAAAACCTTTTACTCCTCTTCTTCCTCTTGAAGACGTTTGAGTGTTTCCGGTTGTAGGCTCTTAAGACCAAGTCGTGGAAGGATAAACTCAAAACGTTCTCTAGGAAGAGCTTTGGTGAAGATGTCTGCTAACTGGTATTCAGTCCTCACAAAGTATAGTTCCACCACACCGTTTTCAACTTGCTCCCTGATGAAATGATGTCGAATGTCGATGTGCTTTGCTCTTGAGTGTTGTACGTTGTTGCATGAGAGAGCAATAGCACTTTTATTATCACAGTACAGAGGGATTTTGTTAAATTCAAAGCCATAGTCAGATAATTAGGATCTCATCCAAAGGATTTGAGCACAACAAGATGACATGGCTATGTATTCAGCCTCTGTAGAGGAAATAGAAGTACTCATTTGCTTCTTTGAAGACCAGCTCACAAGCTTATCACCCAAAAACTGAGCACCTCCAGACGTACTTCAACGTGTATCTTGACATCCTGCATGATCAGCATCTGCATAGGCTGTTAGTGACATACCGGTGTTCTTCGGGTACCAAAGTCCTATATTGATGGTTCCTTGGAGATACCGAAAGACCCGTTTAACCGCTTCAAGGTGCTTTTTGGTAGGCTTAGCCTGATATCTAGCACACATGCAAACAGGGATCCAATCATACTACGATATCTTGTGAGGTACATCAGGGATCCAATCATACTACGATATCTTGTTTGGTCTACCATAATCCCTGAGTGGTCCTCATCCAGTTTAGTACGCTCTATTATGGGAGTGTCAACAGGGTCACTAGAATCAAATCCAAATTTCTTTAAAATCTCATTTGCATATTTAGATTGATTTATAAAAATGCCTCAGGGACTTTGTGAAATTTGTAATCCCAAGAAAAATGACATTTGTCCCATCATTGACATTTGAAATTTAGAACCCATTTCATTTGAAAAATGGTCACACTCATTGGGGTCAGTCGAGGCAAAGATGATATCATCAACATATATTTAAACGTGAATTAAATGTTTGCCTGACTTCCTGGTGAACAATGTCGGATCAACTGCTCCTTTGCTGAATCCAGTAGACAGAAGAAACTTTGATAGCGTATCATACCATGCCCTTGGAGCTTGCTTTAAACCGTAAAGAGCCTTCTTCAAACGATAAACGTGAGTAGGATGCTCTGGATTCACAAAGCCTTCAGGTTGGCTGACGTATACGACTTCTTTAAGATCTCCATTAAGAAAAGCCGTCTTTACATCCATCTGATATACAACCATGTTCTTACTTGCAGCATTAGCCAAGAAGATTTTGATTGCCTCGATACGAGCAACTGGAGCAAATGATTCTTCAAAGTCAATACTCTCCTCTTGACGGTATCCTTTTGCAACCAATCGAGCCTTGTTCTTTAAAACATCACCATGCTCTTCAAGTTTTACTTTGAAGATCCACTTAAGAGCAATGATCATTGCACAATCTAGAGCAGGTACTAATTCCCATACATCTAGTCGATCAAACTCATGAATTTCTTCTTGCATGGCATTGAACCAGCTGTCTTCATTCATGGCAGTTTTCACGTCTTTTGGTTCGATCTTAGAGAGTACGGAATTGAAGAAGCACCATAAGGCATCGGTTGCAAGTTGTTTCCGTGTGGATACTGGACGAGAGAGGTTTCCAATGATGTTGTCTAATGGATGATCATGTGTCCATTTCCTAAGATGTTCATGTGGTTGTTGTTGAGGAACTGAAGTAGCAGAGTCTATATCTCCTGATGACGATGGTTCCGATGATGATTCAGGAGCAAATATGTTTTCAAAGGGTTCATCTTCTGGTGGAGCAAAAAGGTTTTCATTATCTGTAACAGCAGCACCATTTCCATTGTGTACACTCGATGATTGATGATTTGTTGATGAGACAGAGTGATCAGCAGCAGGCGCTTCTTGACTTGATGATATTGAGACTGAAGGGTTGACTTCATTCACAGGGATAGGAGCAGCCTCTGTTGATGGAATTGACATTTCATCAGCATTCGGTTCATAGTGTTCATCAAACATTGGATCAAACAATTTCTTTAAATCATCTTCTGATGGAGGTACATATGGAGTTGCTGGTGAGTGATTAGATACAAGAGTAGAACTGATAGGATTACTTGAGAAATGTTGAAATGCGGGTCCAGAAATGGATTGTCCTGGAGCCATTTGACCGGTCAGCTCATCGAACGTAACGTAAATTGTTTCCATGATATTTCGGGTTCTCTTGTTGTAGATTCGGTATCCTTTTCTGTTAGGTGCATAACCTACAATACTCCAATATCCGCCTTAGCTCTTAATTTACCTAAATCTTGACCATCATTTGTTGGATAGCACAAAGCACCAAACACACGAAGGTAGGAAAGATCAGGTTTTCGTTTATGGACAAGTTCATATGGATTTTTTCCATGAGAGGTGTGTATAAGGGAACGATTTTGGGTGTAACAAGCAGTGGCAATGGCTTCAGCCCATAGAAACATTGGAACATTTGAATAAATTAGCATTGTTCTTGCGGCTTCCAAAAGAGTTCGATTTCGTCTTTCAACTACACCGTTCTGTTGAGGAGTTCGTGGAACACTTCTTTGATGACTGATTCCAACACTTTCATAAAACTGAATTAAGTCTTTGTTAATGAACTCTGTGCCATTGTCAGTTCGAACAATTCTGACTGTATTTTTGAGTCAAACCTGAAGCTGTTTGATTAGTTTGATGATGACAGCTGGAGTTTCATCCTTTGTTCTCAAAAACTTTACCCAAGTAAATCGAGAGTAGTCATCAACAAATACTAGAATGTATTTCTTCCCATTTATCGTTTGCACTCTCATTGGGCCGCACAGATCCATATGAATTATATGAAGAACTTCCATTACAGAGTTTGTGGGTTTTGGTTTGTGGGCATATTTTGTGCTTTTTCCCAATTGGCAAGCTGAACAAAGATGATCTTTTTCATACTTTAATCTGGGTAATCCTCTTACTAAGTCTTTTCTGGAAAGATTGTTTATAGTACCAAAGTTCAGGTGATTGAGACGACGGTGCCATAGCCATGACTTAGTTTTGGAAGCCTTTGACAGCAAGCAGATGGGTGAAGATTTCATCATATCTTCGATAGAGATGGTGTATAGGTTTGAACCATGAGTTCCTCTGAGAAGTTCCACACCATCAAGTTCTCTAACAAAACAAGTATGCTTTCTAAAAGCCACTTCTAGATCGGAATCACAGAATTGACCAATAGAGAACAAGTTATGACCAAGACCTTCCACATAATATACCCTGGAAATTACACTCTTACCAACCACATAATCTCCATAACCCATAATAGCACCAAAATGATCATTTCCGAATCTCACAGTTCCTATGAATTTACTCACGAAGTTCATGAGACGCGACCGGTCTCCAGTCATATGCTTAGAACAGCCTGAGTCCAGGTACCACAGAACGATTTGAACGATCTGCAGTTGAACACAGACAAGAATGGATAACTGGATAATTGGGATCCCCATGCAAGAATGGGTTCCATTTGGTTAGTAACAGTGATTGGAACACCCACATCAGAGGTAGAAACACCCATATCAGAAATAGAAGCAATGGAATCATTAGGAATAGATGCAGTGATGGTGTCCGTATTTGACCTATTCAAAGTATGTTCACTTCTTAAAGGAATAGTTCTACCAGTAGGCATCCATTTTCAAGTTGGCATTGTCTTAGCAGATTGAGAGCAGAACTGATTATCCTTATGGCCAAAAGGTATCCATTGATAACCTATCTTACTAAATGTTCTTCCTGTGGGTTTCCACTATTTTCTAACTTTCTTTCGTCTTTGCCTTTTAGCCTTCTTAGCATGATTTTTAGCATTAACAATTTTAACTGGGCATTTGACAGCATTAGACAAAACATTCACACCACATTCATGATTAGCAACAGAATTCAAGCAATCATCATTACATGGTTTGCAGATAGTATCAGAATTAGAATTAATTACAGTACGCCTATGGCTAATATTAGAATCAACACGATTCATTTTATTCAACTCAAACTTAAAGTTCCTAGGTTGGTCTTCTACTCTCTTCCAATGCACATTCTTAGCTTGCGAGGTCCTATCTTGCTTGGTATTGCCTGGAGGCTTTGACCTGCTTGCTTTAATGTCACTGATTACTCCTGTAGAGGGAATTATGGGAACATTAGTTGGTTGAACTACTTTTTGCATTCCTGAACTAGATGTGCAAGGATCTGAACTACTAGAAGGCACATAAGTGTTCACTTTCTTAAAGCTGGGCATGGAATGGTTTGTATGCTTGGCACTAGGCATAGAACAAGGCATCACAGCTTTACCTTTCGCACCTAAGGATTTAGGACATGTTGCTATTAAACATTCTAGCAGCTCTTGAGATCGTTTGGCCTGAATGCAAGCAAACCTAATTTCTCTATCAAGAGGCTTATTTAAGAAATCCTCTTCCACGATCTCACGGAGACATTCTAGACTATCCTTAAGGTGAGCGCAATAGTTGTGAAACACAGGTTCATTATTCCTAAGATGAGGAGGAATGTATTTAACAGTCACAGTATATTTGCAGTCTGAGGATGACTTTGATGCAACATTCTCATTAAAAACAAGTGGCAGTTTCCCTTTTTCCTGACTCCTCAGATTCTCAATTTCTTTTTGTAAAGAGGTTATTTTTTCGTTGTTTTTGTCACGAGTGACTTTCATTGAATCATATAACTCTTTAAAGTGACGTTTAACCTTTTCATTTTCTTCTAGAAAGCTCTCGTTTTCCTTTTGTAAAGCATTTACTAAGTTTTGAAGATGAAAAGTTTGAGAATACTGAGAATCTAAAGGAGGAGGCATTTGGGTGCCAGTCACATTGTTCTTTTCACCCTTTAATTGAGAGATTTGGGCTTCCAACTTTCTGATCGTGTTACAATGAGCTCGAATCTGTTCATCATGTTTGCTAATTTCAAAAACTGCATCAAATTTAGGAACATCCAAGGATGTCTTGATATTTGAGGTTTTAACATTTTCTTTCAGATGTTGATATTTTAATTGCAAAGCAAGATGCTCAACTTCCAATTTAGAAAACTGTTTTACCAGGTTATCATGATCATCTTGTTCAACTTTATCATGCAGTTTAGAGTTAGTTTTTTCAAGCTCAATGACACGATCATGGGAGACTTTCAGAGCAACAGACAATTCATGAAATTGAGAAGCATTAATGGAACAATTTGTAGCGGTGTAAAACACATCTTGAGCAATACATTCAGAAATAAGATTCTCATTCAAGGTATCCAAGTTCTTCCTCTCAATCTCATTATAATTTAATTCTCGCTCATAGTCACTAACCTCAACAATCATCGCATCAAATTCCTTTTCCATTTCTTTAATATCTAAGTCCATCCCCTTTTTAAGACTCTCAAATTGACCTTTTAATTGTTTAAAGAAAGGCATGATCTCAGTTAAATAGCATTCTTTAGTTTGCTCAAAACCCCTTTCCCCTTCAGTTATCCCAGTGGGTGTGATCCTTTTCTTACAAGTTTTCTCAAAATCAACAAATAATTGAAAGATAACATATTGACTAATTAAGGTCTTGCTTTTAGTGGCAATAGTTCTAGGAACTAAATGCATTGGTGTATTTTGAGGATACACAGTTGCTGAAGGCATTTTCCTAAGAGGGGGGTTTGTTACAACAAGATTCTCTGCCTTTTGCTTATCTAAATCCTTTTTCCAGAACACTTGTCCGGGTGTTAACAACTTTTGAGGCTTAAACATGTTCAAGGAAATCCAATTTTCCTTTTTGTAGTCATGGGGTCTGATAATTATGTTTTTCTCTTTACATGTAGGATTGTTGAGTTTCTTATCCATTTTCTCCCTAGTGACCTCATCTGATTTCTTATCTTCCTCAGTGCACATAGCGCAACTAGGTTTCTACCTAGGTTTAAGGATTTCATTGCCATCATAGATAACATTTTGAGCAGCTTTTGCTATCTTACCATACTCAGGGTTGGATTCCTTTATAATGGGGATACTATGCTTATCGCTGAGAACTCTATGCTTCGTGATCATGTGATCAGTCTGAATGGTATTCCCTTGTATGTACAACTTATTTTCAAGCTTGTTTTTCAAGGTTTTTAGATTAGAAAAATCATTCAAAAGTGTTGATTCCTTAGCACTGAATTCTTGCTTAAGCATTTTAACATTTTCTTGAAGTTCTTGTTTTCGCTTAGCAGTTTTAGAAAGCTTTTCTTGTAAGGAGTTTAACTCTTGTTATCCATTTCCTGCTCACGGGTGGTTAACTCAAACTTAGTACGTTGTTCATAAATAGCAACTTGTTCTTTATAGGCATTCAGTTCAGAAACAACAGAATCATCATGAGCACATGCAATGTGTCACACCCCCAAATTACCTGTTTTGCAGCGGAATGGAATACCTTGGGGGGAACTGTCATAGCATCAAAGTTACAGTTATATCGAACAACCTAAAGTGTCGTTTGGAAAACACATCGTTTGATTTATTAAAACAATCAGAGTTTACAAAGTAAAGGTCCCAAATGAAAATCAACGTGTGCGGAAATAAATTTGTTAAAAGCCACACGATGTTTTTAAAGTGCATAAATCCCATGTATGACGTGTCATCACCACGACTCTATGATATGTCCAAATGCATGCCATGAAGTGAATGCCTTAGATACCTGAGATAAAACATGCTAAAAAGTGTCAACACAAAGGTTGAGTGAGTTCATAGAGTTTGGTTAACAAGTAAAGATTTTAAAGAGCGTTAGTGCAACAAAGGCAAAGTTTTTGGTCATATAGAATAGTCCACAAAGCAAAGGCATCGTAAATCCACTCAGTTCCAAGTTCCGCCCATACAAAACTTGCAACCTGTGTGTTCACAATCCACTGCCCAAAATAGAATGACAATCATGAATATGCACATTAAGGTAGTTAAAAGTATAAATATCACCACAAGGGTCTTCCAACAACTCGTGTTGGGATGTTCCTCCAACGACTCACGTTGGGCTGTATCCATATAAATGGCCTTCCAACATATAAATGTTGGGATGTTCCTCCAACGTCTCACGTTGGGCTGTATCCAAATAAATGGCCTTCCAACATATAAATATTGGGATGTTTGTTTAAGTCTAGTCACTTCACGCACCAAGTCTAAAGTATAAGTAATGTTGTTTGGCAAAAGAGTTTAAATGTTTTGATAAATAAGCATGTATCTTGCCACAAATAGTTTATAAGAATTTAAACGAGTAAAAGCGGGGTATGAACTCACAAGGAAAGTAATAGCATTGGTTCTACTTCATCTCCGAAACCCAATGCGTGTGTTATCCAAGGAGACTTTCAAGTTTAGTATAACACAATCAAGTATAATGCAATCAAGTACAAAAAGTATAGCGTAGCATAAAAGTGTAAATGTTTTGAGTATTTGTATTTGTAAAAGCAAGTAGTTGAGCATGTATCTCCCCCAAAGTAGTATAAAAACAATTGAAAGTAGGGCTATGGGACTCACCTGTTGCAATAGTTACGATGACAAAGTGGATGCACAGAAATGAGACGCAACTCTCTAACCGCGACCTATGATGAATGATATGATCTAATATAAGTCATGAAACAATGTCGTGTATGCAAACTCATATGATATCCATACCACTTGTACATTTTGAAAATAATGTTTGTCGTCGAAATATATGTTTATGACATCTCGTCATGTTATAAAATACTTTACAAGTATTTGCGTTGAAACAACATCCTACGATAGTCTTTTAGTGATTTATTGGTAAATATAATGTTTTCGTCGAAAAATGACACTTTTCATACTTTGAAATTATGCCCCAAAATGACCTCGTAAAACTAGTCGTGAAATATTGTACGTTAAGGGTTAGTGATGAAACTCGGCGTTTTTGAAAACCTTGCAACAATGTCTAGAAGTCGTATCATTTAACTTTTAACCATACGGGTCTCAATCAATGAGAAAAATGGCTCTCAACATGACGTATTACAAAAACTGTTTTTAGAATTAGGTTTATTTTGCTATTAGAAGCTGTCAAAATAAATAGAGTTTCGTCGGGTTTCAAACGTGTATATCTTGGTCGTTATAAGCTTGTTTTCTACTTTCTTTATATCCACGGAATCGTGATAATATATACTAATATATTTTTGATAAGCCGACACATTTAATAACGCTTAAGATTCATTTTCGAATCGTAAAAAGGTAAAACAACATGCTGAATTTCCTGAAATAAATAGTTTTCGTCGTGTAACTTGTAAATAGCATAACTTCTTCGTTATAACTCCGTTTTAATCCGTTCAAGTGGCCACGTTTTCGTTTTAAAGTGTATTTTCTAAATATCTAGCCCAAAATATTTTGTCTCCTGTCGAATTTTCCCAGATTTCACAAAACCAACAGACCCTTATATATAGTTGTCGAAATGAGTTTTTCTCGCGCAAAACCTATTCTAACCAATTCAAACCAACGCCGAAGCTATTCTAATCCTACCATACACCTTCTTAGGGTGTCATGGGTTCCTAGACATCATCAAAAGTAATATGTTACAAGGGATAGTTTATAGGGTGATTATATTTCAATATAAATAATAAAAACATTATAAGTGGTATAAACTCATATGTAACATGCATGATTCTTGCTAAAATGATGAAATAACATAAAGATGAGTATGAAAGAATTATGATGATCATGAAATGCTTACTTGAATGATGTTGAAGAGTTTTTGGTGATAGAAAACTTAGTTAATCTTCAAGGTTTAATCCTAAACCTTAATTAGAACACAAAATGGATCTTGTAAACACTTGTAGCTTGAAAAATTATGGATTCCTCCTTGTGTTTATGCCATGGCCGGCCACCCCAAAGAAATGAGAGGATTTTCCTTTTGTTTCACCTTTTAATGTGTGATGTATGTGTTTGTTTTAGATATTATCTAGTAAATATACATGACTAGGCTTATAAGATATTTATGTGTACATTTAGAAGACAATTACAACAAGTAACTTAGATGACTAGGGGTGTGTTTGGTCGGCAATGGGTCAAAGGGGGGGGGGTGAGGTGTAGTTTTTGTAATTAAATGTATTATTTGATAAGTATAATGTGTAATAAGTAATTATAATTTGGTATTAATTGTAGCGTTAAATAAAAATAGATTTTAATGGAACAAAATAAAATGTATTGTAGTCATAAAAATTATAAAAATACATTCCTCACAAGTACTGAGTGAATAAATAATTTATCGTGTTGAATTTACGAAAACCGCCGTAGTTATATAAATATAACCATTTATATACAAAATAAATTTAAAACACCGGGTAAACTCATAATATTATATTTATGGTCTTAAATTGAGTATATAAAAAAAATATATCAGGATAAGTTTTGGGAAGTGTTGGATCAATTGTTCAAAATAAAAGATCGTTCGATAGCGTTTATTTAATAAGAATTTATGCGTTTAATCGTGAAAGGAAAAAAAATCATGCATGAACTAATATGATGAATATTGAGTTTGAGAAATGACCGGAAATTGAGAATTGTGACATTCTTCCCATGTCAGCGGAATCACGTCCTCGTGATTCGATTAATGATACAATAGTCGGAATCTCGACAAGGGTTCTAAAAATTTATGCTCGTGTATAGTCTAAATGATCATGTCAATGCTCATGCATATGGGTTCCTCAACCAACTAAGTACGTTCTCGTGCTATCATGAGCATTTCCCGTCCTAAATACATGCTTTCTTATGATTGGGTTTGACGAGGCAAGCTTTCCCATTCTCGAGCAAAACCCTCAAAAGATTTTTAGGTAACCGATTTTTACTTAATCTCACAACTCATCAAACAAGAACTGTCATGAGATTAGGCTAAATCGGTTTGAGGAACAACTTGTTTCTAGCTTGATCTTTGCAACTCATCAAACAAGAACTGTCGCTCGGATCAAACTGGAAACAAGTGGTTTGAAGAAAATCTTTTGAAAATTTGGCTCGATTACGGAATTGCTTACACATATGAGACTACTACTCCCTTCATTGCATGATTCTTCCTGAATTAGACATAGGTGATCAGGCTATGTATAATTTAGGAGTAACTATGCAATGCTTGGACTAATCGTCTCATATGATGTTTGGTGTTGAGTCATAAGTCCGCATGTATAAGGAGTATGCACTTATAATGATATGATGAGATGCTATGATGATGTGGTTATAGTCTAGGGTCAATGATGCAACCTAGTTCTCTATAACCGATGCTCTGATACCAATCTGTTACACCCCCAAATTACCTGTTTTGCAGCGGAATGGAATACCTTGGGGGGAACTGTCATAGCATCAAAGTTACAGTTATATCGAACGACCTAAAGTGTCGTTTGGAAAATACATCGTTTGATTTATTAAAACAATCAGAGTTTACAAAGTAAAGGTCCCAAATGAAAATCAACGTGTGCGGAAATAAATTTGTTACAAGCCACACGATGTTTTTAAAGTGCATAAATCCCATGTATGACGCGTCGTCACCACGACTCTATGATATGTCCAAATGCATGCCATGAAGTGAATGCCTTAGATACCTGAGATAAAACATGCTAAAAAGTGTCAACACAAAGGTTGAGTGAGTTCATAGAGTTTGGTTAACAAGTAAAGATTTTAAAGAGCGTTCGTGCAACAAAGGCAAAGTTTTTGGTCATATGGAATAGTCCACAAAGCAAAGGCATCGTAAATCCACTCAGTTCCAAGTTCCGCCCATACAAAACTTGCAACCTGTGTGTTCACAATCCACTGCCCAAAATAGAATGACAATCATGAATATGCACATTAAGGTAGTTAAAAGTATAAATATCACCACAAGGGTCTTCCAACAACTCGTGTTGGGATGTTCCTCCAACGACTCACGTTGGGCTGTATCCATATAAATGGCCTTCCAACATATAAATGTTGGGATGTTCCTCCAACGTCTCACGTTGGGCTATATCCAAATAAATGGCCTTCCAACATATAAATATTGGGATGTTTGTTTAAGTCTAGTCACTTCACGCACCAAGTCTAAAGTATAAGTAATGTTGTTTGGCAAAAGAGTTTAAATGTTTTGATAAATAAGCATGTATCTTGCCCCAAATAGTTTATAAGAATTTAAACGAGTAAAAGCGGGGTATGAACTCACAAGGAAAGTAATAGCATTGGTTCTACTTCATCTCCGAAACCCAATGCGTGTGTTATCCAAGGAGACTTTCAAGTTTAGTATAACACAATCAAGTATAATGCAATCAAGTACAAAAAGTATAGCGTAGCATAAAAGTGTAAATGTTTTGAGTATTTGTATTTGTAAAAGCAAGTAGTTGAGCATGTATCTCCCCCAAAGTAATATAAAAACAATTGAAAGTGGGGCTATGGGACTCACCTGTTGCAATAGTTACGATGACAAAGTGGATGAACAGAAATGAGACGCAACTCTCTAACCGCGACCTATGATGAATGATATGATCTAATATAAGTCATGAAACAATGTCGTGTATGCAAACTCATATGATATCCATACCACTTGTACATTTTGAAAATAATGTTTGTCGTCGAAATATATGTTTATGACATCTCGTCATGTTATAAAATACTTTACAAGTTTGCGTTTAAACAACATCCTATGATAGTCTTTTAGTGATTTATTGGTAAATATAATGTTTTCGTCGAAAAATGACACTTTTCATACTTTGAAATTATGCCCCAAAATGACATCCTAAAACTAGTCGTGAAATATTGTACGTTAAGGGTTAGTGATGAAACTCGGCGTTTTTGAAAACCTTGCAACAATGTCTAGAAGTCGTATCATTTAACTTTTGACCATACGGGTCTCAATCAATGAGAAAAATGGCTCTCAACATGACGTATTACAAAAACTGTTTTTAGAATTAGGTTTATTTTGCTATTAGAAGCTGTCAAAATAAATAGAGTTTCGTCGGGTTTCAAACGTGTATATCTTGGTCGTTATAAGCTTGTTTTCTACTTTCTTTATATCCACGGAATTGTGATAATATATACTAATATATTTTTGATAAGCCGACACATTTAATAACGCTTAAGATTCATTTTCGACTCGTAAAAAGGTAAAACAACATGCTGAATTTCCTGAAATAAATAGTTTTCGTCGTGTAACTTGTAAATAGCATAACTTCTTCGTTATAACTCCGTTTTAATCCGTTCAAGCGGCCACGTTTTCGTTTTAAAGTGTATTTTCTAAATATCTAGCCCAAAATATTTTGTCTCCTGTCGAATTTTCCCAGATTTCACAAAACCAACAGACCCTTATATATAGTTGTCGAAATGAGTTTTTCTCGCGCAAAACCTATTCTAGCCAATTCAAACCAACTCCGAAGCTATTCTAATCCTACCATACACCTTCTTATAGTGTCATGGGTTCCTAGACATCATCAAAAGTAATATGTTACAAGGGATAGTTTATAGGGTGATTATATTTCAATATAAATAATAAAAACATTATAAGTGGTATAAACTCATATGTAACATGCATGATTCTTGCTAAAATGATGAAATAACATAAAGATGAGTATGAAAGAATTATGATGATCATGAAATGCTTACTTGAATGATGTTGAAGAGTTTTTGGTGATAGAAAACTTAGTTAATCTTCAAGGTTTAATCCTAAACCTTAATTAGAACACAAAATGGATCTTGTAAACACTTGTAGCTTGAAAAATTATGGATTCCTCCTTGTGTTTATGCCATGGCCGGCCACCCCAAAGAAATGAGAGGATTTTCCTTTTGTTTCACCTTTTAATGTGTGATGTATGTGTTTGTTTTAGATATTATCTAGTAAATATACATGACTAGGCTTATAAGATATTTATGTGTACATTTAGAAGACAATTACAACAAGTAACTTAGATGACTAGGGGTGTGTTTGGTCGGCAATGGGTCAAAAGGGGGGGGGGTGAGGTGTAGTTTTTGTAATTAAATGTATTATTTGATAAGTATAATGTGTAATAAGTAATTATAATTTGGTATTAATTGTAGCGTTAAATAAAAATAGATTTTAACGGAACAAAATAAAATGTATTGTAGTCATAAAAATTATAAAAATACACTCCTCACAAGTACTGAGTGAATAAATAATTTATCGTGTTGAATTTACGAAAACCGCCGTAGTTATATAAATATAACCATTTATATACAAAATAAATTTAAAACACCGGGTAAACTCATAATATTATATATATGGTCTTAAATTGAGTATATAAAAAAAATATATCAGGATAAGTTTTGGGAAGTGTCGAATCAATTGTTCAAAATAAAAGATCGTTTGATAGCGTTTATTTAATAAGAATTTATGCTTTTAATTGTGAAAGGAAAAAAAATCATGCATGAACTAATATGATGAATATTGAGTTTGAGAAATGACCGGAAATTGAGAATTGTGACACAGTGTATTCATCAAAAATATAGTCATCATTGACTGCAGAAGATGCATCACTTGGTACAGTCTCACTTTCACTTTGTTTCACATATTGATCATATGGGACAACATTGATATATCCCATATTTTCAATATCTGACTCAAAAGTTTCAGTTGATTGTACTTTGTCATGTATCTTTTGGTCATCAACATCATCGTATAGTTTTAATACCTCTGAGATGATTGATTCTTTGGATGGACTAGCTTGTTGTGGTGAGGGGACCTTTGGAGAGACCATTGGAGAGATGCTAGCCATGAAAATTGTTTGTGCGGTAGGTTCATCATCGACGTCAGAGTCGTATGCATCACAGTCTGTAACTTGAAAGGCATTCTGATGATTATGACCTATCTCCTGAATTGGCTGCTCATCCATATATGCATCATATGTCTTGTCATTGCCCTCAGCAAGAAACAAAAGCTCCTCTTTATCCAACACAGCTCCATTATCCTGAGCTTGCACAAGTAACATCTTGTCTTTGAAGTACTCTGCATTTTGAGGGCGTTTTGGAGAATTGCAGTTCCTTGCTATGTGTCCATCACCACCACAGTTGTAGCACTTAATTGGCTTTGCTTGTCCTTGATTTCCATTCCTTCCCCTATACTGATTTTCCACATACCCTCCTCCTACTCCACCTCTTCTTTGTTCATATTGTCTTCCTTGAGCTGGTTGTACTGTAACCTTTCCGTCTCTGACAGTGGCTTGATTGTGTGGATTGGATGTTGTTCTGAGGTTGTTGTTGGTGTGTGGGAGAGAGTTCATGTTTTGACTAATCATGAGAGCCAGTTGATTAATGAAGTTCCCCACGGTTGCATCAGCATCAGCTTGTTTGAACATTAGATCGGGAATGAGTTTGTGATTACCATTACCCATGGGTATAACTTGAGAAGCTTTGGTGGTAATTCCCACATTTGTGTAAAAGGCAGTTGAATCATTTGATGAGCTTGTCTCTCCCTGGTTGGTTTTGAACTGATCCAGAATCCTTTTTTCAAACATAGCATGCCTCTCATTCTGAAGAAGGAATGCATAGAGTTGCTCATAGTTTGTATTCTTCAATCCTTTTGTTAGCTTCACAGAGGTGACAAACTTGTGCCATTCAAGATTCATGTTGTTCACAAATTTTGAGTTCAGCTGAATGTATGGCATGGTCATTTTGATGTTCCTCATGTCATTCACAAGCTTATGGAATCTCACGTAGTACTCATAGACACTCTCATCTGGTTTCATCTTGAAGTGTTCAAATTCATCATACAGTTGTGATTCTCTGTCTTCTATAGTTAATTCAGAACCTGAGAGAAGCATCTTGACATTATCCCAAACTGCCTTTGCTTCAGTGTTGTGATTAATCAGCTTGTAGATGTCTTTTGGAAGACCCTGTAGTATGATGTTTGAGGCCCTGATATCAGCATCGAACCTCTTTTTCTCCTTATCATTGAGCTCATCATATGTCTTTGGTCTATCTATTCCATAGATCATTGTTCCATCTGCAAATGTATCAATTAAGTCTCTTGTAGTCTCAATCTAATAAGGTCCTTCATCAATAGACTTGAGAATGTTGACTCCATTTTCCTTTCCAAGACAGTACAATCTGATTCGTTGTGCCCAAGAGTCGTAGTCAGTTCTATCAAGCATAGGTGGACGAGTATCTGAACCAGCTGCTTGAACATCCTCAGCAACAGTGGAGATGATTATAGGTACGTTGGTAGACATGTTAACAGATTACACGGGATTTTAAAACTCTATGATTAAACCGGGAAATAGATTCTTTCACGGGATTTTACTAAATCAAGAGAAAACCGTATTACAACCAAAATTTCAACCAAGTCATTAAGAAACCTTGAACCAAGTCGCTAAGCACCAAGTCGCTGAGAATTATGACAACAAGTCGCTAAGCACCAAGTCGCTACAAATTTTGACAGCAAGTCGCTAAATAGCAACTCGCTAAGGTTCAAGTCGCTAACACCAAGTCGCTAAGAAAACTTAAGTACAAGTCGCTAACAAAATTGAAAGCAAATCGCTACCTTCACCAAGTCGCTACCCGTAGTGGAGAATCCACTAAGTGTACTGTTTGTCGGCTTGTCTCAATAGACAAGTCGCTAGGACCAAGTCACTACCAAAAACCACTATAACTCGCTACCTTTTACTGAAGCAAGTCGCTACGATGAATATCACAACGAGAACCAAGTCGCTACCAAGAAAAACTTCAAAAACACACTTTTCAATCCAAAACAAGCTCAACCACAGTGATTCAAGCTTACCAAATCAAAACCTAAACACTTATGATGATCCTAAACACAAAAGTACAATCAAAATCCAAGCTTTAACACAAGAAATGATCCAAATGATGCAAAAACCACTAAACTTTTTCAACCTCAAAAACCATCTAAAAACCACTAGAAATCCAAGGATATGTAAGAGATGATCTAACCATGGCTCTTGATACCATTTGTAACATATTGGATTTCACAAACACACTAGATCATAACCACAAGTAGGCGTATAATAGAGGTTTTAGAGAGAGAAAGTTAGAGGTTGGGAACTTTAGTGAGAGAAAGAAAAATCTTATTATGAGCTCCAACTCTCTACCTTGGAAGGTAGAGAGTATTTATAGTCCTTACATAAAACGCCACCTACGGGCTGTGGATCAGGCATACAGTGGGTAAAGACCCGTCCGTCCTCTACGGTGTTACTTAAACTAAATACTACTTAACTTATAATAATCTACGACTACGAGCTTTCTAACGATTACATATACTTGAGGTGACCGACTCTTCAATAACTGGATTTACTAAATCCTAACATGTTCCTCCACAAGATTTCTGTAGCAAAGATCTTGTACTTGATATTTCACATATTTGTTGTGTAATAGTTGTTTTGGTTTGGTCCTCCGTGTTACGGACTTGGTATTTAGCTTTGTACCGGAAAAAGGTGTAAGCAACGTTGTGAAGGCTTCTCCGCCAAGTTGAAGTAGTTTGTTGACATAGTGCTTGAACTCTCGAGTAGGTGACTCGGGGAATGGAGTAGGGCAAGGAAGGTGTCCTTGTAGCTGAACCACTATAAATCGGTTGTGTCATTTCTATCCCTTACTTCACTTTATTTACTTGCATTACTCTTAGATCTATACTTTATCTTCATCCACACGATGTCACATTACATCGAATCTAAAGTTTTTAGAAACTAACTTAAAATCGGCAAAACTATTCAACCCCCCCCCCCTTCTAGTTTTCCACACAACGTATAAAAGAAATAACATTAAAATAAAATCCATTGTCCTTAGAAACTGAAATACCACAATCTATAAAACAACGTATAAAACCATTATCTTTCAAACAAAAAACTGAAATAACACCTCTAGTAATAGAAGGTGCATAAGGACAATTGTTTAAAACAATACATAAACCATTAGGTAAAATTAAGTCAAAACTTCCAGTAGCTTCAACAACTGCACGGTTTCCATTGACCACGTATAGGTTTAAAGCTCCAGCTTTCAGTTATCTGCTTCTCCTAAGTCCCTGAGTAGTATTACATATGTTAGTACCACAACCAGTGTCATAAACCCATGATTTATTAGGAAAAGAGTAGAGTTCCATGATGAAGATACCTGATGTACTAGCGTGGCTAGTTTTGTTCTTCTTTTGCATCAACTCAATCAGGTAGGCAGGACAATTCATCCTCCAGTGACCCACCTCATGACAATAATGGCAAGTTGCATCCTTAGCAGGGTGATCCTTCTTTGGTGGAGGGCTTTGGCTTGGGAGCATAATCAAGCTTAGTTTTGCCATTACCATGGTTTTTGCCCTTAGCAACAGCTTGCGGTTTCTTATTCTTGATATGTTTTTGGATTCTCCCTGCATTGATCACAAGTACAGTAGGGGGTTTCTTGGGAAGTCCTTTTTCATGTAACTTGAGCATGGCATGCAGCTCATTTACTGTCTTCCCCATGCCATGCATATTGTAATTTTTCACAAATCCTTCATACTCCTTAGACAGAGAGGTAAGTATCAAGCTCACGGAAAGTTGTAAGGAGATGGGGTGACCAAGTAGTTCCAAGTTATCTATGTAGCCTTTCATCTTTAGGACATAAGAGCTAACAGGTTGTCCCTCTTCTTGTTCACAAGCATGAAAAGCTTTCATGGTTTCAAGAAGTTCTTGTTTTGGTTGTTGAGAAGCTCCTGAAGCATGTCATATGCACCGAACTGCAAACAGATTCTTTTGAAGATCTGGTATCATGCTCACAAGCATAAGACAAATGATTTACTTCTGTTTATCCACCCAACGGGTGTGTGCAGCAAGAACATCAGGAGCAACAACCTGAGTAGGAGGTATAGAGACAAGAGCAACCCACATGGGGTGTTCCAAATAAGGCTACATTTTCTCGGCTATGAGGATAATCCTCAGGTTGCGATACCAGTTGAAAATTTCAGGACCGGTAAGTTTTTCGATGAATGACCTGAAAATCAAATTGTTGAAGGTTTTACCAGCTAACGTTATCTACAATTAAAACAAAATTCAAAATGTTAGTATGTTTGATGATTAATTCTTTTAAAATAATAACTACCCATGTTTTAAAGAAAACAATTAGATTACTAAAAGACTAAGATCCTACTTAAACTCCCACTCATCACGGTAGTCTCACTACTCTGGTAAGTCTTATGGGTGCAAGAGGTAAGTGGCAGTCGATAATTGCATTACTAGTGCCATTCTTAGATTTATGAGACTTATGGCACTAAAGATTTTGTAGTGTATTGTGACGCTTCGCACCAGGGTTTAGGTACAGTGCTTATGCAGAGGGAGAAAGTTATTGCCTATGCTTCTAGAGAACTGAAAGTTCACGAGGAGAAGTATACGACTCACGATCTGGAGTTAGGTGCCAAAGTATTTGCCTCATACTTTGGAGACACTATTTGTACGGTACTAAGTGTATAGTATACATGGACCACAAGAGCCTTCAGCATATCCTAGATCAGAAGGAGTTGAATATAAGGCAACGCAGATGGTTGGAGTTATTGAGTGATTACGACAATGAAATTCGTTATTACCCGGGTAAGGCTAATGTTGTAGCAGATGCCTTTAGGTAGAAAAGAAAGGATCACGCTGTTACGAGTTAGAGCTTTAGTTATGACTGTTCAAGCCAATCTTCCAAATTTAATACTCAAAGCTCAGAAAGAGACTCTTAAAGCTGAAATCATTTAGGATGAGAACCTATGTGGTATGAATAAAGCGTTCGAATTACGTTCTAATAGGATTCGATGCTTCAAGGATAGGAGTTGGTTGCCACACTTCGGTGGTTTACGAGAAGTGATTATGCATGAGGCACACAAATCCAAATACTCCATTCAACCTGGGTAAAATAAGATGTACCATGACCTCAAATTGCTCTATTAGTGGTCGAACATGAAGGCGGAGATTGCCACCTATGTTTAACAAGTTCGAAAGTTAAAGTTGAATGTCAGAAACTGTCCAAATTACTACAACCGCCAGAGATTCCCGTATGGAAATGGAAGCGAATCATGATGGACTTTGTTACTAAGTTGCCTAGGACACCTATCGGCCATGATGCTATCTGGGTAATAGTCAACCACCTCACCAAATCTACTCACTTTATCCCGATCAGAGAGACCTATAACATAGACCAATTAGCTAAACTCTATATTAAAGAGATTGTCTACAAGCACGGTGTACCGATCTATATAATATCAGAAAGAGATAGCAGACTCACATCAAAATTTTGGAGGAAGATTCAGAGAGACTTAGCCACACAGTTAGCTATGAGTACTGCCTACCACCCACAGACATATGGTCAGAGTGAGAGAACCATCCAGACTTTGGAAGACATGTTTCGGGCTTATATTATTGACTTTGGAAATGGGTGGGACAGACACTTGCCACTAGTTTAGTTTTCTTACAATAACAGTTATCATACGAGTAAGGCAGCACCTTTTGAGGCACTATATTGTTGTAAGTGCCGATCACCCGTTTGTTGGAGTGAGGTTGGGGACATACAACCATCAGGCCATAAATTGTTCGACGGAGAAGGTTTTCCAGATTAGAAATCGTTTACAAGCAGCTCGTGATCGTCAGAAGAGCTATGCCGATGTGAGACGCAAACCATAATGTTGAAAGCCTCGCCTTTGAAGGACGTGATTCATTTTGGGAAGCGTGGAAAGCTAAGTCCATGATACATCGGGCCATTCAAGATCCTAGCTAGAATCAGTCCGGTTGCATAGAGAATTGAACTACCGCAAGAGTTGAGTGGAAATCACAACACATTCCACGTGCCTAACCTGAAGAAGTGCTTTTCTGATGAAAGTCTTGTCATTCCTTTAGATGCGATTCGACGTGATGATAAGTTACATTTTATCGAGGAACCTGTTGAAGTTATGGACCACGAGGTTAAAAAACTGAAGCAGAGTCGTATTCACATTATCAAGGTTCGTTGAAATTAGTTCACATAGGAGCGAGAAGATCAGATACGACGAAAGTACCCTCACCTTTTTCCAGACTCACCGTCAACAGATAACACAAACTGAATCACGAGGACGTGATTCTTTTTAACCAGGGGAGGCTGTCACAACCGTGAATTTCATGTCATTATTTTACTATTTTTATTTACTTATTACCCTACTTTAAGTAAATTTACTTTTACCAACAAAGTTACCCGTGTACATCGTAACATGTCCACTTAACTCATGATCATTCTAGACTATGCTCAGTCTACTTGTCTACGCATTTTAATTCCCCCACATACTTAATTTCATATGGAATATTTTAATTTTCCATTTCTACGCGAAGTTTACACTTTTTACGTTTTAAGCATTTACCGCTCGCTTTTTAAATTTTAACGACATTTAACAATACGGAAGGCTCGGGAAATACGAAAAATACCAAATTTAGTCATTTTTAGAAAATTTTAAGCTAAATATAATATTTTTCTAAAAATACTATGTTTATGATATTTGTTTTTACAATTTCGCTTAAACCTTAACGATTTAGCTCCGTTGGCCTTTAATGTGCACACCGTGTCGTAAAATTCTAGTACAACATAAAAATGACCATTCCCTTCCCCTCCTGTTCATGATGGCTGACCAAAGTCAAGAGCCCCATTGGGCACTTGTCTTTGTTGCTTGTAAAATCTCCCATTTCACTTACTTAAGCATGCATATCCCTTTTTAATCATTCATTTGGTCATAACTCTTCACTTAACACTCAAAGTTTTCTCTCCTCTTCTTGGTTTCCCTCTTGTTCCATACAACGTCAAGACAACCATCACCATCTCCATTGATTTTTCTACTTCAAAAATCTTGTGCATCTCTGCTAGTCTTTGACCTTGGTAAGTATCTTGTGTCTTTTTAATCTCATTTTGGGTTATTAGAGGTTTCACTAGGATGAAGATAATCAACTCTTGCATGCACTATTTTGGATAATTTGATCAAGTTTTAATAGGACTATTAGGTGTTAGATTAGTAAGTTTTGGATTGAATGGGTTTTGATTGCAAGAGTTGTTGGGTAATTTATTTCTATTCTTGTTTTCATCTTAGTTATGCATGATTAATACACTCATTTCTATTTAAAAATCATCATGCTCCTTGACATATTAAATATTTTGATGCCTAAAAAGATTCCCATGGTTGGTCTTTACATTTTATACACCAAAACAAGTTTAAGAATCATAAAGAAACAAGGTTTTGAAAGATGAATCTGCCTAAGTTTCTACCTATTTCAAAACGACCACACCATTTCGTCTCAATGGGTTTTTGGTTAAAATAAAAATATAGGTATGTAGCCCTATGTCTCAGGGTCATTTTTCCGAAAGGTCCGTGTCTTTAAACATCCCGATGAATTAATAAGAAAATAAATGGTAAAACATATCTGAAAACACACACCAGATTTCTTTGGGACAAATCTCATGGATTCGAGCATTTCTTGAGCTTGGCCCTTCTTTATGAAATGTAGATAACCCTTTAACTTGAATTTTTCCGCAAGCCACGTGTTAATCGAGGCTCTATAACTCTAGATAAATCCATTTTAGCGAGACTAGTTAGTTGCTATCAAAATCATACTTGTATACATTAGGATAAATCTATTTTTCCAGTTAGGTTATACAATTTTTAGGACATTATGACCTACCAAACTGTTTTGTACACTCAGAGACCTTTCCAACGATATAAAGAACCTAATTTTATCACTTACGGTTTAGAAATGGTGTGCCAATGAAGTCAGGATTTCTAGTAAATTTCTAACAGCACGACGTATAAACTTGTGTAACCTTATAAAAATGTCATATTTGATCTTTGACTTTATAAAAACCATGTGACTAACTTAAATTATGATATAATAAACCTAAGAAACTATATAAACTTAATTATAAGTTCTTACTCATTTTTTCCCCGAGCCTAAGACGTGTTATATTTTCTATATAGGTTCCTTGTGATTTTTCGCGATTTCTTCATCATTTTCACATTCCAATCACTACTACTTATTACGGGTGAGTTTATAGCCTCGCCTTTACTTACTTATTTGCTCTATAAAACCCCGCGAGGGAGATATATGCTTGTTTTACAAATTGAACACAAGTGATTTATGGTTTGCTTGACCCGAATATATGCTTTATAGACATTGAGTACCTCTTGCGTGAAAAGTCCCTAATTTCTTGAATCGTTAATTACATAATGGTAAACGCTAGTATTATGAATATATCTATCGGGTTTAACATACCCTGTCCGGGTGAGTAGTGCTCACTTGAATACATGTCAAAAGGACAAATAATATTGAGGATTAAGGTAAATGGCAATTATAACTTCCATGGGCACTATTACATTATTGGTTAACGTTCGGGGTCATGAGCTCAATGATATAATATTATTTTCTAACGTGTATGTGTGACAATGTCAATCGATGAACAATACATGTGTTCTACTTATTACTTATTAAACTCTATGGTTAACGCTCGGGGTCATGAGCTCAATGCTATAATATTACTCCCTCCGTCCCAAAATTATAGTCCCCTGTTGATTTTTTCGGTCTTTCTCTTAAAACTTTGACCTTGAGTATTTTTGTTTGTGTTATATAATACTTGATGCAATATATATGAATTGATTGGGTTTTTAAATGTATTTTCAATGGTATAATTCTTATCAACTATCTTATAACACAAATAAAAATAATTAAGGTCAAAGTTGAAATGGAAAGACCGAAAAAGTGAAACGGGGACCATAATTTTGGGACGGAGGTAGTATTTCCTAACTTGTATATGTGACAATGTCAATCGATGAGCAATACTTGTGTTCTACTTATTACTTATTAAACTCTATGGATCCACTCAATCTTTGTGTTGACTTTTTAGCATGTTTTATCTCAGATCATAAGGCAATAGAATGTTGGGAAGCATTTTTAGTCTTTAGCATATTTGAAAACTTTTATTATCATGAATCATTCGATAAATTTTTCTTATGTTTATGTAACTTGATACTTGGGACAATTTTATTTGTAAACTCTGATTTCACTTATATTTGTCGAATGGTGTATTTTCAAAAACGTCTCAATTTAGAAGTCATTTTCTATGATTTGGACCGTAAAACCAGGAAGTAACACCCAATTACCGTTCCGCTGCTATTCCAAATTTGAGGGTGCCTTACTAGCCCCTTTTTAATTTACTTCAAAAATAAAATTGCACCGTTAGTCTTGAGGACTAATGATATAAGTAGTTTCTCTCGCGTTAGAAGATAACTCAGAAATAATTTGCACCATTAGTCCTCATTGATGTATGATGGCTGACTTTACTAACGGAGGGATGTATAGTTGCTAACTTTCCTAACATGGGGATGTTTGTGTGCCAAAGAAATCCACAAGGATGTAAAACGGTACAATAGACAAAACACATAAATGTATTTTAGACTTTACTCTTTAGTAATCACTCCTACCAGTGACTAGTTAAACTAGTTTCTTATTTTGTAACATTCTGCTTCTATTTACGGGATCTGCTGCCCAAAATTGATTATGAAGTGGTAAAATGAAAGTGCTAAGATACTCTCACCACTGTCCAAATACAAATACTCTCACCACTGTCCTATTTACGAGAGTACATTCTTATATAAGAGGTAAAATTGTACATTTGTGATTGTAGTCATTACTGCAAAACATTTATTTTATTTTAATTTAAATGTATACATAACTTTAACTTTCATGTTCAAATGAACACGAGAGGATTCTAAAATTTATTGAACATTTAACAAGTATTTATCCGCTGGTTATCCAAGACTTTTAATTGAAGTAAACACTCCCTAAAACCGGTTAATAGCAGGTTTTAATTTTGGCCCAAGTTATATCATCTATTTTGTTGAACCTGTTAACAGGAGTATATCCAGTCTTTCTAAAAGAATGTTACAACGAAACAACAGTATGTATCGTAAGAAAAACATCTTGTTTGGGTGGTAAAAAGACGGTTTTACTGTTTCATAATAATCTCTGAACCCACACTTTCAAGACAGTAGTTATGTTTTGAATTTATTTATCTTCATTCTAGCCAAAAGATTTATTCATATCATGCACTACAAAAAGTTCACGGTGATGGCGGTGGAGGATGGTACAAGGATGCAACGATATAATCCCTGATTTAACTTAAAAGTAGAGTACATGGAACTGAACTACCGATTAAAAAAAGACAACTCTCAGAGTCTCAGGAAAACTCTTCATAGCTCGTCTTTGCCTGATTCAGTTGTGGTTGTTTGGGAGGTCTCGTCCTCACGATTCTTTTGAATGAACTCGATGATATCCTCCTTTGTTCTGTTGCCTTCATATGGCACCACCTTACCGCTTGAAGATCTGAAGTATAGTGTTGGGTAACCTTGAACTTCAAAGGCGTCACTTGGAATGTCGTTGTTTGATCCGTCCTGATATATACAATGCAAAGAGTATTAGCAAACAAGAAGGCAAACACAAACATATTTCCTTCCATTAAGAATAAACATATTCCGGAGCAAACAAGAGGAAAAAAATAATATACCAACAATTATAGGCTAGACTGAGACGCACATACTAGCTACGTGCACATACCGACTACGTACTTTAGGCTAATTCTCATTTTAGGCTACGCACCTTTCGTTCTTTAAACAAAGTAACAACATACTTTCACTTTTGTCCATATCTACCGTACCAGAGAGACCCAGAGTCATGACAACTAGTTGATATTCGGTGTATAATGCGTACAGCTGGAATAGTGATACTGGCGGCTGTATAATACATTAATACTAATGTGTGCATCTAACCTTTAACTGTATCATGTTATGATTTGATACAATCGTGTTACATTAGGACTACATATACGACGACTTCATCGGGCATCACTTTAGCATTTAAACATTGTTAAATTGAAATAAAAAAGTAGGAACTCACAAATTTTGCGATCATGACATTAGCATCGTTTTCAAATGAAACGGCAACTTCGTCCAAGATTGGAGCAAGTTTCTTGCAGTGTCCACACCATGGTGCATAGATCTCTAGTAGAACTGTGAAACAACGAGTCCAAGCAATAAGCATAGCATAGATAAAGACATGTAAGCCAGGTCATACAATCTTTACTTCTCATATAACAATTTAGCATACGATCAGAAAGAAAAACGAACGAGCATAGACAAAATCTTACTGTTCTTGTTGGATTCCAAAACCATGTCTTTAAGGCTGTTAGCAACCACCACTTTCACAGGCTCATCATTGGTTTCAGGAATAGGCTCTGACTTTATAAATGGCTTCACGTTACCGTCCTGCAGCAATGAAGAAATTATCAGTTTAGAGTATACATAAAGTATCATCAAATAAAAGTGTCTAGTTTGAGTTAAGTAATGGGTTGAATAGCGCCAAAAATGTATTCTACGCTTACAACCTTGGAAACCATTTTATTATAAAAAATTATATTATTTAATAAATAGTTTTGATAAGCATATTTATAAATTTTGAAACGGACAACAAATTACTGATGGGTCAATGCGGCCCAAATGGACTGGAGGTAAAAGAATTACCCATTTAGACTGATGATCAGCCTGCCACACCCACCCATTTTGCCACCTTTACTTCTTTTCATTGTCGGTTACTTTACAAAAAAAATTGGAAATAGCTCAAGCAATATATATTGGTGTACTAATTTAAAGTAAGACAGCAATGAAGCTTTTAATGGGCCAACAGTTGACACACAAATCAAGATGATCAAAGTAATAGTTGGAAATACTTTAAATTATCACAAATTGCTCGTGGAGAACTCCGTATATGTAGGGTATAAGGTTTAACATACCACGTAGTCCTTCAACCAGGGAGCCATTTGATCACTTTGAACATTCGAGTTGATAAACTTCAAACCTTTACTGTCTTGCACAATGAGAACAGGTGATTGGTCCTCCTTTAGGCCAAAATACTGCACATCCAAATTGACAGGAACTTCAGGATGTGAAACAAATTCAGAAAGAATTGATGAAATAAGGTAAAGACAATTACCTGCAAAGCAGCTTGACTAGCCTTCACATCACCCAAGAGGAAATTTAATCCCTTTCCTTTGTATACGCCAGCAACATCATTGTATTTCGACTTGTAAGCATCAATTTGCTCGTGCTCAAAATCCAGAAACAGCATAGCCTAAGCAGAAAAAGAACGTAAAAAAAAACGTTTCTAAGTAACATAAAATCTTGTAGAAAAGGCGAGTTAATGTCATCAACTTAGTGCGCTATCCTGAAAACTATTCTAAAACTTCTGTTTTGTATTAAAAAGAATTTATATTGGAGCAAGCTATGCCACACTGACTACACCAACAGAACCAAGTTATCTGTTAGAATTTAAAGATTGATAGCGATTTTGGGTCAAATACTCGCCCTGCAACGTAAGGGGATGTAACGTGTCGCTAACAAAATGATAACCTTAGCCCATTGACGCTAGAAAAATCATACGTGTAAACAAATAATAAATTTTATATATGCCTGTTCAACTAACTGTATCTATAATCATGATTTGGTTCTTAGTATTGCTGGACAACCACTCTTTTTAAGATAAAATAATATAGGTAAGTGCAGTCAAATGGTTGTCGTGAAGTAATATAAGACATATACCTTTGTGTTGGGACTTTCGAAGTACTTGATTAGGAATGGTTGGTTGGCTGGGCTTTGGTCAAAGAGTGTCACTAGAGGAATGCTAGAATCTTCAATGAACTTCTCCAAAGCATCAACTTCAAATTTCTGTAAGCTCACAATAAAAGCGTTTTAACAAAAACAATTATAAAACACACGATAGCTTTTCTTGTATCATAGAAGAGTTCAGCTTGGCTAAAGTAGAAAACTGGCAGTACCTCGAAATCAACAAAGAGTTCATCAAATGGCTTTAGCAACCTAACGGTTGGGGTTTTCACTGGTGATCCGCGGGGAAGGAGTTCGGCATTTGAAGTGTGACCAAAGTCATATTCCGATCTAAGCTTGTCAGCTACGCTGATGAAGTTCTCGTATTCTTCTCCGGAGAATTTGGGGAAAATTCCTACCTGAAATGACGAAACAAACATTAATGGACTTATTAACATAAAGCAAACAAATCAAAAGTTGCTTAGATATATAGAGTTAAGAAGCTTACCACAAAGACCTTCTTGTCATCAATAAGGCTGCCAGCGTCTTCTGGAGTTTTAATCTCGAACGATGCAGGACCAACTTGTTTCTTCAAGAATTCGACAATACCATCAGCCTCACGGGGGCCCTTGTAGTCTTGAACAACTTCTCCTCCGTTTTTGAAGATCTTTAGAGTTGGGAAACCTTGAATCTCAAATTGCTGTGCAAGTGCCTTGTTTTCTTCAGCATTGGCGTCAACCTTTGCTAAAGCAACTGGAGGATCGTGGCTTGCCAACACAGCTGCAGCCTTCTCATACTGCAGGTAATTGAAAATCATTACTATTAGCTTATTTCGTCTCTAACAAGAATGAATGTCTATTATAAGTTATAACAAGATATATATATACCTCTGGAGCGAGACTCTTACAGTGACCGCACCTGAGCAGGATCCATCAGATGTTAGCAATGGATTTATTTATTACATAAAGTATAATTGATAAACAAGGTGTTGGATGCATGAACAACACACGCAATGTGCACTAGAATATTCATTCAAAAAACGATAAGGGGATTAAGTTGTAGAATAGCAATATACTTTTCAAAGTGTCTCGTTTTGGTACGTATACTTTTTTTAAGTATTAGAATAGCAATGTACTTTTCAAAGTGTCTCGTTTTGGTACGGGTACTTTTTTAAAGTAGTAGAATAGCAATGTACTTTCCATAAGTGTTCCAATTTGGTACGTCATCGACGTACCAAATTGGAACGCTGTACATTGCTATTCTACAACTTTAAAAAAGTACACGTACCAAATTGGAACACTTACGAAAGTATATTGATATTCTAACTTAAAAAAAGTACACATACCAAAACGGGACACTTTAAAAAGTATATTGCTATTGTACGACTTAATCCCAAAAAAAATATGATGTTTGAAAATTTAGTTGTAGCTTGTATAATGAGGAATCACATCGCCACTAAGAGAAATCAATAAAGAAACTTAACGCGAATAATTAACAAAGTGAGAAAAGTCTTAATTGAAAAGTAAAAAGTAAATGAATGAATTTGTGTATTTATTATTATTTAAAAAAAAAAGAAAAAAGATCCAGATCAGTCAAACAAAAATACTTAGTCTACACTTCATAAATATAATTAATATATTGAGTTTGAATCTACTCAATATTTATTTATTTATTATTTAACCAAAATTACATAATAAAAGGCATAAAAAAGTAATGTTGTTCTGGGCTTATATCTGTTTTCGCCTTATTATGAGTTTCATAATAAGGCTAAAACAGATATAAGCCCGGAAATAAATCTAAAAAAACTTGAAGGTACTAAATTATATATAGATCTGTATCTAAAAAAACAGAATTAATTAACGAGACCAAAATAAAAAAGAAGAAAAATACCAAGGAGCATAGAATTCAACGACGATGAACTTATGCTTGGAAACAGTTTCAGTGAAATTAGTATGATCCAAAGTCAACACATATTCCTTCGATTCACCTTCTTCACTAGCTAAACAACAGATCGAAGATGATGCAAAAAACAAACACAAGAAAATTATACAAACCCTAGACACACTAGCCATAGCTTAAAAAAAAAAAGTCACGAGAATGTGTTTATATTTGTTTTGTCATGTGAGAGAAGACAAATGAAAGAGCGTTTTTTGAGGTGATTAAATAGGTGAGATGATATGATACGATACGGTGTCGTTTTATGTGGTAATGAGAATTTTTGGCATGTGACGTGGGTTTATGTTTTTGGGCCAATCAGGTGTTTCCAGTGACAAATTTGGTATCAGAGCTCCCTACGACGTCGTATTTCTATTGTGGAATTTTATTTAGGTGGGATTGTTATTCTACGGATGAAATAATTTTACCTTCTAGATCTCGTTTAATTACAGCTTTCTGACTTTTTACTCTTTTTTTTTTTTTTTTTTTTTTTTTTTTTTTTTTTTTTTTCACTTTGACTAAACGGATGGAGGATGTATTAGAGAATGTTTACAACCATCTAGATGCAAGTCATCACCATTTTGATAAGCATGAGTCATTATTAGTAAGAAGTTAGGTTGTAGAAATCAAGAGAAAAATGAATAATATGTTAATCAGTGAATTACAGAGATTACATTATATTAAATAAAAATCGACTAATCTAACTTAGAATACTAAATTGGCCTAAATCAATAGGTCGAGACTATAAGGCCTTTATTTTCTAACATTATCTTTCAAACTCGCAATGTTGTAACGGTTAACATTGAGAGTGGTCAAACAGAAAATAACTCGAACTGAAAAAGAAAAAAAAAACAAAAAGCGGAGTGTCCTAGAGTGCAAACTCGGTGCTACGGAGTCACAATCCAATGCAATCCAAACTGTAACAAGGCGGCAACAGTCAAGTGTGAAATAGACGGACCAAAGTCATTGCAAAAACAAAATCAGATACAGAGATGAACAAGAGCAAATTCAGATAGACATATGCAGATTCGGATAGATGCAGAGCAGATTCAGGCAGACAGAGCAGATTCAGGCATACAGATACAGACATAGCAGATTCAGACAGACATAACCAGACAAATAATTAAATGCGGAACTAGACGGAATAAGATGCATAACCAGACAAGACTAGGTGAAATTAGACAAATTCAAAACCAGCCATATGCATAATCAGATGCGAAACCAGATGCAGATGCGGAATCATAACCAATACAAGTTGTTGATGTCGAGATGCTACACATAACTACTCAAGACTTTATCGGATTAGTTAAGATTGTAACATCGACATCACCAATACAAACCAATTTTTTATTTAATCCAATACCAATACAAATAAGATATCGAACAAAACATAAGCTATGCAAGCTTTTATCAAAACCCGAACAATACGTCCAATGAAATCCATGAACATACGGATGAAACCAAAATCAACCATTAAGTAAAACAAAGTTCATCAAATCTTCAAACGAAATAAACCAGATCTCCCGAAGCAAACCAAAATAAATTGCAAACGATATAATATATAATACCAATCCTACCAATACCATGACTGATAATAAAATAATCAAGATTAACAAACTTTCATTCACACAACCAGAAGTGTGGCGTGTGTATATTTACTAAGATGTCAAGTGCCCACCAATCAAATCATTCTCTAACTATTCAATTAGAATTTATGGATGCCATTCTCGAAGAATAAATTCAAACTTATAATTGAATGCTTCAAGCAATCACGAAAAACTGAAAACGAGGCCAAACGAACATATTAACGTTAGAACAAAGAGCTTTTTTTATATATAGCTTTGATACCATGTATAAATCAAAGGAAAAATGAACAATATATTGATCAGATTCAATGAATTACAGAGATTACATTACATTAAATAAAAATTGACTAACCTAACCTAAATACTAAACGAGCCTAAATCAGCGGGCCGGGGCTTACAGGGCCTTTAATATCTAACATTGGGATCAGGTAGAAAGTTTGTGAATGCATATAAAGTGTAAAAAGTAAGGATAACATGCCACATGACTCTTAACTCATTTTTCTCTTCTTGTTATTTATCTCACGCACCCATCCTCTTTCTCGTTTTTCGTTTTTCTATTTTCACAACCTACATCATGCGGTATTCTCCTCCTTTCTAAATTAGCTTACAAACTCATGAATGAAGTATTGTTCAACAAAACATGAAAAGATAAAGTGAAGAACATCATGGTGATGAACAACAAAAATGATGAGCATCTTGTTGATGAACAACAACAAAGTGATTACGAACCTGATACTTCAAAAAAAAGTTCTCCAAGTAATTGATGTTCATCAGAACTTGTTTACGTAAGGTACGTGTTGGATGGTAGAGGCGGCTGTCCGATTTGGTTCGGTAAGGACCCCGAGGTGTGACCGGAGTCACGAACTGCGGTAACACTTATCGGAGTAGCCAGATTGAATTATGAGAATTCACTCAGTGTGTGTGGTGAAGCTAAGTTGGTTCATTCACGGGGATGAACCTTCTATTTATAGGGATGGCCATGCACCCTGCTTGGGAGTCTATCCAAGTTTCCAGGGTAGTTCATGTGTGTAACACCCCCAAAAAAGGATCGCAATGGAAGATAATATCACTGAGTATAGAATAACATATTTACCTTAAGAATTTTCATTAACAAAGGATTTATGTTTACATCATTCAAAAATAGTGCGGAAATACAGGCCCATAATAATAAAGCGGTCCCAAATATAAATATCAAAGTATTCTATGACCATGCCATTTGCCAAGCGCCTCTAGATGTAAGTGATGCTGGATTTTCGACCAGTATTTAAATTTATAAGGTCTCGTCTACCTAAGGTCTACCTATTGCACTAACGAGCAGTAAACCCGGTCGTGCGTAATATAGAAGGTGGTAAAGCCGAGGTCGTTCCCAAGAGCTATGTCACGGTTTTTAAAAGATTAATTATACTAATAGACAAGAAATGAAATACGGAAAATAAATTGAAGTTGTGAACAATAGAGAGAATGTGTGCTAACCTAATTATTCATCCTGTCATGTTATGTCTATGTTTTCTAATTACTTCCTATTGCTTCAAGTGAGGGTTCAATTCGCTAGACTCCTTTGGTCAATTCGTCATAGCCTATTAGACAAAGGTTCCTACCCGACGTCAAAAGCCTACCCTTTGGGGAGACGGGGATCTCTAGCAACCTAAGCTAAGTCATTAAGTACCCTACATGCAAGATACGAAACAATGTGTGCCCGGGCGCTAGCATCTTAGACACACATCCCTAACTTCTTAAGTTCCTCCTTCCGAACGGTGATCCTTTGGTCAATTTGCACAAGAGGGATTGATAGTCCTTTGGTCAATTCTTACCAACCCTCTCTACCTACTTTCCTAGGGTCCTTTGGTCAATTCTCCTAAGTAAGCAAATACGACCGCAACTCAAAACTACCGAAGCTAGGGTGACTACCAACGAACTATGCATGCATACACTAGAAACAATAATAGAAGTACGAAAACATAAACAACACAATCAAGGAATCATAACTAGGCTAGCACCAAAGGTGCTTAACCGATCATATTTGTAACACCCAAACCCGACAAGGGTCTGAATGCCACATTATGGTGTCATATCAGAACATACTAATAAAATGCAAGCGGAAGTCTTATAAAATAATGTACCAAGTCATATAAACGAATGACTTCAAAAAGAAATACAAAATCCAACATGTCAAAAAGAAAGAAAATATCAAAACAAATGTTCTTCCAAATGAGTCCAAAATGATAAGGGAAACTAGAGTTGGTTCACTCAAATGCTCCTACTCTCAGCCCATCAACCAGCATCCCACTTGGTACCTGCGATTGGGAAAAAAAATGCGGCTGAGCTTAAAAAGCCTAGTGAACAAATATAACAAAACAAAAGCAAAACATAATCAAAATACAAAAACGAATCAAAGGAGACTGATAACAAAGTCGTAACGAATGAGCACAATGAGTCAATGAGGAACCTGCAGAACACAATATTAATAGATATCCAGAAGGAACAGAAATCAAAGAAGACTAAAGCAAAGCAAAGCAGCGAAACATTGAACAAGTATAAGCACATATAAATAACCAAACATACAAGTATCGAAACATAATCATATAGGAGTTTATGAACAGTATTATAATCAAAACAAGTAACCAAACAGTGAACAAGCATATCAACCAGCGGATCAGCTACACATAAATATGGCGAAAACAACATATTAGATAATCAGATATATGCATAAGCTAAACGGAATTTATAAGCAGGCAGAAGCAACTGAATAGAATGTAAGCATGGCATTCACACAAGTCAGAAAATTACCAATTAATAAACATAATAATTATCATAACAAGCGGTGATACTGACAGAAGTATAAGCATGTCAGTCACAAGTATAGGTAGGAAATACTGAACGAGCATCATAATTAAATGAAGTAACTGAACAAGAATATAGCATGGCAAACTAAACAAGTCAACTAGACAGGTAACATAAGTTGAACCATATTCCTTCATCAACTAGTAACATGAACAGAAGTGTAAACATGGCAGATCAACAAGTCAGGTAAACATCAATTACTATGCCGAACCGATAACATAAGCATCCGAAAATAACAGGTAGATTACTAAATGATAATCATAGCCCACGAAATAACTGAACGAAGTATAACATGATAAACGGATAAATCAAATGATTACATACTAGCATGGCAACCAGACGAATCAAATAGTCACTTAATAGCATAGTAAGCGGATAATCAGATATTAGCATGATAACAGATGAATCAGGTAACCACATACAGTACTAACATAGTAGATAGAGAAATCATGTAATCATATACCAGCATGGTAAACAGATGGATCAAATAATCATATAATAGCATAGTCAACACTTGAATCAAATAATCATATAATAGCTCGGTAAACAGATGAAGTGGTAGTCTGAAGTATAAGCTTGGCAGCCAACCGAAATGGAGTGAGAGCATAGTAAATCAAATGAAGTGAAGGATGAATATTATAACCAAATGAATTGAAGTATGAGCATGGTAGTCAAATGAATCACATAAGAATACTGAGTGAATAAGTAGTCAATTGAATAACGGAATAGGCATAGCAACCGAATGAATAAGAGTATCAGATAATCACATAGACACAAAATCAGAATGTTGCCACGAGCACCAAATACTAAAGAAGATACTCCAATAACCAAATATACCAAATCACATATTATAATCCATATTCGCTAAATCATATCAAATCCCATATCAAATCTGCCAAATCATATCAAAGTGTACATGGGTAGCTAGCCCAATGTACCAAAATGTGAGGGGGTTTATTGCACACACTCACCACATCACCAAAACTGAACTGAGTACCTATGATGCATCCATACGCTCCTTTCAAAACAAATCATATATACATATGCCAGTTCGAGACTGTACATACGTATTCATAATGACCAAGTGTACACATATCATAATCATATCAATAAGGCAACACCGGGGACTAATCACACCGCCCCAGATATTGTCATACCATTGGTGCATCAATGACATGGTCATGGTACCTCTATGACTAGTTAGCTCGGGCAACTGAACAGAACGAATCATATCAAAGCATATCAACTCATATCATATCATACCATATCATATCTAACCGAACATATCAAAATGAACGGAATTATATCAAAGCTAGGGATATTAAACGAATATCATGACAAATGAGTAATGATGAGTGCTTATTCACTCATCGTTTTTACCCATCTAAGACCGCAAAAAAGACAAAAAACACCCAAATATGCTCAAAATATGCTACAAATGTCCTCGGAGTGTGTTTTATGTCTTGCAGGTACAAAAGGATTGAAAACATAGTGAAAACGGACAAAATCAAGCCAAAGAAAAGTGCTGAAAGCCGGAGCCCGAAAGTGATTTTCTACGTTCATTGGTCAAATCAAGACCCAGAACTCGTTTTTGAAGTGAGTTTGGGAAAACCATCTCAAAACCAAACCCTGAAGACCCAGAACTCGTTTTTGAAGTGAGTTTGGGAAAACCATCTCAAAACCAAACCCTGAAACCACAATTACCATTTTGCCCTTCACCCTAAACCCAAAATAACCATTTTGCCCTTTTTACCCAAAAATCCAAAACATTTTTATTTTTACCCTAAATCCAATTTTTGTTTAAAAATCAATTTTATTAAAAACCGAATTTTAGTTTTCAAATATATATATATATATATATATATATATATATATATATATATATATATATATATATATATATATATATATATATATATATATATATATATATATATATACAAAACTTAAAAGTGCAAAAACAAATAAAACCTTAACCTTTATCCTTTTTTAACCCTTTTTAAACACACCACTTAACCCCCTAATACTCTTTGAACCCTTTCTACCATTTGGACCGCCACTAACCTTTTGACCCCTCTCCTTTGAACCTCCCCCTTAAAATAAAACGTTTTCTTTTAATATCCCTTTTCCCTCCTAAACTTTTCCCCATTCTTTCCCTGTTACCCAGAAATTCCCCATCCCCAAGAACCCTAAACCAACCCTTTAACCAGTTTAACCCAAATCCCAAACCCACTGAGCTTCCCCCCAATGCAGTCACATGATACCCTAGCCACTGTGGCAATCCCAAGCTCACAAAAGTTCCATAGACGGCTCAGATAGCTTTTAAAGAGTACCTATCAATTGGATGGCTGGGATTGATGGAAGAAAGTACAGAGGATGTTTTTGGCTTGTATCCTCATACAAAAGAAACACAGATGTAGAAAACAAACAAGAGAGAAGATTTTTTTAGTTTTAGTATAAAAAGGATGATAGGAATTATGTAAAAAGTAGTCTAGAATCAGAGTTCTAGCTCATTTCTATTTTCATTGTCATTTGTAATCTTTAATTAAAAGTTAATGCAATTTTTAGTTTTTTTTAAATTCCATTTTTTGCAGCTTACTTTTTGTTCATGTTCATTTAATTTGCATTTTATGTTCTAAGATTTGTTAGAAGTCGTTTAAAAATCATTTTTTGAAGTTAGTTTTGTGATACAAATTAAGTTACCTTAGTTCTCACACCATGTTTTTCTTAGTTACTGCCCCTAAGGGGGTGTTTGGATTAGCAAATCTATTGGGTCAAAACCCTAATTTGACCCATTTTAGGTTTTCCATTAGTTAGGTTCTATGTTCAATTGATGAATTTTAAGTTGTTATTTACAAAAAACAAGTTTTTAGTTAGACTTCAAATGAAATAAGTTGGTCTTATTTTTCTGTGATAACAGAACCAAACTGCCCCCATTGTCCCTTTTTAAGCTAGGATATAGGGTAGTTTTAGTTAGATTTAGGGGTAGCTTTTTGTTTTATAATTAGTTTAATGTATAACCTTTATTTGTTTCAACTTATTGTGCTCATAAGAGCTTCTTTGATGGCTTTTAGAAAGCCTTGAATCATGCCCAATTGAGTCCTTTCCTCTCTGTCACACAGCCCTACAATTACTTTTTGAGCATTAAATTTAGATAGGGTAGGAGTAGATTTAGGAGGTGATTTTTGGTTTACAATAAGTTAGATGTATGATAATAATCTGCATTGGATTATTTTGCAAGTTGGATCTCATTTTGGTGCTTAATTTCAAGCTGCAACTGCCCAAACTTGCCCTTTTGTTCCGTCACATAACATTTAAGCAGCCCAAGTACCCTTTTGACAGCTTATTTATAAGCTGTCAAAAGGACCCCATTTGCCTCATTTTTGCTTTTTTAGAATCTTAGTAGTGTAATCCTAATCTGTCTAGCTTCTTTTCTCATTTTGGAAGACCCTAAGTGCTTATTTATAAGCCCTTAAAGTGCCCTATTGTGCCCTGGGCTGCTGACTCCCACAGCAGATCAGAACCTTTTCTTTAAGTGCTTATCAGGTTTTATTTTGTACTTATTCAAACCAATGAGGTTCCAATTAGTGGAATTAGTGTAGGATTAGCTCTCTTAGTTTCCTTAGTGCTTTTTAGGTGCTTATTTTAGCTTTTCCATTGCTTATTTCCCTTTCCTTTAGCTTAGGCACCCCCCCCCCCCCTCTGTGTAATCTGATCAAACCGCTTATTTCCCCCATTGTAATTGCTTTTTTGTTGTCCTTTTAGCTCATTGAAGTTGGTTGGTTTGAATGTTAGCTTATTCCAACTGCTTATCCATGGTTATCTTGTGCTAAAAATCTGAAAAGGGGTGTTTGGTTTAGGTTCTGTCATAGGACAGTTGGGAATAAGCTGTCAAAACAGCTTATTTAGGTGTTAGCATAAGAAAGGTTTTTTCAAAACTTTCTTATTTTGAACTTACTTTTCAAGTCCCAAAAGCCAAATTGAAAAAAAAAATTCAAAAAAATGCCACTGCTGGGATTTGATCTCTGGCCACCCAGCTCACCACACACACTCCCTACCGTCTTGCCCTTGGGTCTTGTCTCGTTGGACTTTGCACAAACAATGGTTTTATCCCTTCTTTGCAGTCTATGCTTTTAAGCAAACACAGCTTATTTGCTGCTTATCCTATAAAGCATCACCGCTGTTTTTAATTTTTCTTAGGAGTAGTATTGTTTAAGGTATTTTGTGTAATTTTCCAAGAATTTTTCCAAATCATTTAATATTTTTTTATCATTTAATTTAGTTTTAATCTTATTTAATTCATAATAAATAATTTAAAAGTCAAAAAAATGCCTGACTTTTTCCTAAAATCATTTTTTGTCGTTTAGAGCATAGGAAAATTAGTTTTGCACCCGTAGCCCTTAATTTGAAATTTTTTCACTTTTATGGCTCGGTGTGTTCCCGGTTTTTCGCGTTTTTGTGTTTTAGCACCCTAGGATGTAATTTAGCTTCGTTTTAGTGTTTCTTATGTTTAGTAGTTGTTAAATTTGTAATTTACTTGTTTTACGTGCTTTATTTTCATTCCCATGCTTTATTTCTTAGATAACGTAACCAAATACGTCAATTCCCGTACCATTCAAGCACTTTAATATCAAACCTCAAACGTAACCGTCAATTCACACCTCGTTGATTTGTCGAATCTCGCGTTAATCACATACGAAATCTCGCGTCAATTCACGACCCGGATAATCACTTGCCCGGTATCACATTTATCACATACGTGAGTTTTGACACGTTAACCCTTTTCCTAAAAGGTTGATTTGTCGAATCTCGCGTTAATTTGGTATTTTGATATTTGTGTATAAATATATACTTTTCAAAATGAATCAAGTAACTAAACGAATATCATATCAATGGGATCATATCAAATGGGTAGCAATGGATATCATAACAAAATAGGATCATATCAAGTCAAAGCAAAACGAGTACGAGTCAAATATCGAATATGAACAAGAGTCATGAGAGAAAGAAGTGCCATTACTGAAATGACAGAATATTTGTACCTCAAAGTGTGTGCACGAGAGCAAAGCACACAAAGCCAATCACCTCTCCTTCTTCACAAGATCTACGGTAAATATACTCACATATCACCAACACATTCATTTTATAAGCTTCTCATACATTTATAAGTGTTTTAATTATTGGTGTTATCATTGTGTCTTTTATTTCCTTAACTTCACATCTGAACCAGTTTTACACGAATTAATTGTCCCATCAGAAGTACTCCAAAAATTATAATAAAATTCCTAGAAGTTCCTACATTAGTTAGGTAATTTCACAAATTTTTGCAGATTTTATCTCAAAGTCTAAGTGTGGTTTAAAAATTCATATTTCCAGACCTGCCCAGCAAATGTACAGGAAGTATACCCCAAAAGTTTACTGTGGAAAACTAGAAGGGGGGGGGGGGGTTGAATAGTTTTACCAATTTAAAACTTTCTTTTAAATATTTAGATCGACTTATGTCAATCTATTTCGATGTGTATGTTGGACGTTGATAGATAGATATATAAACTTGTAATGAAAGATAAAGAGTAAGAAGCATATCACCACGACACAAGTATTTATAGTGGTTCGGCTACAAGGACACCTTCCTTGCCCTACTCCACTCCCCGAGTCACCTACTCGAGAGTTCGTAATCACTACACGACACCAATCTCCTTATGGCGGAGAAGTCTTCACAACGTCGCCTACTCTTTTTCTGGTACTAGGCTAACCACCGGGTTCTTTTACACCAAGGTGAACCACACCTACCACAACGTCGTCTACCCTTTATTAGGTACTAGGCTAAGTACCTAGTTCTATTACAATGGAGGAACTACTACCCAACACAACACAACACCTAATCCCAAGGAGATCCACTGTTTATTACAACACCATCAAGGATATCACCATCCTTGGAAATAAACTAATACTATATGTATAACGATGCACCTCATCGATTATACGACCTAGGCATTCTTCCCTAATGCCACTTGATTTGATTCCTAGGCATCCTTCACTAATGCCTTTGACACAACTCTTGGCACCTTTCACTAATGCCTTCGTCTTGACACCTTTAGCATTATTCACTAATGCTTTTGACACGGACGTTAAGCATCTTTCACTAATGCTTTCGTCTTGACTCTTTAGGAATCCTTCACTAATGCCTTCAACACAACACATCTACGGAGGAAGAAAGAACTATCAACAAGAGAACCTCGATTATCTTGATGATGACGAAGCATGGCAACTCATGGACTTGAGCTTGCTCGACTTCAAGAAGTGGTGATCTCGCCTTTAAGAGGAACCTGAAGAATCAAAAAAAAAAAAAAAAAAAAAAAAAAACTACATAGCAAGATCCCTTATGATCAGTGGTTAGAGAGTTACAATACTTGGGGAAAGTATGTGTGAGAGTCGCTAGCCAAAAGGAAGAAATGGCTCACTATTTATAGAGGAGAAAGTTTACTATTCCTCGGATCCCACAGATCCCTCCCACAAGGGATCCGTGTAGCGTAAAGCTAGGGATCCGTGGGACGCTCCTCTTTGCCCATGGGTATTTTGGTTATGGGTCATGGGTCATGGGTTATGGGTTGATCAATGGGTTTCTTATTAGATACAATGTATCTTATGAGTGCAATGTACCTAGTCAAATGGGTATGGGTCAATACCATGGGTTATGGGTATTTTCCATGGGTTGTAGTTTTTACCCATTTATATAATATATACTAGTTGTGTATATATTTAGCCCAATATGTAAACACTAGTTGTTGTACATATATATTACTAAATCATAAAATCACTTATACTTGTTTTAGTGTTTTATGTGAAAACGTTAAGTATGTTAGAAAACTATTGGCTCAAACTATTTACGTATTTTATTTGTTTCATTAAAATGATTTTACGTTTGTTATCGACAAAACATTAGAAGATTGTAAAATATAAATAAACGTTTTTACGGCTTATTTGTATTAACAATCTCCCCTTTTTTTTATGACAAAACATAAAATTATTTTAAGGAAAAACTAAAAATTCGTAAAAGTTCGAATTGGAGTTTTTACTCTCTTCTCCCCCTTTTTGTCGAAACAAAAAGAGCGTCGAAAAGAAACAAACACAATGTTTTAAGAAAAACATGTAAAAAAGAAAAATATGTAAAGAGAGCAAGTGACGGAAATGGTTCTCGTCTTAACTCCCCCTTGACGAGTCCATCCCTTTGTGAGGGCGTCAAGTAAATATAAACTAACAAGCTAACGAATTGCAATTTTGTTTGCAAATTGTTTCGTCCTTGTGACGTAGAAGCCCCCCCTTGAAGATTGCAACGTTGCAATGGGGTGTTATGAAGTATAATCCAAGTAAGGATTATGTTGCAAATGGTTTTGCAATATGGTTTGACACAAAGCTCCCCCTAGCTTTATGGTGTCAATATCTTCATGTGTATTTTGAAAATCTACAAAATAAAGGTTAGAAAACAAGAGTATAATGCATAATTTCCTGCAAATAAGACTCAAGTTAGTAGAATTTTGTTCTTCTGTCCCACGGATCCCACGGTTCCCTCTAAGGAGGGATCCGTCTAGGCCTATTCTGTGGATCCGTATATATGGTGACAGGTTTTTCAGCAGTGTTCATATATCAAGAAATGCTAAATATGGAAGTGAGATATGTATACAACAAACATATACTCAAAGCAATATGGCAAATAAGATATAATTCAATAAAACAAAGAGGTAATCAAACAAATCTCTAAAACTAAGAGTGTTGGATCGATGTACTCTAACCAAACTAACTTATGTAGCTTGTAAGGGCTTAGCAACCTCGGATAAATCCTAAGTCACTAACAATGAAACACTGAATTAACTCTATTAAGTATGCGGAATTTACTTCAATAAAGCTAAGAAGAATTAACTTTAACTTCAACGATTTCATTAATACTTAGAACCTGCTTGTTATACAGATTCTCTAACAACTCTAATAACTCTAATACTGCGTGTATGAATTCGTACTCTTAAACTCTAAAACACATATATCTCTAATGCCAATCTAGGGGTCCTTTTATAGGCATAAGGATAACCATAGTCGGTTTACAACCCTATTCCTTGTACGACAAGTACTACTAAACTAAACTAAGAACATTCTAGAATTACATAATAATCCTTAACGATTTGCATAGCAGTCCTTTATCCTTGCAGTACTTTGATGACTGAGCAGTACTATGACTTTCTTCTTTAGCAGTACTTTGACTCTTCAGCCCTTTGACTTTCTATATCCCAACAATCCTCCCCTAACTTGAATTCTACTTGCTTGCTTTCAAGTTCCTTTGTATATTCATCTTTAACATCTTTGTCTTCAAGGAAAGATTGTGTCTTTATCTTCAAATTTTGTCTTTGTACTTACTGTGCTTGTATTATCATCATCAAAGTAGTCTTTATCAGCAATCCTTTACAGCAACAATCAACAATCTCCATCTTTTCAGCAACATATGACAATTTGTACATCAGTTCATTAAGTTTCAGTCTATTCTCATCACTTCCAGGTGTGTAAACTCCTGTGAGAGGTGAATCATTGAAATTTTAATGGATTTTGATGTCTCTTTACCAAAGCCATTAACTCTGGAGTAGCCAAATGTTTAGGTGTGTAAAACCATGGTACATTGATAACCATATGATTTTTAGCAAATCATCAGCTATCAACGAATTTGTTTTGTCTTTACTAAAAGCCGTACCCTTTTGGACTAGTTAGTTCTTGCAACCATGGTGAACTAATTACCATACTAATGGTTTTTCCACAGCCTTTACCACAAGCCATTTTCTTGTGGGCTAGCCAACTCTTTACTATTGCAGATATAGTGAGTTGATTACCATACAACTTATTAGCAAGTTGTCAACTATTAATGGATTTGAGATATCTTTACCAGAGCCGTTTGCTCATGGATTAGCCAGTCCTTTTGATAAACATGGTGAACTGATAACCTTCTATCTCAAAAACCATTTGTTGCTGTTAACTTTTGTTTCAAAATATTTTGCACTTAAAAAAAGTTTTCTTTTAAAATCATTTACTAGTTTTATACTGCAAGCAATACTTTGATTAAAGTACTATTTGATCAGCAGTACTTTGAATAAAGTACTTATTTTTCAAAAATTTATACAATTAAACACCATACCAGTACTTATGCTTCATCATCAGCCGTTGTCCATCTGATATACAATTCAATAATCATTAGGGCTGTTTCATTTTTTTCTTCGACTTCCATTCCATGATCCAACATCCTTGTCATAAGATCTCTAGTCAAAGAATATCTTCTTTCAGCTAACATATGGATCATAGTTCCATCTTCCAATTCCAAAGCATGTACTCCTGATTCTTCAAAGAATCTCCAGCTTGTAATCTCCTAATTTTCTTGATTTAGCCAGATTTCTTCAGTGCTTGTCTCCTCAGTTTCCCAGATAGTTGTCAGATCTCCTAGCAATACTAAGCCAACTCCAGTTGATGGAATATGTTCAAAGTATTCTTGCACTAATTGATATAGTTGAAACAAATCTGCTCTATCTATTATGTGCAGTATATCCCATAGCAAATTGAACACTCTAAAACTTTCATCCTCCCTATGGAACATCAGATAATCTCCATCCTTTGATGTTACCACTTCAAATGTAGTTATTTTAGACTTCTTTACTGCAGCATCTTTGGATTTAGAATGATCAAAGTCTATAACTCTTAAGTAATTTCTTAGCTCATCAACTATATCTGATCTCAATTCTACCTTCTTTGATGACTGTTCTTCTTCAGTTGTTCTTTTCCTCTTTAAGCTTTTTTTTCTAGCATCCTCCTTCAACTTATCATCATCTTTAAAAGAAATAATACTATCAACTTGCTTTTGATAAGCTTCTCTAACCAAGTCATACAACTGTTTCATCTCAAAATACTTCAGCTTCTGTAATCCAGTATATCCTTGACCCTTTAGATAAGCCATCATGGCATATCTTTCCTTTGCAATACTTGGTCTTCTTGGTAGAATAGGTTTCTTTACTAGTACAGTAGATTCAGGTTCCTTCACTGGTATAGCCACCTCAGCATCATACTCTGCTTGAAACTTCTTAGCAGCCACTTCATTCTTGGCTACTTCAATTGCTCTTATTTCTACCAAAGTGAGCTTCTTCTTCTTTGTTTCAATCAATTTACCTTTCCATTTGTCTTTAGGATCTAACACTGGTTGAGAAGCTTGAGGTTGTTCTTCAGCAACTCCTGGAATACTAACACCCCTTGGTCTTGATAAATTTTGCAATATCTCAGCAATAGTCTCATCATCACTTGCTGTATGCTCTACCATGGGTGTATCAGCTTCCTCTTCTGGTAGAACTGTTGAAGGACCAGCTTCTTCTTCAAAATCTAAAATCCTTGGTGTGACTAGCTCTTATCTGTATGTTCCTTGAAGAGCAGCAGTACCTTGATTATCAGCACCTTGATCATCAGTACTTTCTACACCAGTACTTTGAACTCCAGTTCCTTCAGGCTCAGTAATTTCAATATTGACTTGTGCTTCAGTACTTTGAGGTTCATCTTCTTTATCTGCATGAAACTCAGCATCTTCTTTCAAATTATCTTGCTCCAGATTCCTCCCCAAGTTGAATGAAGACTGCTGTTGAACCTTTTTGCCTTTGGAAGTCTTCTTAAACTTCTTCCCGTGCCTCTTCTGTGACTTGACCCATAGCCTGTGATGTTGAACCAAAGGCCATACAAAAGTTTTTAATCTTCGAAACTTGGTCTTTAACTTTGCTAGTTGTGCAGCTTGAGCTTCAGTAGTTTTCTTCAATCTGACCAATTCCCGTGTCAAAGCATAATTATCCAGAACCAATCCCTCAGGAGGTATATCATACGCATATCCTCCAGATGATGTTGGGTTGATTTCTGGTTCTGACTCAGCATGTTCAGTATCTTGTTGAGATGGTGTAGGTGAAGCTGCAGTACCTTCTTATGCAGCAGTACCTTGTAAAGATGCAGTATGTTGAGAAGCAGTACCTTGAGTTGATGCAGTACCTTCTCTTTTTTCACTTGCAGCAGCCTCATCTCTAACTGCTTGAGCAATCTCCATCATAGAAGTAGTTAAGGGAGTGTTCCTTCCAGGAAACCTATCACTCTTCCTAGCCATGAAGGTGAATATCTTTGCAGGTTGTACCACAACAGGTAATAGGCTCGAAGGCTTTGGTACATCATGAAGTTATTTATTCAAGAAAACTTGAATAAATCTTGGATACATTAACCAGGGTGATCCATTAGAAATGTGAGATAGCATACCATCCAGGATTAATCTTGAAAAGTTGAAGACACAATTTGTAGCCAATCCCACTAAAGCAGATGCTATTTTAGATCCAAATTGCTCCCATGAAAGACTCTTAGAACTGATACAATGAAGTAATACATTGACCAAGTACTTCCAATGTGGACAAAATAAGGGTTTCTTGAATGTTGTTTCAGTTAAGGACCCTTCATACCCAATATCTCGTAAAGTATCCCAAAGAAGCTGTTTGTCAAAACGGATAGCTCCTTCTTCATCATCCAATAATAAATCTTCACGAATTGAAGCTTCACTAACTTTCACTATCTTTCCAGCAACCTTAGCCTGTATATATGACTCATCATCTTCCATGTGAGTTCTAGCAGTTGCCCAAAACTGTTGAAACCATGGCTCAATAATATTAGGTTCAACCAAAAGTGCATAATTGATTGAAGATCCAGCGAGGAAATCAATTATGTCATGAAACGCGACATTGGCTTCAGTCTTATCTAAATTAGCCACCATGTTGTGTTTAGTAACTGTGTTTCGATTTGCCATTGATGAATGTTTACAAAAGAGGGTTGTTTGATGTATAGTAAATGTGAAAGAGAGAGAAATATGGAAAAGATTGATAAGTATAAAGATGAGAGGGAAAATCGGAAGGTAGTTATTTATAGGTGAGATTTGAAAAATCACAGCCCATAATAACAAAGTTACCGTTATTTGAATTTTAACCCATCTTTTGACCGTTGGAACAGTACGTTGATAAGACAAACAGTGCTTTCCACGTAAGCAGTACTTTCCAAAGCAGTACTTTCAGAGCAGTACTTTCATATAACCAAAAAGCAGTACTTTCCCATTCTCTTCATCACAATGGCAAAAACTTCAAATAGGCATTGAATTGCCTCCCCTCAAGCAATGCATATGACTATCTAACTAACTAATCAGTCCTCCTCTTAAATGTAGCTTAGTAATTAATCATACCAATACTCACCACCAAGTGATTGAATCTTGAAACATCAAATCCCTTTGTGAGTAGATCAGCTACATTATCATCTGTGTGAACCTTGACAACATTAATGAGCCTATGCTCATAACAATCTCTGATAAAGTGATGCCTAATCTGAATGTGCTTGGTTTTGGAGTGATAAACCGGATTCTTCACAATACAAATTGTACTCTCATTATCAATGTTGATAGGAGTATTCTTGAAGTTGAACCCATAATCCAAAAGTTGATTCTGCATCCATAACACTTGTCCACAACAGCTTGCAGCAGCAACATATTCTGCTTCAGTGGATGATGTTGCTGCAATAGTTTGCTTCTTACATTGTCATGAGACTAATCTCCTTCCAAGATACTGGCATCCTCCAGTGGTTGATCTTCTATCATAATTATCACCTGCATAATCACTATCTGAAAAAGCTTCCAAGTGAAAAGGTGAATCCTTTGGATACCACAATCCTAACTTAGGTTGTTGTTTTAAATAACTAAAAATCCTCTTGACTGCATTCATATGAGAGTCCTTATGTGAGACTTGATATCTTGCACATAAACAAACATCAAACATGATATCAGGTCTAGATGCAGTTAAGTACATAAGACAGCCAATCATAGATCTGTAAAGCTTGACTTCTACAGGTTGACCATCTTCATCCTTGCCCAATGAATTGATAGATTTTATAGGTGTAGTGACTGGCTTCATAGCATCAAAGTTGAACTTCTTAAGAATGTCAGAGACATACTTATCTTGACTTAAGAAAATACCTTCCTTTGATTATTTAACTTGAAGCCCCAAAAAGAAAGTTAATTCACCCATAGAACTCATTTGAAATTCATGTTGCATCAGCTGCTCAAACTCCTTCACCATGGACTGTTTAGTTGCTCCAAAGATGATATCATCTACATAAATTTGAACCAGCATGATATCCTTCTTATCTCTCTTGATAAACAAAGTCTTGTCAATTGCTCCCCTCCTGTAACCATGTTGCAATAAGAAAGTGGAGAGCCTTCCATACAAGCTCTAGGTGCTTGATGAAGACCATAAAGAGCCTTAACAACTTTGTAGACTTTGTTTGGATGTGCAGGATCTTCAAAACCAGGAGGTTGTTTGACATATACCTCCTCAGTAATTTTGCCATAAAGAAAGGCACTTTTAACATCCATTTGATAAACAAGAAAGCCCATGTATGATGCAAAAACAAGAAATATTCAAATGGCTTCAATCCTTGTTACAGGAGCAAACACTTCATCATAATCTACTCCTTCTTCTTCTCTGTATCCTTGTGCTACTAGTCGTGCTTTGTTCTTGATGACATTCCCCCTTTCATCTCTCTTTACTCTGAAAACCCATCTTGTATCAATAACTTTCTTTCCATCTGGTAGATCACATAGTACCCAAACCTCTTGAAGTTTGAATTGAAGAAGTTCTTCTTGCATGGCTTCAACCCAACTCTCTTTAGTTAATGCTTGAACTACATTCTTGGGTTCTTCTTGAGAGATAAAGCAGGTGAATAAGCATGTTTGATTATCCTTATGATTCAGCCTGTTCTGTTTATACACAAAGCTAAGTAAAGCATTATGTGGTGTAGAAAAACCTTTAGCTTTGGTTCTTGTGAGCACTCCATGAGTAGAAGGTCCAATGATTTGACCAGTAGGATGATCTTTATGGACTCTTAATGTAGGAGTCTGTGGAACTTCAAGATCATCATCCAAATTTATGAAATCAGCTCCTTCATTGGAATTTGAGAAAATACCTTCATCTTCAAATTCATCATCAGTATCTTCTAATCCAGGCATGATAGGATCATTCAAATCATCAGGAATACTGTCAATTCTCGCAGCAGTACTTTGATCCAAAGTACTGTGATCCAAAGTACTGTGAGGGTATTCTGTAGACTTACCCTTTTTTCTTTCTTTCTTCATAAACTCTTCTTTGTTCATCCTCATAAGATTGTGCTATTGTGTCTTGAAAAAGCATCCTATTAAGTTCATCTTGAATAGCTTGATCTTCAGCAGACAAAGGTGATTTTGGTTCATCAATACTTTTCTCCTTCTCAACAGTTATAGGTTCTTCATTCAGAACAGCATCAGGTCTAATGTTGACTCCATGAACAATGTACTGTAAATCTTCTTCTTTGTGATCAGCTTGATTTTCTTCTCTAACAGGAACATAATTCATAGAAGGACTCAAAATATCAAGATCAAACATCCAATCAGGACCTTTACACTTATGATTTTCTTGATCTTCTAAAAATTCAACATGAAGACAATCTTGAACTTTCTTGGTGACCTTATTGTACACTCTAAATCCTTTGCTGTTGGTACAATATCCCAATAAGTATCCTTCTTATGACTTGCCATCAAATTTTCCCAGAGCATCAATAGTATTGAGAATAGTCAGAAGACATCCAAAAGGCTTCATAAAACGAATATTAGGTTTGTTTCCCATGAGCAACTCATAAGGTGTCTTCATCTAAGGTTTAGTGACTGATACTCTATTCAACACATAGCAAGCAATACTTACAGCTTTAGCCCAAAATTGAATAGGTAATTGTGAATCTGCAAGCATTGTTCTAGCTGCTTCAATCAAAGTTCTGTTCTTTCTTTCTGCAACACCGTTCTGCTATGGAGTTCTAGCAATACTAAACTCCCTCTTGATTCCTTTCTTGGCACAAAATTCATCCATAAGCTTGTTCTTGAATCCAGTCCCACTGTCACATCTAATACCTCTTACTTTGAGTATCAATTGGTTTTACAAGGCTATTATAAGATCATGAATAGCATCAAAAGTTTCATATTTAAAACCCAAGAAAAAGACCCAACTAAATCTACTACAATCATATGTTACAGCTAAGCAGTACTTCTTCTTGTTTAGACTTGCAACAGAAACAGGTCCAAACAGATCCATGTGTAGCAACTCCAAAAGTTCTCTAATGGTTCTTTCCTCAATCTTCTTGCATGATGCTTTGTGTTGTTTACCCTTCTTACACGCCAAACATGAGTGATCATTCTTGAATGTTTTGGTAGGTAAACCTCTAACTAAATTTCCTTTAACCAACTTGTTGATATTCTTGAAATTCACATGGCCTAATCTTCTATGCCACTGATGTGCTTCTTCAAGTGTTGCCTTTGCTACTAAACATGTTGCTCTTTCAGAAGAGTGAAGACTCTTCATATCCAGACTGTACACATCATTGGTTCTTGGTACTCTCAGTATCACCAAGTTTGAATTCAGGGGAAAGAATGAGACATTCTATGTCAGTGAATAACACAGGATGCTTTTTGTCACAGATCTGAGAGACTGACAAAAGATTGAACTTGAGCTCCTTCACATAGCGAACATTTTCAAAGTCTATGCTTCCCGCCTTGATAGTTCCTTTACCAGTTATTCTTCCTCCACTAGCATCATTCCCAAATGCAACTCTTCCTCCATAATAAGATCTAAAATATGACAGAATCTCTTTGTCTCCTGTCATGCTTCCAGAGCAACCAATATCCACAACTAAATGATCTTTAAGCTCCTCTTCTGGGTTGCCCTGTACAAAGATAAAAGAGTTAGTAAATATTAGAAACCCAAGCCATCACTGACTTGTGTTCCCCTTGTGGAGTTACATACTTAAATTCTTTAAGTATGTAATTTCCACTATCTTTAAGCACATGATCAATTATATTTGGTTGTTCCAAAACTTGTGTTGGTTTTTCAACAAAAATTTCTTTTTCATCAAAATTCTCTTTATTATTTTCAACAAAAATCTATGTTTCACTTGTACTTGCTGAAAGTACTGTTTGTTCCCCATCAGTACTTTCTTTCTTAACCCACCTGGTTTTAACTTTTTGTGTAGGGTTCTCTGATCTAGATACTCTTTTTGAGGTGTAACGCCTTCTAGATTGATAGTAATTGGATCTCCTAGGGCTTCCATTCCAAAAAGTGCTATCAGTACCTTGATCGGGTGAAAATCTAGCAGTACTTTGAGAAGGTACTGGTGATTTTGAAAAATGTCTTCTTTGGTGAGGGTACCTATAGTCTGTTGAGAAGTTGTTGTAGTTAACCCTATGTGAGTGATTTCAAACTGGTTTATTCCAAACTGGTTTATTCTCCTTTGGCTTATGGTTGGTAGATCTGGTCTTTGGGAATTTACTTAGATAATCTGAGTGAAAGTCACAGTCCTTAATCAAATGATCAGGACTATAACAGACAAAACACAATTTTTGACCCATACTCCCAAAATTTCTTCCTTGAGTTCTATGACCAAACCTAACCTGACTTTTTGGTGAATTATGAAAACTATTTTGACCAAAATTATCCCAAAAAGGTTTAGCAGTATTTTGAAAAGATTTTCTTGAAGGTACTGCTGAACGTGTAGCAGTACTTTGAGTGGAAGGTACTACTTGACTCATAACATTATCAACCTTAGGTTTTTCAACTGTCTCTTTTGGGGTTTCAGAACTAGATTAACAAGTAAGCTTCTTCCTAAACTCTAAATTGTCTACTCCAAAACAAGAAACATCTATCCTAGTTGGTTGAAAACTACCAGTTGGTGGAGGGACTGCATGATAACCCTTGTCTTTCTTAAATTCAGGGGGTGTTTGACTAATAGATTACTCATTACTAGATGTGTTATCTACATAATTAATGAGTTCATCATCACTAGTTGTTATATCCTCATAATCAAGTTGTTCCTGATCACTAAGTGGGTTTTCTTTTATGCTACAGAAATCCATACCAAAACCTAGGCCAGTTTTAATGTGTGCTCTTTTCTGTTTTTCAACAAAACTAACATGTGAAAGGCCAGATTTTCCCCAAGCAGCAAACTTTTCTAGCAATTCATCCTTTTCCTTAGTAAGCTTTTCAATCTCAGAAATCTTACATCCTAACTTCCATTCACTTAATTTTAATTGATAATCATGTTGTTCATACTTTTCTGCCCAAGCCATTTCATTATTTTCATGTGTTATTATTTTGGCTTCCATAGACTCTAAAGTGATTTGATAACCAGCTACCTCAGACCTAGCCCTACTATAATTATCTCTTTCAGTTACATAATCATTAAGCACTTTTTGATAAAAGTTATGACACTTAGAGCATACCTCAGAGATAGGGGGTAAACTTGGTGAAGTAGCTACCATAGCAAGCAGAACAGGTTCCTCTTCACATTCCATGCTCCAATCAAAGCTTCCTAGACCATCTCTGGATTCCAAAACATCAAGTCCTGGTTCCTCATCAAATGCTGTGCTCCAATCAAACTCTTCCACTGCGACCATACAGTAGGTTACTGGTTCATCATCAAATTCAGCACTCCAGTCAACCTCTGATAGATTTTCTTGAGCAACCAAAGCTTTTGTTTCAGTAATAGGGATTTCCTTTAGTTCAAGCTTGGGTTTCTCAGTCATTCTATTTGCCTCATATTTAGCAAATTTACACTCTCTTGCAAAGTGTCCAGTTCTTTGACAATTAAAGCATTCAATCTTGGTCTTGTCAAACGTTATACCCTGCTTAGGCTTGAAGTCTATGCCTCTTCCTGTTTTCTTCATGAACTTCTTGATCCTAGCTGTGATCATAGCAACTTGCCACCTTATATCAATTTCTTCAAGAGCATCTTCTTCAATTTGTGACAAATCCTCTTCATAAGTAACAGGTAGAGTAGCTTGCTAAGCAAAGAATGAGCATACAACTTCATCAGAATGGATGGTGTTTATTGGTGGTGATGTAGGAGTAGGATAGACAACAGTACTTTGAGCAACAATACTTTGAGTATGATAAGCAATACTTTTAGTGGAAGTACTGCCTCTCTTTTCAGACGACACAAAAGCAATACTGTGAGATTTTGAACTAGTTTGGCCATTCATCTCATGCTCATACACCTTCAAATGGTTGTATAGATCATCAAAGTCCATAACATCCAAACCAGGTTGTCCTCTGATCATAGTAGCAATCACATGCCATGTAGATGGCAAACTTCTTAAGAACTTCAGATTTGCATCTTCAACAGATACCTCTGCTTTGTATAACTCCAGCATACTGAGAAGATTTTGGAATCTGTCATAGGCAGCATCAAGTCCTTCTCTTTCACCAACAATGAATGTTTCAAACTGTTGCTTCAACAGATTTCTGTGCATCTTCTTGGAAGCATCATTACCTCCAAATCTTGTCTTGAGAGCAGCCCATAGTTGCTTTGCATCCTTAGCATCATGGAACTTGAGTAGATGGCCATCAGGAATAGCAGACAACAGTATGTTGAGAGCCTTTTCTTGATTTCTTATTGTTGCTGCTGGTAAGACAGCCTTAGGTGGTTTAGGTTGTCCAGGAATTTCTACAGGTTCTGCAACAACTTCATTACCATTGACAATTATATTCCATAGTGCATGGTCTGTAATAGCAATGTACTGCCTCATCTTCATGCTCCATAGATCGTACTCTCCCTTCTTGATGATAGGAATGCTGAGTGAGGTGATGGATGGGGGTGGTACAGCTTCAGTCGACATCTTTAGGGTTTGTTAAATCGGTTTTTAAGGGTTTCTTCTTAATCAGAGTTTCCACACAAGCTCTGATACCACTTGTTGGATCGATGTACTCTAACCAAACTAACTTATGTAGCTTGTAAGGGCTCAGCAACCTCGGATAAATCCTAAGTCACTAACAATGAAACACTGAATTAACTCTATTAAGTATGCGGAATTTACTTCAATAAAGCTAAGAAGAAATAACTTTAACTTCAACGATTTTATTAATACTTAGAACCTGCTTGTTATACAGATTCTCTAACAACTCTAATAAATCTAATACTGCGCGTATGAATTCGTACTCTTAAACTCTAAAACACATATATCTCTAATGCCAATCTAGGGGTCCTTTTATAGGCATAAGGATAACCCTAGTCGGTTTACAACTTTATTCCTTGTACGACAAGTAATACTAAACTAAACTAAGAACATTCTAGAATTACATAATAATCCTTAACGATTTGCATATCAGTCCTTTATCCTTGCAGTACTTTGATGACTGAGCAGTACTTTGACTTTCTTCTTTAGCAGTACTTTGACTCTTTAGTACTTTGACTCTTCAGCACTTTGACTTTCTATATCCTAACAAAGAGAATGATCTAGCCATACATATTCTCCTAATACTAATGAGTGACCTAAACTTAAAGAAGCAACAACGTGCTTAAGGATGATCCATCATGGAATGAGATTCCTAAACATTCTAAGTTGAGTTTGAGACTAGGATTAGGCTCATGGTTGTTTAGGTTTGTTGACCTATTCGAAACATCCGAGGAGGTGATAAAACATGAAACGTTGCTCTTCACGTAGTTCATGTATCAACCTTTCAACATGTTGACAATGATAGCAATCTTTGTCATGGTTTTGAGCTTCTTGAAGCGGAGGTTCAAGTGAAGTGGGTTGAGGATCCTCAAATAAAGGAGGAATTAGTGGAGACTCATTAAGTGTTGACTCAACAATGTTTGAGGGTGGAGGTAGAGAAGTGTCAACTTCCATGTGGTCGGGTGGTTGACTTTGATGTCTCCTCATAATCCAAAATGGACTATTGGGGGGAAATGGAGAAATTGACATTGGTGCAAGTGTTGATTCAACACTTTGGTTTTGTTTTACAACCTTTTCTAGTGGATTTGTTGGTAATGGTGGAAGATGAGATGGCCAAGGGGGTAAGTCCTCTAAATTGTGAGAATGTGGAGATGATTTTGAGGTGTTAAATGATGTGGCTCTAGGCACCAATGATGTTGTTTGGGTTGAAAGGGGTGTGTTTGGTTTAGTAGAGTTTGGTGATGATATCCTTGTGGGAACAATCCTCTTGGGAATTAGTTTGATTGGTTTATTTGGTGTAGGGTAAATCCTAGCATTGGTGGACTTAACCGGAGATGATTCGGTTGAGGAAACTTCGTGTATGATCCTAGCAGGTTTCTTGGGTGGATGAGTTAGCACTAGGAGCTTTTCTCATGATGAAATGACTAAGGAAGATGTTTGTAATTGCTGAGAATTATGTTGTGTTTGATGGCTAAGGAGTTCTAACAAGATGACTTATAAAGGGAAGAATTTGGCAAGTGTATTTAAGACTTAAGCCACTAAAATTCCTAGAAATGTGATGATTAACATGCACAAGATTTGAATTTAGAGTTTCACTGATCTAAGGACTTAATAAAGATGAGGTGGAGTGTTCAAGTAAGCAAGATGAGCTTGAAATGATTGTTTGGCTAGAGCTGACATAATCTGTCACCCGGATCCCACGGTTCCCTCCTTGGAGGGATCCGTCTAGGCTAATCCTAGGGATCCGGCTCTCAGCAGTTATGAAAGGAGAAAAATGGTGTTTCTAAGATCTAAAGCCTATACCATCTTGAGTGTTTTAGTCCCCCTAAGTGTCTTAAGTGAGGGTGTACTTGAATGAACAAGAGCAATGAGTGATATAGCTAATGATTGCCTTTTATGGAAGGAAAATGAGACTTTGTGATCACCAATGAATGATCAAGGATAACACTAAGAGTTTTGATGGTGTCAAGTTATAATGAATGATCCTAGAGATCAGATGTTAGCTTGAGATGGAGTTTGAAAAATCCTCAAAAATAAAAAGAATTGAAAAACTAATTTTTGACCCGGTTTGAGATAAAGATGACTAGAAACAATTTCCTAAAATTGTTCAATATGTCCACCTAAGTGTTTTGAAGAATGAAAAGCAATTTGTGAGTATTGGAGCGGAAATATGGTGAGTTTTGACGATTTGATAAATCAAAATGCATTTTGAATAAGATCTTGTGTAAGCTATGAGTGAGTTTAAGACTTTCTCATCCTTGAATAAGACTTAGTTGAGTTCTAGAATCTCATGTTTAGCTAGTGTGAAGTGATCTAGTAAAATATTTTGATGTATGGAATACTGTATTGCTGATCTGTTGTCACGATCCCACGGTTCCCTCAAGGGAGGGATCCGTCTAGGCTAATCCTAGGGATCCGGCATCTGCAGATCAGAACCATCACAGAATCAAGTGCAGATTTTGCACCTGGAAATTTTAACTAATAACCATTAAACTAAGCAACGATATAAACATGTCATCACATAAAACATCTCATAGATAATGGTAGAAACAACAATATCCAAGTTAACACAAACAAAAGTGCTAAAACATAATCATTCATACACAAATCAAGTGTCTCAAGACAATCATAATCCTATAGTCTCTTTTGTCAATCCTTTCTTTTCCTTTTTCCCAACTTTGTGAAATGATAAGCTAGGTTTTGAATCATACCCCTTAATAGTTTGAATTCCGCGGTCTCGTTTGAAATATCCGGAAGTTGTTCATAGTAATCAAAGGGTTCCAATTCGATGTTAGCTATGGGATGTCTTCCTCTTCTTCATCTTCTTCTACTTCTCCATCCGAGGAGTCCGAGAGAGCTTTAGGTTTTCTTCCATTAACCATGAACCGTTTAAAGGGTTGTTTGGTAAGAGGTACCATTACGTGATCGGCAAAGAAATGATCATCGTTGATAGGAGATGGTTGCAATGCACTAACATACTTACAAAGTCGTGTTAGGAGCATACCATATGGAAGTACCATGTTGGAAACTTTGAATACCCCGACCATTCTCTTCACCATGTAATAGGCGAGATTAAATGGCTTTTGGTGGATAAGACAATAGATCATTTGCACAAGACATGCATTTGGATGATCCTTGTTACCAACTAGGCTAATGACGTTTTCCCTAAGGATTTCTTCCCATTTTCTAAACATGGGATGCATTTTGAAAAGTTTCATTTGAAAGGGATCACGGTGAATGAGCTTTTTGTTTCGGTTGAAACGGGATTGGTCGGTCCTAACCTTGAAGATAGTATCTCGAATGGTTGCGAGATCATCAAGAGGAGTATTGTAGATAGGTTTAGAATCAAGTGCAAGGTTTTGAGAGTTAATTGCCCAATATTGAGAATACATACAAATTCCTTCACAAGGAATGCGAAGAATTTGAGCAAATGTGTTGAGAGGTAGAGTGAAGTTTTGTTTATTGAGGATAAAGGCGATTGAAATGCTATCATCGGTGTTTCGAATGATCCTAATGCTTTTATAGAATTCAAAGATGAAAACCGGGAAAATTTTTTCATCAATGTCAAGAAGACAATCAAAGTTGATTGCCGAGAAAACTTGACGAGTGTCAGCATCTTCAAGGAAACATTCCTTGACTACACGGCCTTCGTGAATAAGTCATTTTTCAAGTCTTTTGAAGACTTTGCGATCGGTTTTTGATAACCCTTCATTCTGATAGTAATGGGTGAGGTAATAGACGGTGTCATGGTGGTCTTGTTGAGTAGCTTTAGGCATGGTTGGTCCTAGAAACACAAATATTCCAATTAGATAAAATTAGTTGAGATGGGTTTATGGTTTTGATTTGTATTAACAATGTTGTGAACACAATGTAATCCTAATTGTGTTAAAAGCCCCTTTTAATGATTAATTTTGAAAACCCTAATTGAATTAATTGATTAGAAATTGTGCAACTGATAACGCTACACGCGTCGTTCGGGGTCAAAGGAACTTCCTTTTCTTCGAGCAAGTTTTATAACACCCTAGGCAGTGAACCTAATCGTTGTAGTGTAGTAATTAGGGTAAGCCACGGGTATTGATATCGTTCTCTAGGGGAATAGTGTCGTTAGGCTGAATTGTATGTCGATTTAAGTCTAAAGGTGAGGGATGATTATTTTTGTATTTTTTATATTTTATGGAATGGAAAGGTACGAATCTCAGGGTTTGGATTTGGGGGGTGGAATTAGTTGCTAGCCAACTATTCCAAAATATACTAACTAACTAAGGGATCTACCAGTAACGTGAAGCGTATCTACTTATGATGTATTACTCCTTGCTAGCTATCCAATTCTACCTACTGAATTGTCACGTCCTATTAATGGTTGAATTGTCACGTCCTTATTCCTAGTTGCGTTGTGTGTCTAAGGTTGTAGGGTATGCGTTTCTCCCTAACTCTTTGAATTTACCAAAGGGTCTTGTCTACAAACCCACAAGTGATTTATAAACTCCTACTCTAAGGCGATCTTTGGATGGTTTAGCCTACAATTACTCAGGTAATTATACTCTAAGGTTCACAAAGATGAATCAAACATTAAGTGCACAACGAATGACCTATCGCATTACTAGATCATTAATCAACTAAGATAAGAATCAACCAATCAAACAAGAGACAGTAGGATGCAAGAATTATAAACTAAACCAATTAGACTTATTGAAGTTGTCACACCCTAATGATGAAGATAGACACAAGCATCACTAAGAAATCAATAAGATCTAATTAATTATATACAAGTTTCACACAATCATAAGCAGACACTAGATGAATTAGCCAATCATAATTAATGAAGAGCAAGTAACAATTAAGATAATTGAAGACATACCATAGGATTGGATTAACAAACAAACCAACACACAATGTTTATAGAGTGTTTGGAACCCTTTAAGTTGCTGGAAAAACACCTACCTAAACCCTAGAATCGGACTTAGGGTTTAGGGCTTACAAAAAGTGAAGTTATAATGTTATATTTATAGGCAGATTTTCTGTCGGCAAAGAGCGACGGTGTCACACTTATAGAGTGACGGCGTCACGACCATTTTTTCAGCAAATTGTAGATTTTATCGTTCCGGTCGCGTGGGCTTTTGAACCACCTAAATCCGAGTTCGTATGCAAAAGTTATGGCCAAAACAATATCAACTACTTCGCGCGCATGCTGTGATAGTCTTGATCAGCTTGTGACGGCGTCACCTTGTGGTTGTGACGCCGTCCCCTTTAGTCTATGACGTCGTCTGGATCAAATCTAGGGCGTCTGAGTTGCGACGGCCTACTCTTTTATAACCTGACGTCGTCACTTGAAAATAGGGTTTTTGGCTTCTGTCCCGTCACAAAAATCCTCCGACGGCATCGCAGATAAGCAGTGACGCCGTCACCTTCTGTTTTCAGCAGCTGTGAGTGTCTCGATTCTGACTTTGGCCATTTTCTTCATATATTCGCGCCTTTTCGTTCAAATAAGTGCCATTCCAGCATTTTGCCTTCAAGAGACCTAAAAAGTGAAAAGGAACGATATTAAGCAATAACGGATACAAAAGTGATCAAATAAGGACTTAAACGACCCCTCAAAATGGTACCTTTTAAAACCTTATCAAATATCCCTACACTTGTTATTTGCTTGTCCTCAAGCAAATGTGCTTTTAACCAATTAATTTATAAGTTAGGGGTCATGAAGCATTAATCCAAAACGGTTCACAACACATATAAGCACCGCAAAAGTCATATCAAGCACGGAAATTACATACTAGCACCTCACATGGGGTGTTTGGATACTCACATCTCTCTCGGGTGTATAAATGAAATATAACAATATAGGAAATGGAAGATAAACACTCATTAACCGGTCCTAGTACATAGATTACCATAGGCTTGAGAATAGATCAAACCTCCATCGCTTTGGCGTAAGCACCTAGGAAAGTCTATCAAAGAGGTCTTTAAAGGGTTGTAACGTTAGGCTTACGGTAGGGAAATAAGGGTTTGGTGGGATAGGTTATTTAGTGGTGGTAAGTCAAAAATCTCTATGTTAAATGCATATGAAGAATGGCGTTGCTAAGCCAAGACTCGACACTCTAAACTCTAGATAACTGAAATAAACAAACATAAATTTAAAGGATAGATGCAGGATGGTAGCCCGTATTTTTTTTTTATCACTCTATTTTTTTTCTTTTTCTCTTTTTCTATTTTTTTTTCGATTTTTTTTTTTTTTTTTTTTTTTTTTCACATACACTTTTACTCTACCATCCTCTATGATAACATCAAAATACTAGGGATTTACAGGCATATCCCTACACTTGAGTTTTTATTATTCTAACACTAATTTGACCCGAATTGAAAAGATCAAAACACTTGGGGTACATTATTACGCAAACAAAGGGAATTTGAATTTAACGTTCCCTTCCCGTCATTTCATAAACTTTAACTTTTCCCATGAATCCCAATCATCCCAAAACTGTATACAAAGGATATGACTCGACTTAGCAACTTATGCAAGCAACTAGATAATTGAACTAAGGGTTTGGGGTGATAACAAATAATTGCACTAAAAGTGAGTGCATAAGGGGTAGGCTAAGGCGATTTGGGTGTATATTTGGGGGTGGGGTGTAAACAATGCTCTTCATTGATATTCCGGAAAAACCGAAATATCACGAGAACCGCGAAAAGGATAGGCTCTGAGGGGTTAACTAGGGGTATCGTGTACTAAAGATGAGTACAACGCAAAGGGTGTGGGGGAATTACTCAACCGATGTGGAAGAAGTAATTATATTACGGGTATCAAACAAGGGTTTATCCTAATGCCTCTTATCATTTAGTTATTCCTAACTACACAAGTGTAGCCTCACTTGCGATCTTGGAATGCATCACAAAACAAGTTCTAGAATCTAATATACTACCGGTTCACACTCTAAGCATTAAAGATGAATGCTTTAATTCCTACTAATCTAAGGGCGATCCTCACATTTTGGGTGGAATTTGGGTGGTAAAGGGTTTTGTGCTAGTCATATAACTTCCTATCCGTGAGACGCTTTTGTTAAGACTAATGGCCCACTCCTATATGTCATGAAAAATTTTAAATTTGGTGCCAAAATTACCCTAACCGACATTTTCTCATGGTTTATTACACAATCACAATTGGACAAAGCAAATAGTCAAGGATAAGCATAGTTTCAAAGTTCCCGTTTTATTTTCCCTCCCTACACTTAAACTGAACATTGTCCCCAATGTTCCCCGAAAGTATCAAAGTTATGATAAAAGAAGGTAATCAAAAACGAAAGAAACTAATACTCCCCTGATTAGCTCGGTAGGATCCGTGTGTGAAGTAGTGGTTAAATCCTTTCCAAGAAGAATTTATGCGTGAAAAGCTCCTCAATCTTATGTAACTTCTTCTTGATAAATTAAACCTGCACACTTGAAGAAAACAAACAACCCAACGCATCAAACCGAACAAAGAAAAATCACAACAAGATGTAATTCCAGACTTAAATAAGATATAATGCTTGTGGAATGGATGTTTGCAGATTTTCTAGAAAATTAAGACCTGGAAAATTCCAAAAAATTTATAAGTAGCACAGAAAACGAGAAAAAGTAATCAGTTGTTTCTGCTCCTTCCTGACGCCGTCAGGTTGCAATCCTGACGCCGTCAGGTTATCCAGACAAAAACTGTTCTGCGATTTTCTGAAAAAAATTCTGGAAAATTTACATCTTTAGAATCTGGAAAAATTTCTGCAAAAACATCCATTATGACTCGATACAAGCATTTGACTCGAACAAATAAACATATATATCTTTTATTTAATTGTTATTCTCATGTTTACGTTTCTTTTGAAAACGTGTGTAATCCTCCCTACACTTATCCCTTATGTAAAATACCTTTATATGCAATTAAGACGAGGTTAAAAACAAAATAAAGCATTTTTACAAATTTAAACATGAGAATAAACAATCAATAAAAGATATACGACACACAAATAAAAATAAAAACAAATACACATGGGTTGCCTCCCAAGAAGCGCTTGTTTTTGTTCGAGTCACGAGCCTGACTCTACCCTTATTTAACAGATAAAGGGGAAGTTTTCCCTACACTTAAGTTTAAGTGCGGGTGATAGTAGCGATACACACCCTTAGGGTGGAAATATGCCACGTGAGGTGAAGGGGGTGTGTGAATGGCTTCCTTCATCCTAAAACTACCCGGACAAAATTGGTTGATGGGTGGGTCGGTTCCTCGTTTATTTAAGGATGGAAGTAAAGATTGAGGTTCCGGTTCATCAACACTATGAAATTCCCTAGAACTAAGAGTAAGACTGAGACTACAAGTATTCAAACCTATATTCTCCAGTTGCGTTTGGTTCAAATGTTCTACCTCCATTGGGATTCCTAAAGTCTCTTCTACTACTTCCGGGTAAGTCACGTGCGGTGTGTATGCCTTAAATGATGGTGGAACTTGTGGGATACCTTGTGGGTCTAGACTTATCACCTTATCCTCAATCACATCTACATCATCTATATGCTCATCATGTGCTATTTCCTTAGGTCGTAATGAAACCAAACTTAGTAATTGATCCAACTTATGGTTTAAAGCTTGGTTGCTTTCCATAATATTTTCACAAATTTGGTCAGTTCTCCTAAGGGCCTTACTAACAATAGTTTCTAAACATGGAGGTTGTTCACGAAAGTCTATCCTAGGTGAAGGCTCAAACGAAGCATCGGTTGCACTAGATGAGGTACTTTGTGGGCTTGATGGAATAGTGAAACCCTCAAAAGGTTTATGGAGTTGGTTACTTTCTTCCCACCATCTTGAATAATCCGCTTTAGTAATATCATAATTTCTTATGAAAAAACCTAATCGCGAATATAGTGGATTCGCGTTCTCCATAATGGTGAACGGAAGAGTCAATGGACAAGTTTTACGAACAAAGGCACAAAGAAGGGGGATAGACTACAAGGAAGCTAAAAGAAGAAAAAAAAATCTCACTTGATAGGAATCTTGTGAGTAGACCTAAACGAGATAGAAATCAAGCCTAAACAATAACTATTCCCCGGCAGCGGCGCCAAAAACTTGATAACGCTACACGCGTCGTTCGGGGTCAAAGGAACTTCCTTTTCTTCGAGCAAGTTTTATAACACCCTAGGCAGTGAACCTAATCGTTGTAGTGTAGTAATTAGGGTAAGCCACGGGTATTGATATCGTTCTCTAGGGGAATAGTGTCGTTAGGCTGAATTGTATGTCGATTTAAGTCTAAAGGTGAGGGATGATTATTTTTGTATTTTTTATATTTTATGGAATGGAAAGGTACGAATCTCAGGGTTTGGATTTGGGGGGTGGAATTAGTTGCTAGCCAACTATTCCAAAATATACTAACTAACTAAGGGATCTACCAGTAACGTGAAGCGTATCTACTTATGATGTATTACTCCTTGCTAGCTATCCAATTCTACCTACTGAATTGTCACGTCCTATTGATGGTTGAATTGTCACGTCCTTATTCCTAGTTGCGTTGTGTGTCTAAGGTTGTAGGGTATGCGTTTCTCCCTAACTCTTTGAATTTACCAAAGGGTCTTGTCTACAAACCCACAAGTGATTTATAAACTCCTACTCTAAGGCGATCTTTGGATGGTTTAGCCTACAATTACTCAGGTAATTATACTCTAAGGTTCACAAAGATGAATCAAACATTAAGTGCACAACGAATGACCTATCGCATTACTAGATCATTAATCAACTAAGATAAGAATCAACCAATCAAACAAGAGACAGTAGGATGCAAGAATTATAAACTAAACCAATTAGACTTATTGAAGTTGTCACACCCTAATGATGAAGATAGACACAAGCATCACTAAGAAATCAATAAGATCTAATTAATTATATACAAGTTTCACACAATCATAAGCAGACACTAGATGAATTAGCCAAGCATAATTAATGAAGAGCAAGTAACAATTAAGATAATTGAAGACATACCATAGGATTGGATTAACAAACAAACCAACACACAATGTTTATAGAGTGTTTGGAACCCTTTAAGTTGCTGGAAAAACACCTACCTAAACCCTAGAATCGGACTTAGGGTTTAGGGCTTACAAAAAGTGAAGTTATAATGTTATATTTATAGGCAGATTTTCTGTCGGCAAAGAGCGACGGCGTCACACTTATAGAGTGACGGCGTCACGACCATTTTTTCAGCAAATTGTAGATTTTCTCGTTCCGGTCGCGTGGGCTTTTGAACCACCTAAATCCGAGTTCGTATGCAAAAGTTATGGCCAAAACAATATCAACTACTTCGCGCGCATGCTGTGATAGTCTTGATCAGCTTGTGACGGCGTCACCTTGTGGTTGTGACGCCGTCCCCTTCAGTCTATGACGTCGTCTGGATCAAATCTAGGGCGTCTGAGTTGCGACGGCCTACTCTTTTATAACCTGACGTCGTCACTTGAAAATAGGGTTTTTGGCTTCTGTCCCGTCACAAAAATCCTCCGACGGCGTCGCAGATAAGCAGTGACGCCGTCACCTTCTGTTTTCAGCAGCTGTGAGTGTCTCGATTCTGACTTTGGCCATTTTCTTCATATATTCGCGCCTTTTCGTCTGATAAGGTTTTAAAAGGTACCATTTTGAGGGGTCGTTTAAGTCCTTATTTGACCACTTTTGTATCCGTTATTGCTTAATATCGTTCCTTTTCACTTTTTAGGTCTCGTGAAGGCAAAATGCTGGAATGACGCTTATTTGGACAGAAAGGCGCGAATATATGAAGAAAATGGCCAAAGTCGAAATCAGACACTCACAGTCGTTGAATGTAGAAGGCGACGGCGTCAGGTTCTATTTGCGACGCCGTCGGAGAATTATTGTGACGGGTCAGAACGCAAAACTCGTGTTTTCAAGAGACGGCGTCTAGTTGTGAAAGAGTAGGCCGTCGCTACTCAGACGGCCTAGATGCGATCCAGACGACGTCAGAAGCTGAAGAGGACGGCGTCACGGACATAAGGTGACGCCGTCGCAAGGTTAACGTGGCCAAGACGAAACCCTAATGGCGGCGACACGACGGCGTCACTAAACATAAGGTGACGCCGTCGCAATTGTAATCTTATATATAGAATCCGAATTTTTCAGTCTTTGGGTGGAGAGTCTTTGGAGTAAAAACCTAAAACCGAACCTAAGGTGTCTTGTACAGTATTTTAGGGTTTTTAACCCTATCTTACACCAAGATAAGTCTTTGCTTCATTAATTCAATTATGTCTTTGATTATTTGTGTGTATGCTTGCATGTTCTCCATGTCCGGCTAATTTATTTGTGTGTTTGCTTAGGAAGTATGAAACTTAATTATTGAATATTGATTGGTTGTTTCTTATCTTAGTTGACTAATGATCTAGTAATGCGATAGGTCATTCGTTGTGTACTTAATGCTTGATTCATCTTTGTGAACCTTAGAGTATGATTACCTGAGTGATTGTAGGCTAAAACATCCGAAGAGTGCCTTAGAGTAGGAGTCTATAATCTCTACGTGGATTTGTAGACAAGACCCTTTGGTAATTTCAAAGAGTTAGGGAGAAACACATACCCTACAACTTTAGAAACACAACGCAACTAGGAATAAGACGTGACACTCAACCATCAATAGGAGATAATTAAGGAGTAATACAAGCTAAGTAAACACATCTTTAAACTATCATACGAGCACACATTAATTAGACATAGACTCCCACAACCTTAGTTTAGATAATTAGATAATAGTAGAGTAATCGGTAGAAATACCAACCCCCCAAATCCAATACCCGAGATTCGTACTTTTCCATTTTCATAAAATATAAAAAGATAAAAAAATAATCTTCCTCAACCTTAACCTTAGCGTAGTAACTCCCTACTAGCATTCCTATTCCCCTAGAGAACGATATCAATACCCGTGGCTTACCCTAATTACTACACTACAACGATTAGGTTCACTGCCTAGGGTGTTATAAAACTTGCTCGAAGAAAAGGAAGTTCCTTTGACCCCGAACGACGCGTGTAGCGTTATCAAGTTTTTGGCGCCGCTGCCGGGGAATAGAATAGCTAGTTAGTAGTCCACCTCGTTTAGGTTTCTTTGCTTGATTCCTATCAAGTAAACTTTTTTCTCATTTTTAGATTTCTCTTAGTCTATCCCCCTTCTTCGTAACCTTTGTTAGTTATTCCATCACTTTTCATCATGGAAGGTGATAACCCACTACCATTCATCAACATACCACCAAATGACCCGCCAAGAGCCCGTACTCTTGGTGAATACTCGAGACCAAGCCACTTAGGCTATAGGAACACCATTGAGCTTCCCGACCAAGCCCAAACTACGGCCCTGCGATCCGACACCATCCGGTTGGTGCAAAACGGATGTGCATTCCATGGACTTCGTTCCGAAGATCCAAATCAGCATCTGAGGGATTTCCTCAAAATCGTCGATTCCATCGACCTTGATGCTACTACTCGGGAGACCACGCGCCTGCGTCTCTTCCAATTCTCTCTACGGGACCAAGCTAGTAATTGGCTTGAGCGACTTCCCGCCGGCTCCATCTCAAGTTGGGATGATCTTACTTCTCGCTTCCTTGCTCAATTTTTCCCACCGGGGAGAACCACTAAGCTTAGGAATGACATCTTGATGTTCCAACAACGTCAAGGTGAATCTCTCTACGAAGCATGGACCCGATTCAAGGACTTACTTCACAAAGTCCCTCATCACGGCATTGATCTTTGGCTCCAAGTCCAAATCTTTTATGATCATGTCAACTTTCCCACTAAGCGATCCATTGACCAAGCGGCCGGTGGAAAACTTAGTGATCTCACCGCAGAAGAATCATGGGAAATAATAGAGGACCTTGCCCTCTATGACAACGAAAGTTGGGATGACCCCCGTGAGCTGCCCAAAACCGTCAAGGCAATCTCCTTGCCTCCTCCCGACAGTAGGATGATCGAACTTGAAGATCAAGTTAAATTCCTCATGAGTTCCTATAAAAATCCTAAGTCCTCACGACAAGTGAATCAAATCACTCTACCTTGTGAGTTATGCAGTGGTCCCCATGACACTCGTGACTGCTCGAGGCTCTCCGAACAAGCTTTTGCGGACTACGCCTCCATACGTACCGACGGAGCGGGAGAGAAGTGGTACACTTTCAAACCCGAACAAAACAACTTAGGAAACTCATACAACCCCTCATGGAGAAATCACCCTAATCTTAAGTGGAACCAAAACTCAAGCACACCCCAAAGCTCATCTAGTTCGCCCAATAGGTTCAATTCTTCTAATACCAGGGACCCCACTAATATTGAAGCAATTGCATCTAGATTTTTGTCATCCCAAGAAACTCGATTGAATAAGCTTGAAGCCGATTTTAAGCAAAAACAGAGCGAGATGACAACCAAGCTTGATGCCCTCTTAAAAGCCTTCAATGAGCGGGAAGTTGGAGCACTGCCAAGTGATACCATTAAGAACCCAAAAGTGAATTCGATTGCATCGACTTCACATTCCAGTTCACCATGGGAAAGTGCACATCCATGTCCCTCTCACCCAACGGTTCATTCGGTAAATGCTATCAAAAAGGGTTCCAAGTCATCCAAAAGATACCAAGGCCCGGCACCTTTGGTAAAGCCTACTCCTGAGAAACCTGTTAGCCAAGAATCCAAACCTAGTTTAGAGGAGGAGTACAAGGAACTCTATCAAGAAAAACCAATTCTTGAAGTCTTAGCTCATGCACCTTATTATAATGCTTTAAAAGAAAAATATGAGTTAGAACTTAGGCTTGGGAAACATGGGTCCGCCTTTGTGCGAAACAACCTACCTAAGAAGTTAGATGATCCCGGGTTATTCACTCTTCCGTGTAGACTTGGAACTTCCAAGCCACTCGATGCTTTAGCCGATTTAGGATCATGCATCAATCTCGTTCCGTTGTCCCTTCATAGAAGCCTCAACCTAGGTAAAATTGAGCCAACGGAAACTATCTTAGGATTAGCGGACGGTAGTATAGCACGTCCGGTTGGAATAATAAAGGACATGGTAGTACATGTAGGAGAGTTGACTCTTTTGGCCGACTTTCATGTACTCGACATGAATAAGGACCCGACATGCCCATTACTAGTTGGAAGAGGATTTTTAGCTACCGCTAGTGCCATCATCGATTGTAAGATGTCCAAAATAGTGGTAGGAGAGGGGAGTGCTAGGTCCGTGTACGATGTTAAAAAACATACGTACTATAAGGATGAGGAAATCCCACAAGAGATAGGGTTAGATAGAGAGCCTTCTCGATATGGACCTTGGATTGAGAAGAACATCATAGGCCCCCAAAGACCTTTTTACCTAGATAAGGCCTTTGCTAGTGCAGCAACTTTCCAAGAACAAGAATTGGCTAGGGATATAGAAGTGAACCCGTTCGAGGACGCCTTAGTATTTAGGAAGATGACTGAGTTCCTAGGAAGCTTGCCCGTTAACCTTGTCATGAATAAATGGATAGTTGAGAAATCCGAACACATGTGGAATTGGAATAGACCGCCTAGTGATGGTAATGGAAGGTGGCACATTAGGATACAAATCTATGATCCCGATGGTGAGATGTTTGAAAAGGCATATCTAACCGAACGTACTACTAGGAACTTGAATGATAAGTTTGATCCTTACGACATTGTTGAGGATAGACTTACGTATATCGGTACGTAGGAGCACGACTACGAGTCTAGCTACAAGACTCTTAAATAAAGAAAAGCGCTTCGTGGGAGGCAACCCATGCTTAATTGTTTGCTTGTTAGTGTCATATATCTTTTATTAATTATTTATCCTCATGTTTAAATTTGTAAAAATGCTTTATTTTGTTTTTAACTTCGTCTTAATTACATATAAAGGTATTTTACATAAGGGATAAGTGTAGGGAGGATTACACACGTTTTCAAAAGAAACGTAAACATGAGAATAACAATTAATTAAAAGATATATATGTTTGTTTGTTCGAGTCAAATGCTTGTATCGAGTCATAATGAATGTTTTGCAGAAATTTTTCCAGATTCTAAAGATGTAAATTTTCCAGAAATTTTTCCAGAAAATCGCAGACCAGTTTTTGTCAGGATAACCTGACGGCGTCAGGATTGCAACCTGACGGCGTCAGGAAGGAGTAAAAACATCAGATTACTTTTTCTCGTTTTCTGAGCTACTTATAAATTTTTGGAATTTTCCAGGTCTTAATTTTCTTAAAAATTCTGTAAACATTCATTCCACAAGCATTATATCCTAGTTTAAATCGAGTCTTATATATATTATTACCGCCGATTTTACGCGAAGGTTTCGTTTGTTTTCTTCAAGTGTGCAGGTTTAGTTTGTCAAGAAGAAGTTACATAAGATTGGAAGGAGCTTTTCACGCAAAAAATTTTTCTTGAAAAGAATTTAACCACTACTTCACACACGGATCCTACCGAGCTAATCAGGGGAGTATTAGTTTCTTTCGTTTTTAATTACCTTCTTTTATCATAACTTTGATACTTTCGGGGAACATTGGGGACAATGTTCAGTTTAAGTGTAGGGAGGGAAAATAAAACGGGAACTTTGAAACTATGCTTATCCTTGACTATTTGCTTTGTCCAAATTGTGATTGTGTAATAAACCATGAGAAATGTCGGTTAGGGTAATTTTGGCACCAAATTTAAAATTTTTGATGACATATAGGAGTGGGCCATTAGTCTTAACAAAAGCGTCTCACGGATAGGAAGTTGCATGACTAGCACAAAAACCCTTACCACCCAAATTCCACCCAAAATGTGAGGATCGCCCTTAGATTAGTAGGAATTAAAGCATTCATCTTTAATGCTTAGAGTGTGAACCGGTAGTATATTAGATTCTAGAACTTGTTTTGTGATGCATTCCGAGATCGCAAGTGAGGCTACACTTGTGTAGTTAGGAATAACTAAATGATAAGAGGCATTAGGATAAACCCTTGTTTGATACCTGTAATATAATTACTTCTTCCATATCGGTTGAGTAATTCCCCCACACCCTTTGCGTTGTACTCATCTTTAGTACACGATACCCCTAGTTAACCCCTCAGAGCCTATCCTTTTCGCGGTTCTCGTGATATTTCGGTTTTTCCGGAATATCAATGAAGAGCATTGTTTACACCCCACCCCCAAATATACACCCAAATCGCCTTAGCCTACCCCTTATGCACTCACTTTTAGTGCAAATGTTTGTTATCACCCTAAACCCTTAGTTCAATTATCTAGTTGCTTGCATAAGTTGCTAAGTCGAGTCATATCCTTTGTATACAGTTTTGGGATGATTGGGATTCATGGGAAAAGTTAAAGTTTATGAAATGACGGGAAGGGAACGTTAAATTCAAATTCCCTTTGTTTACGTAATAATGTACCCCAAGTGTTTTGATCTTTTCAAATCGGGTCAAATTAGTGTTAGAATAATAAAAACTCAAGTGTAGGGATGTCCCTGTAAATCCCTAGTATTTTGATGTTATCGAAAAGGATGGTAGAGTAAAAGTGTATGAAAAAAAAAAAAAAAAAAAAAAAAAAATCGAAAAAAAATAGAAAAAGAGAAAAGAAAAAAAAATAGAGTGATAAAAAAAAAAAAAAAAAAAAAAAAAAAAAAACAAAAACATACGGGCTACCATCCTGCATCTATCCTTTAAATTTATGTTTGTTTATTTCAGTTATCTAGAGTTTAGAGTGTCGAGTCTTGGCTTAGCAACACCATTCTTCATATGCAGTTAACATAAAGATTTTTGACTTACCACCACTATATAGCCTATCCCACCAAACCCTTATTTCCCTACCGTAAGCCTAACGTTACAACCCTTTAAAGACCTCTTTGATAGTCTTTCCTAGGTGCTTACGCCAAAGCGATGGAGGTTTGATCTATTCTCAAGCCTATGGTAATCTATGTACTAGGACCGGTTAATGAGTGTTTATCTTCCATTTCCTATATTGTTATATTTCATTTATACACCTGAGAGAGATGTGAGTATCCAAACACCCCATGTGAGGTGCTAGTATGTAATTTTCGTGCTTGTTATGACTTTTGCGGGGCTTATATGTGTTGTGGACCGTTTTGAATTAATGCTGAATGACCCCTAACTTATAAATTAATTGGCTAAAAGCACATTTGCTTGAGGACAAGCAAATAACAAGTGTAGGGATATTTGATAAGGTTTTAAAATGTACCATTTTGAGGGGTCGTTTAAGTCCTTATTTGACCACTTTTGTATCCGTTATTGCTTAATATCGTTCCTTTTCACTTTTTAGGTCTCGTGAAGGCAAAATGCTGGAATGACGCTTATTTGGACAGAAAGGCGCGAATATATGAAGAAAATGGCCAAAGGCGAAATCAGACACTCACAGTCGCTGAATGTAGAAGGCGACGGCGTCAGGTTCTATTTGCGACGCCGTCGGAGAATTATTGTGACGGGTCAGAACGCAAAACTCGTGTTTTCAAGAGACGGCGTCTAGTTGTGAAAGAGTAGGCCGTCGCTACTCAGACGGCCTAGATGCGATCCAGACGACGTCAGAAGCTGAAGAGGACGGCGTCACGGACATAAGGTGACGCCGTCGCAAGGTTAACGTGGCCAAGACGAAACCCTAATGGCGGCGACACGACGGCGTCACTAAACATAAGGTGACGCCGTCGCAATTGTAATCTTATATATAGAATCCGAATTTTTCAGTCTTTGGGTGGAGAGTCTTTGGAGTAAAAACCTAAAACCGAACCTAAGGTGTCTTGTACAGTATTTTAGGGTTTTTAACCCTATCTTACACCAAGATAAGTCTTTGCTTCATTAATTCAATTATGTCTTTGATTATTTGTGTGTATGCTTGCATGTTCTCCATGTCCGGCTAATTTATTTGTGTGTTTGCTTAGGAAGTATGAAACTTAATTATTGAATATTGATTGGTTGTTTCTTATCTTAGTTGACTAATGATCTAGTAATGCGATAGGTCATTCGTTGTGTACTTAATGCTTGATTCATCTTTGTGAACCTTAGAGTATGATTACCTGAGTGATTGTAGGCTAAAACATCCGAAGAGTGCCTTAGAGTAGGAGTCTATAATCTCTACGTGGATTTGTAGACAAGACCCTTTGGTAATTTCAAAGAGTTAGGGAGAAACGCATACCCTACAACTTTAGAAACACAACGCAACTAGGAATAAGACGTGACACTCAACCATCAATAGGAGATAATTAAGGAGCACACATTAATTAGACATAGACTCCCACAACCTTAGTTTAGATAATTAGATAATAGTAGAGTAATCGGTAGAAATACCAACCCCCCAAATCCAATACCCGAGATTCGTACTTTTCCATTTTCATAAAATATAAAAAGATAAAAAAATAATCTTCCTCAACCTTAACCTTAGCGTAGTAACTCCCTACTAGCATTCCTATTCCCCTAGAGAACGATATCAATACCCGTGACTTACCCTAATTACTACACTACAACGATTAGGTTCACTGCCTAGGGTGTTATAAAACTTGCTCGAAGAAAAGGAAGTTCCTTTGACCCCGAACGACGCGTGTAGCGTAAACTTGATAACGCTACACGCGTCGTTCGGGGTCAAAGGAACTTCCTTTTCTTCGAGCAAGTTTTATAACACCCTAGGCAGTGAACCTAATCGTTGTAGTGTAGTAATTAGGGTAAGCCACGGGTATTGATATCGTTCTCTAGGGGAATAGTGTCGTTAGGCTGAATTGTATGTCGATTTAAGTCTAAAGGTGAGGGATGATTATTTTTGTATTTTTTATATTTTATGGAATGGAAAGGTACGAATCTCAGGGTTTGGATTTGGGGGGTGGAATTAGTTGCTAGCCAACTATTCCAAAATATACTAACTAACTAAGGGATCTACCAGTAACGTGAAGCGTATCTACTTATGATGTATTACTCCTTGCTAGCTATCCAATTCTACCTACTGAATTGTCACGTCCTATTGATGGTTGAATTGTCACGTCCTTATTCCTAGTTGCGTTGTGTGTCTAAGGTTGTAGGGTATGCGTTTCTCCCTAACTCTTTGAATTTACCAAAGGGTCTTGTCTACAAACCCACAAGTGATTTATAAACTCCTACTCTAAGGCGATCTTTGGATGGTTTAGCCTACAATTACTCAGGTAATTATACTCTAAGGTTCACAAAGATGAATCAAACATTAAGTGCACAACGAATGACCTATCGCATTACTAGATCATTAATCAACTAAGATAAGAATCAACCAATCAAACAAGAGACAGTAGGATGCAAGAATTATAAACTAAACCAATTAGACTTATTGAAGTTGTCACACCCTAATGATGAAGATAGACACAAGCATCACTAAGAAATCAATAAGATCTAATTAATTATATACAAGTTTCACACAATCATAAGCAGACACTAGATGAATTAGCCAAGCATAATTAATGAAGAGCAAGTAACAATTAAGATAATTGAAGACATACCATAGGATTGGATTAACAAACAAACCAACACACAATGTTTATAGAGTGTTTGGAACCCTTTAAGTTGCTGGAAAAACACCTACCTAAACCCTAGAATCGGACTTAGGGTTTAGGGCTTACAAAAAGTGAAGTTATAATGTTATATTTATAGGCAGATTTTCTGTCGGCAAAGAGCGACGGCGTCACACTTATAGAGTGACGGCGTCACGACCATTTTTTCAGCAAATTGTAGATTTTCTCGTTCCGGTCGCGTGGGCTTTTGAACCACCTAAATCCGAGTTCGTATGCAAAAGTTATGGCCAAAACAATATCAACTACTTCGCGCGCATGCTGTGATAGTCTTGATCAGCTTGTGACGGCGTCACCTTGTGGTTGTGACGCCGTCCCCTTCAGTCTATGACGTCGTCTGGATCAAATCTAGGGCGTCTGAGTTGCGACGGCCTACTCTTTTATAACCTGACGTCGTCACTTGAAAATAGGGTTTTTGGCTTCTGTCCCGTCACAAAAATCCTCCGACGGCGTCGCAGATAAGCAGTGACGCCGTCACCTTCTGTTTTCAGCAGCTGTGAGTGTCTCGATTCTGACTTTGGCCATTTTCTTCATATATTCGCGCCTTTTCGTCCAAATAAGTGCCATTCCAGCATTTTGCCTTCAAGAGACCTAAAAAGTGAAAAGGAACGATATTAAGCAATAACGGATACAAAAGTGATCAAATAAGGACTTAAACGACCCCTCAAAATGGTACCTTTTAAAACCTTATCAGCAACCATAAACCCTAGGATAAGGATGATGAGAATTAGACCAAGTTAGTGTAATTACTTACAATGGTGTTCTAGAGAAGAATACTTGAGGGTATGGAGTCCTATGAGGATGAAATCAGTTCTTGAGTCGTTTTTGTGTTATGTGGGTAGAGGGAAACTGATTAGTGATGTTTTTTAAATGCGTATAGTTGTGTTCTGTTCTACGGTTCCCCCGGATCCCTTGCAATTGGGATCCGGCTAGTACAACTAGAGGGATCCGGCTCCTGTGGACAGAAAAAGGGGTTGTTTGGCTTTATTTTTGTAGTAGGCTATAAACTAGCTTACGGGACAAAAATAGTTTAAAGGTTTCAAATAAAAAGATGTTTTGGTCGAAGGGATTTGATAAGTTAATCATCAAGGATCGATTTGTGACGACGGCGTTAGTTTGACAAAATCAAGAGGAATACTATTCCCGATGATGAGTAAGTCGGGAAAGTGACGAAAGAGAGACTTTAAGGAGACTAGCAATTTATCAAACAAACAAGAACTATGATATTAACATAATCACGTAAGCTAGCTAATGAAAAAGTAAACATACCTTTATGCTTCTTGGTTTGGCTTATGAAGACATAATACCAAAAGTACTTCATAAGCTCTTAAAGTAATCCTTTGTACTTAGATTAAGTAGGTTGTGATTACTTTTAGATCCTTTCTCGAAGGTTGACTTCATTATTCTTTGAATACAAATGAAGGTTTTGAAGAGATCCTAGCATGAAGATTTCTTGAAACAAATATGTTAGAATGATCTATCAATGTCCAACATGAAAGAGAAAAAAAATGTTTTGAGATGTTTCATTCTTGGTAGTTTTCAAACATACACGGATCGTATCGAGTTTTTAAAGTACAACATACTTTAAGAAACTTGGTAACGAAGCTCTGATGCCAATTGTGGAAAACTAGAATGGGGGGGAGGGGTTGAATAGTTTTACCAATTTAAAACTTTCTTTTAAATATTTAGATCGACTTATGTCAATCTATTTCGATGTGTATGTTGGACGTTGATAGATAGATATATAAACGTGTAATGAAAGATAAAGAGTAAGAAGCACATCACCACGACACAAGTATTTATAGGTTCGGCTACAAGGACACCTTCCTTGCCCTACTCCACTCCCCGAGTCACCTACTCGAGAGTTCGTAATCACTACACGACACTAATCTCCTTATGGCGGAGAAGCCGTCACAACGTCACCTACTCTTTTTCCGGTACTAGGCTAACCACTGGGTTCTTTCACACCAAGGTGAACCACACCTACCACAACGTCGCCTACCCTTTATTAGGTACTAGGCTAAGTACCTAGTTCCATTACAATGGAGGAACTACTACCCAACACAACACAATACCTAATCCCAAGGAGATCCACTCCTTATTACAACACCATCAAGGATATCACCATACTTGGAAATAAACTAATACTATATGTATAACGATGCACCTCATCGATTATACGACATAGGCATTCTTCCCTAATGCCACTTGATTTGATTCCTAGGCATCTTTCACTAATGCCTTTGACACAACTCTTGGCACCTTTCACTAATGCCTTCGTCTTGACACCTTTAGCATTCTTCACTAATGCTTTTGACACGGACGTTAAGCATCTTTCACTAATGCTTTCGTCTTGACTCTTTAGGCATCCTTCACTAGTGCCTTCAACACAACACATCTACGGAGGAAGAAAGAACTATCAACAAGAGAACCTCGATTATCTTGATGATGACGAAGCATGGCAACTCATGGACTTGAGCTTGCTCGACTTCAAGAAGTGGTGATCTCGCCTTTAAGAGGAACCTAGAGAATCACAAAAAAAAAAAAAAAAAAAAAAAAAAAAAAAAAAAAAAAAAAAACTACATAGCAAGATCCCTTATGATCAGTGGTTAGAGAGTTACAATACTTGGGGAAAGTATGTGTGAGAGTCGCTAGCCAAAAGGAAGAAATGGCTCACTATTTATAGAGGAGAAAGTTTACTATTCCTCGGATCCCACAGATCCCTCCCACAAGGGATCCGTGTAGCGTAAAGCTAGGGATCCGTGGGACGCTCCTCTTTGCCCATGGGTATTTTGGTTATGGGTCATGGGTCATGGGTTGATCAATGGGTTTCTTATTAGATACAATGTATCTTATGAGTGCAATGTACCTAGTCAAATGGGTATGGGTCAATACCATGGGTTATGGGTATTTTCCATGGGTTGTAGTTTTTACCCATTTATATAATATATACTAGTTGTGTATATATTTAGCCCAATATGTAAACACTAGTTGTTGTACACATATATTACTAAATCATAAAATCACTTATACTTGTTTTAGTGTTTTATGTGAAAATGTTAAGTATGTTAGAAAACTATTGGCTCAAACTATTTACGTATTTTATTTTTTTCGTTAAAATGATTTTACGTTTGTTATCGACAAAACATTAGAAGATCGTAAAATATAAATAAACGTTTTTACGGCTTATTTGTATTAACATTTACGTTTATTAGACTTGCTTAAACACCTTGGAAAATTCCCAAAAACTCCAGAAATTCATTTATGCCTTAAATATCAATCCTGTAAAAGGAGAGCTCAAAATTCCCTTTTGTTTGAAAAGGAAAAATCAAACAATCCAACTTAATTTAGACTCGTTTTCTCAGCTTTGACACTTGATCCCTGTAAAATTCAAAAATATGACTTAGACAACTCCAAATTCTTTCAAACCAATTTGTGAACTTAACCAATACATAAAATAAGTTTCTCCCAAATTCAGCTTTTAAAACAATTCCAAGCCAAAACGCGTCTAAAGTTAATGTATCACATGTTTTACTTACCCAAACGCACCCATGACCCATGTAAGCTACACAACCTGTTTTTATATCATCCTAACATGTTTACAATTACATAATTCAATCTTACAAAAAATCATACACACCCGTTATAATGTTTAATGAACCAAAACAACCAAACACTCCACATAAAATCATAAACATCTCCACTAATTCGCCTAGGGTTTCATCTTTGTGATTCCATGCTTATGATCATTAAATTGATTAGATTAGGGCTTATATCAAAGTAACATGGTTGATCAAAAGGGTGAGACAACTGATATCGAGACTCATCAAGTACATGGGTCGAATATTATTAGACCAGGTTTAACACATTTCTAGGTTTTAACTCCAAAATAATTAACACAACATATTAGACGTGCACCAAAACAAGTCTAAGGACCATGATGAGGGTTGATTGAAAGAAAACAAAATGGATGATCGATACCTTGGGTCGAATTTACACAAAAAGACAGGAACTCACGAACAATAATCACCCCACTCGACACCCTGATCAACTACACGATCAAACACCACCTATGAACCAGGACCACACCTGCTGCCCAAACGTGCCCTAGGACTTTTTGGAAACAAATTTCTTCTGCCGCTTCTTTTGATTTACAGGAATTTGTTTTTAGGGTTTTGAGAAAATATGGGAAACAATATACGATTTAAAAAATATGGGGGAGTGATGGAAGCCGAAATTTTAGTGATTGATTGACTCTTCCCTTATTTCAAATGCTAATGTATCTAGACATCTTTTATAATTAAGTAGTGTACATTTTTATTTAAAAGATTTGGCCTAGGGAGATATATATAAGTCGTATTATATGGATATATATAAGTGTCGCAATATTTTTAATTTATATGCGTCATGTAGTATACTTAGTATAGGTTTTATATTTTGCATATTGAAGTCTTACATAATTCGTATTCAAAGTTCATATATCATCTCGTATTAAATAAATTCAAATTTTTTAAGCGGTGTCGTATAAATGTTCAAATTATATAACGGAATTTTAGGAAACGGAAAATCAGGTTATTACAATATTAAAACACACAATCAATTCAATATTTAACATAATGAATGAAGACTTGAATTAAAGTGCAATAAAATAGAAATTGCTAAAGCTTATCGATGATATGGCGTGATTTCTCGCTTGGAAATAACTCAGTATGCTGAGTATGATCTGCCCTTGGAACCTTCTTCACGTTCTCTGCCTTTGTGTTGTGAGTGAATGATGAATAATGCAGATTTTATGGCTTGTATTTATAGGCCCGGCCATAGTTACGGCATAATCTAATAATGTGGTTACACAGTAACTTAATTATCCTCCAAATTCAAGTCTCGTAGTGATGATTACGGCGTAACCTTAAGAATAGTTACGTCGTAATTCTAAGTTCCGCCGTGTAGAAAACTAGAAGGGGGGTTGAATAGTTTACCAATTAAAAACTTTGTTTTGAAACTTATTGAAAGATCAATTGATATTGATCTTAGATATGTTAATGAAATATGCAAGCAATATGTAAAGAGTAAATAAGGAAAGAAATGATCAAACCACAACAAGTTGTTTATAGTGGTTCGGTCTACAAGGACTCTTTTTCCTTGCCCTACTCCACTCCCCGAGTCTCACACTCGAGAGTTTAACTTCACTAGTCAACAAGCTCCTTTCACCGGCGGAGAAAACCTTTACACTTCGCTTACACTATTTCCGACACTAAGCTAGATGTCGAGTTCTTTCCAAGGGTACAACCACTCCCACACACAATGCATTTTGAGGACTAAAATACTAACCACTCACACTCACAAGATTATGATGGTTTAATACAACAATGAAGTATGAATCAACACAAGATCATACAACACTAAACAAACAAGACTTCCAACTTCTCGTTTGAAGCTTGAATGTGACTTGATCTTCTTTGCTACAAAAGAGATCACTAATATGATATGAAACTGAGTTAGAAAGGTTAGAGAGAAGATATGTAAGAGAGTATGATGGAAAGGGATGAAAAACTACTTGGTTTGGCTTTGCTATTTATAGCCAAAACCATCAGCAGCATCCACGGACCACGGACCCCTTAAAAGGGTTCCGCCCGTTGTGGATTTTGGTGCCGCCAGGTCTGACAGCAAGATATCAAGATCTTGCCAAAGTCAACCATATCTATGTAAGATTGTGTAAGATATGAAGAGTACAAATCCACACAAAATATCTAATGAAATCTTCCAATGATTTCCATGATGCATCACATGATGTCATGTGTTGTTTTTCTATTTTTAGAAATATGCAAATACATAAGTAAACATTCTAAAAACTACTATTATACATTATGCTTAGACTCATATTAAGATATGATTAGTCACAATGTAAATGCTTTAAATGATGAAGATACTGTTTGAGAAAGTTTGTTTTAATATCTATTAAACTTGACAAGCTTTAAGCTTTATACAAATTAAATTTACTTTTGTCATTAACAAAACTTAGGTAAAGATCAAAAATATAAATAACGTTTAATGACGATATTTGTATTAACAATCTCCCCCTTTTTGTTGAGGACAAAATATAAATTTTATTTTTATAAAGGATGCAAAGTTTGTGCAAGAGTTATAAAAATATTAGTTTTAGAACTTGAAAAGGAAATGATAATGTAAGTGTATGATGTTTGACTTTTTCAGAAAGTCAAAGTATTCACTAGTTGATGCATGATGTTGACTTTTTCAGAAAGTCAAAGTATGCAGTTGACTTTTTCAGAAAAGTCAAGTATTACCAATGAAGTATCATGTTTGACTTTTTCAGAAAGTCAATGTATGCAGTTTGACTTTTTCAGAAAAGTCAAATATAAACAAGTTCTATATTTTCTCCCCTTTTTGTCTCAACAAAAAGAAGAGGCGATGCGGAATGTAATGAGCCCGAGCCATTATCTCCCCCTTGATCAAAGCTCCCCCTAAATTGGGTGCTTAATGGGAAGATACATGGATTGTGAAAATAAAGCTACAAAAAAAATGTTAGTAATAATGATCATTCACAAGCATTTCCAAACACTATGTAAAGGCACCAACAATATAAAAAACACCATTCATTAGTTAAAATTTTTCATGAATAAAGATCATGAAAAGAGAACACAATGATGTGTTTTAGTACAAGAAAAAGAAAATAATCCTAAGAAAGGAAAAACTTAGAGATGCTAATCTAGGACCATTCTAATGAGATGGTGGATGAGAAAGAGCGTTGAGGCGCTCAAGGATGTGATTGAGGATGAACCTCATTTCCTCTTGGAAGTCATGGACCATAACCCGGGTCCTATCAACGGTTTGGGCCGTTTGCTCACAAGTTGAGCAACCATGCCTAGGGGGTAGTATGTTTGGGGAGGTTGTGGTGGTGGAATGGTAGATGTGTTGGTGTTGGTGGGGATGTTTGGGGTGGTCATGATGGAGGCTAGCAAAGCATTTTGCATTTGCATAGTCTCACTAAGGTGAGAATCCACCATGCCTTTGAATTGGTGGAGGTTGTGGAGTTCCGCTTGAATCTCCTCTCTTGTGGGATTAGCATCCCACATGCACTCCTCAATGTCCTCTAAGTGAGGGGACATTGATGTGGGGAGTGATTGGTCCCCATACAAAGGACCATGGATGTCTTTGTGGATGGGGTGGAAGAGAAGAGGTTTTGGCCCTAATGGGGCGTTTGGGTCAAAAGATGACCTAGGTGACTCATGAGCAATCCGCTCAATTGTGCCAAAGGATGGCAATGGTGGTGGATGATTTGGCCTAGGAGGCAAGTCATCCAAGTCCTCCAAGAAAGGATTTGGAGAAGTGGGTGGTGTTGAAAATAACTCCAAAGGAATAAGAGTTGGAGACTTTGGTGGTGAGGGTGGTGAGGGTGTTTTGGATGTTTGGATGGGTGCCGGTGGAGGTGAAGTTGGTGTTTTAGTAGGTGGTGGAGTGGTGATCACAATTGGTGATTGAGTAGGTGTAGCCAAGGTAAGGCTTGTATCATCTCGGATGGGAGATGAGATTGTGAGTGGAGAAGACTCGGATGAGGAGCTTAAGTTTACGAAGCAACAAGGCCTCACGCTAATTCTAGCGGTTTTCTTGCATTTGTCATTTTGACTTGTGTTTTTCTTTGCTAGATGATGGTAAGAATGAGGAAGGTGTGAGGATGATCATGGTAAAACCTCTCAATTTATAGAAGTGAAAAATTATGGAAAAATATGTTTGAGTTGATGTTAAACCATTGAAGAGATGAGGTTCCTAATGATTTGAAAGTGGGTTAAATGCTAGTCATATCACCCAAGTCAAGCCATACAAGAGAGATGGAGTGAAGAAGCAAAGATTTGCAATAAATGTGTTCTAATGAGTGGAATTTCCTAACAATCAGATTACCCACGGATTTCAAGGTACCAAAAATTTGGTTCCTTCCTTTATGCCAAAGGGCTCATTGGGTGAATTTTTCGAATTTTTCAAAATTTTGAATTTTGGTGGGAAATGGATTTCTTATATGCCTAAGTGAATTATACTAGTTCTAATAAGGGTATAAACTAGTTAAGATTGACCTATAAGCAATGGATGGTAATTTGGACTCACGAAAGAATCGAAATTCAGAAAGTTACCTGGAGGATCCACGGCACCAAAAGTTTACACGGACGGACCCCTAAAAAGGGTGCCGTCTGGTCCGCCTGTACAGGTACGGCGGTATCATTTCACATAACAGACGGAATCAAAACATTGGTGCCGTCTGATCCGTGCAGTGCAGAAAACTTCACAGAGTATATTTTAAGGTGTCGGGGACTTTTCGAAACCTGAAATTTTTCTCAAAACATGTGACACTAAACATTTCTAGTTAGGAAAAGTAAATAACACATGTACAAACATAGTGGAGCATAGATTGTGAGCAAGGCCTAGTGATTTTCATATTATAGTGAAAATGGGTAAAATTTGATAGCATACTTGTGCTATCCCCCTACATAAGATTGTTAGCATACAACATTGTTTTAAGTTATATTATCATCCTACACAATAAAAAGAACTAAATTGTATCAAACATTAACGATAATGTATTGTTCCAAACACTCCTTAATGGACCCTCATTTGTCCAAATTCTTGTAGATCTTGCTCATCATCCTACCAAGGCACTTGAACATTCCCTTAGTTTGCTTGAATTCCGCGGATTCATTCTCGATCTCAGGATGAGACGCATAATACTCATGAGGTGGAAGATGAGAGCTCGGAAGACCATCCTCGGAGCTATTTGATGATGATGATGTTGGAGTTGGAGGTTTTGCTCTCTTGCCTTTTGTCTTAGCAACTCGTGCATCACTCAAAGGTACAAAGATGTGAGGGATGAGCTCATAGTGAAGGTGCATCCCTTTTGGGCTTGGTGGAATTGGTGCAAAGTTTCTATAGAGACGGGTGAGAAGCATCCCGTATGGAAGAGCAACCGATCCTTGAATTGGAATATCAATCATTCTCTTAGCGATGTAGTAAGCTAAATAGAATGGTTGACGGGTGGACAAGTTGTAGAGCATGTGACAAAGGCAAGCGTTGATGTGATCTCTATTTCCTATGGTGCTAATGACGTTGGCTCTAAGTAGCTCCTCCCATTTCTTAAATTCTGGCTTAAGTTCATTTAGCTCCATTCCATATGGATCTCGGTTTACCTCCTTTCCCTTTCGGGTAACTCGGGTTGTATCACCCCTTGGGTTAAATAGGAGTTCACGGATAACATCCTTATCGGCCAAACGGGTTTGGTATGGAGGAGTGCGGTTATTGATTGCATCAAGAACGGTGAGTGACCACTTATCCGAGTAGACACATGTCCCTCGGTTGGGAATTCCTAGCAATTGAGCAAAGTTGGTTAAGGTGATGGTGTAGTCGTTTTGATTGATTTTAAACCTAAGACAGAACTCATCATCATCTTTATCACTAAAGCCGGTCACACTAGCATAGAACTCTAACACAAACCTAGGACAAATTGGTTCATCGATGTCAAGAAGACAATCGAAATGAATGGCGGCTAGTTCTTCACGGAGATTGGTATTTTCAATGAAAGATGGGTGAATGGTTCTACCCTCATGGAAATACCTTGATTCTAGACTCTTAAAGATTTCTACTTGTTCCTTGGAAAGTCCTTTGGTTTTGTGATGTTTCGGAATGTAGCCAAGGGTGTCCTTGTGATCATAGAATCTTGCGGCTACCATGGTTATTCCTAGGAGCAAGAATTAATATGTTAAAAATGAAAATAAACTTTAACGTTTTAGTTCTAGTGTGTGCCTATATGAAAACGATTTGGAGTTGCGGTTATCTCGACTCATTTTATGCATAAAAATGGTTTTAGTGGGGTGTTTGGCAAATACCATGAGATAACCCAAATGCTCCTAATTCAATGTGGCTTCATTTGAATATACCCGGGAATGCATATTAGTTATGCAATACCTTTAGTATTCAAGAGCATGCAAGTGATGAAAGTCTAACGTTTCTATTTGTATTAACATTGAAAAAAAATTGTTTTCCTACAAGTGAGAAGCTTTTCAAAAATTTTGACATGGGGTGTTTGGTTATTTGAATAAGGCCTTATAGTCATTATCTATTGATTAGTGGGAAGCATGATTTGTTTATGCAATATGATAATTTAGTACCTAATTTCAATGACTAGTTATGCATTTTACCAATTGAATTCATATTTAGTATAAAAGCATACATAAAACCCCATGTAATGATTTGTAATGGTTTTGTGCATAAATAAGAATCTTAGACTCAGAATTAGGAGATAAAATGTAGTTAGGATACTTACAATGATGTTATCTTCAGTGGTTAGTGAGTGGGAAGGTGTCAATAATGAGCTTGGTTTAATGTTTACACGTTTTGGTAAAGTGGGTTTTGAGGAAGAAGATGTTTTTGTAGGTAGCAGTTTTGCTTCTGTAGACACCACGGACCAGACGGTACCAAATTTTTGGTTTCGTCCGTGTTGTCGTTTGGTGTCGTGGCTACAGTAGCAGATACAAAACAAAATTGTTTTGTTTTGACTATTCTAATGTTTTGGGCTATGTTTATCCTACATGTTTGGTTCCATTAACCCTAAACCAAGTCTAAGAAGATTAAAAGGTTCTCGTTTAAGAGGCTTAGTTAAGATGTCGGCAATGTTGTCTTCGGAGGATACTTTCTCGATTGAGATGTTTCCTTTTTGAACATTGTCGCGAAGAAAGTGATGACGGAATTTCAATATGCTTTGTACGAGCATGTTGAACGGGATTCTTGCTGAGATCGATGGCTTCTTTGTTGTCGCAAAGTATTACAATGTCGTTGAGATGAATTCCGTAATCTACGAGAGCTTGCTTCATCCAAAGAGCTTGTTGACATGCTTTTCCGGCTGAGACGTACTCGGCTTCAGCAGTTGAGATGGCTAAAGCCGTTTGCTTCTTTGCAAACCATGAGGTGAGACAATGTCCAACAAAAGTGCAAATACCACTTGTACTTTTTCTATCGACATAATCACCGGCATGATCTGAGTCGGCATACACTATGGTTTCTACACCCGTTCCTTTGGGATACCATAATCCTAAACACGTTGTTCCCTTAATGTATCTAAAAATCCTTTTTAAGGCTTCTAAGTGTGATGCCTTTGGGTTTTCTTGAAAGCGAGCACATAGACAAACACTAAACATAATGTCGGGTCTACTAGCCGTAAGATAGAGTAGGCTACCAATCATTCCTCTATATTTAGTGTTATCTACGGATTCACCTTCTTCGTCCTTGGTGAGTTTAGTGTCTTAGTTGGTTTGGAATATTCAAGGCCAAATTTCTTAAGCATGTCTTTTATATATTTAGATTGGTTAAAAAATATGCCATCTTCTAGTTGTTTAATTTGAAGTCCTAGAAAGAAATTTAATTCACCCATCATACTCATTTCAAACTCGTCGTGCATGATTTTAGAGAAATCATCACATAGTTCTTGACAAGTTGATCCGAATATAATGTCATCAACGTATATTTGAACAATGATAATATGTGATTCCTTTTTCTTGGTAAAAAGAGTATTATCTACTAATCCCATAGTGTATTTGTTATCAATAAGAAAAGTCTTAAGTCGGTCGTACCAAGCTTTTGGTGCTTGCTTAAGACCGTATAATGCTTTCTTGAGTTTGAAGACATGATGTGGTTTCTCAAAGTCGGTAAAACCGGGAGGTTGAGCAACATACACTTCTTCGTTAATAAACCCATTAAAAAAAGCACTTTTAACATCCATTTGAAATAATCTAAAGTCATAAGCACATGCATAAGCAAGTAATATTCTAATAGATTCCAGTCTAGCTACCGGTGCATAAGTTTCATCATAATCAATCCCCTCTTGTTGATTATAACCTTGTGCAACAAGCCTACCTTTGTTTCTAGATACTACACCATTTTCATCAATTTTATTTAGAAAAACCCATTTCGTTCCAATTATAGTTTGATCTTTAGGTTTTGGAACTAATTTCCAAACATCATTTCTAATGAATTGGTTTAACTCTTCTTGCATGGCAATTACCCATGATTCATCTTTTATTGCTTCATTTATGTTTTTCGGTTCAATGGTGGATACAAAAAAATAATAATTACTTTGATTTTGGGCTTGTGACCTTAAGGTTCTTTGATTAAGTTGTCTTATGACCTTGTCTAAAGGATGACTTTTAGATTCTTTGATGTTTACAATTTCTTTATTTAATGGTTCATCTTCCTTGTTATTATTAATTATTTCTTGACTTTCTATCATTTGACTTTCAACTAAGTCATCATCTACCAAAGGTGATGTCTTAGAGGGAGGTGGACTTTCGTCGAATGTTATGTTCAACGATTCCTCGACTATCATTGTTTCTTTGTTTAGGACAATGTAAGCTTTACTAGTTTGAGAATAACCAAGAAATACACCTTCATAAGACTTTGGGTCAAACTTGGTGAGATAATCTTTCGTATTAAGAATAAAGCATTTACAACCAAAGACTCTAAAATATCCTAAAGTTGGCTTTTTGCCTTTATAAAGCTCATATGGTGTTTTGTTTAGGAAAGGACGAATTAAGACTCTATTTAAAATATATGTAGAAGTGTCAACCGCGTTACACCAAAACTTTTGAGGAATGTTTTGCTCATTAAGCATTGTTCTACTCATTTCTTGAATTGTTTTATTTTTACGTTCTACCACTCCATTTGATTGAGGTGTTCGTGGAGCCGAAAAGTTATGTGTTATACCATTTGTATCACAAAAGTTTCCAAATTGAGTTTCGTTGTCAAATTCACGACCATGATCCGTTCGGATCGACACAATTTTAACACCTAGTTGATTTTGAATTTTCTTGCTAAGAATTTCAAATTTATCAAAAGCTTCATTTTTAGTTTTCAAAAACAACGTCCAAGTAAATCTTGAGTAATCATCTACTATGACCAAAGTGTATAAGTTACCTCCGTAGCTTCTTATAGCGGATGGACCAAACAAGTCCATATGCAATAATTCTAGACACTTAGAAGTGGACTCCAAATTTTTAGATTTATGACTACTATGGGTTTGTTTACCAATTTTGCAAGCGTCGCAAAAGTGTTGGTCATATTTTAGTTTTGGTAAATTCCTAACTAGCTCTTTTGAAGATAGGTTTTGTATAAGTCTCATATTAGCGTGACCTAAGCGTCTATGCCAAAGAGATGAGCTATCATCTAACGTTGTTAGGCAAACTTTGTCATTAGATGTTTTATCTATTTTCATGACGTATATGTTATTTTTCCTAACTCCTTTAGCTATGGTGATACCATCTTTTAGTATTTTACTACCATTTTCATCAAATAGTACTTTATACTTTTTATCACATAATTGGCTAATACTAAGTAGATTAAATCCTAAGCTATCTACATGAGCAACATTTTCAATAGTTAGGGAGTTATGAGCGATCGTACCTTTGCCAATGATTTTGCTTTTGAGATTGCTACCAAAAGTGACATTACCTCCGTCATACTCTTGGTATGATGAGAATAGACTTTTGTTGCCCATCATGTGTCGTGAGCATCCACTATCTTTTATCCATTCACCAGGTTCCAATCCAACTTTCAAGCATACCTAAGAAGCAAATAACTCAAGCATTTGGTCCCTAATATCTCATGGGTCCGTTTGGGTTAAACATACCATTTATTTGATTCATGTATGGAAATGATGGGTAAGAGTTCCATGACATGTAATCTGGAGTTTGATATGGTCTAGGAAAGTTTAGATTCCAACCGTTGTGTTGGTAGTTGGGTTGTACGTTGTGGTTGCTCTTAGGAAAGGGGCGTTTGGCAAAAGGTGTTTTATGTTGTTGTTGAGTAGTTTTTGATTTAAATTCATTTTTAGCAAGTCCTACTCCTGATGTAACATATGGTTTGAGTTTAACACTATCCTTGGTTTTCTTTGTTACTTTGACAAATTCATTACGGTCCGTATCACGAACATTCTGTCCTGTTGAAGTACCCACGGCACCATTTAGTTCAACGGACGGAACCCTTATTTTGGGTCCGTCTGGTCCGTGTTGTACTGTAGCAGTTTTGACAGTTTGTTTGTCCTTTTCGGCCGTTTTGTTTTGAATTTTTGGAATTAATACTTCATTAAATCCTAGCCCATTCATATCTCCTGGTGTTTTATGTATTTTAACTATTTCATCGGCAAGTGCGATGTTTTTGTTAAACCTTTTAAATTTTGAATTTTGTTCGATTAGAACATCTTGTGTGAGCTTTAGTTTTTCTATTTCAAGATTAAGCTCTTGACATGATTTACACCCATCGTCATTTGCTTTTCCTTTTTCAAGTCGTTTTGCTTTTTCTTTTAACTCATAAACTTCATTTTCCAAAAATTCCTTTTTGGTTTTTAAAAATTTATTTTTAGTTATGATTTTTAGACTTAGCTCACACAATTGATTATATTGTTTTTGCAAAGTGTCATCATCAATAGAAGAATAAGAAGAGTTGGAAAGTACCTCGTTTGACTCATGTGCCATTAGAACGATCTTTTCCTTGCTTGATTCTTCATCGTCTTCACTATCACTCCAAGCACCACTTACAAAAGCTCGTTGAGTTTTGCTTTTAGGTGGCGTGGGACATTCTCCTATGAGATGACTTGCATCACCACATCTAAAACACTTTCTTTCACCTTTACCCTTTTTGTCATCCCGATCTTTTCGGAATGGCTTCTTTTCTTCTCGAGGTTGTCTTACGAACTTTCCTCTTCTTCTAAAGAACTTCTTAAAATCTCTAACGGCCATGGCATACTCCTCATCTTCACTACCGGAGAAAGATTCGTCATCATCACTTGATTCCGCCTTTTCTTTTACAGCAACGGATTTGATCTTCTCCCTTCTTCCTTTGATGATCTCCGAATCTTTCTCCATCACCATTTCGTGTACTTTGAGGTTACCGATTAGCTCGTCTAGTGACATTTTTGAGAGATCTTTTGATTCTTCAATGGCGGTCACTTTAGCTCTCCATTTGGGATGGAGTGCTCTAAGAAATTTCCTGACAAAGTTCTTACTACGAAAAGATTCATCAAGTGCTTTAAGTGATGTAATAATAGTATTAAAGCGAGCAAAGCCACAATCAATGGTTTCATCTTCAGGGATAACAAATTGTTCATATTGTTGAACAAGAAGATCAATTTTGTTATCCTTGACTTGTGAATTACCTTGATGTGTAACAATCAAAGATTCCCAAATATCTTTGGCGGTTTCACACATAAAAATTCTTTCATATTCTTTTCTAGGTAAAAAATTATAAAGCATCATTTTAGCTTCATTATTTTTAGTAACTAATTTATTTTGTTCATCAACAGAAATATCATTTGTTGTAGAACTAAAATCCCCTTTAACAATAACAAACCACAGATCTATATCTTTTGATTTTACATATGTTTCAAAACGGTTTTTCCAATAGATAAATCCATTGGTTTCAAAGAGTGGTGGTCTTTGCATAGATTGTCCTTCTTTAAAGTTTTCAGAATCCATGGATCGTTTCAAGTTTATAAAATATAAATTATTTTAGAAATTTTTTAGCAACGAGGCTCTGGTACCAATTGTAGAAAACTAGCAGGGGGGTTGAATAGTTTACCAATTAAAAACTTTGTTTTGAAACTTATTGAAAGATCAATTGATATTGATCTTAGATATGTTAATGAAATATGCAAGCAATATGTAAAGAGTAAATAAGGTGATGTGCTCCGGTTGGTGCAAGTTTTAAAAATTTATAATCACGAAATAACCGTATAACCTATTAACACATACGAGCAAGTATACTCGTCCGCAATAGCAAAGTTTGGTAAGTCGAGATCGTCCCAAGGGATTTTTTTGTTTGAAATAAATTTGATTAAAAAGTTTCTAACAAGAAAGCTTGTCAAGGCTTCCTCAAATAATTGTTCTGGCGAAATACGAATCAAGAATATAAATATATACTTGTGTGTAGTCTTATAATCAATCATAGATAATGTTCATAAAGGTTTGGTGTATACTCTTAGTATGATGCACAAATCATAAGCAAATGATTCCCCAACCATGGTATTTGTTTGTAAAAATCATTCTAAGAACAAAAACATTTAGGTAATCCTTTCAGTCCTTATCCCAATGATTATCCTATAAAAGTTCCATTTGTTTGCAACATGTTCTCATTAAATTTGTTCTTACGAATCTTTCGACCCTTCGTGATGAAAATGTTCCTAGTCTTGTTTTAATAAGCAAAACATGGTGGTTGTCAATCACCATATCCCCATACTAGTTTGTCACTTCACTTTTTGGAATAAAACACAAGAGAAATCCTTTCGATCCTTTTTCTTAAAACATGTTTTATTGACAAATCAATCCAAGACTAGTATTTTTCCAACAAACTCATTTAAACAAGATCATATATACATGCATCACATTTTGAGAACACTATTATGATTAATCACATTCCAACACACAAGTATATCACAAACTACTCCATGAAAACAATCATATCTAAACACAAGTCATAACAAGGTAATTCAAACAATTCAAGAGCATAGATTTCCATAACAAAGTTCATAGAATACCTAAACTTTTGTGATTACAAGAATTAGAAATCGTGGATTGTAGCAACCACGCGCCTCCAATCACCTAGGATCACCGCACAACTTCAAACTACCGAAACAATGGACAAGAATGGTTCCTTCCTTGCTTCTGGACGTTTTCCAGTAACTACTAAGCTTTTGGGGTTGAAATAATAAGGGTAGTATTAGTTTTGGTGTAAACTAACACTCTTTGGTTGTGTCACACTTAGTATACAAGTACTAGGTCGGCTGGGTTTTGCTTATTTTGACTTTTTGCTGACTTTTTCCTTTTCGCTTCATTCTTTGCTTACGTTGATGATTTCCAAAGCCAAACTTCATCTTTCCTTGCTATAGATGCTCCGAAATCACTACGCTTCCATATCATTGAGTCCACAAGCTTCCAATCTTAACTTCCTTCATTAAGAATCTTCCAAATGTGCATAAAAACTTCATTTCTTCATAATTCGTGATACCTGGCTACATATACATACACAATACGCATCTTTGCACTTTTGCAACAGTTATGAGTAAATATAGCCGAATATCATGCACAAAACTGATAATAACGCTACTAAAAACATGTTCATTTTAGACGTTATCAAATTCCCCCACACTTAAGCTCTACTCGCCCTCGAGTAGGTCAACATTTGCAAAGATTGATTTCAATGGTCCATAACACCATGGTTTCAGAAAAATGTAACAATTACCAATAAAGATAATTATTATTTTGCTTATAATATGTGAAAATCTTCTAAAAATGAACCAAACACTTTAGATAACATAACTAGGATACCTCACAAATGGCTTTAAGATTTCACTCAACACTCATATATTGGTGGGTATATGTAAATCACTCAATGCCTAGTCATGATCAATGCTTTTTACCATAAGCTTGTACAAGTATCAAAACAAAGAAAATAAATTCATCAAAGAGGTCTTTTATTCGGGTTATAACGAAAGGCTAAGGGTTCATAATAGGTATGGTTAAGGCATGGGATAGTTTATGAAATTGGTTTAAAATAAAAATAAAATCAAGTCCAAATCTCCATGTGCTAGTCATCATACAAACCACGATCCCGAAAAATGATTATTACTCCTCTTCTCATATCGATTCTCCGCAAATATGTATAACTCAATTTAGCTCATTGGCTAATCAATATCCCTCATATAGCTCCTTGGCTATAAAAAATAATATATATAAATATATATATATATATATATATTATATATATATATATATATATATATATATATATATATATATATATATATATATATATATATATATATATATATATATATATATATATATAGAGATTGGATCATTTGAAAAGTCCATCTCAAGAGAAAAGTGAGAAAAGTGTACAATTACCCCTTCCCTTCCCCCCTTCTTTTTTCATTCTAAGTACATGGGCCTGTTTGTCATATCCTTTTTAATCAAGGGGCTTTTTTGTAAGTTTTCATCTTTTCCAATATTTTGAACGGGAGGGATGGAATGCTAATTTGGTAACTGCTTGTGCTAATTAGACAAAGTATAAACTGGTATTTTCAAATAAAAAGACGCTCTAACAAACGTAAGATCAATTTAATAAACCGATAGAATATATAATATAATTCTTCTAACGTTTTTCAACACCTACTCCATACAAACCTTCAAATTAAACAACTTTTCATACCACGCATTACTTTAACACAAATAAATGTAAAAGAAACAAACAAGCTCTACTAACAGTTACAAAATATCCTAGATAAAAATATCCACAAATCTTGTTAGCACCAAGTCTGGTCTCGTTTCAAAATCACAATATATAGTGTCGTGATCTCAATTCCTTGCACTATAATCCATGTAAGCTCCGGCCTTGGATCACTAAGGCTCAACACAAAATGTGCACGTTCAGTACTCAAAACTTCATCTGACTTTACAATTTTGTTTTACGTTCAGTCGGCTGGTTTCATTCACTACCCTGCACATAATGGAAACTAGTTTACATATTTCAAACTTGAAGACTCTAACAAGAGATTTCTAGATCGAGAACGAACCTGAGATGGTAACCAGATAAGTCGACATGGTGGCCAGGTTAGACCGCATCTGGCGGAAGATTTGAGGTTGCATACAGTACTAGTTAACTTTAGAACATACTACAACAATCATTACTTAAAATGGTTGGAACTCGAACAAGTTACCTGAAGAACAGCAAAGCAGAGGTCATTTTGCATGTTGTAGAGTTTTTTGAATACTGGCTAAGCCTGGAAGAACAAAAACAAACCAGAAATACATCAGTCGCTAAAGATTGCTTATCAATTACTCCGTACACTACTAAAAACATCATAACGTCATTCCTTTATTTTATAGATAACCTCAACTAACTAAAGTTAAGCTACTGCAACTATTCTAAAATAAAGAAACTCAAGTAACAATCAAATAGCATAATATCATATTCAATCCCAAAATGCCAAACAGCCCTTATTGACCTACTTTAAGCACTAATCTAAGTGTTCTGAAAAAATTCTAAAAATAAAATAAAAATGCCTTATTGAAGAGCACCTATCAGAGTCCTATTGTCCAAAATCTCAGCTTAAGAGGACTAAAGATGATGAAACCAAAATTCAACAAACATAGCTACTCAGGAGATAACTAAACTAATGCATCAGCTTTAGAAGGGAAAGTGCAGACCTATTTAAGCTATTCTAAAGAGCTTCTAATGGACTCTAAAAGGCATCACAGATATCAAACAATCAATAAGCTATGAGGAATATCAAAAATCGAATTATATAAACAAAAGGATCATCAGATTAAAATCTATGAATTTACTGATATGGATATATTATGACAACAAACAGATTGATGCAGCAGGCATTAAGATTGTGAAATTGCAGATAAAATAAGCTGAGGTAAATACAGCTAGGACTTATTGAAGCTACAAATTCTAAACAATCAAAGATCTCAGTAGCTTAAAAACAGCAATAAGGAGCTGATTAGAACCACCATAAGCACATGCATAGCAGACTGAATATCAGATTGAGTGAACATTTTCAGACCAAATATAAGCAATCTACAAACTACTAACAAGCTAATAAGCCTAACTCAGTTAAACTAGGATGCAATGAGACTAAGAAACACCAATTAACACAAACTTAGTTCCTATGTAAAGTGACTGTTGTAAACGATTTGACATGAACTTTCTATAACATAAGTGTCAAGGATGTTTAAGCTTTTGGTATCCATATAACCATGCGAAAAGATCATTGAGATAACCTACAAACTATAGTTACATATTCTAGTGCATTAACCGGAATAGGAAATAAGTACCACCGGAAGTTATTCTACTAGAAAATAACATAACTAGTTCACATTGATGCCCAAATATGTTCATTGATGCACTAAACATTCAGCCAGATGCACTAAACATGCAAACAGATACACTACACACACCGATGCCTTAATATGCTTAACAATGCATTAATCATAATCACTGATGCCCTAAACATACTCAATGATGCTCTAATATGTTCAACGATGCACTAAACATATTTTTGATGCAATAATCACACAAACAGATGCCGTAACAAGTCATTTGATGCCCTAATCTTACTAATAGATGTTGTAACAACTATTCCTGATGCACTTATCATACTAACAGATGACGTAATACATTTTTTTGATGCGCTAAGAAATCTAATTAGTGCTTGATTTAGTTCCTTTTTAGCAAATCAGATTAACAAAATAGTTTATTTTATAAACTATTAACTGACTTGAATCAAATTAACCAAAGTCAGCGGTTATCTTGGGTAATATCTAAGCGGTGTTCACAGTTTGTAATAATCAACAAGACAACATATGTGATCAAAAAAGCCACGTAAATAAGTGCAGCAAGATATTACCAGCTTAAGGTCCTAAGAGAGAAAGAAAGTATGAAATTCCCAGGACTGCCATCCAAACATAAAGTTTTTTTTAAACAATGAGCAATTAAGAATTTTAAGTGAAACCAACCTCTGTTTCAAGTGTAAACTGAGATGATTAACAACTAAATCAGCGAAGCTTATCCTAAGTAAAGCAACAGGATGCCAACAATGAGGATTCTAATGTATTGCTTCTTCAAAATTCAGGTTTCATGAGCTTCCAAGAATGATATTACAAATATACTTCAAATAAAGTTCAAAAAGTATAGCCAATTATAATCTAAGCCATGACCCTCTACTAACCCATGTTAAATCGCAACCTAATACCCTTCTGGATAGAACATTGTGTCAGCAATGATACATAAATGATCATTCTCCTTTAAAGATATTAGCCTGTATCAGGAAGATCTTTATTTAAAAAAATACATATTTCCATTGTAGTCGGTACAATGATTTGCCATCTGTGTACATTGTACCCAATGATTTTATACAAAACAAGTAAATCAATATTTACGGAAGTAACAATGAAGGTTTTCTTCTCCCATAATACGATAGATATATTCTATAAGTGTCATTCTTAATGCAGTTTTGTCAGATGTGTAGAATTACGTGATTAAGCCATCTAGTAACTGAATTTAGGTAATAAAGATTGATAATCTCTCTCTAATGTTACTTAATAGTTTTACTAGATCTTACTCCCGATACTATAATCAACCGACCTTGCTGCCCTGAAATGTCCAAATAGATGCTCTAACTACGTAAATGGATGCACTAATACAAATCGGAGCATTCTATTAAAGGAGTGTTTAGATGTGTGAATCAGAATCAAATTTTCAGTTAAAGAATATGTGTTTTCCAAATTTAATCAAATTATAAAATGGTTTGAATGTTTAGTGTATTCTGAATATTTAAGGAATTAATATGTTTAATTACCAAAAAAGGGAAACTGGGAGTGCGAGTCTGGAAAATTAAATGAGAACTGATAAATAGGTAATTTATCTTATCTTTAGCAGTTGGAGGTGGTAAAGTAATCAAATCCATAAACAGAAATTCTTTATTCAAACATTAATATTTGTACATTGTTATCCAATACGCCAATAATCATTTTGGAAAGAAAAACCAATCGCACATCTTCTACACCTATCAGAGATGTCAAACTTAAAACTGAAGTCTACAAACAATTCAAACAATTCAACAATTCCTAAATTTAAATTTAATTTCATTTTTCCATTGCTTTAAAAGCTTGTGCACTGAAACCTGAAGCCATGGCTGTATCGTACCGCATTTATGCAATACAAGGTGAAACAATCTTTAAGACACATTAATGCTTAGACACTAACTTTGAAACAGTGAATATGATCTGATCAAATTTTGACGGTGAAATATATATTTGCCCTTAATCCCTTACAGAATATGTATGTGAAATTAATGCTATACAAGAATAAGGAAGAACTTACAGATGGAGCGGTTTATCAGAAACATCACTGTGAAAATGAAGGGTAATAGCAATTTCAAATTCACCCCAACCGGATTCCGATAGCTCAAATGGAGGAGATTCCACAACCCGCATTGGGTTATTAAAACTGGAATGCAATTGAAACACAACTCATTTAACCATTACACTAAGATCCTCGTTAGTTGCTCCCCTGACATAAACCGTCCATCTGTGAGACTGATACCTAATACCAAAAATACCACATCATAAGATATCAAGTTTCCATTTTTTCCAACAATCATTAGAAAGAATTTTTTTTTTTAAAGAAAAAAAGCTCACTCGCTTGCTTTCTTTCCGAGCCAGAATGCAATGTTACCATAAACAATCGGTAGACTAACTTCAGCGTCTTTAAGCTTCTTCGCCAAATTCTGCACAAAATAATATCATAATTTAACGTTCAACATCCCGTGATTCCATTATACAATATATACATAACCAATCTTGTTGATAAGGCTTTGTTTAAAAACCATTCACATATGCTTAAAAACACTTATATGAACACAATTAAGCTTGTAAATAAAGCCCAAAACAACAAATACGGTAAATTGCAGCAAACTATAACACACTTGCTTCTTTTTTCCATTGCATATGAATTACTTGACATGCCTACTGTTTCGTGCAATTGCCAAATAGTATGTAAAATAATTGCACGTAAATACAAGTATGTTACCAGGGTGTTTGTTTTAGCTTATTATAGGATTTATGAGCTCATTTTTCTGGGCATAGTTATGAGCTTATTATAACTTGAATAATAAGCTCGTAAGTCATAAAGTAAGCCGAAAAATGGGCTTATGACAAACAAGCCGAACAAAATTAAGCTCATAAACCCTAAAATAAGCTAAAAAAACCCCTACATACATTGATACGAAGTTTTTGGAGTGCTTGTTTTAGCTTATTTCTGGGCTTATGAGCTTACCTCGGCTTATATTCCATAAGCTCATTTCTTTCGGCTTGATCAAAATCCTATAAAACCCTAAACCCGATGTGCCTAAAAGATGCAGTGTATAATCGATGCCCTAATTTTACACAAATCGATGCCCTAATATGATCATCGATGCACTATATATACAAAGAGATGCACAAATAGTTCCAACGATGCACTAACCATACACTACCGATGCCTTAATTTTGTAACATGATGCTTTCATCATTCTAACAGATACCACAAACTTAACTGTTGATGCATTAATCAAACGAACAGATGCCTTAATCTATCTCATGATGCTCTAATCTAACAAAAAAGATGTTGTATAATGAATTCCTTATTATGTAATCATCTACATTAGTCACTTAATGTTTATCCTGATCCACTTATTTAGAAAAACAAATGTTGTAACATATTATTAACATACGATGCACTAAATATACAAATATCTAATGGAAAGCAGCAACAACAAACACAACTACTCTATAATGTCTAATACGCACAGATGCCCTAACTTCTAATCTCATGCTGCAAACATACGCACTGATGCCCTAACATGATTAACTCCTTATTTTTGGGCAAAAGATCAGTTTTATAACTCTAAATTAAGCAATAAAATATCTAAAAGAATAAATACTTGAATTAGTTACATCAAATTCCTTTTCACCAAAATGTTCTGAGCCTCATTACCTCACCTAAACATTATAATAAATAAATTGAATAATTAAAAATATTACATATAATTAATTAACATGAAGAAGAGCATTGAAGACATATCGTTTGTGAATTAATTACATTTGATCGGCGGTAGTGAAGATTGACACGGTTGTTGCACGACGGAAAATGGTGGCGACGATGGTGGTGGTGCCGGTAAATCGTCTCATCATACAGATATTGTAGCTCGTATCAATGTTTGGGCACCGGTGTGATGGTGGCGGAGTGAAGAATGAAGTGGTGGTTGCACGACGGGAGAAGGTGGCAACGGTGGTAGTGGTGGTGTCGGTGAATCGTCAAGTGGCATCTGAAAAATTATAAAAAAGATAAAGTGAAGATCGGTTTGACATTCCCTATTTTGCTTATTAGTATAGATTTTTTAATGTTTACCCTAGACTTTCAAGTGTTTTCAAAATCTACCCTGTAACTTTTTTTCTCACTTTTCTATCTAATTACACTTTTCTCTAGAACCGGACTCTATATATATATATATATATATATATATATATATATATATATATATATATATTTATAACATCACAACTCCCCCACACTTCGTATAAGCATCACCACAAAAATACAAATAAGAAGTATGCATCCTTCGTCTTTGTCGGAATGGCACACACGAATGGCAAAGTGCAGCTAACTCATAATCATCAAAAACAATCCAATCATTCCAAACAACTAGCAACAAACCATTAGACTTGATAAGGGTTGGCTAAAGCTAAAAGGTGTAAAATATTTTTGTATTTTTCTGGATTAAACAAAATGAATGGGAATGGCTCAGAAGGTGTAACTAGGGGTATCTAGTGCTAAAATTGAGCACTAACAAAATGGGTCCATGTGGGTGGTTAACTAACCGATGTGGTCAGCTAATATATCATTAGATGTAAAAATGGAAGGCCATTTGGGTTATACCTAAGGTGCCTCTTATCACTTGAAAACATTTAGATCACTCGAAAGTAATTTTAACCGTAATGCATAACTAGTACAAGTTCTAGAATCGACATAATCACCGGCACACTCATAGCAAATATAAAACAAAAGATGTGCTTTATACAAAAAGAAACCTCACAAAAATGTGGGAAAAAGGCCATTATGCATGCTAGAAAATGCTATCGAATCCAAAATGAATTACTTCAGTAATTTGGTTCAAATCTAAAAAAATTTCAAAAACCTCATTTTACCATTGAAATCCCAAGTTATGTATTTTAATTATCAATAATGCGCGAAAACCATTAGACCATCAAGGGCGAATTTCTTCTAATCACTTGCATCCAAAAGTTATCAAAAAAAATAAAAAAAATGCGTATCATTTTCCTATTTTCTTCCCTCCCCCATACTTAAGTTTTGCATTGTCCTCAATGTAATGAAAAATGAACTTCAAAGTAAAGAAAATGGGAAAAAGATAGTTAAAAGATACCACGGGACAGAATATGCAATATGCACATTGGGTCATTAGCAAGCCTGTGAGTTATCCAACTCGAAATATTTGACCATCAATAAGCTTCCAACACATCCATCCTGCAAACAAAAAACTGCAACACGAAATGCACAAACAAAACAAAACTACTAAAAACTAGATAAAACCAAACAAAATACGCCAAACATCCTAAAAAAATCGATCAAAAGATAGAAATAGTTTAAAACACATCATGACCATTGTTTTTGAAACCATAATTCATGAATGATCCATAATCACTCGTCATCCTCGCTCATTTCTTCTCCTTCTTCATCATCAAACTCATCATCATCACTTTCGGTTACGTAGTTTTCGTCTATGATTTCTGAAAGAACTCTTCTCTTTTTCTTCTTGCCTCCAACTCCATAACTTGTTCCTCCAACTTCATAACTTGTTCCTCCAACTTCAGGTAAACGACCATATGGGGGTATTGGATCAGGAAACGGTGCGTATCCAAGATATGGATACGGATAGGGTCCAGGATAAGAAGTGTAAGGAAAAGGATATGGTGGAACATTTGGTGGATTGTAGGGTGGCAACTCATAATTGGCTTCTCGAGCCATGTGTTGAAAGATAGGCATCGAATAATCATTGATGTAGTTGTTTCTTAACATCATCGAATCTCTCCACACATCCCTACATTGAATCTCATCTAGATGTTGGTTCCACTCTCCCCATCCTGAATCAAAACTACTGGATGTACCCCTTTGCACGTTCTCCATTGGTATGTTACCTTGCTGTTGTGGTGGTTGCTGTTGTGGTCTTGGTTCAATCCATAACCCTACGGTTCCCAGTCTCCTGTTCAAAGCATTACCAAAACCTTTCGCAGTCCACGTTTCACTATACTTTGGCTCTCCACACTTAGCCAATTCCTCATCAACATAATACCCAAGATTCTTCGCCAATCTTGTCACAAAATGTCCTCCACAAATGTTATTGTTGCTCTTGATTCCCGGGGCTCTCCTAGACAAATATTCGGCTATCTGCCAAATGGTATTACCGTCCTTAGTTTCTTCCAGCAACTTCATAATCCATAAGTCCGGTTTCTGACATTTGTCCCTGCTTCCAAATCTATTAAATGGCCCGGTCACAATCAACTTGTGAAGTATCCTCATCAATGGATTCCTGATGGTTGAAGCATTCCTCCTAGCACAAGTAGGATCTCCCACTTGATTCCAATAAGCGGGAATACTAGGGTAATCTTTCTCAAACCTCCGAAGTCTAGAAAAGTGAGTTTCAAATAATCGATGATTAACCTCATGTGGCTCATACAAACCAAGAGCTACACCAAAAGATGGCAACGTGTAAGCATGATCCCTTCCACAAAGCCTAAACCAAATACAAATCTCCGTCATCAAATTCCGAACATCCACCTTTCTTTCAAAATACATGGTTGAAAAGAATTCCATACACCATTCTCGATAAACCTCTTCATTAACACTGAATGCTCTTTCCCATGACAAATCATTGAACGAATCTCCATCTCCTGGATATACATAAGACGTTCGCATCATCCTTCTTAACTCATCTTCACACTCACATTCGTTAAATAAATCCCAATCAATCACCCTTGGAACTAAACATGTCCTATGTTGTAACTTCGACAATCTTTCCCGAAAAGCATGTTTCTCTCCATCGGTGAGATTTTTGAATTTTCAAATTAGCATTTGCTTCCTTCTTCACACTATACTTAACCTTCTTCTTCTCGTTCCTTTCACAAAACTTCGTAACAAGCCGGTTAATTGGAATTTCCTCTCCACTCGAGCTCCCTACAATAATTCTCTGTAGAAATCACAAAAATAAGACCATATAAGAGTGTTAGAACAAACAAGAAAGTTAGAGAACCCTCTAAGATACATTTCAAAATTTCACAAAAAATCCACACAGAAACCACAACCGGATTCGGTTGGATAACCAACCGAATCGGTTTCCAAATTGTCAGACACCAACCGTTCGGTTGCAATGCGCAACCGAATCGGTTGTGCAGACTGCATAAGGCATTCGCCTTCGAATCCTCATAATCTCGAATTCCTAACGCTCAAACCACTCTTAGATCGCATTCTATCATCCTCAATGATTCCTACATCCTAGAATTACTCTACTCTTGCTTCCAAATCATTAAACATCTAACATCTTAGAACTCATTCTATATTTAAAAATCATTAGTTCTAATAATGTAGCATCCATCACTCTTAAAAACATATCATCCATCAAAATGAATCACTAATTGCAACTTATCTCATTTCATAAGCACAACCCAACTAATTCCAAAAAATCTTATCATCTAAAATCCAATCTATGATGAATCAATCAATCAATCTCTTGTTGTAATGCATTCCTATATCAATTACCCACTCAATCCTAAAATATCACCACTTAATTCGAATTATAACAAAAACCCCCAAATTGGTGACCTAATATTCAATTCGAATCAAATGTTCTAATAAAACCTTAATTGAGTTAATTGAATGTAAATGCTTACTTGCTTGGGTGCCATGATGTTATCCTACAACTTAAACAACTTCAATCTACTCTCTTGGATGAATTTTTGCAAAACCCACCTGGAAAATTTGTGTGTGTGTGTGTTTTTGGAAAAATGAAATTTTTATATTTTGGTGCAACTGGTTCAGTCAAGGACACAACCGTTTCGGTATGCTTTTTGCCAAATTTGCTTTTTTATTTGTTTAACATGTTACTTAGGCATTTACCCTCCAAGCAACATTTTTTACTCAAAAATTCCTGCTAAAGATTCACACAACATTCATTCACCAAATGAAATTTTGAACAATCATTCAATCTAAAAAAAAAACTCAACTCATCATATAAATGAACTAATCCAAACTCAACTCAAAACTCATAGTCATAATGCATTAAACCAATTACCTCAATCATAAAATGAAAAATAAATAAGAAACAAAAATCCTAATGCATCAAATTAAAAGAAATAGTAATAAAGTTAATGACATTCAAGCAAATGATTGCTTGTTATTACGATCTTTGCCTTCTCCTCAAAAGTCCTCAAAATACTCTTGTCTAAGAATATCCTCGCTTTGAAATTTTTCGGTCAACTCACGGAACGTTTCAAAAGTTTTGAATTTTCTCATAAATCTTCGTCCGTCCGGGCATAATATATCAAACTTAACATGCCATGCTCCATCTCCGGTTTGTCTCTTGTAAGTCCCCAATCCTTCGGGTTTCCACTCCAAATTCTTAAGTTGCACCGGTAAAGATCCCAAAAAGTCGGTCAACTTCTTGTAAACTAATATGTTTTTGAATGGGTTATAGAAAGCTTCTATCGCGAATGCACGTTCCATTTCGTCCTCTATATCGAAATAAGGTGGAGTTAAAGGTCCGTACATTGGATTACCGTGGACATCACGTCCCACTTCAAAACAAGTTAAATCATCATTTGCATCCATCCATTCCAAATCTTTCATACATTCTAAAATTGGTCCTCTTGGTTTTGGGTAGTATGTTTGCCTCGAAATCCCATCGTCAATAGTCATGGTGCCTCTTCCCATGTCTATAATTGGTCCACAAGTTCGTAAAAATGGCCTCCCCAACAATAGCGGTAAGCTCTTGTCCACCGGAATATCCAGGACAAGAAAATCTGCCAAATACGGTTGATAGCCAATTTGCACTCTTACATTCTTAACTTCTCCCATTGCCTTTGCTTGAGTGTTATCCGCCATAGTGAGCTTAGAATGATTCGGTTGCGGATTACTTAATCCCAAAGTTTTAAACAATGGATACGGCATCACATTAACACTCGACCCCGTATCAGCTAAAGCATAAAATGGTGTAGTTCCATTTACTTTGATCGGCAACACAAAATTACCCGGATCATTTTCTTTCCTTGGCATGCCTTTAAACAAAATTCGATCTCTATCCTCATCCGTGAGATTCTTATCTTCCAACCTAGCCCTCGCTAGCATCAATGCATCCAACTTCTTTCGGTAAAGCACATAATCTTGGAGAACTTCTATAACCGGCTTCTTTTCATTGAGCTCTAGAAATTTTTGTTCTAGATTTTCTAAGATAGCTTCTTTTTGGTTGTCGGTTAAGGGTTTGATAGTAGTGGTAGGTGACGATGGTGTGTAATCATTTTTGGTGGTGGAGGTTGTTGTTGGGGTTAATTTATTTGATGATGGTTTCTTTCGGTTTGCTTTTCCCATTTTAACCACTTCCACATTTTTCTCTTCCATGTTTGCACAAACTTCCACTAGCATCTCGTTGACTCCTTTTCCTTCTTCCAACTCGGTTATATTAATCCGCATTTCTCCCATACCAAAATCTACTTGACACTTGGTCGTGACAAGAAAATCTCGACCAAAACACACATTAGGTTCATCCGCATTTCCTTCTTCTAAAACAACAAAATCAGTTTCAAAGATATGTCCATGAATATTGACCTTCAGATTTTTGACCATCTTCCTTCCATATGCTTCATAGTCCATACGAACATGACCGATTTCGTCAAGAACCTCTTCCAAAATATAATTCTCTCCATAAGCCATATTAAGCTGTGCATCCCAAGCACGTACTCCTTCCACTTCACAAGGCGTTCCAAATCTCATCAGCGGTGAATCATACACCGTTGACGGTGCTTGTGTAAACACTACCACTCTTTTGTTTTTGGGTAGTTGAACCTTGTTTTCACATACTTCTTCCATATCACCCGTGTCAATTCCCAATTCTTTCTTGCTTTCCTCCAAAATTCCTCCAATCTTTTCTAATGAACTTCCGGTATCCTTGAACATTTCGTCCAAAGTACGAAGGTATTCCGAGATTCCGCTCAAACTATCCATGGTACTAGACAACTTAACAAAGCAAAACAAAACAAATCCCGAATGATTAGCGTTAAAGTTAGTAAAACAAGAACAACCTATAAAAACATATAATAAAACAACTAAGACATCTAACAAAATTAAAAACTCAAATAAAAACTCAAAACCTAAAAATGATAAAAATCAACTCAGAAACTCCAACCGGATTCGGTTGGATCACCAACCGAATCGGTTGGTTAAAAATTTTAAACAGAAATACGAACCGGATCAGGTTGCGGGTTGCGACCGATCGGTTTGATCGATTTTTTTTTTTTTTTTTTTTTTTTTTTTTTTTTTTAAGAAAAATTATTAATGCAAATTAAGTGACATTAAGATGTACTAACTCCAGTTAATTAAATAAAACTCTTCATAAACTAATAATTAAATAACATATTAAATCTTATTAAAACCAAAATTAAAATTAAAACTAAAACTAAATAAACTACCAATAAATTCTATCATGAAATAAACTATAACTGAAAATAAAATAAAATTACTACCTAACCATTACCATTAACTATTAATATTAAAATTAATAAAACTAGATTAATAAATGACAAATGTAAAGAAAATAAAACAAATAAAAACAATAAATCTAAGAAATGATTAAACCGCAAAATTATTCTAGAAATCAAAACACAATAAACTAAGAAAATAGACACTAAATTCGAACCAAAAAAAATTTCGACAGAATGTCTAACCGGATTCGGTTGGCTAACCAACCGAATCGGTTAGTTTGTAACAAAACTCTTTTTTTTTTTAGATATTTCAAAACTACTGATTTCAAAGAAAATTACAGAAAAATCCCCGGCAGCGGCGCCAAAAACTTGATGTGCTCCGGTTGGTGCAAGTTTTAAAAATTTATAATCACGAAATAACCGTATAACCTATTAACACACACGAGCAAGTATACTCGTCCGCAATAGCAAAGTTTGGTAAGTCGAGATCGTCCCAAGGGATTTTTTTGTTTGAATGATTAAAAAGTTTCTAACAAGAAAGCTTGTCAAGGCTTCCTCAAATAATTGTTCTGGCGAAATACGAATCAAGAATATAAATATATACTTGTGTGTAGTCTTATAATCAATCATAGATAATGTTCATAAAGGTTTGGTGTATACTCTTAGTATGATGCACAAATCATAAGCAAATGATTCCCCAACCATGGTATTTGTTTGTAAAAATCATTCTAAGAACAAAAATATTTAGGTAATCCTTTCGGTCCTTATCCCAATGATTATCCTATAAAAGTTCCATTTGTTTGCAACATGTTCTCATTAAATTTGTTCTTACGAATCTTTCGACCCTTCGTGATGAAAATGTTCCTAGTCTTGTTTTAATAAGCAAAACATGGTGGTTGTCAATCACCATATCCCCATACTAGTTTGTCACTTCACTTTTTGGAATAAAACACAAGAGAAATCCTTTCGGTCCTTTTTCTTAAAACATGTTTTATTGACAAATCAATCCAAGACTAGTATTTTTCCAACAAACTCATTTAAACAAGATCATATATACATGCATCACATTTTGAGAACACTATTATGATTAATCACATTCCAACACACAAGTATATCACAAACTACTCCATGAAAACAATCATATCTAAACACAAGTCATAACAAGGTAATTCAAACAATTCAAGAGAATAGATTTCCATAACAAATTTCATAGAATACCTAAACTTTTGTGATTACAAGAATTAGAAATCGTGGATTGTAGCAACCACGCGCCTCCAATCACCTAGGATCACCGCACAACTTCAAACTACCGAAACAATGGACAAGAATGGTTCCTTCCTTGCTTCTGGACGTTTTCCAGTAACTACTAAGCTTTTGGGGTTGAAATAATAAGGGTAGTATTAGTTTTGGTGTAAACTAACACTCTTTGGTTGTGTCACACTTAGTATACAAGTACTAGGTCCTTTAAATAGCCAAAGCACTTGCTTAACTGCCCAAAAAACGTTCTCTCCAAGTTAATATCAAGAAATGATCGGACTCCAATGATTATGGGGAGTTAAGACAACAATAAATGCGAATTGTGTAACTGCAGTGCCAGAAACCGGATCGGTTTCTAGGCCGACCGAATCGGTTAATGTTTTGACCAATAGCCCAGCCGGATCCGGTTGCGGGTTGCGACCGATCGGCTGGGTTTTGCTTATTTTGACTTTTTGCTGACTTTTTCCTTTTCGCTTCATTTTTTGCTTACGTTGATGATTTCCAAAGCCAAACTTCATCTTTCCTTGCTATAGATGCTCCGAAATCACTACGCTTCCATATCATTGAGTCCACAAGCTTCCAATCTTAACTTCCTTCATTAAGAATCTTCCAAATGTGCATAAAAACTTCATTTCTTCATAATTCGTGATACCTGGCTACATATACATACACAATACGCATCTTTGCACTTTTGCAACAGTTATGAGTAAATATAGCCGAATATCATGCACAAAACTGATAATAATGCTACTAAAAACATGTTCATTTTAGACGTTATCATAAGGAAAGAAATGATCAAACCACAACAAGTTGTTTATAGTGGTTCGGTCTACAAGGACTCTTTTTCCTTGCCCTACTCCACTCCCCGAGTCTCACACTCGAGAGTTTAACTTCACTAGTCAACAAGCTCCTTTCACCGGCGGAGAAAACCTTTACACTTCGCTTACACTATTTCCGACACTAAGCTAGATGTCGAGTTCTTTCCAAGGGTACAACCACTCCCACACACAATGTATTTTGAGGACTAAAATACTAACCACTCACACTCACAAGATTATGATGGTTTAATACAACAATGAAGTATGAATCAACACAAGATCATACAACACTAAACAAACAAGACTTCCAACTTCTCGTTTGAAGCTTGAATGTGACTTGATCTTCTTTGCTACAAAAGAGATCACTAATATGATATGAAACTGAGTTAGAAAGGTTAGAGAGAAGATATGTAAAAGAGTATGATGGAAAGGGATGAAAAACTACTTTGTTTGGCTTTGCTATTTATAGCCAAAACCATCAGCAGCATCCACGGACCACGGACCCCTTAAAAGGGTTCCGCCCGTTGTGGATTTTGGTGCCGCCAGGTCTGACAGCAAGATATCTAGATCTTGCCAAAGTCAACCATATCTATGTAAGATTGTGTAAGATATGAAGAGTACAAATCCACACAAAATATCTAATGAAATCTTCCAATGATTTCCATGATGCATCACATGATGTCATGTGTTGTTTTTCTATTTTTAGAAATATGCAAATACATAAGTAAACATTCTAAAAACTACTATTATACATTATGCTTAGACTCATATTAAGATATGATTAGTCACAATGTAAATGCTTTAAATGATGAAGATATTGTTTGAGAAAGTTTGTTTTAATATCTATTAAACTTGACAAGCTTTAAGCTTTATACAAATTAAATTTACTTTTGTCGTTAACAAAACTTAGGTAAAGATCAAAAATATAAATAACGTTTAATGACGATATTTGTATTAACACGCCGTAAACTTAATAATTGACTACGCCGTAACTTAATTATCCTCCAAACTCAAGTCTCGTAGTGCTGGTTACGTCGTAACTCATGCTGGAGGTTACGACGTAGTTGATGGAGGCCCGATATTCCATATGACCTAGATAGTTACGGTGTAACTTAAGTTGATAGTTATGCCGTAACTGTTGTTGACTTGGTCTTCATAAACGTAATCCTAGATACGGCGTAATTGAGAGTGAGAGTTACGCTGTAGCTTCTTCCATAAAAGCATACTAAGGTGAAAGCCATTAAGAATATCTCCAATATGCTTTAATAATAAAAAAAAAAAGTATACTTTTGATCAACAATATGCTTTAATAATCAATAATCATCATCATATTTAATACTTATCAATGTTTATCAATTATCATCGTTAAGTATCTTGTTCATCATTTATTGTCATCATCATCATCATCATCATCATCATCATCTCCATTAACTATCCTCATCTCCATTATCAATTATTCCATTATCATAAATCATTTTTAGATTATTCGTAAACAAAAACTGAATTCGCTCAAAATAAACATATGTTTAAAGGTAGAACTTTGAATAAATTATCTTAAAGGTTGTTGTCGATATTGAATTGTAATATCTTAAAAATGATTTGTAACATAAAAAATGACTTAACCATTCGTAGAATTGATTTTGTTGAGATTGGGTTTTGGTCCTGAAAATCATGAGAGATAAAATATGAAGAGATATGGTGAAAAGACGAAATAACAATCCCATTAGTAATGAATGTGAAATCAATTTTCACATTTTTTTATAAATATCATTATTAATTGTTCTTTTTATTAGATCATCTTTCTTATTAGTAAAGTATATAACCTAAGAAGGTTTCTTGGCAACTACTAAGTTTGACATACATTAAGTCAAGTTAATAAGATTGAATTTGTTGATGATTTGAGTTTCACATTTAAAGAATGTTTGGTTGAAGGTTATATGGTATAAGGAATAAGAATGGAAACTAGGCCGGATATAATGCAATCAACTATTAGACTATAGTGGGTAATACTCCGATACTCAACATTTTGTGATAATGAAATCAACTCGCGTAAAAAAAACCTTCAAACTGCTTATTTTTACTCCAACCCACCTCTTTATCCTTCTTTTAGAGTTTTGGGTTTTCTTACAATCTAACTATTTTTACCATTAATTTGTATGTCTTGTTTCTAACGTTTTAATTATTCAAGATTTCTTTGTTGCTTAGATGTCGTAGTTCATGTGATTTGAGTTGCATTTCTTTCTCTCTTTTTTGTCAAAAGCATAATAGGTACGAATTCATTTTTAGTAGTGGTTGATGTTGATAGTAGTTGTTTACTACTATTTTGTTACTTGATGATTATTATGTTGTTAATTTGATATTTGTAGTGTTATTTTTTCCTTAAACAAAAGAAATTATTATCAAGAATTCGAGATTAAAACATAAGATAAAAGAATTATCGAATTTCATTCTCAATATTTCATCCAAGCAACAAAAATACATGACAAGTAGCCATTGCATTTCTTTGCATTACCATTGTCATTCCTTTTTTCCATTCCTCCAATTGAACCAAGCACCATTATATTCATGTAAAAAAGGAATGACAATGGTAATGCAAAGAAATGAAATACTAAAATCTAGAAAAGTCACATATGATTCAAAGTTTATATGCAAACTTCCTTCGATTATTTCATTGTCTATAATCACACACCCAAAGATCAAATAAGATTCTCACTCCAAAATTTCTAGACATTCCACAAAACGATATTATGAGATATCATGACTTGCAACACATTTGGTGTAACTAAACAATTCTTATTGTAAAATGTTATTATGACACTACACAAAATTTCTAGATCTAACAATGAGTAATAAAGTAGTTCGTTATCACCGAATAGCTAATTTTAGTAAAAACGTCATAGTTACTATTTTTTTCTTTCTATAATGAACATAATTTTGTAACTTAGTCATGTGAATGATGAAAAAGTTTTCGATGTGAATAAAAATAGCTTTTTTTATTCTTCTTATTTTGGCAAAATTACAACTTGAAATAATACAATATGAAGCAAGGCACGAAGTTATACACAAAGGACCGAAAAGAAATAGAAGATTAAGCTTGTAAACTCTGTATTATCTGGTTTGTGGATTTCATGATACCTGAGGCACATACCATACACCTTGGCAGCACAAACATTAAGCTCTTAAGATCGTTGCTTTTGAGGTGGTGCTTGATCTCAATTCAGACAAAAAATCATCAGAACCATCATACTTAGATCTTGTCGGGTTTCCATCTAAGCTAATGTCACTGGAGTGATTATTGCTTGATTTACATATATAGCCTGATGAGCCATGATATGTTCTTGTTTTACATACTAAGGGGTTGTTTGATTGGTGCTTAATGGAATGATTCAGCACTTAATGTTGAATCGGTCAGCATTAAGTGTGTTTGATGAGATTAAAAAACCACCTCTGAATATTAAAATTGGTGCTGACCGATTCTCTAGTAAATGGAAGCAAAATGACTCAGCGCCAAATACTATGTTGCCACTTGATGAAATTTTCTTTCAACTCTATTATAATATTGTTGCTTTATACTTTTAAACGAATTGATGATATTAATATTATAAGATCATTGAAGCAATATGAATTTAGAGTTTTAATTGAATGTTCTGGTTTTGTACCATGCTAGAGAAAATACGAAACAACATATCGCTATAGAAAAAACATTTGAACGCTAAAAATGACTTTTTTTATTTATCATGAAAATTGATAAGTGGTTTTTTGTCATTCAGATTGTTCATTCACAACAGTTATCAAACAACGAAAACAAATCTATACAGAGTCTTTGAATCATTCATAATTATTAATCACTCAGTGCTAATTCGCTAATTTTATCAAACAGCCCCTAAGTGTTTTGGTAAAAGCTTGTTCGAAATACTCATAAACGGTTTAAAGAAACTAAAAAAGAGTATCTACAAATATCACTTATTTGTATATCTATCTGTATTTCTTATAATGTATCTAAGACCTTCTATCTTTAGAATTTTTAGAAAATTAAGTAAGCATACCTTCTATTATTAGTGATTATTAAAATAAAATTTAAAAATACAGTAATTGCACATTAAATTCAGATGTTGCAATAATACAATATAACTAATATAATGAATTTAATATGTTTAGTTATAATTGATAGAGTAAATTGCATAAATCGTCCCTAAAGTTTGATGAATTTGCATGTTTCGTCCCAAACATTTCGAAACTGCAAAGACCGTCCCTATGGCAAACCTTTGGGGCATGTATCGTATACATGCCCCAAAGTTTTAACACAGGGATGATCTTTGCAATTTTCAAATGTTTAGGACGAAACATGCAAATTCATCAAACTTTAAGGATGATTTATGCAAGAGTAAATTACACCATTCGTCCTTGTGGTTTGCGTTGACTGCAGCCGTTAGTCCCTTGACCAAAAAAGTTGCACCGTTCGACCTTAAGTGGCAAACGTTATGCGCCGTTTGTCCCTCCCTCTAACGGCATTTACTAACGCTCGTTAACTGCTCCCATGTGATACCCACGTGAGGGTATATCCGTCTTTTTGTCCTCCCAAAATTATTAACAACTCACCTACACCTCAACCAACCATCTTCTTTATCTCTTTTAATCATCTTCACCACCACCACTATCTCTCTCCGGTTTACAAAATCTGGACATCACCACCCATGACGTTTTTGCAAATCAAACTCATACACACATAAACAAATCACATCTTCTAACAAATCAAACTCATTACCACATCACCATTTCAAATCAAACTCATACACATCTTCTAATCATCATCAAACTACATCTCCATCACAATACTCTTTTGTTCATTCTTTCCAACCAAACAAACCACCTTTATCTCTTTGTTACATGAACAATTTTTTTTTAAAACCCTCACATGAACTCAGATTACGAAACCCAAATGAAAATGGATTCGATTAATGACCTTATAACATTCATAGGTAAGTTTTTATTTTTTGTTTTTGATAGATCGATGATGGGTTTGTTAGATCTTTAAGGATTTTTGATATTTTCTAATAACCTGAGATCTTGTTTTCTTTTATGTTTGAGTCTTGTTTTGATCCATGATGAAGTTCTCTTCGATTGTATGTTTAAAAGTCTGTCTTGATTTTCGAGAGAGAAATCTGAGATCGTTATGTTATTTGATTTGTTTACTTAAGATAAAAAAGTCAAACCACAAAGACAAAAACTAAAACTAAAATGTTTAGTGGTGGTGATTACAGAGGCGGCGGTATGTGTGGATGGGTGATAGCATCGTGACAGATCTAGGTGGTGGTGTTAGGGATAGATTTGGTTGCGGCTATGTTAAACAAAATTTTTATGGGTTCTAAAGGTGTGATTCGTGGTTTGATATGGGAAGAAGAAAATCACAAGAATGATTTTAATTTGTTGTTTTTTTGATATGCAAATCTATGTTGTTTTGGGTATGCAAATGGTTGCAGTTGGCATGATTTTATTTAGTGATAATTTACTAGCATATAAGTGATTTGATGTATTTGTTATTGGAAGTGATTTCAGCCGTCAATTTCCATAGATTTTTAATTAGTTTCAATGTATTTGTTATTGAAAGTGATTTTATTTCTGAATTTGGTCAAGATAAACATGTGTGTGAATGTGTGATGGTGAATGATTATTGGGGTGGTGATAGTTGGAGATGAAAACAGATAAAGGAAGAAGATGAAGTTAAAAATAAATGTGAAAATACTAAAATACCCTCACATGGACTGACTTAACGAGAGTTAGTGGGCCTTGTTAGAGGGAGGGACAACCGGCGTATAACGTTTGCCACTTAAGGTCGAACGGTGCAACTTTTTTTGTCAATGGACTAACGGCTGCAGTCAACGCAAACCAGAAAGACGAACTGTGTAATTTACTCTTTATGCAATTTACTCTAAAGTTTGATGAATTTACATGTTTCGTCCCAAGCATTTCGAAACTGCAAAGACCGTCCCTATGGCAAACCTTTGGGGCATGTATCGTATACATGCCCCAAAGTTTTGCCACATGGATGATCTTTGCAATTTTCAAATGTTTGGGACGAAACATGCAAATTCATTAAACTTTAAGGATGATTTATGGAATTTACTCTAATTAATAACTTTTTAAATTTGCATATAATACAATTTCTAAAAACTATCATTTATTAAAGAAAATTGTCAAACAATATTCGAAAAAAAAATAAAAAAAGAAAAATATTTGCCTTCAAACCCGTTTGTTTTGCGCCGGGACCATATTATATATTAATGATTCAGCCATGAATGAAACAAGACTCATGCATGGCTTCATATGTAAAAGCAAACAGGTGTTAGTGAACTATTATTATTTAGAGATTAGCATATAGTATCTCGGCATGTTGTATTATTATTTTTACGTACACGTTATAATTATTCAGCCATGAGATTTGCATGTTAGAAGCTGCTTTCATATTATTAATTGGTCTACTGATTGCAACCTCTTATATTGTTTGTTTCTGGTTGCTATAAATGCTTGTGAATATGGAGCGAATTAGCTTATCCCTAAATATCAAAACCTCATAACTTCATTTGTGTCCTACGACAATAAATTGAAATGGATAGGGTTTTGTGTACTAGTTCTTTCTAAATAAGCTCACAACGCTTTGTAATAAGCTTAACTAAACATTCTTAATTATAGTAATAATTTTTAGAAAATACAAGCTACGAGACTTTAAATAAAGTTACCGAAAAGTCGAACACAATAATAGTCACCAACGTCATACTCACTATGATTCACTCAAAAACCGTTTTCGGGTTTTAAAGTAAGATGTAACCACTGTACATTATTCATTAGTTGTTCGACTTTGAACTAATTTATGGAAATTCGTTACCTCACCTTGTGACCATCAAATACGTAACCAAGCCCCAAATATTTTCAAAGGACTATCTACAGCCAAAAACAAAACAAAACGTATCCTGCACGATCCCAAATTGTCTATACAGTCCTCACAGCTTGGTCCGAGATGGTAAAATAAAGGTAGTAAATAAGAACTAACTAATTATGAACACATATATTCGTATACAATGCTCGTGCTTAAGTAGGAGTGGCGCCATCCGTGGGACCATTCACTAAGAACTAAGACTACAATGACGAAGCATGGAAATCAGCGATTGCAAACAGACCTTACCGGAAAGAAGCCGCACATTGGTTCAGCTTCCAAGCAGACTCCTGGGACAACCAGTACTGCTAAAAACAAGGGATCAAGCCAGGACATGGTCTTCCCTCTGGTGAAACCGCGCTCGGGGACAACCCAGGCCACCACAACCACCACTAACGCAGTGGATCCACTGCGCACTGTTCTTACCACTCCTCTTCAATCGGTGCTAGAGACTGACCTGACAAAGGCACCAGATGCACCGGATAGAAACAAAGGCATAACGGTAGAAGCGAACACCCTTGCTTTAGAAGGGGTCGCACCGGAAGTAACACCAAGAGATTTCGTATCCCAAAATTACGAAACCTTGGCCGCTCTCATGGAAGAGGAAGCTAGAAAGAGGTCGAGTCGAAGCCTAAAAGCCCGACTCAGTTTTGACTCGGAGTACGAAACCTCCCCACCGCGCCGTCAGAAGGAGAAGCGCGGCCGAGACAACCGCCGACCCCCTGTGTTTAACAGAATTGGGAAAATGGTTGAGGATGATGAGACGTCCAACTCACAGCACCTGGAAGGAAGTGAGGAGGACGAACGGCGTACCAGTGTCCACACCAGACTTGGTAGCCGCAGAATACAGGACAGACTTGGGCGACGATATTCCCCAAGTGAAAGCCCTTCGAGTACAAACTCTGAGGACAGTCGGCGCAAGCGCCGAAGGAGGGAAAATTCGTCCTCTGGAAATTCCTCGGACAACGGGGATAGTGAAAATGGACACTGGAAGTCCAGAAACAGATATAATGACCAGGAGGATGAAGATATATCTCTCCCATGGCGCCGTCAAAAGGTGGATGCGTTCACTCGACGCATCAGTGACTTCTCAGAGAACAAAAGGAGGCGCATGCCTGCCAATGTAAAAACCTATGACGGAACAGGTGATCCAGATGATCACCTCAAAATTTTTGAATCAGCCGCTACAATTGAAAACTGGCCACAGCCTGTATGGTGCCACATGTTCAACTCCACACTGGTGGGAAACGCGCGGAACTGGTTCAGCAAGCTTCCACGCAGAAGCATCAATGGCTTTGAGGAATTGAGAAAGGCTTTTCGCCTGAACTTTACTCAGCGGAAGAAGTGCGCTAAAAATCCTGTTGAACTCGCCAGGGTAAAGCAGCGCCAGGGAGAATCTACAAGCGCATTCAAGGAACGCTTTAAAGACAAATGCATGCAGGTAAAAGCATGCCCTGAAGTACTAAAGATTTCTGGTTTCAAGAATGGGATTAACAACCCAGAACTCATCAAGAGGTTGAACGACAAGATTCCCGAAACCTTTGATGAACTCATGAAACGCTCTCGGTCCTTCGTTCAAGGAGAAGCTGCCGCAGCGGATAGCAAAAGAAACTACTCGAACTATCGGTCACAGGAACAACCTGGGAAACAATCCACCGACCGGGGTCGCAACCGTAATAGGAGCTATTGCAGTCAGGGGAGCGGACGGGATAATGACAAATACACCCCGCTCACCAAGACTCCAAAGGAAATACTCGCAACAGAAGGTGCGAACTTCCCAAGGCCGCCACAAATGCGCACTCCAGAGGATCGGCGCACCGGGAATGGATACTGTGACTACCACGCACAGAAGGGCCACACCACTAACGAATGTGTCCAACTGCGCCAGCTCATTGACAAAATGGTTAAAGAGGGTAGATTGGACCATTTGGTCAAAAACATCAAGGAAGGAAAGGATAGACAGAAGAGTGGAAATAAGAAAGAGACACCCAAAGACAAGGCCAACACCATCTACATGATACAATCATGGCAGCGGGTCACTAGGCAGAAGGTCAGTCAGGAGTTTTCTCGAGGAAGCGAAATCTCTTTCCCCACCTTAACTGCGGACAACACAGTGGTGGAACCACTCAACATAGAGATCAGTGCGGGGGGTCACGATATCCACCGCATGTACATTGATGGTGGAGCATCTGCAGACATCATGTATGAGCACTGCTTCAAGCGACTGCGGCCTGAAATACGCAGTCAGTTAAGCCCGGTCAGAACGGCGCTAACGGGTTTTACGGGTGAAAAGATATGGCCTATGGGGCAAATACGATTACTAGTTAGCATCGGAAATGAAAAACACTCTGCGACGGCCTGGATGGAATTTATGGTGATCAAATCTCCCTCGCCATACAATGGCATTATTGGGAGGCCTGGGATATCAGCTATGCACGCAGTGCCATCAACAGCGCACGGGATGCTTAAAATCCCAGTGAAAGGTGGTATTGTGACTCTCCACAATGCCATTGTACCGCATAGAGAATGTAACACGATTACATGCGAAACGGCACCGATCCCAGAACAGCGCGCAACCAAAGTTCCAAACCTGAAGGTTGCAATTCACCCTGAATACCCGAAACAGGAAATATCCATCGGAGGGTCACTGTCGGACGATGGCAGAGCAGCTGTATGTGCGCTCCTGCAAAAGAACTTAGACATTTTTGCATGGGAGCCAAAACACATGACTGGGGTACCACGCTCAATAACAGAGCATAAACTGAGAATCCGACAAGGATACTAACCCATACGCCAGAAGAAGCGCGGCCAGGCTCCAGAGCGCGTGCAGGCAATCCTGGCAGAGGTACACAAGCTAGTAGAGGCAGGAATTATGCGGGAAGTCTGCTATCATGACTGGATTTCCAACCCAGTCATGGTAAAGAAGAGCGATGGTAGCTGGCGGATGTGCGTGGACTTCACCGATCTTAACAAAGCATGTCCACAAGACTGCTACCCATTACCAGAGATAGACTGGAAAATAGAGTCTTTGTGCGGGTATCCATTAAAGTGTTTCCTCGATGCATACAAAGGATATCATCAAATCCAGATGGCTAAGGAGGACGAGGAAAAAACGGCCTTTCACACAAGCCAAGGCATCTACTGTTACACAAAAATGCCCTTTAGCTTGAAGAATGCAGGCGCCACCTATCAGCGTTTAGTAGATAATGCTTTCGAAAAACAGGTGGGCCGCAACCTAGAGGTTTATGTTGATGACTTGGTCATAAAGAGCCATACCGAAGATGATTTAGTGCGCGATATTGAGGAAACATTCAAAACTCTCAGAGAGATCAACATGAAGTTGAATCCAAATAAATGTACCTTCGGCGCGACTGAAGGCATGTTCCTTGGATACCTGATAGAACCGGACGGTATAAAACCATGTCCAGAAAAGACTAAGGCTGTCATTGAACTTCCTTCACCGCGCACGTTGAAGGAAGTCCAATCCCTCAACGGAAAGTTGGCCGGTCTTAACATATTCCTATCCAAGTCAGCAGACAAATCATTACCCCTTTTCAAAACACTCAAAAAGTGTATAAAAAAGGGTGATTTCCGGTGGACTACGGAGGCAGAAGAGGCCTTCACACAGCTGAAACAACACCTGGCAACGCTCCCCACACTTGTCGCACACCGACCAGGGGAAGAGTTGATCATGTATTTATCCGCAACTGATGGAGCAGTCAGCGCAATGTTACTAACAGATAGGGATTCAGTACAAACCCCTGTCTATTTTGTAAGCAAGGCGCTCAAAAAAACTGAGATGAACTATAGCGCCATGGAAAAATTAGTTCTGGCATTGGTGTTTGCTGCTAAAAGGCTACGCAGGTACTTCCAAGCGTACCCAATAGCGGTAATCACAGACCAACCGATCAAGCAAATCATCTCCAAGCCTGATGCATCAGGACGACTGCAAAAATGGAGTGTGTTGCTCGGTGAGCATAACATCACCTACAGACCACAACTGCAATAAAAAGGCAGATACTAGCTGATTTCATCAGCGAAAAGCCAGACACTGATGATGCACCTGCACCACGCACGGAGGAACTACCAGATCCATGGATCTTGTTCACAGATGGATCCTCATGCGTGGATAGGTCAGGAGCAGGCCTCATCCTCACAAACCCAGAAGGAATGGAATTCACTTACGCACTGCGTTTCGAATTCACAGCAACAAATAATGAGGCAGAGTATGAAGCCCTACTAGCGGGACTATGCATCGCATCTCGAATGGGTGTACGCAACCTGAAAGCGAATGTAGATTCCAGACTGGTAGCCAACCACGTGTTAGGCGAGTATGTAGCCATGGAGGAAAACATGATTCAGTACCTTGAAAAAACCAAGGCAGTAATTCAAAGCTTTGACAGGTTTACCATCAAACAGGTTCCAAGAGAGGAAAACCACAAGGCGGATGCACTAAGCAAAATCGCATCCACAAGCTTTGCGCACCTATCCAAACAGGTGTTGGTGGAAACATTGAAAAGCAAATCCATCTTAGAAATGGAAGTATCCACGGTAATAGAGGAAGACGGACCTACGTGGATGACACCAATAGTTGAATTCATAAGCAAGGGAGTATTACCCCAAGAGCAGAAAGAAGCCCGAAGGATACGGCGCACAGCGCAAAGGTTTGAACTTCGGGACAACATCCTATATCGATGCTCTTTCTTGCAACCATGGCTCCGCTGTGTTGGTCCCGTACAAGCAAAATATGTACTGCGAGAAATCCACGAAGGTTCATGCAACATGCATTCAGGACCACGGTCAGTGGTGGCGCGCGCTTTACGGTCAGGCTATTATTGGCCCACCATGCACCGCGATGCGCGGGATTTGATAAGAAAGTGCAGCGACTGCCAAGTCCATAGACCCATTCCCCGCAAACCACAACAGGATCTAACACCAATTACGGCGCCATGGCCATTCCACAAGTGGGGTATTGACATTGCAGGTCCTTTTCCTGTTGCAGCAGGAGGTTTAAAGTTCCTCATAGTTGCCATAGACTACTTCACCAAGTGGATCGAAGCAAAGGCAGTGGTAACAATCACTGGCAACCAGGTGAAGCGCTTCGTCTGGGAAAACATTATATGCCGCTTTGGTCTACCTGGCGAGCTCATCTCGGACAACGGGAAACAATTCTGCGACAACCCTTTCAAGGACTGGTGCGAGAAGCTAAACATCAAACATCACTTTGTGTCAGTAAAACACCCACAAACCAACGGCCTAGTTGAACGGGCAAATCGAAGCCTGGGTGAAGGAATTAAGGCACGTTTGGACAAGCACAAAGGAAGATGGGTAGAAGAACTTTCGCATGTATTGTGGGCGCATCGCACCTCAATTAAAACCAGCACGGGAGACACTCCCTTCTCTCTAGTCTACGGGACAGAAGCTGTCATACCAGGCGAAATCGGAATGCCAACTATCCGCACTACGAAAATCAATGTGGCAACCAATGATGACGAGAGACGTGTCGACTTAGACCTGCTCGAAGAACGGCGCGAACGCGCAGCCATCCGGGAGGAGAAATCCAAGTCAAGAATGAAAGGATACTATGACGCTAAAGTGCGCCATGTTTCATTCAGACCAGGTGACTTCGTTTACCGCGCCAATGATGCGAGCCACGCAGAAGATACATGTAAGCTTGGACCAAAGTGGGAAGGACCCTATGAGGTTACTGAAGCCTTGGGAACATGCGCGTACAAGCTACGAGGCTTGGATGGTCGTGAACTGCCACGCACATGAAACATCTGCAACCTTAAGAGGTGCTACCTATAGGAACGGCTACGGCCCAGCGCATAAGCGCCCAATAACTATCTATGTATTTCCTTTTGTTTCCTTAGTATAATGTCTCATTTATTTCCCATAAAAACTTGCAAGTATCAATAAAACGCCGCGGTTTCTAGCTAACTCCGCGACATATTTTCATATACTGTATGTCTTAACAATTTTTTATTTCTGGCCTACATGGCGTGCATGCACTACGTAAACCCACGATGGTAAAATGATAAGTTAACCTACTAAACAACTTGTTGAGTAAGAGGGTTGCAAACCCATCAACATTGGATCACGTATCCTTGTTAAACACCTTGTTCTCAAGACATTGGAATAAGTTTGTGTGCCTCCCACGACGGATGCGCAACTATGCATATGGTGCGCGTTTAACAACATAAGGAATCAACACGCTTGGTTCTTTAAGGTGATATTTACAGTACGCTGCATATCACATCATACACGATTATAACACTATTACTTAGAAACTGTGTTTAAGTATTCTATGATCTTCATACATAACTATGAATTTCTCACATTATTTGCGCTCGTGTACAACTTGGATACTCAGACAAATATATCTTTTGACACACATTTGGCAAAAGGAGATTTTTTAAGGAATATGTTATTACAAAGGATGTTTATAAACATAAGTGCCTATATACTATTAGATCGCTCCAGTAATGAAGTTCCTACGCGGCTTGTAGCATCTACACTCTCGCTAAGCCTCTTCAACAAGTCCGAGTCTTGGCGAGACACGGTGGCAACACTCACTGGCACGCCATCAGATCTTGGAAGATGAGCTACACGAACCCCGCACAAAATTGCTTTACCCTTAATACCTTCCCTTTTAGCAAGTCTGAAAGCATGCGCTTCCAATACTTCCTTTAAGGACATTTCTTTCTCTAAAGCAAAGGGATTCAGCATGTCCCTAGGGTGAGCAAAAACAGGCACCTGCAGCTGAGAGACATCGGGCTTCAAATAGTAGTCTGGTCGTTCTTCTGCATCATCAGTACGATGGTGCGCTAAGGTCAATCCTTCCATCATAACAGTTATAGGATAATTCTGGTCGCGCTCCATTTCAGCAATCATGGGAAGCTCTAAAGCCTTCATCTTATTCATAGCAGCAACCAGGTTATCATAGGACAGCGCATCATACCCAGGAACTTTTTCAGCAGGTACCTTCAGCAAGTTAGCCTCCTGCAGCGCCTTTATAGCCTCTGATTTTTCTCTTGCCAAAGCACATTGGACTACCCCACCAAATTTGTCCACTACCTCCTTGGACTCAAGAGTACTCAGCGCAGCAAGACGCAGACCATGGCTGATAAGCCACCTGCGCTCAGAGATGGCATACATTAGATGAGGATATAATTCCTCATCATACTCCAAAGTAAGCTTACGCAGCTTCATCTCTTGTGCCTCTAGAGCACCTTTCACAGTGGCACCAACGTCCATCTCCAAATACTTCAGTGCCCAGAGCTGTGCAGCCTTGTATCCTGAGGCCTCCGCACGCTCTTGGTTTAGTTGGCCCATCAGCGCTATCTTTTCCTCAGCCTGCTTCTGGGCGTAAACGCTCAGACTCTCTGCCTCAGCCTTGGCACTAGCCACCTGCGCCTCTAGCAAAGCAATGGTCTGATCATTTTGAGCCCCTCGGTTGCTTTCACCAGACATTTGCGCTTTTAGCTTCTCAATAAGCGAAGCTTGATGCGCAGACACTTGCACCAATTCTTCAACCAGTTGTTCCATGGAAGCGCCCACAGCATATACATCTTCATCCTTCTGGCTGTGTGGCTCAGAAGACACAGACAGCGCAGGACTATTATGGGGAGGTGACTCCGCACCTTGTTCAAACCTGCACACACAGACAGAGAATGGTCAGTTCCTCATGCAGTCAGTTGGCGAAAAAAAAAAAAAAAAAAAAAAACAAACTATTATTTACAGTACTCACTGAGGGCCAGCAATATTCGCAGAGGGGTGCGATAACGCAACATCACTGGAGGATGACTCCACAGTGACGACCACCGGGTGCTTTTTCCTTGATGAGCTCGCGCCATCCTCTCCAAGCGTTCTTTTGCGCTTTAGCCCGGATTCTTTCTCTTCATCTTCCTCTTCTTCCATTGGCTGCGCCACTACTGCGGGTGGTGGCTGCGCCACGGGGGATTGCACCCTGGGATTTGGCAGGCTTTGCAGCGGCGTCGCTTCCACTGCAACCGAAGAGCTGGTCCCTGTCTCTCCTACGTTCATCTCCAGGGTACGCCCTGCGGTGGCAACCAGTATAGGCTCTTCTCCTTCTTTCAATGCCCGTGTCCCTGTCTTCACCTGAATGGGCTTCACTAGTTGAACAACCGTGAACAAATCTATCTCTGCGCAACAGCAAACAACAGGTACACAGGTTACATAATGCGAAAAAAGGAACAGAAAGTTCTTACATTAATTAAACTAGGATAGGCGGAGGAACGAGCAACCACCCTGGCCATCAGCGCCTAAAAAGATTGGCATCTCATCTGGCATACCAAAGTAATTACGGCTAATGCCCATATGCACCAAAAATTCCTCTGGATAGGAACAAATGGGGATGCGATTGGCGTTTATCAACTCCGCATCTTCCTCGACATATGATCCAGGTAAGGGGCGCTCATCCCTCTGCAAAGTTCCATGGGTATAAAAATCAAAACGTGGGGGGAAGCACACGTCGTCTACCCAGAATAACGTCTCCCTCCAGCTCCTGAGTGCATCCAGTTTGTCTGTATAACATTGGAGGCGCCCAGGGCGTTTCGCGAATGAAACCCACCCGTGCGCCCAGGTTGTGTGGTAGAACGCACGGAATAGATGGATAGTCAGGTTAATCGCCAGCAATCGGCAATTAACCTCGAAGTTAGTAATCTTCGCTGCACCAATACAGTGCAACTGGGATATGTGCAACTCGTAATAGTTTAATACGTCGTACAGAAATAGGGATATGGGTACACGTTGATTCGCGAACTCGAAAAAACGTGTGTATACTCCTATTTTCCCTTCGGGGAAATCCGCAATAGATGCTCGCGCATCCGGGACAACCGGATGCACGTCAAGCGGTATAAAATAATCCGAGGTGAACTCTAGAAGTTCCCCCTCAGTTATGTTGGAGGTAAAATCAGATAGCTGTTTGACCATGGTATCCTTTTTCTTTTTCAAGGCGCACGCGCGGTTACCTTAGGAATAGGCAGTTTTCTGTCTTTGCAACTGAATGGTTTCTTAACAATGGAGGATTGAAGTTTTTTTTTTTTTTTTTTTACTGTGAGAAACACAGTGGAAATGGAGTGACGGGTTATATAGTATTTCTCATCCACACGATGAGTGACACGTGGACCCCACCAACCCTAACTATGTGGCTGAGATTGCTTGATGGGACACTGCTGCAGTAACTTTTCCTCGAATTACGAGGTGTCCAATTTTTCAATCCCATGTCTAGGTACAATGTACGGGAGGATATATTTTTTATGACTTCTTGGCTACGCTTCGACGTTGTTTCATTGACTACGATTATTAGTCTAGCATCCGTAGTTATTCACTGCGCATACTAGACTGGGGGGACACGATGACGTATAGTCTATATCCGGGTCACGAACCCGCCCAAAACCCAATACTGATAAGCCCAGCACGAGTTGAGCTACGCTGATAAGCGTTTAGGCCCACGAAGGCCCAAATACGAATCTATTTACGGAATAGATATCGGATATCTTTTAATCAAGGAGATAATCATTCCCCAACCGACTTAGGCGGGATACGCCGAAGGTTGAGGAACACGGAACCAACAAGGAATCCGTGTGTATATAAAGGGAATCACATCCCTCGTTAAAGGTACGATCTCAAAACCCTAACTCACCTTTGACCCTAAATCGATTACTTACTCTCACGCCGGAGGATAATCGTGGGAGACAATCCCACGGTAAGCCTAACGGTGTTTTCTGTCTTTAGTGCGCAGGTCTCAAGCAACAATCATTAATTGATACGAGAACCGGAGCTCCGAACAAGGAACGCCCAACTTTTGTATCAACAGTAGGAGTATAAAAGCACAGACTATTAGTTTCTTTTGTCACCTTGAACAAAATGACAATCTATTTAATGTGTTTCAGTGTTTGGTATATTTATGAAAGCTCTACTGTAGTTTTTAGAGACTTAAACGTCTCCTGCATTGTAATAAAATATGTTGCACGTACCGATGCTAGCTCATAAGTCGTGCATGTGATGACCCTATATCGTCATTGAAGTTATATCAGGCGTGGAATTTTCGTTCTGACTCTGGCGATTCTTGTGAATAAATTTGATTATATCCTCCTTTGTTTCGTCGCCATTATATGATAACAATGTACCATTTGCAGCTTTAAGGTAGAGTGTGTAGCAACTCATAATATCAAACATTTCTCTGGGAATGTCATTTGTTGTTATATCCTGGATTGAGTTTACGACAAGGGTTAAGTTAAAAGACGAAAGCGAAAGTTTTTGCATACAAACTATATGTAATGAAACAGAAAACAAATTCAAGTGACGCCCAAAAGGACCAATCATAAGCCGTCCCCCACCCGGCATGGAGCAACCCTTTCTCACTGAGGGAGCAGCTCGATGTTGTGTGTAACAGGATGACTAAAACGTAAGAAACATTGTATTATTTATTCATGTTTTTGAGATTTCACCAAGGGTGGGAATGTCTAAGTAGACGAGGCGTGTACCACAATCAAATGACGTTTTCAAACAGATGCATAATTTAAATGAAATTAGATTAATTTTGGAACTATATGAATGCCGAAATTAAAAATAATTTTAGAAGTATTAGGTCTGCTACAATATATATATTTCGGGTTGAAACTCTACCCGGCCAGAAAAATAGTCCGCCTCTTTTAAGTAGGAGTACATCTTAGGAACAAAATTGATGATTTTGTTTTAATTTTGTGTTAAAACACCGTTTAATAAGAAAGACTCGATCACTTACACTATGTTCACTACTTTTTATGTAGAGGAAAAGGAAAGTAAAAGGAAGTATAGAAAGTGACGAGGAAAGAAAATGAAAGATTGTTAAAAATTTGTTAGTGTTCTTGAGTTGTAAGAAGAAAAAGAGAAAAGTGATGAAATAAATGTTATTTGACAATTATGCCCTCAAATTTGTATTTAATTGATGCTTAAGTTAAATTAAATAAAGGTCAATTTAGCCTGCTCAAAAGAACTAGAAAGTTACCACTTACCAGCCTTGCAATCATGATATCATCATCATTTTCAAATAAAACCGCCAGCTCTGGTATGAATGGGGCGAATTTTCTAAATCTAAAACAAGATGGTTCATCGATGTCTAGCAGAACTGCATTAACAAAATATAGAGACTAAGCACCTGGGAAAATAGCAGAGTTAAAAGAGGAATAGACAGATTTTATGTTATATATATATATGATGTGATGTTTAAATCAAATCTCTAAAATCACTAGCCCCATGCGGAAACCGCTTCTTGTAACTTCTACATACATTAATGGCTAGTGGTATAAGTTTTTACATTGAGTTCGGATCATAAACTAACTTCATGGTCTGATCCAATGTTGCCCCATTTAGGAGCTTATGATTCTGACATTTTCTTAGGATTGGACTATAACACTCCTATTAAAGTTGGTGCAAAAATTATTACTCATGCACAACTACTCAAGAATACTTAGTTAAAAACAAATCACAAACCGTTCTTTTTCGAGTTTAAAACCATGTCTTGAAGGCTATCAGCTACCACCACCTTTAAAGGTTCATCGTTAGTTTCAGGGATCGGCTGTGACTTATAAAATGGTTTTAGCTTTCCCTCCTATACAAATGTAACAAAGAAGAGACAATACTTTAGAACTAGGAAGCGTACAGAGCATATATGTTAAATAAACATCTTACAATTCAATAAGGTCAAAGGAACGACCTTTCAACATTAAGACTAATATGAATCCTATATAGCACTCTTACAAAAGTATAGTAGCTGGGTCAAGGTTTTAGGCGAAACAAATCCCATATCAGTAAGCCTCATGTCTGAACTCAAAAGTTTGTATCTCTCCGTTACTCTAGACTCGTGAAACTGAACTTTTTTTTTCCTTCTCATATAGTTCAAACCAGAAGTTTCTAGCTTCAGATTTGATATGTGAAGATTAGTGGGAGAAGGCAATGTTGCAGATTTTAACCCAACTATTCTAAGGCTCATTTAATGCAATATAAAACGTGTAAATATTAGGGAGCTTTAAGATAGTATTTTTGTCAGCTGCATTTATTGTATTTCCATTCATGTACAGCCACGTGTTCAATAACCAATGAGTGATAGACACGAATTCACTTAAACTTTTTGTGTGAAGAGCACGTTCCTGCTCTTTAGTATATAAGATAATGTTAAAAGATATCTATGACAAGTGCAACATTAACACTGAAGCAATTTTTAAGGATAAAAATCACATATCGATCATGTGGTCTGCTACATCTTGGTAATGCAATTAATTTTGGTTCACAAGGCCGTTTTTGTTATCATCAATGGAGGGCATGTCACAGGTTTAACTAAAGTCAACAGCTTTTATAAGCATACAGTTCTACCAAATGTTACGAGATGTATTATGTTCATTGCCAGGATATTACCTTAAAATCATTTAACCAAGGAGCAATATCATCGGGCCTTAGATTTGGTTTCATGTAGCTTGGACCATGATTGCTGTGTATGATGATGAGGGGTACTTGATCAAATCTGAGCCCGGAATACTGTTCATACAAATGATTACACATAGCACTATGCTTCGTAAGAATGTGCTATTATGGATGAAATACTGAAATGTAGATTTTAATACAGAATTATCGCACTGTGGTCTTTTTAGCCCAAAATCGATATTATCTAATTAATAGTAATCTTCTTGTCGTTTTTTCCGAGGAATGTTGGTTCTTTATATTCTTTTTGCACAAAAAAACTAAATATGATGGTATGAAAGTTTGATCACTGAAATGAAAAAGTTATAACAAATGTATTGACAAGACAACTAACCTTGAGGTCATAATTGGTCTTAGCATTGCCCAAGAGGAACCTTATTCCTTTGCATTTATATAAAGGAGCAATACTGTGATATTTACTCTTGAAAACATCAAAATCGTCATTCTCGAAGTCCAAATATAGTAATGCCTGTGAAAAAAAATCAATAATTATTTCCGGTTTGTGAAAAATGTTACTCCCCATTTCAGAAGCAGAAAGAGAAGATATCTAGTCTAAATTTATAGATGTATCTTATTAAAAGGGCCGTTCTAAAATTTAAAAAAAAAAAAAAAAAAAAAAAAAAAAAAAAAACGCCTTTATTATAAGCCTATAAGGGACCAAGCTAAAGATCGTATCAACAATCATGGATGTAAAAAAATTACTGAATCATGTTAATCATGTAGATGATTTACTGTCTCCTGCCTTACTACTGTGTGAGATTTATCTAACTAATACAAGGTCATGTCATATGGCTCAATATAGAGATCTTGCATGCAAAGGTACGAGAAGTTATCATATGCTTCCTTCCCTTTCAAAGACTACGATCTCACTAAGATATAGTACAAAACTAAGTGCTGCATCATTATAAAGAAACTACTTTGATCATCTTCTTAACAACTTTTAGTAGTCTCTAAATGCTTCTAGTTCAACATAGAAAATGAAGGTTACGCAAGTAATATTATTGTAAACCTGTTCATCAGATAGTTGGGATAGCCATTCCTTGATCTTAGGTGGGTTCTTGTTAACAGTAGTAACTAGAGGAATGCTAGCCTCTATAATGAAACTCTCCATGTCACGAACATGAAAATTCTGCATATTCATATAATACATCAACAAGAGTAAATAAACTAGAAACTCAGCCTGAGACTACAAATGAAAATAGTGAGATTTTGTAATACCTGGGAGTCGACAAAGAGTTCATCGTATGGTTTGAGTAACCTTATTGTCGGTTTTGTTATAAGACACGATGTTTCACCCCGAGGAATAAGGCTGACATCCGAAGTGTGAAAAAAATCATAATCCCAAGAATCCCATAGCACCTGGTTAGCTATGGCAGTAAAATTCTCGAATTCCTCCCCTGAAAATGTTGTAAATATTCCAACCTAAACAAATCATCAAATATCAGCTTAAGTTACTAGCTAGTAGGTTACCCAAAAAGAACTTATAAGGATTATATATAAAAAAAAAGACTTAACAGACTTACGATTGAGATCTTTTCATCATCAATAAAGGCCAGAGCCTCGCTAGCAGTTTTTATTTCTATTGATGGAGGACTTATAAGTCGTTCAAGGGTTGTCACAAGACCATTAGCATCTCTAGGACCTGCATAGTAATGGAAGTCTCTTCCACCATTTTGAAAGATCACAATAGTGGGGTAACCAGTTATCTCAAATTCACGGGAAATTTCTTTATTCTCTTGTGCACTACCATCAATTTTTGCCATAACAATTGGAGGCTCATGAGTACTCAACACCCATGCAGCCTTTTCATACTACACATCAGAGAAATGTTTCCATTGTGTTCAAAATGTGAGATTGTAAAGGGGAAATATGATTGCTATGCTTCAAAGAAGAATGAATAAGTTAAGTACCTCTGGCTCAAGTTCCTCAACGAATTTGCATAGGAGTCTATTCATATTCTCACTGGAAGACCAGGAAAAAGTACTCGTGAGAGATCAATAGACAATAAACTAGCAAGATATAATGGTAACAAATAAGGTCCTTTTTTATGATTCAGATGAAAAACAAAGTCGTCGTCATAACACGTACAGTTTGGGCTTACGGGACAAACTATGCAGCGTATATGTAAACATTATGGTCAATTTAAAGTAAAGTAAGTTTAAGAAATAAAACATGAGTGACTGACCATGGAGCATAAAACTGAAGGACAAGGAAGTTGTGATCAGAAACAGCTTGAGCGAAACTAGAATGATCCAAAGTCAACACATATTCTCCTTGTATTTGCAAATATGGTGTATCGAGAGCGTAAGCTGAGATGATGAATGATGTTAACAAAATGATACTGAGAATCCCAGCAAACAACTCTTCACTCCTCACCATTGTTGTTAACTTGTTGCTGCATCTTTCATTGTCACATTGTTTTGGCTTATTTGTTTGCTCCAAGGTTTGACTTTTTTTCTTTTTAACATGTTAGAATCCAAAAGAATCGAATCTTGGCTTAAAATAATCACTCATTGGTTTGATTCATTGTACACCTGTTTGCATTTTCTTTTTCAAATCGAATGCTACAAGACACTACTTTTTTTTATTATCCATTCCATGTTTCACAACTTACATTTCCTAGTGGGGTTGTGAAAGTTTTAATAAGAAAATGGAATGGATTTTTTTTTTCATTAGTGAAGAATGTTCTTTTCGGGTGATTTGAAACCCACTTTGACCCGGCCGGTATAGCTAGTAGAAATGGTTTTGACCTGTCGGTTTCATGAAACCCGGGTCAGCCCAGTTCACTAAAACCGCCAGGTTTGTTTGTTGTTTTTTTCTTAAAATTAAGAAAACTATTCTATATTATGTTCTCGGGTGTAAAATGAAATTAAGATAAACTGAGAGTGAAAAAGAGAGAAAAGATGAGGAGGAAAAGTAATCACTTTTAGTTTTGTTTCCAAGTCAGAAAGAAAATAAAAGAAATGAAACCAAATTCATCTTATAAATCAACTTCTTTTAAAATTCATTCTGAGAAGAAAAAAAAAAGAAGTTTTTGCCATATTTTTATTTCCTCTTCTCTTGATTTTCTTAAAAAAAAAGAAAAAAAAAAAAAAGCCTCGTGAACATGAATAGTCTTTTAAATTCCTCTCCACTTATATTCTTTCCTCTCCAAATTAAAACCTAATAAACAATGTGTAAGTGATTAACTTCCATTTGACACTACCACTAGTCAAGTTATTAAAAATGTAAGTGTCATGCTCTTGTTGATGAAGATAAAGATGGATGAATTTTGTTTACTAAGTAGTCGTCGACATTCTTTTCTCTACAAATTAAAACCTAAGGAACAATGTGTAAGTGATTAGCTTCCATTTGACGCTACCACTAGTCAAGTTGTCAAAAATGTAAGTGTCATGCTCTTGTTGATGAGGATAAAGATGGATGAATTTTCTTACTAAGTAACGTCGACTTGATGCATGTAATACTTCAATGTCTTAATAGCAAGGTATTTATGTTAGAAAATGATAGCGGACTTTTGCAAAACCAAAAAAGTTTTACAATCCTCCTATCCGGTGTACCTAATCGTTGTTGTGTAGTATAGGTAGGACACGGAGGATTGATCGTTCTCTAGGGGAATAGTGTTGCGAAGGCTGAAGTGTATGTCGAGATAGGTCTAAATGCGAGGGATGAGTCTTTTTATATTTTTATATTTTTTTAGAAAGCAATTTAAAATCTCGGGGTTTGAATAGTGGGCGTTTTAACTACTAATTAGTTAAAACAAAGCTAAATAAACTAAAATTAAACTACGTGCAAAACAATAAATTGGTGGTAACTCTTAGATAGGAAAATGTGTTTACTTAGATTTCTTTACTCCCTATTGATTAGTCGAATTGACACGTCCTTGTTTTTATTGGAACGATGTATTCCTTATTATTAGTCGTATGGAGGTGTCAAATGTCCTAACTCTATGAACGTATAAGTCTCCCCTAACAAGCTTAAAGTCTATTATGTCTTCTAGGATCTACAAGCCACAATTCATGCAATAAATACAACGAGAAAAACCACTAGTGCACTCTAGGGTTGCGTTTAATAAGATGGAAAAGCTAGTTACATATAAGATTTAATCTAGTTTTCTTACCCTAACGCTAGGCAACCAATTACACAAGAGACGACAATCAATAATTAATAACTAGGTTTCATTAGATCTAAACAAACACTAATAGAACTAGCCTAGCATGTTAAAGTAAAGAAAAGAAAAGCATATAATCAAACAACACATAGACATATTGAATGATTAAAGAGGGATTACTTAACTTCAATTAAACATGAGCCAAAGTGGCTGAAAAACCTTCACAAAAGCTGTAAAATTCGTCTAGGGTTTTGCCTCTCCAAAGTGTTACACAAACAATGAAAAACATGCAAAAATATATATAGTATTACAATTGTGACGGCGTCACTTTATGATTGTGACGCCGTCAGGTCGCCGCCATTACGGTTTCATCCTTTGCAAGTTGTTGTTGTGACGTCGTTGCCTTGAGTCTCTAACGTCGTCATTATATGTCTTGACGCCGTCAGCCTTTAAAAGTTTTGAGCCGTCATGTGTAAGTTTTACTCTGGATCTTGGTCTTTCAAATACTAGTGACACCGTCCGGTTATAATGTCTTCAAAAGTTCTGAGTCTTCGCTTGTAAAATGTCCATCAAATCATCTCGTCCAAATGCAAGTGACAGCATCACGTGTGAGATGTGATGCCGTCTCGAGCCCTTTTCCAGAAAGATTCGCGACTTTGTCATTTTCTTCACTTTCTTGTCCATTTTAGCCCAAAACATGTCGGTTTTCATCTTTTGCGTCCCAAGTACCTAAAATGTGAAAATGAACGATTTAGGTTAATAACTGATCAGAAATGTACGAGTTTAGAGCTTAAATGACCCCCTAAAAACGTACGTTTTAAATCCTTATCAACTATCCCTGCACTTGGGATTTGCTTGTCCTCAAGCAAATGTGCTTTTATCCAATCAATTTACAAGTTAGGGGCATTTAACATTGGTTTAAAATAGTTTACAACATTCACAAGCTCTACAATAGCCAAATTAAGCACGAAAATTATATACTAGCACCTTACAATAAAGTGTTTGGATTCTCACATCTCTCGAGTGTATAAGTTGTATAACATGTATGGAAACGGGAAAATTAAACACTCTCTACCTGTCATAGCACATAGATTACCATAGGCTTGAGAATACATCAAACCTTCACCGCTTTGGCGTAAGCACCTAGGATAGACTATCAAAGAAGGCTTTTAAAGGGTTGTAATGTTAGGTGTAAGGGTATGGAAAACACGGTTTGGTTGGATATAGGAAATTTTACTGGTGTCAAGTCAATCATCTAAGTTAATCACATGTAAGACGTTGCGTTGTTAAGCCAAGACTTAACTCACTAACTTCTAACTCTTTTTGTATTTTTCTTGACTTAAACAAAAACAAAAGTGGTAGTTTGTATGTTTTCTTTCTTTCTTTTCTTTTTTTCCTTTTCTTTTTTCTTTTTTTTCATTTTTTAGATTTTTTTTTTCATACACTCTTGCCCTACCATCCGCAAAATAATACATTATAACAAAGGGATTTATAGTTGCATCCCTATACTTGAACTTTTAAACTTATAATAACTAACTATTGACCCGAATTACAAGGATCAAAACATGTGGAGTACTTTTAATGTTGGGATTACGTGTAACTACTATCAAGTGTCGGTCATTAACTATGTAATAGGTTGCTAAGTATTTATGTTTATATGTTCGTGATTATGTCTAGGCTTATGAAGTAAGCCCATGGGCCTATGACTTGGCCCAAACGATTACAAGGAAGGGACTATAAGTGTTGCCCTAGCTCTCTCTTCTATAAATACTCTTGTAAATCTCATTTGAGAGTGTTGGTTCTTTCATATTGTTACTAAACCTTTGCCATTTATTCTTGTGAAAGTATCGACCAATTCTACCTTTCTCTTATCATTCTATATCATTGTAATGCTTGCGTTATCATGGATATGGTGACCTAAGAGTGGTATCAATCGCCAAATAGTTGTTTGGAACGTGTTTTGTTTAAGTTCTTGGTAATACGTAGCGAGTTCTATTCGGTTTAAACATTTGTTACGCGTAAATATTTGTTTTTTACACTCAAATCTTGAAGCTTGAAAAGTTTTAAGGTTACTATAGTGTTTAGAATCTTAGATTTTTCAAAAAGTTTAGAACTTTATTGGTTTTAAAGCGTTTTTCATCTCGTTTCTACGTTTTTCAATCTTTACGAATTAGCTCAAATTTCATTTTTGGTGTTAAAGTTTAAAACTTTCTTATTCTTTAAGTATTTTTGAAGCTATTTGATCAAAAGAAACAAGTGGAAATCGCGTTTTGAAGCTTAAAAAGTCGTTTTGGTAATTCTGGTCGGGTTTACGAATAAGCTAAGACCCTTATTTTACGAATAAAAAAACCCTTTTCTTACGAGTAAGTAAATCCCTGATCTTACGAATAAGCAAACCCTGATCATACGAGTAAGCCTACGAACAAGAAGAAAGATTACGAATAAGCATCATTACGAGCAAGGAAGAACTTTACGAGCAAGCATTTTTCATCAGATTCATCAAAGTTTTAAGTGACTCGGTACTTTCCTTGCTCGGATAAGCTTGTGGAATACTTCGACTTGTGATATCTTTCAATCTTGGATAAGTTTGGAAGATTTATTGGTTTTTACCTATTCTTACGAATAAGGTTAACTTTTATGAGTAAGACCTTTACGAATAATATTTTTTATCTTACGAGTAAGAATTTTTACAACTAAGACGTTATCCTACGTGCAAGCCACAGTTCTTACTAGTAAGACAAGCTTACAAGTAAGTCATGGTTTACGAGTAAGGGTAGTTTACGAGTAAGCATCATCTTTACGACTAAGGAATTTTTACGACTAAGACCAACTTTCAACATCAACTCACATTTCAATCATCTACAAAGATCCATCAACAACACAAGTTTTACAATGTTTCAACCACCTTATTTCAACTACTTTACTCACCAGTATCCTCAGCAACAGTAGTATCCTCAACAACAATTCCCTCAGCAACCGTAACAACAAGTATTTCAACAACAACAATCATTTCCATAATAACAATTCATTCAACAACAACAATTCCCTCAACAACAACCATACCCTCAACAACAACCATGGTTTCAACCTCAATATGCAATGTAGTCATTCACTACAATTCCACCAAAGGAACCTCATTGGTTTGCACAAATGTGTAAGGCTATCAGCATTCAACAATCGATTCATGAAGCTATATTACTTGATAGACCTCCAATGCTCACTCCCGAAAATAATGTTCAATGGGTAAGTCGATTCTTTAGTTTCATCGAACTCAAGAAACCTCACGGCAAATATTTGAAGAAGGTCATCCTTGAAGGTCCTTTTCAAATGCCAACTGTGACGATTCCTAGAGATCTAACGGCTACTCCACCAAGACTTGAAATGGAGTATATTCTTATGGGCATACCTAATCCAATTATTTGAAGTGTTGATGCTCAAAAAACAACAAAGGATATGTGGGAACATGTTCATCTCTTAATGGAAGGCACTGAACTTAATCAAGAGGACATGGAATCCAAACTTTACCTATCATATGAAATGTTCATGATTGATCCAGGGGAGTCATTAGAGTCTTACTATCATCGATTCACAAACATCATCAATGAATTGGACAGACACAACATCATCTTACTTAAAATTGCTATTAACACAAAGTTTCTCAACTGTCTCGGTCCTGACTGGCAGAAGTATGTCACATTCATTCATCAAGCTAAGAATCTTTATGATGCAAAGTATCGATTGTTGTATGATTATCTGAAGCACCATCAAAAGGAAGTTGACAAAGATCGAGCTCTCCGTGGAATATATCAACCTTTACCAACTCCAAATTCACTTGCATTGATGGGTCAGTCTTTTGCTCCTCAATTTCCACAGTCGAATCATGCTTTTGTCCAACAACAACAAAACTTTACCTATCCTCAACAGACACCGTTAGCCCATCTCACTCCATATGATTCTCCACCATAATCGAGTGACACTCAACTGGTTCTATATAACAACTCTGATTCAGCACTTTACATTGAAACTCAAAATGAAGATGTGGAAGCATTCAACACATTGCTCGTGCCTTTGGTAGATTTGCAAACAAATCCAACAATCATCTTCGTAACTCACCAAACACAAAGAATCAAGCTGTTATCCAAAATGGAAGGATTGAAGTTCAGAATTGCAATAATGGACGTCCGATGGGAACTGATGGTGATGTAGGAAATTCAGGAAGTGGACAAGTGTATAATGCTACTGGTAGGAACATTGTGGGTTCTCCTCAGCAAAGGGTTGAAATTGTTGATAATGGTAATACACAGAATGAGAACACGGTCATTCGATGCTACAACTAGGGGTGTCATTCGGGCCGAACCGACCAAAGTCAATTCGGGTTGGTTCAATCGGGTTTAAAAGTATATTCGGGTCAATTGGGTTAACCCGAATTGACCCGAGTTCTAAACAAGGTCGGGTTCGGGTATATTTTTTTAGCCTTGACCCGAACCGAACCCGACTAAGTCGGCTCAACAACACTTTTACAATGTAAAATACTCGGGTTGACCCCGAACCCGAAGTGACCCGACCCGAGTTGACCCGAACCCGGATTGACCCGACCTGAGTTGAAACAAGTTCTAAACAAGGTCGGGTTCGGGTATGTTTTTTTAAGGCTTGACCCGATTTGACCCGACCCGAGTTGACCCGAACCCGACCGGGTCAACCCGAATAACACCCCTAGCTACAACTGTAACAGCAAGGGTCATCTAGCTAATGTATGTCCAAAACCAAGAACCAAAAGAAGTGCATATTACAAGCAGACATTACTCTTGGCTCTCAAAGATGAAGCTAGTGGAACTCTCACAGAAAAAGAACACAGCTTCATGGCTAATGCAGAATCTGATGATGATATGGAGGACTTGCAAGTTAATGCAGGTGTGATGTTAATGGCAAACATGCAGGAACTCCACATGAGTGATACAGGCCCAGTTTATGATACTGATGGCTTGTCTCAGGTACCGGATCCTAATATATGTCTCATACATGATCTGGTATCTCCACCTGCATCTGCATCCGAGAAGGAGCAAGATGTTGAATTTGAGCCGTCAACATCTCCTCAAGACGATGATCAAGTTAACCATGTTGTTACATTTGATGATCCAATTGATGAATGTGTTGATGATCAATTTGAACAAATTAAAACTTAGTCTAATCCAGATCCAGAGCTCATGACCTTGCTTATGACCACCCAATCCCAAGTTGAAAATGCAATGAAATCAATGTAAATCTAAAAGCAAAAGTTACATCATTGACTGCGGATATTGAGTGCTACAAAACACAACTTGCAAATTTTTAAACACAAGCAAAAAGAGAACATAGTTTTGAAGTTGCTTTTCAAAAGGCGTATGTTAAAGAACAAGAACTACAACATCAGATACTAGAATTAGTCGCTTCCAAAAACAATTTAATTTCTCAAATGGAACAAGAAAAATTAGAACACAAACAACAAGTTGACATTCTCACTTCTGAACTTCAAAAAACCAAACTTGAATTGTCAACTTGTCAAACTATATTTTCTTAATTTAAACAAGTGTCCAGGAATCGAGTTAACTTGTATCTTGATGAAATCGTCGATTTGGAAAACAAAATAAAAGAGTTTCAAAATATTGTTTATAAATATGGTGAGTCTGTCACAACAATTGAAAAGTTCACTTTAAAGCCAGATCCTGAAGGATATGGGCTTGATCTTGCTGACTATAAATCGCGTTTTTTACACAAAGAACTCAATGCCAATCCAAATTTGTATAGTGAAAAACATATACTTGATAATCATGTTGTGCGTATTGTTGTATATAACTGTGAAGAGGAACAAGAAATGGAAGAAGGTAGTCGATTAAAAATGAGCAATGTAACATATAACAAACCTTTTGATTATTCAAAATTGCCTCATATTTCGGAATATTTTGTTCCTCAACGGGAAAAACATAAGCACCTTGGGTTATCACACAAATAAATGAGTTTTCTTCTGACGTTGGTCCCGTTAAACCCGTTGCAAAAAAATAAATGGCCCTTTACCTTCTTCAAGTGAAATCATACCATTACCAAAAAGATGTCTTGTACTTAGATATTTTGATACATTCATGGAAGACATTAAACTTTTGGAAGATAAAATTGAACGAAATTCTGAGATAAAAGCGGCAACTTTTCAATCGGCTTATTGATAACGCTACACGCGTCGTTCGGGGTCAAGGAAACTTCCTTTTCTTCGAGCAAGTTTTATAACACCCTAGGCAGTGAACCTAATCGTTGTAGTGTAGTAATTAGGGTAAGCCACGGGTATTGATATCGTTCTCTAGGGGAATAGTGTCGTTAGGCTGAAGTATATGTCGATTTAAGTCTAAAGATGAGGGATGATTATTTTTGTATTTTTATATTTTATGAATCTCGGTTTTGGAGGGGAGGGTGGAATTAGTTGCTAGTCAACTATCCCAAAAGGTACTAACTAAATTATGGATCTACCAGTAACGTGAAGCGTATCTACTTATGATGTATTACTCCTTGCTAGCTATCTAATTCTACCTACTGAATTGTCACGTCCTATTGATGGTTGAATTGTCACGTCCTTATTCCTAGTTGCGTTGTGTGTCTAAGGTTGTAGGGTATGCGTTTCTCCCTAACTCTTTGAAGTCACCTTTAAGTGTAGTAAACAAAATCCACTTATTCATTCATAAACTAACTTTAAGGTTATCTTTGATTTAGTAAACGAAATCCACCAAGTCATTCATAAACTATCAAGGATTTATCAAGTGTTAAACACAACGATAGCCTAGTCGCACTTCCTAAGCCAATTACAATTAAGATAAGAGACAACCAATCAAACAAGAGACAGTAGGATGCAAGAATTATAAACTAAACCAATTAGACTCATTGAAGTTGTCACACCCTAATGATGAAGATAGACACAAGCATCACTAAGAAATCAATAAGATCTAATTAATTGTATACAAGTTTCACACAATCATAAGCAGACACTAGATGAATTAGCCAAGCATAATTAATGAAGAGCAAGCAACAATTATGATAATTGAAGACATACCATAGGATTGGATTAACAAACAAACCAACACACAATGTTTATAGAGTGTTTGGAACCCTTTAAGTTGCTGGAAAAACACCTACCTAAACCCTGGAATCGGACTTAGGGTTTAGGGCTTACAAAAAGTGAAGTTATAATGTTGTATTTATAGGCAGATTTTCTGTCGGCAAAGAGTGACGGCGTCACACTTATAGAGTGACGGCGTCACGACCATTTTTTCAGCAAATTGTAGATTTTCTCGTTCCGGTCGCGTGGGCTTTTGAACCACCTAAATCCGAGTTCGTATGCAAAAGTTATGGCCAAAACAATATCAACTACTTCGCGCGCATGCTGTGATAGTCTTGATCAGCTTGTGACGGCGTCACCTTGTGTTTCGTGACGCCGTCGTGTCGCCGTCATTAAGGTTTCGTCTTGGCCACGTTAACCTTGTGACGGCGTCACCTTAAGGTTGTGACGCCGTCCCCTTCAGCTCTGACGCCGTCTTGGCTGCATCTAGGCCGTCTGAGTAACGACGGCCTACTCCTTTAGAACCTGACGTCGTCCCTTGAAAACATGCAATTTCGCTTCTGAGCCGTCGCAAAATTCCTTCCCGACGGCGTCGCAGATATGCAGTGACGCCGTCGCCTTATGTTTCAGCAGCTTTGAGTGTCTCGATTCTGACTTTGGCCATTTTCTTCGTATATTCGCGCCTTTTCGTCCAAATAAGCATCATTCCAGCATTTTGCCTTCAAGAGACCTAAAAAGTGAAAAGGAACGATATTAAGCAATAACGGATACAAAAGTGATCGAATAAGGGCTTAAATGACCCCTTAAAAAGGTACCTTTTAAAACCTTATCAAATATCCCTACACTTGGTATTTGCTTGTCCTCAAGCAAATGTGCTTTTAGCCAATTAATTTATAAGTTAGGGGTCATGAAGCATCCATTCAAAACGGTCCACAACACATATAAGCCCCGCAAAAGTCATAACAAGCACGGAAATTACATACTAGCACCTCACATGGGGTGTTTGGATACTCACATCTCTCTCGGGTGTATATATGAAATATAACAAATCGGAAATGGAAGATAAACACTCATTAACCGGTCCTAGTACATAGATTACCATAGGCTTGAGAATAGATCAAACCTCCGTCGCTTTGGCGTAAGCACCTAGGAAAGACTATCAAAGAGGTCTTTTAAAGGGTTGTAATGTTAGGCTTACGGTAGGGAAATGAAGGGTTTGGTGGGATAGGCTATTTAGTGGTGGATAGTCAAAAATCTCTATGTTGCAAGTATACGAAGAATGGCGTTGCTAAGCCAAGACTCGACACTCTAAAACTCTAGGCAACGAAAATAAACAAACATAATTTAAAAGATAGATGTAGGATGGTAGCCCGTATGTTTTTTTTTTTTTTTTTTTTTTTTTTTTTTTTTTCACTCTATTTTTTTTCTTTTCTCTTTTTTTTTCTATATTTTTTTTTTCGATTTTTTTTTTTTTTTTTTTTTTTTTTTTTTTTTTTTTTTTACACTTTTACTCTACCATCCTCTACGGTACATCAAAATGATAGGGATTTATAGACACATCCCTACACTTGAGTTTTTATTACTCTAACACTAATTTGACCCGAATTGAAAAGATCAAAACACTTGGAGTACATTATTATGCAAACAAAGGGAATTTGAGTTTAACGTTCTCTTCCCTATATTTCATAAACTTTAACTTTTCCCATGAATCCCAATCATCCCAAAACTGTATACAAAGGATATGACTCGACTTAGCAACTCATGCAAGCAACCAGATAATTGAACTAAGGGTTTTAGGTGATAACATAAATTTGCACTAAAAGTGAGTGCAATAAAGGGTAGGCTAAGGCGATTTGGGTGTATATTTGGGGGTGGGGTGTAAACAATGCTCTTCATTGATATTCCGGAAAAACCGAAACATCACGAGAACCGCGAAAAGGATAGGCTCTGAGGGGTTAACTAGGGGTATCGTGTACTAAAAATGAGTACAACGCAAAGGGTGTGGGGGAATTACTCAACCGATATGGAAGAAGTAATTATATTACAGGTTTCAAACAAGGGTTATCCTAATGCCTCTTATCATTTAGTTATTCCTAACTACACAAGTGTAGCCTCACTTGCGATCTCGGAATGCATCACAAAACAAGTTCTAGAATCTAATATACTACCGGTTCACACTCTAAGCATTAAAGATGAATGCTTTAATTCCTACTAATCTAAGGGCGATCCTCACATTTTGGGTGGAATTTGGGTGGTAAAGGGTTTTGTGCTAGTCATATAACTTCCTATCCGTGAGACGCTTTTGTTAAGACTAATGGCCCACTCCTATACGTCATGAAAAAATCTTAAATTTGGCTAAAATTACCCTAACCTACATTTTCTCATGGTTTATTACACAATTACACTTGGACAAAGCAAATAGTCAAGGATAAGCATAGTTTCAAAGTTCCCGTTTTATTTTCCCTCCCTACACTTAAACTGAACATTGTCCCCAATGTTCCCCGAAAGTATCAAAGTTATGATAAAAGAAGGTAATTAAAAACGAAAGAAACTAATACTCCCCTGATTAGCTCGGTAGGATCTGTGTGTGAAGTATTGGTTAAATCCTTTCCAAGAAGAATGTATGCGTGAAAAGCTCCTTCCAATCTTATGTATCTTCTTCTTGGTAAATTAAACCTGCACACTTGAAGAAAACAAACAACCCAACGCATCAAACCGAACAAAGAAAAATCACAACAAGATGTAATTCCAGACTTAAATAAGATATAATGCTTGTAGAATGGATGTTTGCAGATTTTCTAGAAAATTAAGACCTAGAAAATTCCAAAAATTTATAAGTAGCACAGAAAACGAGAAAAAGTTAGAAGTTGTTTCTACTCCTCTTGACGCCGTCAGGTTGCAATCCTGACGCCGTCAGGTTATCCTGACAAAAACTGGTCTGCGATTTTCTGGAAAAAATTCTGGAAAATTTATATCTTTAGAATCTGGAAAAATTTCTGCAAAAACATCCATTATGACTCGATACAAGCATTTGACTCGAACAAACAAACATATATATCTTTTAGTTAATTGTTATTCTCATGTTTACGTTTCTTTTGAAAACGTGTGTAATCCTCCCTACACTTATCCCTTATGTAAAATACCTTTATATGTAATTAAGACGAGGTTAAAGACAAAATAAAGCATTTTTACAAATTCAAACATGAGAATAAACAATCAATAAAAGATACACGACACACAAATAAAAATGAAAAACAAATACACATGGGTTGCCTCCCAAGAAGCGCTTGTTTTTGTTCGAGTCACGAGCCTGACTCTACCCTTATTTAACGGATAAAGGGGAAGTTTTCCCTACACTTAAGTTTAAGTGCGGGTGATAGTAGCGATACACACCCTTAAGGTGGAAATATGCCACGTGAGGTGAAGGGGGTGTGTGAATGGCTTCCTTCATCCTAAAACTACCCGGACTAAATTGGTTGATGGGTGGGTCGGTTCCTCGTTTATTTAAGGATGGAAGTAAAGATTGAGGTTCCGGTTTATCAACACTATGAAATTCCCTAGAACTAAGAGTAAGACTGAGACTACAAGTATTCAAACCTATATTCTCCAGTTGCGTTTGGTTCAAATGTTCTACCTCCATTGGGATTCCTAAAGTCTCTTCTACTACTTCCGGGTAAGTCACGTGCGGTGTGTATGCCTTAAATGATGGTGGAACTTGTGGGATACCTTTTGGGTCTAGACTTTTCACCTCATCCTCAATCACATCTACATCATCTATATGCTCGTCATGTATTATTTCCTTAGGTCGTGATGAAACCAATTTTAGTAATTGATCCAACTTATGGTTTAATGTTTGGTTGTTTACCATAATGTTTTCACAAATTTGGTCAGTTCTCCTAAGGGCCTCACTAAAAATAGTTTCTAAACACGGAGGTTGTTCACGAAAGTCTATCCTAGGTAAAGGCTCATATGAAGCATAGGTTTCACTAGATGAGGTATTTTGTGGGCTTGATGGAATGGTGAAACCCTCAAAAGGTTTATGGACTTGGTTACTTTCTTCCCACCATCTTGAATAATCCGCTTTAGTAATATCATAATTTCTTATGAAAAAACCTAATCGCGGATATAGTGGATTCGCGTTCTCCATAATGGTGAACGGAAGAGTCAATGGACAAGTTTTACGAACAAAGGCACAAAGAAGGGGGATAGACTACAAGGAAGCTAATAAAAAGAAAAAAAAAATCTCACTTGATAGGAATCTTGTGAGTAGACCTAAACGAGATAGAAATCAAGCCTAAACAATAACTATTCCCCGGCAACGGCGCCAAAAACTTGATAACGCTACACGCGTCGTTCGGGGTCAAGGAAACTTCCTTTTCTTCGAGCAAGTTTTATAACACCCTAGGCAGTGAACCTAATCGTTGTAGTGTAGTAATTAGGGTAAGCCACGGGTATTGATATCGTTCTCTAGGGGAATAGTGTCGTTAGGCTGAAGTATATGTCGATTTAAGTCTAAAGATGAGGGATGATTATTTTTGTATTTTTATATTTTATGAATCTCGGTTTTGGAGGGGAGGGTGGAATTAGTTGCTAGTCAACTATCCCAAAAGGTACTAACTAAATTATGGATCTACCAGTAACGTGAAGCGTATCTACTTATGATGTATTACTCCTTGCTAGCTATCTAATTCTACCTACTGAATTGTCACGTCCTATTGATGGTTGAATTGTCACGTCCTTATTCCTAGTTGCGTTGTGTGTCTAAGGTTGTAGGGTATGCGTTTCTCCCTAACTCTTTGAAGTCACCTTTAAGTGTAGTAAACAAAATCCACTTATTCATTCATAAACTAACTTTAAGGTTATCTTTGATTTAGTAAACGAAATCCACCAAGTCATTCATAAACTATCAAGGATTTATCAAGTGTTAAACACAACGATAGCCTAGTCGCACTTCCTAAGCCAATTACAATTAAGATAAGAGACAACCAATCAAACAAGAGACAGTAGGATGCAAGAATTATAAACTAAACCAATTAGACTCATTGAAGTTGTCACACCCTAATGATGAAGATAGACACAAGCATCACTAAGAAATCAATAAGATCTAATTAATTGTATACAAGTTTCACACAATCATAAGCAGACACTAGATGAATTAGCCAAGCATAATTAATGAAGAGCAAGCAACAATTATGATAATTGAAGACATACCATAGGATTGGATTAACAAACAAACCAACACACAATGTTTATAGAGTGTTTGGAACCCTTTAAGTTGCTGGAAAAACACCTACCTAAACCCTGGAATCGGACTTAGGGTTTAGGGCTTACAAAAAGTGAAGTTATAATGTTGTATTTATAGGCAGATTTTCTGTCGGCAAAGAGTGACGGCGTCACACTTATAGAGTGACGGCGTCACGACCATTTTTTCAGCAAATTGTAGATTTTCTCGTTCCGGTCGCGTGGGCTTTTGAACCACCTAAATCCGAGTTCGTATGCAAAAGTTATGGCCAAAACAATATCAACTACTTCGCGCGCATGCTGTGATAGTCTTGATCAGCTTGTGACGGCGTCACCTTGTGTTTCGTGACGCCGTCGTGTCGCCGTCATTAAGGTTTCGTCTTGGCCACGTTAACCTTGTGACGGCGTCACCTTAAGGTTGTGACGCCGTCCCCTTCAGCTCTGACGCCGTCTTGGCTGCATCTAGGCCGTCTGAGTAACGACGGCCTACTCCTTTAGAACCTGACGTCGTCCCTTGAAAACATGCAATTTCGCTTCTGAGCCGTCGCAAAATTCCTTCCCGACGGCGTCGCAGATATGCAGTGACGCCGTCGCCTTATGTTTCAGCAGCTTTGAGTGTCTCGATTCTGACTTTGGCCATTTTCTTCGTATATTCGCGCCTTTTCGTCCAAATAAGCATCATTCCAGCATTTTGCCTTCAAGAGACCTAAAAAGTGAAAAGGAACGATATTAAGCAATAACGGATACAAAAGTGATCGAATAAGGGCTTAAATGACCCCTTAAAAATGTACCTTTTAAAACCTTATCACTTATGCCAAAGAACAAAGAAAAATCTCTCAAACCCAGTTTTTACCTCATGTTCAACATTTGCGTCTTTGTGCAACACATTCGGAACGAGAACTTTAAAATGAAGTACAATCAAGGATAAAAACTTTCAATGCAATCGAAACATCGATTTCTAACACCAAAAAAGAAAAATAAAATTCTTAAAAACGATGTTGATCGACTTTTAGAAGATATTATTTGTGATGATACTATCTCTATTGTGTTATATTACACTGCTGAATCTTCTTGTGATAATGATATTGCTGCTGATACATCTGATGAGGAAAATGATAATGTGAAACAAATTGAAATTTTAAAATCTGAAAATGAGAGTCTGTCAAAAGAACTTTCTGAAATCAAACGTCGTCTTCATTGGTGTCAAAATGATAGCATTGATCGTGAAATAGCTTTACAAAACAAAGTCAACAGTCGGCTGAAAAATCTTTTGAACTAAAACTTGAACGACTGGATGATGAAAACGCGTATTTGAAATGTCAACTTTTCAAATATGAACAAGAAATTGAAAAAGTCAAAAAGGAATATGTACGATTTTTTATTTGCTCAAAAAGACACGTGCTAAAGATTCAAATGAACTCGATCATCATCCTGCTTACACTCGTTAAATGGTTTGTGAAAATAGACAATTGCTCTCTAGAATTCAAGAACAGAATCACATTATCATAGATTTAAAAGAGAAATTGGTTAAACTCGAGAAAGGAAAATCTAGTCACACAAATGTGCTAGCACCTGGAAAGTTTAAATTTGATATTGGGAAGCCTACTACTGACAAATCACACGATACTAATATGCCTCCATCCACTTTTACAGGAATAGTCGCCTCCACTTCTAGCGTTAGCAAATCACAGCCTAAGAGCACTCAATAGAAGAATAGGAATTCGCAACGTAGAAGTGGAAAACTAAAAGCCCCTGAAGTAAAAGATCATGTTAGGACTTCGAATAAAACACATGTTGCACCTGCTTTAGATATTGCGTTAGATAAATGTAATAGTAAAGGCAATGTAACGAATGTTAAATCTTTGAATACTTTGGATGTTAACTTTGAAGCTTCTTGTGCGTTTTGTCGTAAAATTATGATTTCTGGAAATCATGATAATTGTGTTGCTAAATCTATCTTGTCTCGTACTTGGAAAATACGAATGGCTATACCTCTAGGCCCACTATTGCTTCTATGTCTATGCTAGGTAAAGAGCCTTCAGTATTTTCCAAGGAAATAATTGATGAACCCATAACACTATTATCACCTCCTAGGAAGATACCTTTGTGAAAATGTAGAGGTGGGGGAGGGGGGTGAATACATTTCCGTTTAAAACTTAAAACTTAAAACTTTTGTATCAAATATAGTATAAACCATTGCATTTGCTAATCTCGACGCGAGGATGCATTTAACGCATTACGGCATGTAAGGCTAACCCCTTAATATCACATAAGATTCCGCAAGATTAATGGTTCATTATAAATCAAGTTTCACCATTATTAGTCCGGTTGTTTTTTCTTGATCAAGCGTGTCATAATATGTAAATTGTTAAATATAGTTTATGACTATATGAAAGACCAAGTATGCATCACAAACATGACATCAACCACATAGAAAATAAACAATGCAATGCAAGAATAAACGTAAAGCGATAAGTAAAAGGATAGACAAACCAACACGAGGATTTATAGTGGTTCGGCTACAAGGACACCTTCCTTGCCCTACTCCACTCCCCAAGTCACCAACTCGAGAGTTCGTAATCACTACACGACACCAACTCCTTATGGCGGAGAAGCCTTCACAACATCGGCTACTCTTTTTCCGGTACTAGGCTAACCACCGGGTTCTTTCACACCAAGGTGAACCACACCTACCACAACGTCGCCTACCCTTTATCCGGTACTAGGCTAAGTACCGAGTTCCATTACAAAGGAGGAACTACTACCCAACACAACACCTATACCCCAAAGGAGACCAACTCCTTATTACAACACCATCAAGGATATCAATATCCTTGGATCCAATACTACTCTATCTTGTACATCGAAACACACCATATCGAATGTACACCCTAGGCATCTTTCACTAATGCCATTGACACGATCCTTCAGCACCTTTCACTAATGCCTTCAACACGGATCTTCGGCACTCTTCACTAATGCCTTTGACACATCTATGACACCCGTTATGTTTGTGGCCCAACATAACAAACCTTGTGTTTTATGGCACAAACACATAAACCATCTAGTCTAGTCATAGATACAAGAATATGATACTAGACAATATCCAAGACAATGTGTCTAATGGATATGAAATCCTAAACTAAACATCAATGACTCAAAGTATGATGTAATTAGTCTTCTATGAATGAAGATGACAAGTTTCCCAAGCTTGTTATAGAAGATCGTCATGTGCTTGTATCTTGTGATGGGTGATCACTTCAGTTGGTAAGGAAGCAAGATCTCTAAGCTTGCTTTGGAGGATCACTTCAGGAGTATGCTTACAACAAATGAGAGTTAGAAGCATTATGATCATATGAGATGAGGGTGGTTTACATGTTTCCTAATGATCTAAATATCCTAGAAATGTTGGAGAGAAACTATGTGTGAAGGTGTGAAGAAATGGTAAGAAGTGGCTTGCTATTTATAGGCAAAAAGACCAAAACCATGTTCTGCCCCAAGGATCCCTTCTGGAGGGATCCGGACCTTGTAATTCCAAGGGATCCGTGGGTCATTTGAGGGATCCGTAGGACGCTCCCTTTTGCCCATGGGTTTTGGGTCATGGGTTATGGGTTGGTCCATGGGTATTTCATTAGATACAATGTATCTAATAGATGCAATGTATCTAGTCAAATGGGTATGGGTCTTGGGTCATGGGTTTTACCCAACACATTTACTTATGTTTACTTAAGTGTTTTATAAACCATTTAACTAAACATGTTTAATGGTTTGTTAGGGGTTTGATCATAACGCAACATAAAAAACATGTACGAACATGTGTTGTAGCATACAAGGACTTGAGTCGTCGAGAGGTGTTGAGACAAAATATAATTACAAGTAACTTATAAATTTTACGTTATGTATTACAAGTTACATGTTTGTCATCAACAAAACAAATGAGAATGTATAGATTAAATATCGTAATATTTGTACTAACAATCTCCCCCTTTTTGATGATGACAAAATATATGTAAACGTAATAGATAGGTAAAATGTCAAAGTTACTTGTGTCCGTACTTCCTATACATTACCTTCTTCGTTTACACTCTTCTCCCCCTTTTTTCGAAACAAAAAGGGTGTGTCCTTTAAACTTAATTTCTCCCAAGAATGGCGAGTTTGCATCATCCCTAGTGAAGTTAAAATGAAAACACCTTATTGCTCCAATTGGCACACCACGCCAATACCTTCAACACGAAACACTAATGACGAAGCTTAGCAACTCATGACCTTGAGCTTGCACGTCTTCAAAAGGTGGTGATCTCGCCTTTAAAAGGAACCTAGAGAATCACACAAAAAAATAGAAAGATCCTTTGAATTATAACCATGATTGCCAACGGCTCAATGGATCAAATTTTTGAGGCTTAACCTACATCAAGGTTAGTGTTAAGAAGAAAAGAAAAAGGAAAAATATATGATGAGAAAGAAATATCCCTTTTGTTGAAACATAAAGGAATTTTGAAGAGTGACTGTGTGCATGCTCCCCCTTAACGGTTGCTCCCCCTTGTTAAAGGCGTCAAGTATTTTAGGAAGGCTAAGACGAAATTATTGCAAAATTTGCAATGTTTTTGCTTTGACAAAAAACTCCCCTTTATTGAGAGCGTCAAGTTCTCCTAGTGTGTTTTGAAAATCTACAAAACAAAAAGTTAGTGCAAAATTATATTCATCCTTGGACGAGTAAGTCATATGATGCACTTTATAAATGCTCGACGAAAGCTCCCCCTAGCTCAAGGGCATCAAGAAGAACCTACAAAACAAAATTAGTGTAAAATTCGTCCATAAATAGATGAGAATCCCATACACATCAAAGTGTATATATATGAATCTACAAAGAAAGGATTAGTGTCAAAAAGAGAATAATCCTACTACTTGCATCATCATGTTTGGTTTAGAGGTTGTAAGGTTTGTTCAAGGTAAGAAAAAAAATGTGCTTAGGGATGAGACGCATTTCATTACAAAATTCACCTGACTTTTGACAACATAGATGTTTGTGAAGGATGGTTGAGCCACCATGAATTGTAGTGGTAGTGAGACGCTTGTAGGATGTGATTGACACAAATAGGATGTGGTAGAACATGAGACATACTTCATCACGTAGTTCATGAACTAGACCTTTGGACACGGTGATAATGATATAAATCATCATTATGACTTAGAGGTATGGAAGTTGTGGTAGAGGTGATGAAAGGTATCAAGGTGAATCTTTGACTTGGTTGATGACTCAATAGAGGCTGTAGACATGATGACTTTGTGAGTAGTGATAAAAGTAGAGTAAAATGGTTAGGATGATGCAAGATTAGGAATAAAAAATGTGCGAATGAGCACAGCTTGACTTGATGATGAAATCGATCATTGTCATCCTAAAAGAATCCAAAAGATTTAGTACAAAAGGAAAATATTTATACAAATGGATAAATTGTTCACATAAAATCATGAAACGAAAAGAAAGAACACGTAAAGAATCATATAAATGCAACTTATTTATAAACATATAAGAAGCTGATAATCCTAAGTGTTGAACAAGTGTTTGTGTGGAAAAAGGAAATTTGAAATGATTATCTAAAGAGATAATGTACCTATTGTTCCACGGTTCCTCCGGTTCCCTCACTAGAGGGATCCGGCTAACAGATGAGGTGAAAAAGAGGTGATTGGGTTCTAGCAAGGTCTAGCACCTACATATCCTAAGTTACTCAGTCTATTAAGTGTCTTATATGAAGATGGACTTAAATGATCAAGAGAGAATGATTGATGGTAGCTAATGATTGCCTTTTATGGAAAATGGGGCTTTATGAGCACCAGTGGATGATCAAAGATGACACTAAGAAATTTGAGAGTGTCAAGTGATGTTAAATGATCCTAGAGAACAGATGATGACGTAAGAGAGATTTGGAAAATTTCTTAAAAATCATAAGAAATTAAAAACTGGTTTTTGGCCTATTTTGAGGTAAGGATGACTAAAATCAATTTGCTAAAATTGAGAGAAATATCAAACTAGGTGTTTTGAGATGAGATGAACAATGTGTAAACATTGGAGCGGAAAGATGGTGAGTTTTGAAGTAATGATAAATCAAAATTACTTTGAATGTGATCCTAAATCATCCATGAGTGAATGTGAGATCAACTGAGCCTAAGGAAAGTTTAAGTGATCCTAATGTAGCATGTTTAACTAGTCCAATAAGGTCTAGAATGTTGGATTGATGCAAGGGGGCTAAAAAGAAGCTTATGTCCACCCGGATCCCACGGATCCTTCACTTGAGGGATCCGTCTAGTTACATCTAAGGGATCCGGCGTCTAAGACAGATTTTCTTAACAGAATAGTTGCAGAATTTTGCTCTATGTTTCGAATTATGAAACAAATTGTTTCTACAGCAAGCATACATGTATACACGTTAAGCAAAGCAAGGAGAGCATGTAGAGATCACATATAGGCAATCAAATGATATCGAGCTCACAAATAATACAAAGGTTTAGCAAACTTAAAGCACTATTCAAGAAGCCCAAAATAGATTTACGGTCTAGATTAGTAAATCATTTACACTAACAATGACATGCAAGGTATGTGTCTAGAAATAAAAGAGCACATGATAGTGTTCAAGACAAAAGAGTTGTGGGGTGCTAGTTTAGGAGAATCTAGTCATTACGGATGGTGATTAGCTTACAATGGGCTTCGTCCATGAATTCATGTAGCTCTTCTCGATCTAAGCAAGATAATCGCTTGATAAGGCAAGTGGTTGTGATTAACTAAAAGAAAAATTAATTTTACAACTTGTTTGATTAGTAATCCTAAGACAATGCAAAGTGTTTCCATTGTAAACTTACTTTAGGAAAACATAGGAGTATAAATTTCTCAAGTGAGAGAATGAATATGAGACTATTACTAGCGGTGCTCAATTACGGCTAAACACGACCATTTTTACGGGCGATTCCACATACCCAACTTCTATCAAGGAAGCAATTCAACCGTTAGGTCAAATTGAGTTTCTAGTGCAATAAGTTCTCCAATATTCATTCTCAAGTTAGGAAAATTTATATTCCTACAATGGCCTATCGAAGAGTAACAATGATGATACTTTACTTCATTTTTATTAATATAATACTTGAAACAACTAAGGTGACGAAGGTGTAAAAAATTAAAAGTTGTCCATATGGTGAACAAAAAAATTGTTGGATGAGCTAGTTCAACATATGTTGTTGGAAAGCTCGAGTTTGGACTTTCAGATATGAACAATTATATTTGCGTTGCAAAATAATTTACTTGAGTATATCGGATGAAATAATCAAGTTGTCAATCATACTATGAAGCTTGGAGAGCGATCATGAAAAGGAAAACGGGAGAGTACATCAACACAAGTGTAGGTTATGATCCGATGTACATTCTTGTTGTTTTTAGAAAACGATACAAGAAAATATGAAATCAAGAAATCATATAAGCACATAAAACATTTATGTTGCACACATGACAAACTCAATTAAAAAGCCATTTAGTGTGTTATATGTTTTAAACATTTTTCAACTTATAAAACTAACATTTTCGACACAACTAGATGTTATCCCAAACACTCCTTCAAGTAGCACATTGATGAGTGTCTAAATACTCATCATTTTTGTACTGTTTAGAATGCCAAAAACATCTGAAGACACTCAGAAATGCTTCAAATTGATAAAAATATCACAAACAAGTGTTTTATGTGTTTTAAATGCAAAAATGCCAAAATCTGGTGAAAAACGTATCAAGTTTGCATAATTGGCTGTTTTAGTCCCCCAAGTTTCAAAAGTTGTCAAATCTAGTCCCTGGTAATTCAAAAACTTGTAAAATGTCATTTAAGGTCCATGGGATTCAAAAGTTGTCAAAATAAACCTTTTAAAGTTTAAAATTTACAAAATGACAACTTTAGTCCCTAAAGTTTGAAAATTGTCAAAAATAGTCCTTGGTTAATTTAAAAAGTGAAAATTATCAAATATTAACCTTGTACTATTCATAAATGACAAAATTGGTCCTTATGATAAACTTTGGAAAAATTACAAGTTTGGTCCCTAGAATATCAAAGTTGACAGTTTTGGTCCTTGGACTTATAAAAATTGAATTTTATGCAATATTAGTCCTTGTACTATTCCCATGTTACAATTTTAGCCCTTGTGATAAGTTTGGATAAGTAGCAAGATCAGTCCTTCAGTTTCAAAATATTACATATATGGTCCTTGTGCTTATTTAAACCAAACGGACCTAAATACTAAACACCAAATCCAAATCCAGTCCAACCCAGCCCAATATCACAACCCGGCCCAATTTTTAAACAGATAATACCGCGTCCACTGTTCACCCTTCTCCTCCACCCCTGTAAACCAAAACCAGGCGGTTTTCCACCTCACCTCCACCTCATCACAGCTGCCAAATACACTCATCACCATCCTCCACCTCATGAGATAGCCCACAAACTGCAGTTAATGCTTCCCCACCATAGACCTTTCACTGTTCCACTCACATCCCCTGTTTTTTGCTTCTACATCACACCAAATCCATTGAAACTTAACCTTTTGTGTCCCCTACACCTCCACAACACCCCAAGATTCTTTAATTACCCTGAAACTATCTCAAGCAGCCAGGTACACTTTTGGCGCCAAAAGTCTTTTAAACGGATAGGATGAGTTTGACTCATCCAATGGCTAAAATTGTTGATGGGATATGATCAGAAGCATGTGGAGTATCTCAAAAGTCTATAAAGAAGGGAAGAGAAGGAAGGAAGAAATCATCTAGTTTTTAATTTTAATTAGCTTATGTCGTTTAACTTAATTTTGATTTTCAAGTGTATTTCTTAGCCTTAAAGTACTTTTTATCTCATATTCAGTGTATTATACAACTTTTACTACAAGTAATTTCAAGTTTCAAGTTCTGATTTCAGTTTATGCATTTTCAAGTTCAAATTATCAAAATATGTCAATGTTGTTGTTAGATGTTATTAAGGACTGAAATAAGCCACATAAGCTCCTAGAAAGCTTATTAAAGCTTTTAGAGATTTTAAAATTCAGTTTAGACTCAAAAAGAGAAAATCATCAAAAATTCCAAATAAATAGTTGAAAAATAAAAATCATGGTGAAAGATGCAAGAAAGCTGGAGCAGGGTTTATATTGGATGGCCTTGGGATTAGTGCTTCTTGGGAAGCTATAGGCTGTGTTTGTGTAACTCAGTTCTCAGCTTTTACTTGGAAATACCATTTGTAAGCATTTTGATCCATTTTGGCATTTCAATATTAAGTTGCTCATTAGTTTAAATTTCTGTTTGTTAAGGTTTCTTAGTCATATTTAAGTATAATTAAGTGATAAAACCAGTAGCTTGTTCTTTTTAATTAATAGTTAATAAAAATCTTAGTTTCACAGTCAAATTAGCATAATTGATATTCTTAAGTTTTATGTTGCTACTGTTGTTATTTCATGCTTCTTTAGTCCTATTTAATGATAATACAAGGTTCTGAATCCATGACATGGTCTTAATCAGTATTTTACTTTGAAAATCATCAAAACAATATTTTGAAAGGGTGTTTGGATTTGCCTTGATTACTGTGCTATAGGTTGTTTGAGTTGTTGATTATACTTGTTCTGTGTCACTTTAGTATCTATTAGCTCATAAACACAAGAAAAACCAGTCTTGGTTCATCAAAAGTCAAAAATCCATTTGATCATATATGTCTTGTTCACTGTTGGATTTTTATAATCCATGATTGTGATTTCTTGTTCAAAAGTTGTTTATCTAGCTAAAATTAGTCTCATATTACCTTAATATATCATAATCAGTAGCCTAGGATCATTCAAATCTCACAAAAGTCAACTTTGTTTCATTTTCTTAAAAAGTCAAAACTGTCCTGTACACAGTTAAGCCATACTGTTTCATAAGCTCATCAAGAGCTTATCAGTTAACTTAAGACTGTGTATTTTAGCTTTTTGAGAAGCTCACCTAGCTGTCTCAAGGTTCTAGTTCTTATTTTTCAATATATAGCTTATTTGGTAGGGCTGCACTTGGCTTATTGTTTTGTCAATTTTTATCAACATACACTGAGTCTGGACTCAGTGGTTTTTCAGCTTTTTAATAAGCTTCTCAAAAGCTCTCCAGTGAACAAAACAGTGATAATTTTAGCTTTTTGGATAGCTTATCTGGTCAACTTGCTTATTCAAGTGTTTGTTTTAAGTTTCTAGCTTATTATAGTGCTTAAAATTAAGCCACAAAGTGCCTAGTGATTCAAATAGTGTCCTGTGTAACAGTATATCTTGTGCTTATTTGGATTGATCAGTGCTTATGTCTTAGTTATTGTGCTTATTCATTTGTCATTCTAGCTTATTAATAGTTGTTCAGATTATTTCTAGTTTTCCTTGTGCTTATTTTTAGCTTATTAGCTATTTTGTTTAAACCTTGTGCTTATTTCAAGTTTTTGTTAACTGTCAAGACAATAAGCTCAAAACAGAGCTTATTAATCATTTTCATCAAAAGTTGTAGTTTCATAAATTGCTTATCTTACTGTTCTTAATAAGTTTGCAAAAAAGAAAATTCAAAAAAAAATGTTTTGCAAAAAGGTGGGGAGGCAGGCTCGAACCTGAGACCTCCCACCTTTGAGAGTGATAAGTGTGTACCTGTAACCATTGCGCCCTTGGGTCTTTATTGGTTTTAGTTTGCACAATCTATTACTTAACCCCTCTTTGTCCAGTTTAGCTTATTTGGTTAAGTTGGCTTATTTCGAGCTTATTTAGACCAGCTTTTTCATCATTTGTATTTTTATTTAATTTGTATTAGTATTAAGTATTTTATAAAAAAGTTTCAGATTTTTCTCAATAGTTTTAGTATTTTTAAACATTTAATTAGTGTAAAATCTTATTTAATTCATAATAAAAAATATAAAAGTCTAAAAAATATAAATCTTTTTTCTAAAATTTTCTTTTGTCATATAGTAAGTAATAAAATTGTTTTTACACTTGTAGGACTTTTATTTCATAAATTTTACGTTTTTGCTTGCGCACTCGCGTAATTTTTATAAATAACTTACGTTTTCACTTTAAATCACGTTTTTAGACAATTTAAGTTTACGTTTTAGTTAAAATAGTTTATTTAAGATATTTTGTTTTATAAAATCACAAAAACATCATTGTAAAAATAGTGATAGCGTTTATTTAATATATTTTAACTTTTTAATTTCTTTTAATTTGCATTTAAGTCGCTGTAATTTATAAATCTTTTCTTTAGGTGTAATTTTCCATCAAAATCCTTATTGATCACTATCCTTAGTGATTATTCGACATCTGAAGTTGTTTAACACCAATTCATCCTCCGTGGGACTTAACGACCCAGGAATCCACTATATTCCTCTGATCTTAATTGCATTAGTGTTTGAGCTGTTTTAAGTTTGTTACGGTTGACCATTCACAAGTGGTTAGCTTGTGTAATTAAACTTGACGGTTTTGCACCAATCACACATTGATTAGTAAAAAATTACTAAATCGACAAGCAAGAGAATGAATAGCAAGGTAAGGAAACCACATATGTTATTCAATCAAACAAGCACAAAAGCTATTTGAGATAAGCAAATAATCAAGTTATGCAAGGAACGACAATTTATCATTTAGCATAGCATACGAAAGTTCTTTTCATCGCTTTGTGTTAAATATAAACATGTATACCAAGCTTGATTAGTTTCTTTTATAAATATGATCAAAACCTTAATTTCAAAATAGGACACATTGTTATTTAAAAGATGAAAACATCCGTCTCCAATTAGATCAAAAGTTTGTGCAAAAGTTATGACCAAAAAATGACTTTCTATTATAAATCAATGATTCTATAAATTTTGTTTTGAATCAGTTTATGAAATCATTTTTAAATGAAAGTAGACTCAAATACCTTTAAAACGATAGGTGGCACGACTTCTAACGACTTACGGTTAATTAGTTATGAATTTTTGAAATTCAGACAAAAACTGTCTTCTGTACCACGGATCCCTTGTCTGAGGGATCCGTCCAGTGTAACCTTAGGGATCCGCGGATCTGACACAGAATTACAAAAATGCATGTTTTGACCAGACGAAAAGGTTTAACCTTTGTAGACTTTTTAGTGAAGTTATATTATCCATTTTACCTTTATTCAAGCTTGATTAACAAGATATATAACAACAAAACTTCAAAGAGAAAAAAATCAACAAACACTTTTCATATTAAGCTTGACTTCACCAAAAATTTGATACAAGGATCTTACTCGTTTTGAAAACCATTTGTTTTAAAAACTAGAGCCAACCCGCTCTGATATCAATTGTGAAAACGTAGAGGGGGGGGGGGTGAATACGTTTCCGTTTAAAACTTAAAACTTTTGTATCAAATCTAGTATAAACCATTGCATTTGCTAATCTCGACGCGAGGATGCATTAAACGCATTACGGCATGTAAGGCGAACCCCTTAATATCACATAAGATTCCGTAAGATTAATGGTTCATTATAAATCAAATTTCACCATTATTAGTCCGGTTGCTTTTTCTTGATCAAGCGTGTCATAATATGTAAAGTGTTAAATATAGTTTATGACTATATGAAAGACCAAGTATGCATCACAAACATAGACATCAACCACATAGAAAATAAACAATGCAATGCAAGAATAAACGTAAAGCGATAAGTAAAAGGATAGACAAACCAACACGAGGATTTATAGTGGTTCGGCTACAAGGACACCTTCCTTGCCCTACTTCACTCCCCGAGTCACCTGCTCGAGAGTTCGTAATCACTACACGACACCAACTCCTTATGGCGGAGAAGCCTTCACAACGTCGTCTACTCTTTTTTCGGTACTAGGCTAACCACCGGGTTCTTTCACACTAAGGTGAACCACACCTACCACAACGTTGCCTACCCTTTATCCGGTACTAGGCTAAGTACCGAGTTCCATTACAAAGGAGGAACTACTACCCAACATAACACCTATACCCCAAAGGAGGCCAACTCCTTATTACAACACCATCAAGGATATCAATATCCTTGGATCCAATACTACTCTATCTTGTACATCGAAACACACCATATCAAATGTACACCCTAGGCATCTTTCACTAATGCCATTGACACGATCCTTCAGCACCTTTCACTAATGCCTTCAACACGGATCTTCGGTACTCTTCACTAATTCCTTTGACACATCTATGACACCCGTTATGTTTTGTGGCCCAACATAACAAACCTTGTGTTTTATGGCGCAAACACATAAACCATCTAGTCTAGTCATAGATACAAGAATATGATACTAGACAATATCCAAGACAATGTGTCTAATGGATATGAAATCCTAAACTAAACATCAAAGACACAAAGCATGATGTAATTAGTCTTCTATGAATGAAGATGACAAGTTTCCCAAGCTTGTTGTAGAAGATCTTCATGTGCTTGTATCTTGTGATGGGTGATCACTTAAGTAGGTAAGGAAGCAAGATCTCTAAGCTTGCTTTGGAGGATCACTTCGGGGGTATGCTTACAACAAATGAGAGTTAGAAGCATTATGATCATATGAGATGAGGGTGGTTTACATGTTTCCTAATGATCTAAATATCCTAGAAATGGTGAAGAGAAACTATGTGTGAAGGTGTGAAGAAATGGTAAGAAGTGGCTTGCTATTTATAGGCAAAAAGACCAAAACCATGTTATGCCCCAAGGATTCCTTCTTGAGGGATCCGGCCCTTGTAATTCCAAGGGATCCGTGGGTCATTTGAGGGATCCGTAGGACGCTCCCTTTTGCCCATGGGTTTTGGGTCAAGGGTCATGGGTTATGGGTTGATCCATGGGTATTTCATTAGATACAATGTATCTAATAGATGCAATGCATCTAGTCAAATGGGTATGGGTCTTGGGTCATGGGTTTTACCCAACACATTTACTTATGTTTACTTAAGTGTTTTATAAACCATTTAACTAAACATGTTTAATGGTTTGTTAGGGGTTTGATCATAACGCAACATAACAAACATGTACGAACCTGTGTTGTAGCATACAAGGACTTGAGTCGTCGAGAGGTGTTGAGAGTATGTTGAGACAAAATATAATTACAAGTAACTTATAAATTTTACGTTATGTATTACATGTTACATGTTTGTCATCAACAAAACAAATGAGAATGTATTGATTAAATATCGTAATATTTGCACTAACAACCTTCACCTAGCGAATTCACTAAGACAAAAGAACGAACTAGCTGGACTTGGCAGAGATGGTTACAATGGACACCTGGTTTTAAGTGGTTACCTAAAATTATTAACATGTGTACTACAACTGTAACGGAACCCACTAACTCTTCGGGTTCCACCTCTACCTCTATTCCACCTTCGTCGCCTGTGTGTATTGCAGGTGATATAAATTGTCCTCTGGATTGTTGATAACGGCTGTTCCCGACACATGACAGGCAACCTAAAATTGTTAACAAACTTTGTTGCAAAGTTCATAAATAGAAGACTTCTCACACCCAAAAAAGGATCCAAATCTTTTACATTCTCTCACATTATTCACACAGTTAAAACACAAACATACAATGTTTGTTTGAGTGTTACCCAAAATCGTGATTCTTAATCACAACTTTGGGTCCTTACCGTTCAACACGAGAAACCGAACAACAGAAACATCTCAACTCAATCTTAATCACGTTTTACATATCATACGTAAACAATAATCTAGTAGTGGAATTAATGATTATGGTTTATTGTTGTTAATTTGTCGCTCATATATGTTTATCTTGAGATCTAATTGTACTTACTCTTGTGATCTCACTTTTAGTTGTACTACTGGGAGAATACCAACTATGCAACACACATGATGCCACCAAAGCATCATGTCCAGCAGACCAAGGAAGAAGTGTCCAAATATGAAGATGAGCCCTTTGTAAAAGATGGTAAACTGACCAAGAGAGGAAGAAGCATACATTGTCAAACCTGCGGAAACATTGGATAAAATGTTACACCCCTATCCCGGAATACCAATAGGTCCCACCATGGTTGAATATGGACTAAAGACTTATCGTAATTGACTAGTCAACCCGATAGTCAAACTAATAGTTAACACATGTTATGTTATAGTTATAGAAAGAAGGGGGACCTAAGTTGCCATCAAGTAAATATGTTATAGAAGTATTGGTGGCCAATATAGAAAGAATGAGACTTGATGGACCATTTGTGTCAAATGGCCAAAGTTGCCACCTACATAATTTTGGATAATTCCACATCCTTCATTTTTATCCAGAAATAATAGTGTGTGTGGTGTGTGTCGTGAATGAAATTGGAGGGAAAAAGAGTAGATGGTCTTGATACCAATTTGATGATGGATTAAGGTGTTATATCAAGTATCGAAGCCTTAATGTTAATCCTTATACAAGTAAGTATCCAATTGATGTATTAATTATAATTTGTAACTTAGGGTTCATGCACCCAATTTTTTGGTTTTGGGTAATTATGGTATTAAACTTAAATTAAGGTGTTATAGTACTATGGGGTGAAGCCCTTTTAATTTAATTGAAGGCAAAATGAGTAATTTTGGATGTGATCATGTTATGATCATTTGGTTGATTAAAAGAGTTATAGTAATCCTGGGGTAATTTTATTATGGGTAAAAGTTGGGTAATTTATTGGTTGGATCATCATATAATCAAGATATGAGTATATGATGATTAGAGGTTGGTTATGTTAGCCATGGTTATAGTTATTTGATTATGTACTGAATGCATGTTAATTATGTGACTAAGATGTTAGCTATGGATGATGAGGGATATTGATGATGAAGATGATGATGTTGTTATGATTGCTTAGCTTGGATGCTAAGGTAAGTAATTTGGTTACTATGTGACTAATGTGGAAATTGTTATATGATGTGATCATGCATGTTATGTTATGTTTTTTTTATAGTTAAGTAATGCCTAGATGGACCAAGGATGTGAGTATTTAAATGTTATAGAGTTATTTGCCTAATGGAAGAATTAAGGTATCTGTGGAATGATATTTGTGTTATAGTTGGTTATACTTATTTGCTATTTGATGTGTTTCGATGCATTTGTAATGATGAAAGCATTATCATGTATTAGCCTAATTACTTACTAAGCGTTATTGCTTACATGTTATAGTTGTCAATATTTCTTGTAGGTTCATTGTATTGAGGTGCTATGGCGTGGATTGGATTCTTGGATAGATGTGGATGATGGATTATATATGAAATAAGAGCTAGGTAGATACGGAGCTCAAGTCAATGTTGATGCCCCCATGAGTTGTTTAAAGGTTATATGGTTACAATCAAGTGTCAAAGTTATGTTGTGACATGTCAAAGTCAAGTATGTCTAACGGTTCGCGTTGTAAATGGATTTAAGTGGTTATAGTAATGGATAAAGGGGTGTTTGGCATAACGTGTATTATACCCATTTTGGGGTTCAACGGGTCTAATGCTTATGAAAATGATGTGTTACGTTATGTTAAATATTTCTGGAAAGTTTCGTTAATTTTTGAGTCTCGGAAGTATGGTTTCCGGAAAATGTGTAAAGTATTGTTTTATAAAATTTTATGCATGTTCCATATGGCCATATGATATTTTCAGCATATGGCCATATGATATTTTTAGCATATGGCCATATGACTGCTTCATAAAGTTTAAAAAGGGGCATATGACCAGAATATGGCCATATGGTATTTCAGCATAAGGCCATATGGTTGTCTCATAAAGTTTAATAAGGGTATATGGCTAGCATATGGCCATATCGAATTTTAGCATATGGCCATATGATTCCGTCAGAGTATAAATAGAGTATTTTTTTTTCCAGATTTTGTCGATTTTAGAAAAATCATATCTTTTAAATCGTAAGTCGTCACGAGTCGCGCCACCCGACGTTTTGTAGGTAATTGAGTCTAGTTTCATTTAAAAATGGTTTCAAGATCTGAAATGCTGTAGATTTTTTGTCAATGGTTAAAATAGTAACGAAAGATCCGTTATAGTGAAGTCGTTTTTGAGTTAAAGTTTTAAAATTCCGGTCAAGCCGGGAACGGGGCGTAACATACAACAAGGCTACATGCAAAGGACAGGTCAACCTCCAAGAACAGGTAGTTATTAGATTTTCATTGTTAACTGTTTGTTTGATTTAAATATCAGGAATAGTTTTCAACTTCTTTTGAAATATAGGTGTCAACAATGCAGAATCTAGTGGTAGTGGAACTGGTCAAGTTGGTCAAGTTGCTGCTGGTGTTGGTCAAGAAACTGTTGGTCATGGACAAAGTGTGCAAGTTGGAAATGGAGCTGGTCAAGATGGTCCTTCATCAAGTGTTGCAAGTGAAATACATGCAACTCAATCTAGCCAAGCTAATGATAGTCAATGGGCTTTCCTTTGGTCGTGTTTTAAATTCAGGACAATTATGTGTTTAAGTACAATGCCTGTTATCTAAGTCTGTAATGCAAGTCCACACTAGTGGCGAACATCAGAGTCCACACCAGTGGCACTTCTCTAATTTCCTGTAAAGGCAGACATAAAATTCCACATATGTAGCAATTTTTTTAAGTCTTTGTAAAGGCAAACTTATAAAGTCTACTTGTGTGGCAATTTTCTAATCGTAATATGTTCTGGGTTGGTTTATATGTGTGTGACTTTTTTTGTGAAAAAGGTGAAAATATATTATTAATAGTCTGCAGGCAAACTATCTCTAATTTGCAACCATACTGCAGCTTCAATTCACCTTTAATGCACCAAATACCATCTAATTGCATTACAAGGAATCTCAACTTTGTAATGGCCTGCAACGTAAGCTACAACAACAAAATTTGTGACTTTTGCTGCTGTTATCAATGAATCCAAACACCCTTTAAGACAGTAAACTCCTTTAGCAACAATACAGATCAATAACCAATACTAGACAACCACTTAACCTGTTTATCCATCTTGGCAGCATTTAACTTCACACCTCAATTAGTTGTTTTGTGACTTGTTTGACTAAATTTTGTCAGCATCAATTACTTAGGTACAACACATACACGTAGTTTCATTAAATATAAGCAACCTTGTTTCATATACATATCTTGGACAAAATGGGCAAGAATCACAATGTTCATGAACCTGGATAGCTATACTTGTTCTTGACTTGGTAAAGTTAAATGCATCAACCAAATCATTGCTACACAACTGAAAATGGAACATCCTGATGTCCAAATACTTAACAATCAAAAGATTAAATTGAAAATTTGGTCCCTGCCTCACACATTGAAAGTCAAACTTGTGAGAACTTAATACTCCTTTACCTACCTCCCACACATCCTGTTTATCACTACCCACACTCCCCCCCCCCACACTCTTAAGTTAAGATCAAATTCCCCATTTCCTTAACCACGAACATGTCTCTTTGTGATATTGACCTCGCGGGTGTCTGTAACGCCTTGTGCTAGCACAAATTATGTTTGGCCCCTACCAAACATAGATTCTTCAAGACATGAAGCAGGTACACTATTTGGAGAACAAGTCCCAAAATATTAATGATAAGGTCGGTCGTAGGGGGAGCTGATTGTTGAACTTCGAAACTTTTCACGTTCGAGAAATGCAAGGGACAATACGAAGAAGCTTATGAGACTCCAGACTATTGATAAGCGTGGGGAGAGGGCGTTGATGACGATGGTCATGCAACTTCACGACAAGATTCTTTAGAAGATTGAGTTTGTTTCTTTAGAAGATTGAGTTTGTTGTGAGGCAGAGGTTTACGTGAAGGATGTTAGTTGATGGGGTTGGGATGAGTTTCTTTTGTAAAAATATGGTTATGGTTAATTAATGAAATGGATCTTTTGATTGTAGAATGTGTTCATATATGTTTTTACTGTTTTAGTGTCTTTGATTAGTATCACAAACATAAACATGAAAATCACATTAGTCAAACCATAAAACACAGACCAAAACATGAAAATGGAAATATGCAACTGCAGTATGTTTTGATTTCTCTATACTTTTGTTTGTTGACTACCTTAAGTCAAAAGTACTAATGCATTGAACAACCAAAAAACATCCGTAACAATAACAAGCCACATTACAAAGCATCGCAATTTAGCCATTGTTAAAAACTACCATTTTCATTCATCATTATCTAGGATTGACAACCATTACATCCAACTTCTTCACAAACCAAAGACCATCACCTAATGCTTCACAATAATACTATAATCTTTCATCCACCACCATCACAAACTAACAACTACTACCTACAAGAGACTTGATGGTGGATGGATGAAGACATGTCAATTAGTAAAATAAACATACAATAAACAAAACTCAACTGATGATGAGATAGTTCTTGTACTTGGACCGCTGTTCTTCAACCAAATCAACATAACCTTGAAGACGATTAATCCTCCTCAACAAACCAGGGATAATCTAGACTGACCTTGGGCACATTAGAGGATCAAACCATCCCAGAAAAGGACAGTTTGAGCCGTGAAACAACACAATGTGTAAATAAACAACACATTTTGCACATAAACAACACGTTGTGTAAACTTGATATACATTTCACTAATAAGCAAACTTACAATTGTTGGACAGCCAAAGAAACGACGACCTGGATTCGTGTTTGTCCAGGAATTCTTGACAACATATGGTTTACTACATGTGCAGACCACCATCGTTGCTCTGTATTTGTTTTTGAAAATGTATATGTTTTACACAGTTTTGTAATGGAGCAACGGTCGTATATTTGTGGACAACAAGTTTGAATGCGTACATTGTACAAAAGTGTTAGGGACCAAACATGCGAAGAAGAAAGTGGTGAAATGACTAAAAAACCAATCATGACACATCATCAAACGTGTAAATTTAACCCTAGCTAGCCAAAACGGGGTATAAAGGACCAAACATGCTACGTTATGAAACATTGAGGACTACGTACGCCATTAAAAAAAGTTTGGAACCAAATGTAAAGCTGGATGGCAAGGAGTGATCCCACTCACCTTACACCTCAGCGCCACATCAACTTTCTCTCTCATCTCTCTTCCACTCACTTCAACTCACCTTTTTGTGGATAAAGCATTCACTTCCACCCACCTTTTTAATACACACAACTGCTACAATAATACTTGAACAAATGCCTTTCTCGTGCTTCAAGAATGTGAATGACTCACCTTATTTTTCTTGAATTATGTGATTCACACGCGAGTGCAAGGTGACGACAAGGAAGTCACGAGTGGGTGTGGGCTTAAGGTGACTCACTCACCTTGGTTTTTAATCCCTTGCCTTCTAGCGAGAGAATCGGGCGACGTTTAGGGACCAACGGTGATATTTACCCTATTATTTATTAAGAAAATAGTAAATTGCATTTTTGGTCCCTAAGGTATGGCCAATTGCAAGTTTCGTCCCTAACATTTTGAAAGTGCAACGGTAGTCCTCATTTTGAATGTTTTGTTGCATGTTTGGTCCCTAAATTGTATATTTGGTCCATAAAAGTTTGAAGTTTCCGTTGCATGTTTGGTTCTTAAATTGCAGATTAGGGACCAAGCATGCAACAAAACCTTCAAAATAAGAACTATCGCTATACTTTCAAAACGTTAAGGACGAAACATGCAATTTGACTATTACCTTAAAGAACAAAAATGCAATTTACTCTTAAGAAAATAATACTATATGACTCTCCTATAAAACCCCCAAACAACAAATTGGCGGCAATCTCACCCGCCCATTTCACCCTAATTCGAACACACACACACACACTTACAAAAACACACACACACACACACTCACTGTGTGCAAAAAACCCCAACAACCAACCATGAACAAAGGCAACAACAACAGAAAACGCCCAGCGCAACAACCGCCGGTGGCCGCACCGCCACCGAAGCAACAGATGACAGTGATGGAAGAAGAAGACATGGATGAAGATTTTTTTATCCAACAAGAAGAGGATTTGATTAATGAAGATGAGGCTATTTTACGCGATATGGAAGACCGCGAAGCGCTCGCGGATCGGATGCGGAAGTGGAAGCGCCCGGGGTTGTCGCCTGGGTATTTGAATCAGTCGCAGAGTATAGGTAGTTTTTAATTTTGTGGTTTTAGGGTTTTTTATAGTTAATTAGGGTTTCAATAGATTAATTTGCTTATTGGGGAATGGCGTGGGGCAAATCGCGCAAAAAGGTACTAAATTTTAGGTCAAATTGAATTGAGGGTATATTCTACCCCTATATTTGGTGATAATTCTATTGGCAATGAGGTTAAAATGGTCATTTTGCATGAGTAAGGTACATACAAAAGGCGAAATTAAAAAGTTTGGGTGCAATTTAATTTTGTGTGCAATTGAATTGAAAGAATTAGTTTTGCAATCCAAAAAGGGCTGACGGTGCAGTTTGTTGCTCGTTTGCCTTCCGCCTAAAAAAGATGATAAAAACGAAAGAAGAAGATTCTTCTTTCTTCACTTTCGAAAAAGAATAAAAAAAATAGATGATTTTTGTAGCTAAAATGGTTAATTAGTATTAGGGTATGCCATTCAAGTAGGGCAGGCGTTAGAAAGTTATTTCAGCCAAAATTATTACCCATAACCATTTTGAAATACCTTTAATTCAAATTGACCTAAATTTAGTAGTAACTTTTTGCGCGGTTTTTACCCAAAATTTAGCTTTAAACAAAAGATAACTGTGTTGTCAATTGATTCACTAGTTAGGTTATAAAAAAAAATGAAATTAGTTAGCTAGCAGCTATTATTGGGCCAAGTTCACTATGACAGCATCAGTATTTTATTGCTACCTTTAAAACAACAAAAATTCAGTTTATTTTGCTTGTTTTAGCTAGGTGTAAAATATATATAACTCGTTAGAAAGAATGTTGATGCATTATGCAAATTGATTTTATACTAGTTTAACTGACTTGTATCTATAGAAAGAACGTGTCTTGTACACTTTAACATCCCCACGTAAAAACACTACCAAAATTGTTACTCCGTACTACTTTCTTTTATACTCTTGAATTTACTTGTATTGTCGATATCCAGTTTTTCAGCAATTGGAGATTGACTACGTGATTGGAGAGAGCCACAAAGGATTAATTCCCAATGCTTCTGGTCCCGCTGCTATTATCAGAATATTTGGTGTGACCCAGGAAGGTATATAGAATATTTGCTTGTATTGTGATACAAATCATGCTTACTATCGGGTGTATGACTTTGTCTGTGATATGATGTTTTTTGGCTATTAGGGAACAGTATATGCTGTAATGTTCACGGATTTGAACCGTACTTCTTTATTAGCTGTCCTCCTGGAATGGGCCCTGATGACATATCCCGCTTTCATCAAGTTCTTGAGGTATCTTCATCTGCTGATCGAGTGATGTTTTCGTATGAGATTTATCACCAAGACTGTGTATTGAGTCCTTCGATTTTTTGTGCAGGGGAGAATGAGGGAAGATAAAAGGAACAACAGTGTTCCTAAATCTATCCTTCGTGTAGAACTAGTACATAAAAAAAGCATTATGTACTATCAGCAACATAGTTCTCAGCCTTTTCTTAAAATTGTCGTTGCACTGCCTACAATGGTTGCTAGTTGCCGAGGTAAGTTAGTATTGTATAAATGATTACGGTGCATTTTGGCTTTTATTTGACTGTTTCTTATCGCTCCCTAACCCTTAATGTAATCATGGCAGGAATTCTTGACAAAGGGATACAAATTGATGGCATTGGTATGAAAAGCTTCATGACATATGAGAGTAATGTCCTTTTTGTTCTTCGTTTTATGATCGATTGCAAGATTGTGGGTGGCAATTGGATTGAAGTTCCAGCTCACAAGTACATGAAGACAACAAAAAATATGTCATACTCTCAGTTAGAGTTTGATTGCCTGTATCCTCATTCATGCTATGATGGCTATAATTTTTTTTTAAACAGAGACTAAAATGCATATATGTTTAACTTTATCTAATTAGATCATTGTATTTCTTGACAAAGATTTTAGTTATTCAGAACTGATAAGCCATGTTCCAGAAGGAGAATATTCAAAAATGGCTCCATTTCGTATATTGAGTTTTGATATCGAGTGTGCTGGTCGGAAGGGTCTTTTCCCTGAGCCTACACATGATCCTGTTATTCAGGTTCACACTCATTTATCAGTAAATTACTTGGCAAGCTATTCAGAGACTCAAATTAACTTGCTATGTTATAGTTGCTAATTACATTCTTCTTGCCTTTTCTGCAGATTGCAAATCTGGTCACACTGCAGGGCGAGGAAAATCCATTCGTGAGAAATGTGATGATTCTAAATTCATGTTCACCAATAGTCGGTGTTGATGTGATGTCATTTGACACAGAGAGAGAAGTTTTGTTGGCTTGGAGGGTAATTTCCTGTTAGTCTATTTGCTGGATTTGAGTTGTTAATGAATTGACATCGGACTTATTGTTATATGTAATGACTTAAATACAGTGTCGTCAAAACTGTTTTTATTTGTATGAATGGAATATTCTAATATTTCTTGTATACTTTATCTGTGTTTGGTATCTGATAGCGTCTGAATAGCACTAGTGTTACTAATTTATTGTGACTTTTGGCATGTTGATGTCTACGAGAGCTTAATATATCTCTGTTCCCTGCAGGATTTTATTCGTGAAATTGATCCAGATATCATAATTGGTTATAACATTTGCAAATTTGACTTGCCGTATCTGATTCAGGTCAGTGTTTTGTCCCATCGTCCTTGTCCCTCCTTTTTTGGAGTATCATATTAAAATAATTTTCATTTCCAGCTCACATATACATATAACACTGATGGCAATGTCACCATGGTACACTGTACATAACACCGCATTAACACGTGATAAAATGACAAAAAACCTACTTTTACTCGCAGAGGGCAGAGACATTGAAGATAACTGAGTTTCCCTTACTGGGTCGCATCAGAAATAGCAGGGTCCGTGTGAAGGATACAACTTTTTCTTCAAGGTTATGGTTAATTATATTATGATATAAATAAATGGCGTATGTCCAAAGGAGCTTAATTTTCTTCTATTGTTTTTTAAATGCCTGCCATTCATTGATCATTAGGGAATGTATCTATACACAAAGTAGATAGAGACTAAGTTAAGTTGGTCTAAGCCCTACAATACCTGCATAATATCATTAACGAATAACTGCAGAATTTCATTAAATAATAGATTATACACTTTACGTGGAGCTAATGAGTGACAGTCGACATCTCTATCTTCTTTTGTTCAATTTCCTAGCTTTAGTTTGTTTATGTGTTTGATTACATCACTGGTTTTAAATGCATTTGGCCACCATCCATGAGTACTCCCAAGGGGTTGAGCTGTAGGAAACATGATGTGTTTTAGGATTGCAATAAGCTTGAGGAATTTTAGCATCACAACTTCATTTGCTGAATTATAAGTGTTGAAAATCTGTTCTGGTATTCCCTATACATGCTGCTGCCACACCAAAGTATGAGTTCTTGATAGAATGCAAGGAATAATTGACATGAGCAAGTTGGTGTAACTTATAACTTCATATTAATCAAGTTAACGATCGGCGAGACATAGTTAGATATCTTTGATACAAACCTCCCCATGTAAATATGGTTTTTGATGAGACCGCTAACCCCTTTAAAAGAAGTTTTTTGTTCGTTTCACACTGAAGTTCCATCTTGAATAATATCAGGGAGTTAATGAATTTAGCTACCCTGTACGCTCATGTTCTATGTTTGGCATGAATGTTAGGAGCTTTACCATTCTTCTTTTGGTGGTAATGCAAGACTAACAGGTAACATAGCTTATTATTAGTGGTTCACTTTCCAGTTGGGGAATGTGCATATGACTTCTTGTCTTAAATAAACTAAGTAAAATTTAAATAACATCAGTAGACATGTAACTCGCCCCTTGGGCTAAAATATATGTTTCCAGGTGAAGTTTTCAATGATTTCCCTTTCCAAATTTAGTTCGTTAAATCAATTTTACAGTTGAGCTAGGTTATTTTGGTGTCATTTCTGAAAGTTTTGCACTGGGAAAGTTGGGTGTGTTTAGTTGTAGAAAAGTATTATTAATTTTCTTTCTTTAGTTTTCTTGAGAACGGAGTAACTCTTCTTTCTCCAGGGAACCTTTTGAAAACCGGAGAACTCTAAATTCAAGTTCTCTAACTTATAGTTATAATAGCGTTTTTAGTTTTCAGTAGAGAAATTTCAGAAAATACTCATTTTGAACACGTTTTCTGTTTCTGTGTTTCTTAGAAAACTTTTCTGGGAATCTTCTCATTTTCCAACAACTAATCTCGGCTAGTCACAACATCATGGCTATGTTTTTGCATGGAATTACGCAACAAGGTCTAAAAAAGAAAAGGTGGAAGAATATGATGTAGACTATTATGTTTTAAATACCAATTTAAATGCTAGAATACAAATAAGCCCATATTGACTCTATAATACCCTTCCTCAATTGCTTATGTGACCAATGCATGTATCATATATCGTATGCTTGGATAATTCTACAATTCTTGGAAGATCTCTTTAATAAGTTGGTTTGTTTGAAAGGCAATTTTTGTTCTACTTATATGAAGTCGAGTTCCAAAATTGGGGAATCACTTGGTCATGCTATGTTGTTATCCTCACTTTCCCTTTCTTGACATACCCCCATACAGTGTGTTTTTATGACTCTGATAGGAGCTGTTAGATAATTGTATGTTTAGTATTATATGTTTATTCTGTGCATCCAATATGTCTTTTGAAATATGCTTTTTGTTTGTTTAAGAATGTCAAGTTAATGCAAATTGTACTTAACAAAGTTTTCTTCATGAGCTAAACATTGGCAATGCTGGTTTGGTGTTGCAGACAGTATGGTACAAGGGAAAGTAAAGAAGTTACACTGGAAGGAAGAGTCCAGTTTGATTTACTTCAGGTAATTTTTTTTCAAAAATGGAATTGAACGAATTAGTGGATATGTTGGGATAACTAGAAGGTTTAAAATTTCATGTGTTATATTTGCAGGCTATGCAAAGGGATTATAAATTAAGTTCATACTCACTGAATTCCGTTTCAGCACACTTTCTCAATGAGCAGGTATTCCATTTGTGTTATGTTTAATAATACACTTCTATTGCTGAGATCATTTTTCTTATATATCATTCATGCATTGGGACAAATATCAACCTTTTACGGAGTTCATTACCGATCTTTTGTTCTGTATATATAATGCTTGTATCATATGAAGTATTGAAGTAACCTTTGATATCATATTAAGGCTGTTTAAAATAAATGGCAACAAACAAGGGTAAAATCCTGGTATGCGACATTTACTGTTGGCAATGTATTAAAAGGAACATAAGTACTTTTTAAGTAAATTTTAATTTCCATATAAAAATGAAACAAGGATTGCAATAGCAAGAGGATAACATGAGTCAAAGTTTTCTATTTGATATCTATAGCATGATGTAAGCTGTAATTGGTTTGGCCTGAGTTTGTGTTACACTGTTTATTAGATGTCCTCAGCCTCGATGGTTTCTACAAACTTTCCTGGTTTACATGGTATTCATGAACTGATGATTTTTGTGTACATGCGGATAATTGGAGCCATGAAGTAATATGATTTTTATATGTCTTCGGAAATGTATTTTTTTATACTACATGTTATGAATAAAGAAACAGAAGAGAAGAGAAAAACAGCATTAAACCTTCATTGTCTTGGCTTCAAATCTTTTTCATCTATCTTAGTCTTGCTATCTGTCATGTTTTTCTCTTGATATGATTCAACTGTCCCTGTCATATGTTTATCCTTGTATTACTGACATTTTGATGTTGTGGCAATATGGTGTTTAATTTGCAGAAAGAGGATGTTCATCATTCAATTATATCTGACCTGCAGAATGGTAATCCAGAGACAAGACGGAGATTGGCTGTATATTGTCTCAAGGTGTCATTCTTTAAAAATCTACCTAAATGGATCAGTAGCTTAACTCACTAATAGTTGCTGAAACCTTGATTTCAGACCTTTCCGTATTAAAATCCATGGCTTTTTTTGTTATCTAGTTTAACCTTGATTTCAGATCTTGCTGGGTATTTGGGTGTGTTTTTCCTCATTTATTTAGGTCTGCAGCACCTCTTAATCTCTTATGGCTTGGTCGTACTCTCAAGTTACTAACCGTGAATAGAGGAGGTTTAATATTGGAAGGGGGTGTGCATATCCTCTTGAAAATGGAGGGATGGAAATCACAATTTATAAAGTTAGAGTATTAAGCTAAAATCTGGATAACATTGGCTTTGAGAATGCAAAAACTGACAAAGGCTGTATGACACTACTATCTTTAGCTGACAGCTCTGACTAATATGAGGGTACTAACAAAACGTTAAAGCAAAATAAGGCATTAACTTATTTTTGTTTGTATACATTATGTATGATATGCTATGTAAGGTATTTCTTTTTCATTGTTTGGCTTTGGACTTGTAGATGCACACTGAGATATACATGCAACCCGTATCAACTTGTAATTTTGAACTTGTGGAATATATATGTTAAACAAGCATAGCCCCTTACCTGTATGCTACCATCAGTTTTATAAAGATGTCACTTCCCTATGCAGATGCATAGACATGGACACATGGTCCATAGTTCTAACAGGAGCTTTTTTTTGAAAAACTTGTCCCCTTTAAGGATGACACTCTTGTTTTTTTATACAAGTTAATGAATTTAGAATACTTGATACAGGATGCTTATCTCCCTCAGCGGTTGTTGGATAAGCTGATGTACATTTACAATTATGTGGAGATGGCTCGAGTCACAGGTGTTCCCATATCATTTCTCCTTTCTAGAGGACAGAGTATAAAGGTCATCTTTTATGAACAACTGTATCGTGTATTGTGTGTTCAGTAGAAGTATTAGATTTGAAACTGATATGGCTGTCCACAGGTCCTCTCTCAACTTCTAAGGAAGGCAAAACAGAAAAATCTAGTACTTCCCAATGTGAAACAACAAGGATCTGAACAAGGAACGTATGAAGGTGCAACTGTGAGTATATACTTCTCCATCATATAACTTCTTTAATCATATGAGATATTCACATATTATAGTGTTATATGAAATGAAGGTAAACAGGAACTAAGCTAATAGATTTCTATGACTAATAATAACCTTGTGTGAACAGGGCAGGGAGCAGTGAATCAATCTGAATTTAATGCTCTTACAACACTTTTTTTTTCCATACCAGCAATCTGATTCAAGTCACTAATTTGATTCAAGTTATTATTAACCTCTAATATTGATAAAGTGTTAGAATGCTAGACAACTATGTATTCACAAACTAGCAAGGAATCTATACTGTCCTGTTTCATTTCCATGGTTCTGCTAGTTCTTTTACTTTTTCATTGATAAAGAGAAACATTAATCTAGCAAGGGTCATAAATGGTGAGACTCGCCTTGGAGCATTCGACATGTATTAACCTCTTTCTCGAACATTCCAGCTTATCAGCCTCTATATGATACTATAACGAGTGTCCATTTTCTTAATAGATAAGGCATCAGTGGATTATGTCCAAACTAAGTGTACAATAGAACTTTCCAGTAATCCAAATATATACCTTTTTTGAAGAATTAACTTTCATCTGATGGCCATTACTCATTAAGCTTACTGTCTATTTTGGAGTAATTGCTGATGGTTATGCGTCATGTACCATTTTTTTAATGAAGTATGATGATTAAGTTGTCACCTCTTCTCCCATTCCCCCTAGAATTGCTAACTGATAACATTTACCATAATTTTCTTTAACATATACTTTCTTACTGTGTAGGTTCTGGAAGCCAGAGCAGGGTTCTACGAGAAGCCAATTGCAACATTGGATTTTGCATCTTTGTATCCGTCAATCATGATGGCCTATAACTTATGCTATTGCTCTCTGGTAATATTTTCCGTTTTAATTTGTTAATGTTAGTGTTCGAGTTATGTTTTTAGGACAAATAAATAAATAAATAAATTTACGATTGGTTTGCAAGTTATTAGAATTCCGATTAAGATGTTCTACTGTGTTAAACATATTTTTCTAATTCTTTTAAGGTGACGGCCGAAGATGCCCGGAAGCTCAACCTTCCACCAGAATCTGTCAACAGAACTCCATCGGGTGAATTATTTGTCAAGTCAAATTTGCAGAAGGTATTAATTGAGTAGGGGACATATTGTATTAGACTGTAAAAAAATATTGTGATAATTAATTAATCATATACTTTCAGGGTATACTTCCAGAAATTCTTGAAGAACTGTTAGCGGCTCGTAGAAGGGCTAAAGCAGATTTGAAAGTATGATATTCTTATTTTTAAAAGCATTATATTGTTTTTTCTCAATAAAGCAGATTTGAAAGTATGATATTCTTATTGTTAAAAGCATTATATTGTTTTTTCTCAATAATTAGTAGTAATAGATTATCTTCATTTTGCTCTGCTTATGTTAAGTTCATTTGTTGTGCTTGGGATGGTATTAGGCTAGACTATGTCATGCCATGTTAAAGCAAAACAATGTTTACAAATTGGTAAAATCTGTTGGAATTTCTTTAGTGGTTAGCTTTATGTCATGCTGTCATGAAAAAAAACATTAATTTTTTGCTTAGCTCTCGGAAAGTTTGGTTTATTGCACGAGTTCCAAATCTTTTGATGCTGATAACTACAGAATTTAAATCATCTAGCTCAAGTGTATCTTAGTTAGCATATTTAGCAATGAAATTGGTGGCTAGGAATACATCTGCAGCCTTTTAAAGGCAACCAATCTAGGATGGACTAGACTAAGACTAGATGGAACCCCAGCTGTAACAAAAGTTGTGCAGTTACCCTACTATATAAGACCAGTTAAAATATGTGTGGTTGACTGTCCCTCAATGTGTACAATTACTGAGTATTGTTAGCATTCCCTTCACACACTAATGAGTTTTTGGGTTTCCAGGAGGCTAAGGACCCCCTAGTGAAGGCTGTTTTGGATGGTCGTCAGCTGGCATTGAAGGTTAGGCAGCTATTAGTTTTTCATTTACTGACTGAAAAATTCTCTCTTTGTATATTTCTTTAGCTAAGCTATATCCTTTTAAGAAACTAACTATGCTTCATTATGGGATATCTTTCAGATAAGTGCAAATTCAGTGTATGGGTTTACGGGAGCTACCATTGGCCAGTTACCATGCTTAGAGATATCCTCAAGTGTTACGAGCTATGGTAATATTTCATCAGCCTTGAAGTTTTATGTTTGTATGTGTATGAGCTTGTAGTTCGAAAGATTATTCGTTACGGGGTCAACAAATCTTCGTTGAAATGTTATCTGATTTTATATCTTGACTAATTTGTGAAGGTCGGCAAATGATTGAACATACAAAAAAACTTGTTGAAGATAAATTCACAACACTCAAGGGCTATGAACATAATGCTGAGGTAAAGTATCTTTCTTTTTATCATTCTATGGCTCCTTGTATAATTGAATACATAAGCTTTACTAGAAAGATGATGACACCCTTGCTAGTCTGCGAAATTTATTTCACTCTCATATGATTTTTTTTATGCTCTTATGTTACATATTTCGCGATTACGTTGTACTTCTGTGTGTCTTGAAACATGTCTGCTTTCCAGAGATGACTGATTACTTGAAATGACAGGTCATATACGGGGATACAGATTCAGTTATGGTGCAATTTGGTGTGCCCACTGTGGATGAAGCCATGAAGCTGGGTAGGGAAGCTGCTGATTACATTAGTGGGACTTTCATTAAGGTAACTTCTGCTCTAGTGACATGCAATGACTCTTTCTGCTGATATTAGGAACTTTTATTATGTTTTTTTCCCCAATAACATGCAATGATTTCCAGATGTAACATGCATAATGGTGCCACTGGTCTACAAGTTGAATCCTTAATGCTTGACTATTTATTTTTGAGTTAATGCAATGTAGCATCTTCTGTTTTTAAGCCAAGCTTCACTATTATAGTTCCATAGAAATCGAGTTGCATTTTTATCAGATTTTAAAAAATTGAACCTCACATAGTTTCCTTAAACTTTCATTGGTTATTTGTTTCCATTTTATATTGTTTCTTTATCGAAGATCACTTGTATCATGTAATGCCATATCAACATTTGTATACATGTTGGTTCTTAATAAACGTTTACAGAGATTATCAGCATTTACACACACGGTCTGTGATTGCAAGTCTAGTTTAATCTTAGTATATTATTCTGATTCCTATATGATGCTTTTTTTTGGCAGCCTATTAAACTAGAGTTTGAGAAGGTTTATTTTCCGTATCTACTGATCAGCAAAAAGAGATATGCGGGTCTCTATTGGACAAATCCTGACAAGTACGACAAAATGGATACAAAAGGTAAGCATATTATGTCCTCAAGAAATCAGTTTGTTCAGCTCTTTTTTAATGGTCTATGACCAGCCTTGTTGCAAAATGTAAAGGAAGGTGTAATGCAAATCTTGCAAGGCTGGAGAGCCTATTGCTTATAGTTTATTATGAATCTGCCATAACATGTCATAATTGATTTGTCTGATCCATTGAGCTCCATTGTCAGGCATTGAAACAGTTAGAAGAGACAACTGTCTGTTAGTCAAAAACTTGGTAACTGAGTGCCTTCACAGAATACTAATAGACAGAGACGTACCTGGAGCCGTTCAATTTGTTAAGAATACTATTTCGGATCTACTTATGAATCGCATGGATTTGTCTCTTCTTGTCATTACCAAGGTAAAACAGTTATCTAGGTTTTAACATTTGGATCTTTTAAATTAAATTATTATGATGCTGGGCTAATTTACGTCAGTTAATAGGGACTGACAAAAGCAGGAGAGGATTATGAAAATAAGGCAGCACATGTTGAACTTGCAGAGCGGATGCGAAAGGTATGCACTGTCATATGCAATTTATCTTTGCTCGAATATTACCATTCAGTGTGTCTAGTACCTTCATGCATATATATTAAACAATTGCGTTTATCAATAATGGCAATACTGTAAACAACTGTAGTATGAATTTGCTGTTTTTCAAGGCAATATATATAATTAGCGCCACACCGAACCAGCAACATTTAATTTCTATTTATGCTCATGTCTTATTTACAGCGAGATGCAGCAACAGCACCAAATGTTGGCGATCGAGTACCATATGTTATTATAAAAGCTGCCAAAGGTGCTAAGGTAATTTGGAACGAAATATTTTTAAACCACATACCTTGTGTAGTATTGATAATTTTGAACTAATAAGTTGATTAAAATCAGGCCTATGAGAAGTCAGAGGACCCGATATATGTTTTGGAAAATAATATACCCATAGATCCTCAATACTACCTTGAAAATCAGATAAGCAAGGTTCGTTCAGATTACATTTTCATATCTATACTTGAACTTGGTTGTACTTGTTGCTAACAAGATTAAGTTACAGCCACTATTGAGGATATTTGAACCCATCTTAAAGAATGCTAGTAGAGAACTTCTACACGGAAGCCACACTAGAGCTATTTCCATATCTACCCCATCAACCGGTGGGATAATGAAGTTTGCAAAGAAGCAACTAACTTGTGTTGGCTGCAAAGCTGTAATCAGGTAACAATGCATTCTATGCCTCTTTTCCATACTTTTGGCAAACCTTCATTATATTCAACTTTTATATTGGTTTGTGCTTCAGAAAGTAGCTCTTCGATTTTGATTCTGTCAAATCGATAGATCATGTTGAAACTCAAATCGGCTAAGAGACTTGTGTGTCTTTAGCATTAAAATGTACCCTACTTGATTGTAGGCTGTTAATAACTGTTTCTATTCCCAAAATATTCGATGCCACACTTGTATACCCAGGCGTAAAAAAACGATTTTGTTGCGAATTCCATGTACTTTTTCTGAAAGTATTCTTTTGCATGGCAGGCTTTTCTAGTTTGGAATTATGTTACAATCAGTTTTACATTTATTTAAAAAACAATCAAGTTTTACATTATTTAAAAAAAAAATCAAGTTTTACAGCCGTATGTTATATATGACTGAGCAATTTATGCAACACAGAGGGGTATGCAAGTACTCAGCGATTGCATATCTATAATCACTCACAAGAGTTGACCAATAATTTTCTCGTTTGCTTTCGTGTAGTGGTAAAGATCAAACACTATGCTCACATTGCAAAGGAAGGGAAGCTGAACTTTACTGCAAAACCGTAGCTAATGGTATTCAATAACTTTTTCTTGCAACACCTTTTAGCTGTTAAATGGCAGTTTTCCCTCTAATTAAGGTCAACTCAAGCTGATGCAACTGTTTTCTGACATGTGTTTGTTTAATTCTGCCTCACTTATAGTGTCTGACTTGGAGAACCTATTTGGAAGGCTATGGACACAGTGTCAAGAGTGCCAAGGATCTCTTCATCAAGATGTTTTATGCACAAGGTGCCTATCTTTTTATATCTGTTTGCTATACAATCCTAGAAGTATGACTGCTTGCATGATAGTGATATTGTAGCTCTTTTCCCAGCGAGATATGTTTTAGATATGGTAAAATTGCGGGTTTGGTTAATGGGTCATTTAATATTGACTAAACTTGTCAAGGCGCGTTGGCCCACTACCATTCATTTTCTAGGTTTAAATGATTTAACCTTTTGAAGATAAAACACGAATTAAGTGACCCATTTCTAGGTAAATGGGTTGAAGTTGCCACCTCTGCCTTTACTTTTTTGATGGTTAATTGGTTATATCTTTCTTTCTGTAGCCGGGATTGCCCAATATTCTACCGAAGGAAGAAAGCACAGAAAGACATGGCTGAAGCCAAAGTCCAGTTAGAAAGATGGAACTTTTAATAATCTTGTTCCGAGATAGCAGCCAGCACCAGCAGGTACTTTGTGCTCATGCTGAATCCAAAAGTCAGAAAGTGGAAGGACAGAATGAAGTTCTGGACAATGGCAACTTATGGAGAGATTTTTGTGTTGTGATTCTATTTAGGACAAGGGTGTGGAAGTGATATGGATCTTAAATTGTATAATTACCATCATGACTAGTCTTTGAGCTCATTGTCTTCCGTATAAGCTTCTTGAACATCAGGTTGAGTCACTCTCGATAGGTTGAAACTTTTGTTTAGAAAAGTCCTTGATATAGGCTTGAGTCAATGTACATGCATGTGTTGTTATGGTATATGCATCCTTAGAAAGACAAGTATCCTAGCTGTAACGATCGACAAAACAATCTTGTGAAAGCCTACTCTACTATATTGGGGGCTGATGGATCATTTCTACTTGATTATATGGATGTCTAGATATATGATATGATGTGCATTAATGATGTGTTGGAACGATAAACAATCAAATCTAGTGAAAGCTATATGATCAACAATCAATTCTAAGTGAAAGCTATATGATTGTATGATGTGCAGAGCTTAATATTATTGTCTGAAAAGATAAAAGATGCATGTAAAATATGCCAGAACTTAATTGTACCGGACCGGACCAGACCAGAAGTTATATACATTCTCATTGAGCGTATCTAAATGGATACTATGTTTACATTTGAGCGTATCTAATATACTACATCGTTACATTCTCTAATAGATTGATTTGCAATAATACCTACAGTTCGACCAGGTCGCCATGAGCCGGACTTCGGCCATGACATAATTGACAAATCCACGATATACTCCTACAAGTAAAGGGAGATAATACATGAACCAAACTATATAAAGATATGTCAAAGAATATAATGAAACAACTAAGGTCCATATAGACATGATACTTGGTATCTGTTTTTAAGCTTAATACCCAACTCCTTGGCACAAATTATACTTAAAGTTCAGTGAAAAAAAACAGAAAAGCGGAAACTTGAACATATGATATACCTAATCCATCGCTATCAAATATTGACGACATAAGTATTAATGTATTAATGTATTAATTAATGCTGAAAAACATGTGGTAAATTAAACTCACTAAAACATGCTAGTGGATTTACATGAGTGTCCACCTAAATTATTCGGGGTTACGAGAATTTCCTAGAGAAAACATAAAAAATGTGAAGTTTTGAAGGAATCGGAGTGAAAAACAAGTTGTTATGGAACTTGAAGTTAACATCAAATAAAAAATATAATTAAGATAAGAAAAATGAGAAGAAGTCACAATTACAAAATATTAGATGCACTCACAAAAATAAATACATCTTTCCATTATTTATCTTTTCTTATTTGTAATATATGGCTACAAATTTTTCTCACTCTTCTCATTTCATTAATTTTTCTCATTAGATCCATAATCCAACATTGATATATAATAATTGGAGTTTGTAGGGTTTATTATGGAACTTGAAGTAAGTTGTGATTTTATATGGGTTACTTTTGTCCTTCGGAAGGATCGGAGTACGAAAGACCATGCTCAAAAAAGGAATAAAAAGCTCGTTGTTTTTTCGAGTATCGCCACACGGCTTAATTCTGATCACTCCTTCAAAAATAAAAGGCCATAATAGAATGCACATCGGCCCTTTTTCGTCTAATAATTCAGGTTTTAAAATTCCTTTCTTAAATGATAGAGCACTTCTTACTCGACATCTCAAAGTTGACCGGTATAAAAAATGTGATTTGTCCTCGTTTACGTACCCTATTGTCACTATTTAGCCCTGATGCCTTTTTTTCCCCCCTCCTTCTATTGGTGAATTTGTACCCAAGTACATCATGACCTCCCCTTGACCAATCTTCATTGCTACCTCCTTCCTTAGGCGAGCTACATGAGACCGAAGCTAGGTCTATTAATTAGATTTTCAATAACTCTTTGAGTTTTGCTTAAGCATCACTTAATTAACAATGTATCTAGAATAAACTCATTATTTTCACAAATACATGATTTCAACACATATAATTAAAGTAAGTGAGTTTTAATAAGGTATGTATTAATATAAATGAGTTTATATTTAAAAATAATTTTAATTATGATAAGATAAAATTTGAAAGATATTAATATTTGAAAGAAAAAAGGATGAAAGTGAGTTTTTTAAATTGTTGGGATTAATCTCATCCATTAGATCAAATAAAAATGAAGGGAAGATAGAGAGTGGAGATTGATCCGTTGATATGTAAAGAATGTTTTGTCCTCAAATGATCTTAAATCATATAAAAACGGATGATTTTTCCTTAAACTAATTATTATTTTTTATATAAAAAAAAAAAAAAAAAAAAATCCTTAAAAATGGGTAATATGTTTATACCCAAAATACCTCTTTAAATTTCAAATTTTTTTACTTTCCCTACCAAAAATCTATGCTATATATAAAGTAGGGATGGTTTGGGTAATGTGTTTATACCAAAATACCTCTTTAAATTTCAATTTTTGTTTACTTCCAAAAAAGGTTTGACTACAATAATTAAAAAGTTTACCAATCACATTTAATACATATTATTACTTATCATTTCAACTACACATATAACACACATGTTTAGAAGAAAAAAAAATAATAAATGCTGCAACTTATTAAAAAATATTATTTTTGGTGAATTAACGTATGTTACAACATTTTTTAATTTCATTTTAATTAATTTTCGTTATAAAATCTCGTCGTTATGCATGGGTACTCGTCTAGTTTGCATAACACGACAATGATAATGAATTGAATAAGTTTGTCAATAAGTTGGTTTTTTTTTCACGGTTTTTCCGACAATAATTATGTTGGGATTTAGAAAATCCATGTTGAAGAGTCGGTCACCCCAATTATAGTCTAGTAGATCTTAGCTCATAGACATTAGGCTATTTACTAGTTATTTAGTTAGTTAGTTAGTTTAGAGCAACACCGTGGAGGACGAACGGGTCTTTACCCAATGCATGCCTGATCCACAGCCCGAAGGAGGGCGTGTAGTATGTAGTATAAATACCTCTTCCCACTTGGAAAGAAGTGGTGCTTTCTAATCTAATTTTTCATTTTCCTTTTACTTTCTCTCTCTAGAAAACACCCTCTCTACTCTTTCTCTCTCTAAAATGGCTTACTTGTTCTACCATCATCCTAGACCACCCGAATCATATGAACAACATAGAATAATGATCCTACAATTGGTATCAGAGCCAGGTTATGTTGTTCTTGATGATTTGTACAGTTTTTGAGCGACTTTTGATGCGGATTGTGCGGTTTTTGTTGGATGCGATTTGATACGTACGGTGTTTGGAAACAAGTTTTTGTGATGCTTGATGCGGTTTTGATGATAGTTATGATGGTCGAATCTGGTTTTTAAGAGTGTTCAACTGTTTTGACGGTTTATTGGTTCTAAGATTGATATATGGTTTTACGTATTTGACTGTTTTGATTATGTTTTTAAAGTAGTTATTAAGCAGTTTTTATACTGGTTTTACTGTTCTGAATCTGTTGTTAAGCAGTTTGTTAGTCTTCTGATCATCATAAAAGTTTTCTGAGTTTGTATAAGATGTTCGTCGATGCGGTTTGAGGTCCAGTTCTTCTATGCGGTTTGTTATTAAAACAGTCTAGATTCAATGTTTCTGATGAGGTTTGGTCTACTCTATGCGGTTTGGTTCCATGCGTTTTGACACCAAAACAATGCGGTTTGACCTTACATAAATGCGGTTTGACTAAGTCTTTTAATGCGGTTTGATCCTAAAACACAGGTTGCGGTTTGTCAAGATGTAATGAGTTTTGATACCACTTTGCTGCGGTTTGAAGAACACTAAAAACAAGTGATGCGTTTTGACTCTTCACTACTGCGGTTTGAAAACAGAAAGGCACAACTACGTTTTGACCAAAGAGTTGAGACTTGACAGATAAAGTGGAGAAGAAGACTAAAGTCTGCGATTTGTTGACCCATGACTGAATGTTGTTGACTAAACCATGACAGTAAGGAAAATGTTAGGAATTAGAAATTCCAGGTATTAAAGAGTCGGTCACGTCAAGTATATGTAATCGTTAGAAAGCTCGTAGTCGTAGTCATTTTAAGTTAAGTAGTATTTAGTTAAGTAACACCGTGGAGGACGGACGGGTCTTTACCCACTGTATGCCTGATCCACAGCCCGATGTGTGGCGTTTTATGTAAGACTATAAATACTCTCTACCTTTCAAGGTAGAGAGTTGGAGCTCATAATAATATCTTTCACTTTCTCTCACTAAGTTCCCTAAACCTCTAACTTTCTCTCTCTAGAATTCCATCTATATGCTACTTTGTGTTATGGTTTGATGTGTATGTGAAAAGTTATATCTTACAATTGGTATCAAGAGCCATGGTTAGATCATATCTTGCACATCTTTGGATTTATAGTGGTTTTTAGGTGGTTTTTGAGTTTGAAAAAGTTTAGTGGTTTTTGCATCATTTGGTTGATTTCTCGGGTTAAAGTTCGGATTTTGTTAGTACTTTTATGTTTAGAATCATCACAAGTGTGTAGGTTATCATTTGGTAAGCTTAAATCATCTTGGTTGGGTTGTTTTTGGATTGAAAAGTGATGTTTATGTGGTTTTTTCATGCTAGCGACTTACTTCACGGATTAGTTTCTTCGTAGCGACTTGTTTTACAAATTTGTAGCGAGTTACAGCTCTAAACCTAGCGACTTAGATCTAGCGATTTACAGTACAAGTAGTGGACTCTCCACTACAGGTAGCGACTTGGTGATAGCGACTTGGTCGGTAGCGAGTTGCTCTTTAGCGACTTGTATCTTTAGCGACTTGAGTAGCGAATTGCTGCCAAAATTTTGCTAGCGACTTGAGGCTTAGCGAGTTACTACTTAGCGACTTGCATTTGTCTAGCGACTTGGGACTCTAGCGACTTAATGGTGTAGCGAATTAAGTATTAGCGACTTAGTGCATTATCTTCTAGCGACTTAGTGCATTATTTTCTAGCGACTTGAGTGATTGTTTACGGTTTTCTCTTGATTTAGTAAAATCCCGTGAAAGAATCTATTTCCCGGTTTAATCATAGAGTTATAAAATCCCGTATAATCTGTTAACATGTCTTCCAACGTTCCTACTATCATCTCCACTGTTGCCGAGGATGTTCAAGCAGCTGGCTCAGATACTCGTCCACCCATGCTTGACAGAACTGACTACGATTCTTGGGCTCAACGAATCAGATTGTATTGCCTTGGAAAGGAAAATGGTGTCAACATTCTCAAATCCATTGATGAAGGACCATATCGAGTTGAGACGACTAGAGACATACTTGACACTAATGAAGATGGTACTCCTGTTTACGGAATGGACATACCTAAGATGTATGATGAGCTTGATGATAAGGATAAAAAGAGATTTGATGCAGATATCAGGGCTTCAAACATTGTTCTTCAAGGTCTTCCTAAAGACATCTACAAGCTGATCAATCATAACACTGATGCTAAGGCAGTTTGGGATAATGTTAAGATGCTTCTCTCAGGTTCAGAATTAACTATGGAAGACAGAGAATCCCAACTCTATGACGAATTTGAGCACTTCAAGATGAAACCAGATGAGAATGTCTATGAGTACTATGTGAGATTTCATAAGTTAGTAAATGACATGAGGAACATCAGAATGACTATGCCTAACATTCAGCTGAACTCAAAATTTGTGAACAACATGAATCCCGAATGGCACAAGTTTGTTACTGCTGTGAAGCTCACTAAAGGATTGAAGAATACAAACTATGAGCAACTCTATGCCTTCCTCCTTCAGAATGAGAGACATGCTATGTTTGAAAAATTGATTCTCAATCAGTTCAAAACCAACCAGGGAGAGACAAGCTCGTCTAATGACTCTACAGCTTTCTACTCAAACATCGGAATCACAACCAAAGCATCACAAGTCATACCCTTGGGTAATGGTAATCACAAACTCATTCCTGATCCTATGTACAAACAAGCTGATGCTGATGCTCACGTGGGTAACTTCATTAATCAACTAGCTCTTCTCATTAGTCAAAACATGAATTCTCTCCCACAAACCAACAACAACCTCAGAACAACATCTAACCCACACAATCAAGCCACTGTTAAAGATGGAAGGATCGTGGTGCAACCAGTTCAGGAAAGACAATATGATCAGGGACGAGGTGGAGCTGGGAGAGGTTATGTTGGCAACCAGAATCGAGGAAGGAATGGTAACCAAGGTCAAGCCAAGCCAATCAAATGTTATAACTGTGGTGGTGAGGGACACATTGCAAGGAACTGCACATCTTCAAAGCGTCCACAGAATGCTGATTACTTCAGAGATAAGATGCTGCTGGCACAAGCTCAGGACAATGGTGCTGCTTTGGATGAAGAGGAATTGCTGTTTCTTGCTGAGGGCAATGCCAAGACCTATGATGCAGATGTGGATGAGCAGCCTATTCAGGAGATAGGTCACAATCATCAGAATGCCTTTCAAGTCGGTGACTGTGATGCATACGACTCTGATGTGGATGATGGACCTACGGCACACACAATTTTTATGGCTAGCATTTCTCCAATGGTTTCTCCCAAGGTCTCTTCTTCACCACTAGCTGGCCCATCCCATGACAAGCTCATCTCAGAGGTATTAAAACTATACGATGATGCTGATGTGCAACAGATGCATGACAAAGTACAATCAACTGAAACTATTGAATCAAATATTGAAAATATGGGTAATATCGATATTGTCCCATATGATCAATATTTGAAACAAAGTGAAAGTGAAGTTGTACCAAGTGATGCATCTTCTGCAGTCAACAATGACTATGTATTTGATGAATACACTTCATGTGCCCCTGATGATTCTGTAATTTCTGAACTAAATGCCTATAAAGAACGTGTTGCTATTTATGAACAACGTGCTAAGTTTGAGTTGACCACTCGTGAGCAGGAAATGGATGACCAAGTGAGTACAGTAATTAGAAAAAGTAAGTTTAGAGAAGAAGTATTGAAACAAGAATTAAATTCCTTGCAAGAAAAACTTTCTAAAACAGCTAAACAAAAACAAGAACTTCAAGAAAATGTGAAAATGCTTAAGCAAGAATTTAATGCAAAGGAATCAAAACTCTTGAGAGATTTTTCTAATCTGAAAACTTTGAAAAACAAACTTGAAAACAAGTTGTACATACAAGGAAACACCATTCAGACTGCTCACATGGTCACTAAACATCGAGTCTTAAGCGATAAGCATAGCATTCCCCTTGTTGAGGAACCAAATCCAGAGGTAATTAAAAAGGCTAGAAATGCTCATAAGGTGCTTTATGATGGTAATGAAATCCTTAAGCCTAGGCAGAAACCTAGTTGCGTTGAGTGCACTGAGGAAGATAAGAAGTCAGATGAAGTCACTAGGGAAAGGATGAACAAAAAACTAGATGACCCTAAATGCAAAGAGAAAAAGATTATTATCACTCCCCATGACTACAAGAAGGAAAACTGGATTTCCTTGAACATGTTTAAGCCTCAAACATTGTTGACTCCCGAACAAGTTTTCTGGAAAAAGGATTTAGATAAGCAGAAAGCTGAAAATATTGTTGAAACAAAACCCCCTTTATGGAAAATGCCTAGAGCGACTGTGTATCCTCCTAATACACCAATGCATCTTGTTCCTAGAAGAATTGCCACTAAAAGCAAGACCTTAATTAGTCAATATGTTATATTTCAACTATTTGTTGATTTTGAGAAAACCTGCAAGAAAAGGATCACACCCACTGGTATAACAGAAGGAGAAAGGGGTTTTGAGCAAATGAAAGAATGTTATTTAACTGAGGTCATGCCTTTCTTTAAACTTCTGAAAGATCACTTTGAGAGTCTTAAAAAGGGGATAGAAACTGATATCAAGGGAATGGAAAAGGAATTTGATGCAATGGTAGCTGAAGTTAGTGATTATGAGCGTGCACTAAAATATAATGAGATTGAGAGGAAGAACTTGCATACCTTAAATGAGACTCTTATTACTGAATGTGTTGCTCAAGATATTTTTTTCACTGCTTCAAATTGCTCTATTAATGCTTCCAAATTTCATGAACTATCTGTTGCCCTGAAAGTCTCCCATGATCGTGTCATTGAGCTTGAGAAAACTAATTCTAAACTAAACGAGAAAATTGAACTGGATGATCACGACACTTTGGTTAAACATTTTTCTAAACTAGAAGTTGAGTATTTTAATTTACAACTAAAATATCAACATCTCAAAGAAAATGTCAAAACTTCAAATATCAAGACATCTTCAGATGCTCCAGAGTTTGATGCAGTTTTTCAAATTAACAAACGTGATGAACAGATTCAAGCTCAGTGCAACACGATCAGAAAGATGAAAGCCCAAATCTCTCAATTAAAGGGTCAAACGAACAATATGACAGGCTCCCAAATGCCTCCTCCTTTAGATTCTCAGAAATCTCAAACGTTTCATCTTCAAATCTTAGTAAATGCTTTACAAAAGGAAAATGAAAGTTTTCTAGAAGAAAATGAAAAGGTTAAACGTCATTTCAATGAGTTATTTGAATCAATTAAAGTCACTCGTAACAAAAATAACGATCAAATAGCGTCATTGCAAAAGGAAATTGAGAATCTGAAGAGTCAGGTAAAAGGGAAAATGCCAATGACCAATGGGGAGAATGTTGTATCAAAGGTTCACTCTTGTAATAAATATGCTTTATCTGTGACATATGTCCCTCCTCATCTAAGGAACAACAAACTTGCCATTCAAACATACTTCTCATCCCTTAAGGATTGCCTAGAATGTCTGCGTGAGATTGTTGAAGAGGATAAGCTAGAGAAACCTCATGATAATGCAATTGGACATGCATGCTTATATGCCAAACGATCTCAAGAAATCTTAGAATGCTTGATCACAATATGCCCAAAGTCATTAGGTGAGAGAGTTAATCCTTTGATTCCATGCTCAATGCCTAACGCTAAGTATGATATGCATTCGATTCCCAATGTTTTGAATGTGAACCGTAGTGTGCCTTTAAGAAGTTCAGATTCCAGATCTGTCAATGCTAAGAAAGAGAACTCAAGTGTGCCTTCTAGGAGTACAAATCACAGTACCTCTAGTTTTAAGAAAGTGAACTTTAGTGCACCTGCATGTAGTTCAGACCCCAGTACATCTAAACAGGTGATGCAAAGAGTAGTTAAACCAACTAATGTTCCCATTCCCTCTACAGGAGTAATCAGTGACATTAAATGGAGCAGGTCAAAGTCTCAAGACAATACAAGGAATGATAGGACCTCTCAAGCTAAGAATGTGCACTGGAAGAGAGTAGAAGAACAATCTAGGAACTTTAAGCTTGAATTGAATAAAACGAATCGTGTTGATTCTAGTATTAGCCATAGGCGTACTGTAATTAATTCGAATTCCGATACTATTTGCAAACCTTGTACTGATGTCTGCTTGAATTCTGTTTCTAATCATGAATGTGGTGTTACTGTTCTGCCTAATGATGTTAATTGTCCAGTTAATATTGTTAATGCTAAAATTCATGCTAAGAAGGCTAAAAGGCAAAAACGAAAGAAAGTTAGAAAACAGTGGAAACCCACAGGAAGAACATTCAGTAAAATAGGCTTTTATTGGACACCTGTTGGTCTTAAGACTAATCAGATAATGCCCACTAGAAAATGGATGCCTACTGGTAGAACTATTCCCTTAAGAAGTGATCACACTGTGAACAAGGCTAATACTGACACTAGTACTGCATCTATTCACAACGATTCCATTGCCTCACCTTCTGATATGAATGCTTCTATTTCTGATGTGGGTGTTCCAAACATTGTTACTAACCAAATGGAACCCATTCTTGCATGGGGATCCCAATTATCCAGTTATCCATTCTTGTCTGTGTTCAACTGCAGATCGTTCAAATCGTTCTGTGATACCTGGACTCAGGCTGTTCCAAGCATATGACTGGAGACCGGTCGCGGCTCATGAACTTCGTGAGCAAATTCATCGGGACTGTTAGATTTGGTAATGATCATTTCGGTGCTATTATGGGTTATGGAGATTATGCTGTTGGTGATAGTGTCATCTCTAGAGTTTACTATGTAGAAGGTTTGGGTCATAATCTGTTCTCTGTTGGTCAATTCTGTGATTCTGATCTAGAAGTTGCCTTCAGAAAACATACCTGCTTTGTTAGAGATCTTAATGGTAAGGAACTGTTAAAAGGAACTCGTGGGTCAAATCTTTACACCATCTCTATCGATGACATGATGAGGGCTTCTCCAATCTGCTTGTTATCAAAGGCTTCCAAAACAAAGTCATGGTTATGGCATCGTCGTCTCAATCACTTGAACTTCGGCACCATCAACGATCTTTCCAGAAAGGACTTAGTTGTAGGTTTACCTAGACTAAAGTATGAAAAGGATCATCTTTGTTCAGCATGTCAATTGGGAAAAAGCAAGAAGTATGCCCATAAACCCAAACCTACTAAATCTGTCACAGAAGTTCTTCATATGATTCATATGGATTTATGTGGACCAATGAGGGTGCAGAATATCTTTGGGAAGAAATATGTGTTAGTTGTGGTTGATGATTACTCTAGATTCACCTGGGTCAAGTTCTTAAGGACAAAGGATGAAACTCCTGATATCATCATCAAACTCATCAAACAGCTGCAGGTTCGACTTAACAAAACCGTCAGAATTATCAGAACAGACAATGGAACTGAGTTTGTCAACAAACAACTTAATGAATTCTATGAAAGCGTTGGAATCAGTCATCAAAGAAGTGTTCCAAGAACTCCTCAACAGAACGGTGTAGTTGAAAGACGAAATCGAACTCTGGTTGAAGCCGCTAGAACAATGCTGATTTACTCAAAGGTTCCAATGTTTCTCTGGGCTGAAGCAATCGCCACTGCATGCTACACACAAAATCGTTCCCTAATTCACACTGTACATAGAAAAACTCCATATGAACTTGTCCACAACAGAAAACCTAATCTCTCTTTCCTTCGTGTGTTTGGTGCATTGTGCTATCCAACTAATAAGGGTCAAGACTTAGGGAAACTTAGGGCTAAAGCTGACATTGGAATATTTGTAGGATATGCACCAAACAAAAAGGGATACCGAATCTACAACAAAAGAACCCGAAACATCATGGAAACAATTCACGTTACGTTTGATGAGCTGACCGGTCAAATGGCTCCTGGACACTCCAGCTCAGGACCCGCACTTCAAAACAGTCCCATTGGTTCATCTCTTGTTCCAAACTCTTCTCAAGAAACTCCATATGTACCTCCATCTGAAGATGATTTAAAGAAATTGTTTGATCCTATGTTTGATGAACTGTATGATTCAATTACTAATGAGGTGTTGATCCCTACAACAGAGGATGCTCATATTCCTAAGAATGAAGTCAATCCTTCAGTCTCAATATCCTTAAGTCAAGAAGCACCGGCTGCTGATCCTTCAGTCTCATCAACAAATCATCATCAGTCAAATGTACATCATGGAAATATTTCTGGCATCAATGATGAAGTTAATCCCTTTGCTACTCATGAAGATGCTCCATTTGAAAACATATTTGCTCCTGAATCATCATCAGAACCATCTTCTTCAGGAGACATCGACTCAACTACTTCAGTCCCTCAACAACTGCCACACGAACACCTCAGAAAATGGACTCACGATCATCCATTAGACAACATCATTGGTAATCCCTCTCGTCCTGTATCAACCCGGAAACAACTTGCAACCGATGCCTTATGGTGCTTCTTCAACTCCGTACTATCTAAGATCGAACCAAAATATGTTAAAACTACCATGAATGAAGATAGCTGGTTCAATGCCATGCAAGATGAAATTCATGAGTTTGATCGTCTTGATGTATGGGAGTTAGTACCTGCTCCAGACTGTGCTATGATTATTGCTCTTAAATGGATCTTCAAAGTAAAACTTGATGAGCATGGTGATGTGTTGAAAAACAAGGCTCGATTAGTTGCTAAAGGATACCGTCAAGAGGAGGGTATTGATTTTGAAGAATCTTTTGCTCCTGTTGCTCGAATCGAGGCAATCAGAATCTTTCTGGCTAATGCTGCTAGTAAGAACATGGTAGTCTATCAGATGGATGTGAAAACGGCATTTCTGAACGGAGATCTTAAAGAAGTCGTCTACGTCAGCCAACCTGAAGGATTTGTGAATCAAGAGCATCCTACTCACGTTTATCGTCTGAAGAAGGCTCTTTACGGTTTAAAGCAAGCTCCAAGGGCATGGTATGATACACTGTCAAAGTTTCTTCTATCAACCGGATTCTGCAAAGGAGCAGTTGATCCTACATTGTTCACAAAGAAGTCAGGCAAACATTTAACTCATGTTCAAATTTATGTTGATGATATTATTTTTGCCTCGACTGACCCAATGGAATGTGATCGTTTTTCTAATGAAATGAGTTCAAAATTTCAAATGTCAATGATGGGACAAATGTCATTTTTCTTGGGATTACAAATTTCACAAAGTCCCGGAGGCATTTTCATAAATCAATCTAAATATGCAACAAAGATCTTAAAGAAATTTGGATTTGATTCAAGTGACCCTGTTGACACCCCCATGATTGATCGAACCAAACTAGATGAGGACCACTCAGGGATCATGATTGACCAAACGAAATATCGTAGTATGATTGGATCCCTGATGTACCTCACAGCTAGTAGACCAGACATCTTGTTCGCTGTTTGCATGTGTGCTAGATACCAGGCTAAGCCTACTAAAAAGCACCTTGAAGCAGTTAAACGGGTCTTTCGGTATCTCCAAGGAACCATCAATATGGGACTATGGTACCCGAAGGACACCGGTATGTCACTAACGGCCTATGCAGATGCTGATCATGCAGGTTGTCAAGATACTCGTCGAAGTACATCTGGAGGTGCTCAGTTTTTGGGTGATAAGCTTGTGAGTTGGTCTTCAAAGAAGCAAATGAGTACTTCTATTTCCTCTACAGAGGCTGAATACATAGCCATGTCATCTTGTTGTGCTCAAATCTTATGGATGAGATCTCAATTATCTGACTATGGCTTTGAATTCAACAAAATCCCTCTATACTGTGATAATAAAAGTGCTATTGCTCTCTCATGCAACAATGTTCAACACTCAAGAGCAAAGCATATCGACATTTGACATCATTTCATCAGGGAACAAGTGGAAAAAGGTGTGGTGGAACTATATTTTGTGAGGTCTGAATATCAGTTCGCGGACATCTTCACTAAAGCTCTTCCAAGAGAACGTTTTGAGTTTATTCTTCCACGTCTTGGTTTGAAAAGCCTTCAACCAGAAACTCTTAAACGTCTTCAGGAGGAAGACGAGGAGTAAAGGTCTATCTTCATCTATCTCTTGTAAATATTTATTCGAAAAACAAAATACAAAATTATAAAACCTTCAAAAAATCAAATAGAAAAATATAAAACTTTCAAAATCCATAAAAATTTGAAAAATTCGAAAAAAAAAGTCTTCAAAAAATATTGTCATTTTGTCATGTTTCTCTCGATTCGATAATATCTACGGTCTTGATGTTGTCATTCAAAGAATGACACGGGACTTTAGATGTTGTTCGAATTTAAAAAAAAAAATATATATATATTTTTGAGAGAAAGAGAAAAGAATGGTTTATTGTCATCTTCAGGCAATAACCCGGTTTTAAAAGAAAGAACAGAGCCATGTTTTATCATGTTTTCAAAATTCCATGCTCTGATTCTATAAACATTTATCTGCTGAAAACTAAATGCTTTGAAAAATAACTCGATCTTTATTTTTGATAATCATAAGGACTTGTTTGTCAAAATCTCTATCTCTCAATCAACAACCTATGTCATTGATTGAGGGGGAGAATGATTTCAATTAAATTAAAAAGTTATTTGGCATTAAATTGTTCTCAAAAGATGTACATGCATGTTTTAACAATGGAGTTTAAAGTCTTAAAATCCGATCCTTATCAGTTAAAACGCTTTCATAATCAAGTCACAATTCTCCTTAAAAGCTTTCAAAATCAATTTAAATCTATAAGAGATCACAAATCTCAAATGAATTGATAATTGTGATCGGGGGAGAATGTGTGATTTAAATTGGATTTAAACTGATAATTCGGTAAATGGTTTTATAAGGATGTACATGCTGTCCTCCCCGCATGTGACAAACGATTTCAAAAATTTGATGCACATGTTGAGGGGGAGCATCTATCTTAAACCTTTGATTTGAAACGTGATCATTTATTTCAATGTGCAGGTTCCCTCTAGTATGTGTAAAACTCCTTTCAAACCTAGAAGCACATATTGAGGGGGAGCAAAATCATGAAAATCTCATCCTTCCCCAAAATGCTTTATCTACTTGATTCGATTTGGGAAGTGATGTTGATATCTTTTAAAAAATGGTATTCAAAGAAGTTAATTCTTCCTCTTGCCTCCGTGTGCAAAACGATTTCAAACATTTGATGCACATGTTGAGGGGGAGCACTTATTCTAAAAATATCAAAAACAATTTCAGGTACAAAATGTTTTGATAATATATCACAAGTATCTGGATTGATTTACAAATGGTTTTCAATTGGTTCCATATGGCAGATGAACAATACCAAAAAGACCTACCAACTTTACTTTATGTACGGTGATATAAGGATGATAAGGTTAGGTTTTTGTTCCCATGATCCGCCAGAACCGGAGGGATCTACCCAGGGACAATCCACTAGTTAGTGTAGAAGTCCTTAGGTATGATGATAAAAGGAGAAAAGTGAGATATGGGAAGAGTGCAGACTGAGACTGAGCTAGTACTGGAATAAACCCAACAAGGTTCTAGCTATGAAGTCTCGGTAAGCACTGAAGGGGTTGAAGAATTAAAAAGAATTGAATGAGAAAAAGGTGAAAACAAATAGCCCTCCATTTATTCAACCTTAGGGCAGAAACCGGGTTCACTTCATACTACTGATAGTAACATCGGTATTGAAGACAAAGACGTCATGGACCCAGTGATGCACTGCACTTCAACTTTCCAAACCACTCAAGTTCCTCTTAAAAGGACTTGTTTCATTCTCACGGGGAACCGACATTATCTATCGACTTTCTCTTAGAGATTGTTGATATTGAAGAAGGAGACCCTCTCCCTAGTCTCTGGCACAGGATCCAAATATGCACAAATTGAGTCTAGAGCCACGAGATCATCAATAAATCTCATTAGGACACTTTCAATGAAGACTCTCTGTTTCACACAATGTGGAAAGAGAGATTATATCTTGAGTCCTACGCATTATCCTTGTGGTATTGCCAGAACATCTGAGTGATGTGTTTACACATTCACAATGAAGATGGAAAGCCTTCTGGAGCCAACATCAAACAAGCTCCTGGTAGGTGGCATGTGAGATCTATTATATGGATCAACCATGTGACAACTGAACAGTAACAATGGGGCGATTCAATTTCTTGAATCAATCCTGGTTCAGGTTAGGGATTGACGGATACCTTTGAAAAACCGGTCTTTGTGCTTAACAAACTTTTTCTTTAGCACATCGACCGTGTACTCATTTTTTTTAACCCAAAAGGTGTTTTTATGATTGACAATTGATTTTCAATAAAACCTTCGTTGTATTGCAAAAACAATTTCTATCGAGCAATACACGATTGTTTGTCAAATCTCTTTTCATCAATTAGTGGACTTAAAATTCGCTGGTTCACTCACTCTGTGTTGTCTTCTTTGAGACGTTCCGGTTTGAGAACAGCTAGAGCAGCTGCGAAACCCTGTCAAGGAAATTCTTCGGAATTATACCTGATCACAGGCAGTACATGTACTGATCAACGGGGAACCGTGGGCCGTGTACCTCAATTCAACGAAAGTGATCAAAGACACTTTCGTGCGATTTATTGCTAACTGTTGTATGCAGGTACGCCCGACGTTTGCAGCTGATCAGAATGAAGCGGTCAATCCATAGCCGCATGCTCACTTAACACATTCAACTCAAAAGAAATCATGATTAGTGCATCAATGACTCTGATATTTTCACTCCATGCTTCTGCTACGCTGCTGCCAATATCATGAATCAATTAAAGCTTCCGCTACTCTGATGAGAAGATATCATGATCCAGAATGTGAGCATGTCGGTCCGTATGTCACAACATCACATAATCCAACATCACAATGGATGTCACAGAGATCTTTGATTGCTGATGATCTCAAAAGCTGGTTCAATATTATTATCATGTGGATCAGTAAAAGACCTCCACTTGAAGTAACCAAACATGCAATGTGAAGAATCAATGACTACGAGCTTCGAAGCAAAGGACTACATCAAGAATGCAAGAACAGTTTTTTTTAATATCAATTTGTATTCTATAATCTTGGTACATGATTGAGGTGACCTCCCTTAGGGGGAGATTGTTAGGAATTAGAAATTCCAGGTATTAAAGAGTCGGTCACCTCAAGTATATGTAATCGTTAGAAAGCTCGTAGTCGTAGTCATTTTAAGTTAAGTAGTATTTAGTTAAGTAACACCGTGGAGGACGGACGGGTCTTTACCCACTGTATGCCTGATCCACAGCCCGATGTGTGGCGTTTTATGTAAGACTATAAATACTCTCTACCTTTCAAGGTAGAGAGTTGGAGCTCATAATAATATCTTTCACTTTCTCTCACTAAGTTCCCTAAACCTCTAACTTTCTCTCTCTAGAATTCCATCTATATGCTACTTTGTGTTATGGTTTGATGTATATGTGAAAAGTTATATCTTACAGAAAAAGATGACTCTATTTGCGGTTCGTTGGCCACATATCCTAAACACAAACAAGACTCAAGAACAAACTGAATACATCTCTAATCTAGATCTCAGTCTCGCTTTGTTTCGCATTGAATCTCTTTTGAGAAACCAAGATCTTTGTAAAAACAAACGATTCACATCATTGATCCAAAACTATCGATTACATCATCACTGATCCAAGTACTAAAACCAAAACCAACAACAAAGTCAGATTCAAGATCTAACAGCCAAATCATGACTCATTCTTTCAACCATCTTAAGACCTCAGTTCACTTGTTCATCACTGATCCAAGATATTTTTCAAAATATAAGGCACGTGTTAAATAAGAACAACATCTTTCACAATCCCTTAACCACATCACAACTATCACCACATCGATTCTCTAATCAAGATTGATCAAGACTCGAAATAAAATTGATCTCAGTTTGACTCCACTTTTATCATATCTTTAAAAGATGGTTTTAAGCTGAATCATATCATCATAGATCTATGAGTTGCTAAAGAAATGAAAATCGAAAAGAATCAATGACACTCAAACAAGATTCGTGTCCTCACAATTTCATCACAGATCCACTACTTCAAGAGTCAAAGCAACACGGAAAAGAATTCATATGATCTCAACCATTATTTTCACGACAGTCACTGATACAACAAGACCTTAAAATTCTTTCGGATTATACATAAACTAAACGTAATGAAAAACGATTTTGGATCTCAGATACGTGAACCTCTTGCATAGAGTTTGATTTTGGATCTCAAAATCGTTTTGTTATGTTTTATTGTTGTTGAGTCTTGAACGAATTAAGTAACTAAACATAACATCCTTGTTATATTTTAGTACTTGTTGTATCTCAAGCCATCCCTGTGGCGAGGTCATGACAAAGAAAGAACATCCGTTTGGATTGGTTTTGATGGTTTTGGTAGTATGCGAATGTTATGCGTTTGATTTTTCATTTGGATTTGAGGATTGAGATGTTCCCAGATCTGAGTTTGATGTTTAGGGTTTGTGGAGAGAATAATTAGGAGATGAGGTACGGTTTGTTGTGTGAGAATATTGGGGGCGGACTATAGGGTGTTTAGGGTTTGACAGTTGAGAATTATTAGGGTTGTAATGAGTATAATGTGAGTTTCATATACCCCGTAATATTAGGGTTTTGTTAAAAGTTGGATCCGGGTGCGGTTTATGTTTTGGACCAGATACCATCTTTTGAGTTTGAGAAAATGCAACATGGGCTGAACATAGTTGGGCTTTGTGTTGATAATCTATTCATGGGCCGATTTTATTGATAATGATATGTGGGCTTGGGAATAAATTCTAACATGGACCGAGTTTGAGTATTCATGGGATTTTTGGTATGCGATTTATAGTAATATGAGATTTGATAATATGAGATTTTATGAGATTCGGATAATCTGAGATTTGGATGTTGGATGTTGACTATACGAGGTTGTGTTCATGATATTTTAAAATTGATAACACAACCGAGTAGGATTATCTATGTTGGAATTGGATCGGGGGAATTCTTCTTTGTTATTGGGCTTGACAGATTTGTTTAGTGGGCCAGGAACAGATTCACATGGGTTGCAATTGTATGCGATTCGTAGTTAATTTGCTACTTTGATGATGAGATTTGTTGTGTAATGAGATTTGATGATGAGAGTTGTTGTGACTATGCGGTTTGGTACTTTGGTTTATACATTTTCACGGAGGATATTATGTCACGCTTGAATTGATGATTGAACCAAAGTTCACTACGGGGTTGTCTGTACGGTATTTCTTATTTGGATTTGTAGTGAGGTTTTCCGGGTGCGTGTACTTATTTCGTCTTCTTTCTTTCTTCCCTTCCGCGAAGATGACTTGTTTGGGCATTTATTGAGTATGATAAAGACTTGGCTATCTAGTTACTTTTTTGATTCTTTCTCGCTTAACCCACAAAGTAGCTATCACTTTCGGTGTCTCGCGCTGTTGAGGATTCGTCAAGAGGTTTTGTACATTGGGTACACCGTTTCTTTTTCACAAGGATAGTACAAGCTTAAGTAACAAATTTAGGGAATTCTACTTTATTTTTCAAGTTTGGTATATCGGGTTTTCTTCACCAAGTGGTCACAACAATAGCCGACAGAATACGTGGATGATGAGTTTACCAAAGTATTTAAAGGTTGAGAAGTGATCAACAATTCTCATGGGATATTCGACGCCACAAAATGTCAATGATACTTCACAGTCTAAGAAAAATCTTTCAAGAATCTTCAACGTCATTCATGATTTTTCAAGATGTTTGCTTATGACAAGAACTTCTCGTGTAAATGGTCGTACACGTCAATGATGCTTACGAAAGTTCGAAACCATCATGGGGGAGTAACGTGTACTTTGATGTTATAAGGTCAATCTCCACGGGGAAGTAGTGTATACTACTTTACTTAGTATGGTTTGTGAAGTATTCTACATTTGGGAGAAGAATTGTTGATGATTGATTGCATGTTCCTCTAAAACTGATATTCACCAAAACCAAATTTGTCATAACACATTCAAGCTGTCATTGTTTACGGTTTAATCTTGATTTTGTAAAATCCCGCGAAAGAATCTATTTCTCGGTTTAAATCATAGATTTGTGAAATCCTGTGACAATGGAAACATCCTGGTGAAAGAAAAATGCATTTATGGATCTATCTCTCGGTTTATTCTTGGTTTTGTAAAATCCCGCGAAAGAAGCTATTTCTCGGTTTAAACCATAGAATTGTAAAATCCCGTGATGATGGAACCATCCTGGAGAAAGGGAAACTGAATTTCTGGATCTTATCTGATTCTGGTGCTATGGTTTCAAATTCGAAGAAGGGATAAAGTGTGTACTTCATGTCTTGGATGTTTGGTTGGATATTCTTCATGGCAGTTTGGTTATCACTAAGTTTGACTGGATTATGTACGTTTGACTAAGGTCGGGATAAAACCATTATCAAAGTTCATTGAAAACATTGAAAAGGGGCTAGATCTGGGATTTTAAACCACAAGATGTGACAACGATGTTAATTCATTATTATTTTTTTAAGGTTGAAGTGAAATTCCACGGGCAAGTGTACTTAGTATCTGAAGGTATTGAGGATGGTTGGATGAAGATTCTTCGAGATCCTTGTTCGAGCTTTTAACATATTCAATGACGAAGACTTGGAAATCTAGTTATTCTTGGGTGATTCTTCCTTTTTACTACCACAAAATAACTATCACTTTAAGGAGTTACGTTGTAGTGCTCAGTGTCACATTAAATTGTGGATTTTCAAGAGGTGATGTACGTCTTATACTTGATGGTTGGTTGGGTGAAGAGTATAGAGTACTTAGGGATTCATAGTTGCACGAACTCTCTGCACCGCTCTTAGTCACACATTTGTGCAAGTTTAAGTCACAAGTTTGGGTTATTTTACTTCAGTGTCAAATTCATCATATTGGGTTTTCTCCATCAGCTATCACGACAAAGAGCCGACTGAATGATAATGGGGTTGATAACAAGTTAGCCAAGAGATGTAGAAAAGAGAGAGATGGAGTTTGAATACTTCAGTTCAAACCTCATTCCTCAAAGAAAAGAAAAGTGTATGCTTATCTTCAGAAGAAGAGAAATCTTCTTGCTAATGACGTTTGAATACCTCAGTTCAAGCCTCGTTCCTTAAATAAAAGAAAAGTGTACGTTTCGGTGTGCTTTATCTTCGAAAGAAGAGAAATCTTCTCGTTTATGACCATTCTCATCAACAAGCTCCATGCGTTTTCCATGCTCGCTCAGTCGTCAGTTGGATCTACTGACCGTTGATTGCTCTCTTATTTCACTTGCTCAATCAAAAATGGCAATGGCGACATCATATGCAATTTTTGCGTGGGAGAAGTGTGAATAGACTACATTTGGATGATATTCACTTGTTCAATCAAGAATGGCAACTTTGTATGCAATTCTTGAGGGGGAGAAATGTGAAAATACTACATGCTGATTGACATCTGAGAATAAATGGTCATACGGCTCCAAACTCATGTAAGAACCGAGCTTCTTCTTATCGGGTCACCTTCACATGGAGTTTCTTCTAAGAGCCATTGGTTGACATCTTCTCACGGGCTGATATGATTAATGATTAAGTGCTTCCAGTTAATGCTTCACGTACACATCATCATGATGATTCCGAACATCTTTCTGTTCTTGTTTGATGTGAAATATTGTTAGTTTGGTGTTACCATTTCATGTGTTCGTTGCGAGGCTGATTTCCTTGATGAACATCTTTCTATTCTTGTTTGATGTGAGGGATTTTAGTTAAGGGGATTTGCAAAATGTAAGTTAATTGGAATGCATTTGGTGAGATGAAGATGTTGACTTTCTATTCCCCAAACGGAAAATCTTGAAGAAGGTCGAGTCTACAATATGTTCTACATTTTCTGTTGCGTGTTAGAAGACTAAAGACATCATGCATTTGATTATTCAAAAACTTCTTCGTATTCCGGGCATTTATCAGAAAGATTGTCAATTTAGGGGAGAGCACTAATGGGGGAGAGTGAAAAGCCAGATTTAATCCCTAATTAGATTTGCTCACATTGTTCTTCATCAAGTTGATTCTCACAGGATACATTTGAGCTAATCGTTGTTCTTCTCACAAGATTCCAAGAATATGGGTTTAGAATGTGTTGCTGATTCTGAAGTATCAAAACCACCAAGGGGGAATGAGACATAAATCTAAATGCACAACGAGTACACGTGATGAACTTAATACTTCTACTTGATTGAAGTTATTCCGGGAATACAAATGTCATAACCGCAGAGAAACTCAGTGTTTAACTTATGGCTTTTAATGTTCTTATTTCAACTATGTGGGGGAAGAGATGGAAGAGTCAATTTCTGAAGATAAAAGAGGTACACAAGTATGTGATAATTTCGATGATATTGCAATCATCAGGGGAGAGAAATGTGTACATTGGGGACGTACATCTGTTTCACATGATCAAGCTTAATCTCTTATTCCAGAGTTGACATCCGCTGAGATAATCAGTGATTCAACCTGCTACTTCAATGTTACCGGTTATTCTTTCTTTGAGCATTTGGGTACTTCAGGTTCTTGAGCTTCATACACTATCATCAGGGGAGAGAAATGTGTACTTCAGGGATGTTCAACAGATTCACGTGATCAGACTTAATCATTTATTCCGGAGTTGATATCCGCAGAGATGATCTGTGATTCAATCTGCGACTTCGGTGTTATTGATTATTCTTTCTTCGGGTATATGTGTACTTCGGGTTCTTGAGCTTTATTCAAAGAGACTGGCTGCATCACTTCAACTACTTGGGGGAAGTGGTCTCTTGACACTTTTGGTGTGCATCACTTCAGACTTCAGAAGAAAGAAATATGAGAAGATTCCTTCAAGCGTGGGATGATACGGTGCTGTTCTATTTGATGATATAACCCCGAACGTAGAATCACGATGATCATTCTTAAAAGGAGCATCAAAGTTTATGATATGGTGTACTCCTCTGTGCACTTGGCTAAGGCAAGCTTGAAAGAAAGCTTTGAATCTGCTCAACAAGAAGATTTTCGGTTTGGGGGGAAGCAACCAAAGTTTCGCTTTCAGAAGGCTCAATTTCTGATGTGGATTCAAGAGCCTCGAAAGCTTTGGTGGTGAAAGTTTAAGAGATGATGAGTTCTATCTTCTACAACGTGCAGTTCGATATCCTTATATCGGTACTCGTATCATCATCCTCTTAAACTATATAATCTTCTTTGTAAATATTTTATCAAAAAGCAAAATACAAAAATATAAAACCAACAAAAAGAAAATAGAAAAATATAAAACTTACAAAATCCATAAAAATCAGAAAATTTGAAAAAGACCAAAAATATTGTTTTTCTCAAGACATGTCTTCTGGTATCGATAATATCTACGGTAATAGAAATATCATTCAATAATGGCACGGGTCTTTAGATGAAGTTCTAGCAGAAGGTATAAATATTTTCAAAACATGTCTCAAACTATGGCTTGCAGTTATTTCAGACTGTAACCCGCGATTAAAAACAATGGTTTGCTATTATTTCAGATATGCAATCCGCTCTTCAAAAAGGAAAGTGCTGCGCTAAACCAATTTTTCATAATTATCGAGCACTTATCCAAAAAAAAAAAATGAGGAAAGCAAGTCGAACAAAAAGACTGCTGTTCCCACACAAATGTTTTTCTTTCTAAAGATTCTTCAGAAAAATATTTGTTTTTCAAAATGGTGGAAAATGAGTTGGTTGAAAATCAATCAGACTTGGAGTTTTCATAAATTTTCAAACTTAATTAATGACTTCGGCATTTTTAAAACTTTTCATAAAATGAGTCATTGATTGAGGGGGAGAATGTTTTCAAATTTATATCATCTAACGGGCTTATTTAATCATCCTATATACTTAACAGAAAAAGATGTTTACCAACTTTGAAAGGCTAGGAGCCTAGGATATGATTGTTACAATTAGATGATTTGAGTTTGATGTTCACACATAATCCTCATGCCTTTATATGATCTGTTTGAATGATTTTCCATGTTGGATTGACTTTTATTAGTCGATTGCTGTTTGGGTGTTGTCGACCACCATATATCTGTTTGTATGTCTATTTGTGCTGACTAACGTATGCAGATAACATGGTCTATAAGAATGTTCCCGCTTCGGATCCCACAAAAGTAGATGATTGGATGCCGATTGGAAAGGGCAACTATATCTTGGGTCGACAAAAAAAAGAAAAGGAACTTAATCAGATCTCTGTGGATATTTTGCATGATATATACTACTTCAGAGGTCTCACTGCATCTGCAGATGGTTTCTTCCATCCTTACAGCAACAACTAAAGCAGCTTGTGTTTTTCTCCACCTAATGTATCTTTGTGCAGGACAAGTAGTGAATAAAACCATGTTGGTATTTCTCATGGTAGAAAAATACTATTTGAAAATAAATCGGACTCAAAATTTTGAAAATCAACCGGACTTCATTTTGTTAAAACATAAGTCACTCAATCAATAACTACAGTCATCGATTGAGGGGGAGAGTGGTTTCAAATTAAATATTTTCAAACGATATTTCTTCAAATAAGTCCATTTGTACAAAATAAGTGGTGATCTAAAGTTTTTGATGTTATGTGTCAGGGTATGATTTTTCATTAAACTCGAAGATATTTCAAAATGAAGTTTCTTATTTTAGTTAAAGATCTCCTAAAATTATCATACCTGACACTAACAATCTTAAATAACAAAAACTGTTCCTTATCAGTTTATTTCAAAATCAAGCCAGATCTTTCCCCAAAATTTTCTAAAATGATTTAAATCAATTGTGATCACAAATCTCAAAAGGTTTGAAATTTTTGATCGAGGGAGAGATCGTGATTTAAATCTCAAATTTGTTTAAATGGTGATTGTTTCAGACTTTCAAAAGCACTCCTTCCTCCATGTAAATGATTTCAAATACACAATGCACATGTTGAGGGGGAGCATTTATCCAAAAACTAGAAGAGCATTTAAACCAGGCTACATTAAATGTTGGGTGGCAAGATTAAGAAGAGCATTTTCTCCCATGTTTTCTAAACCTATTTAAATCACTTGGGATCCAAAATCTCGAAGGGTTTGATATTCTTGATCGGGGGAGAAAATGTGATTTAAATATGAAATAATCTGATAAAAGGTGATCGTTTTGATTCAAAGTGCAGGCTGCTCTCCCATATGTGCTAAACGTTTTCATTAATTAATGCACATATTGAGGGGGAGCATTTCAAAAGAAAATAAACTATCAAGGTACAAAGGCTTCTATGTTTTAACATAAGTACCTTGATTGACTATAACAAGTGTGATCGTGGAAGTACTTCAAAGACCTCCTTCCTCTATGTGTTAAATGATTTCAAACAACCAACACACATATTGAGGGGGAGCATTTACCAAAAAAAAAAAAAAAAAAAAATCGAAAGGCTTTTTCTATGGAAACTGTGATCAAGAAAAAACTTCAAAGTCCTCTTTACTCCATGTGCTAAACAATTTCAAAATCACATAACACATGTTGAGGGGGAGCATTTCTAAATGATAAAAAACAATTAAGGTACAAAATGCTTTGATATTATATCACAAGCACCTTTATTGATTTTCCAAATGATTTTTCAATTGGTTTCAAGAAGGAAAGAACTGTACCAAAAGACCGACCATTTTACTTTATGCATTAGAGTTATAAGGATGGTAAGGTTAGGTATTAGTTCCCACGATCCCGCCAGAACCGGAGGGATATACCCAGGGACAATTCACTAGATAGTGTAGAAGTCCTTAGGTATGATGAAAAAGGAGAAAAGTGAGAATATGGGAAGAGTGCCGACTGAGAAAGAGCTAGAACTGGAATAAACCCAACAAGGATCTAGTAATGAAGTCTCGGTAAGCACTGAAGGGGTTGAAGAATGAAAAATAAATGAATGTGAAAAGGGTGAAAAGAAATAGCTCTCCAATAATTCAACCGTAGGGCAGAAACCGGGTTCAATACATATGCTACTGGTGTTTACTAAGGTAACACCGGTATTGAAGACAAGATGTCATGGACCCAGTTACGCACTGCACTAAACTTCGCAAGCTACTTAAGTTCTCTTAAAAGGACTTGTTTCATTCTCACGGGGAACCTACATAATCTATCGACTTTCTCTTATAGATAGTTGATATTGAAGAAGGAGACCCTCTCCCTAGTCTCCGAATAGGAAACCAAATGTGCACTATTGAGTCTAGAGCCAAAAGATCATCCACAATATCTCATTAGGACACACAATACATGAAGACTTGCTGTTTCACACAATGTGGAAAGTAAGAATATATATATTGAGAGTCCTACGCATTATCCTTGTGGTATTGCCAGAACATCCGAGTGATATGTAAAGTATTCACGATGAAGATGGACATCCTTCTAGAGCCAACATCAAACAAGCTCTTGGTGGGTGACATGTGAGATTCTTCAAGGATCAAGCTTGTGACAACTGGATAGAAACAATGGGGCGATTTACTCTTGAATCAACCTTGGTCCAGGAAATGAATTGACGAATACTTTTTAAAAACCTTTCAATGTGCAAATCTATTCTTTTCTTTAGCACATCGACTGTGTATTCATTTTTCAAATACAAAAAGTATTTATGATTGAAAATTGATCTTTCTCATAAAACCTTCGTCGTATGCCAAAAACTCTTTCTCTTAAGCAATACGCGATTGTTTTTCAAATCAATTTTCATCAATCAGTGAATCTCAATTCGATGGTTCACTCACTCCGTGTTGTCTACTTTGGGACGCTCCGGTTTGAGAACGGCTAGTTCAAGCTGCGAAACCCTGTCAAGGAGATTCTTAGGAATTCTACCCGATCACATGCAGTATTTATACTGATCAACGGGGAACCATGGTTCTTGCAACCCTATTCAAAGAAAGTGAACAAAGACACTTTCGTGTGTTTTATTACTAACTGTTGTTTGCAGGAACATTTGACGATTGCAACTGATCGATATTGAGAAGTCAATTCATAACCGCATGCTCACAGCACACACACTTTATTGAAGAAAATCATGACAATCAATGACATACAACAATGCTTTCGCTACTCTGATGAAAAGATGTGATGATCCAGAAAGTGTGAGCATGTCGGTTCAAAAGTCACAACATCACATGAAGGCGATACAACAAAGGATGATTCACAGATTTGCTGTGGCTGATTATCTCGAAGAAGGCTCAAAGATCATCAAGACGTAGATTAGTTAAAGACCTCCACTGAAAGTACAAAGTATTCGGACTTTGAAGAATCACTGCTAAAGCACAACGATTACGAAACTTGAAGAATTAAAGTCTATGAGCTCGAGCATGAAGATAAAGATATAATGCTAGGATGCAAAATGTATTTCATGGGGTGACCTCCCTTAGGGGGAGATTGTTGGGATTTATAAAATCCATGTTGAAGAGTCGGTCACCCCAATTATATTCTAGTATATCTTAGCTCATAGACATTATGTTATTTACTAGTTATTTAGTTAGTTAGTTAGTTTATAGCAACACCGTTGAGGACGGACGGGTCTTTACCCAATGTATGCCTGATCCACAGCCCGAAGGAGGACGTGTAGTATGTAGTATAAATACCTCTTCCCACTTGGGAAGAGGTGGTGCTTTTCAATCTGAGTTTTTATTTTCCTTTTACTTTCTTTCTCTAGAAAACACCCTCTCTACTCTTTCTCTCTCTAAAATAGCTAACATGTTCTTTCACTATCCAAAACCACCCGAATCATCAAACAACATAGAATAATGATCCTACAAACTGTAATATGTAGTAATATTTAAATTTGTATATGTAAATGTAATTTTCTGAAAGAAAAAAAAATTGATATGTGCAATCTATTGTGTATGTGATTTAATGTGTATTTTTTCATACTAATATTTTATGTACAAGAAGTGAGATATAATTGCTTGGCTGGAAAATGCAAGAAATGAAGGAACTAAAGGCTAACAATTTATATGCAGAAGGCTGACAAACTGCAAATCAGTGAAAGGAATGAATAATCAACACTCAGATTGTGGGTTTGAACTCCATGTTCTTTTTTAGGAGGGCAAGGATAATTTTTTTTACACCCTTCAGACAAAATTACATCCACCCTAAGACACCTGAAATTATTAGAGATAATTAGTCGGTCCAAGCCTGGTTTTGTAACACCCTCAATTTCGTAAATGCATCGAAATTCAAGCTGGACGTTATCTCTTTGTATAACAGTTATAATAAAAGAAAACAATCTCTAATTGAATCATTTAAAAGGCTGATCATTCGATTCATTAAATATATCAGAGTATACAAAGACAGGTCCCAGTTGATTCCATGTTTACAAAATACATCAACATAAAGTATTTAATGTTTATCGAATGATAGAAATAAGTGATAGCCTTCTTGATTGATTTCGTGCCCCTCCATGCTAGCCTCGATCATTATGGTCCTGAGATAAAACATGCTTAAAATTTTCAACACAAAGGTTGAGTGAAATCCATAGGTTTAGTTAATTGGTTGAACACAATATGTTTGTAGTGTGAGCTAATTAGACTCATACTCATGTTGAAAATAAAACAGTTATTATTTCACTAAGCTCATGCAACCAAAGCGTTAACGTGTACCAACTAAATTGGCGTGTTTGTCCCCCCTATAGGTAAGTTGCCGTTATACCTATTGTTCTCAAATATAGTGCGTTTGTTTGAACGTACTTGACCAACACAAATGGGATTCGTCAATCCCAATAGGCCTATTCACAATATTCGCGCTCACTACTTCTAGTGATTAACTAGTTCATGATATGGGGCCTCATGTTTGCAATGATGGTACTTAGTGACAATAAAACAATCAGATAAGCATACAGTTCAAATGTTTGTGTGTTCATGTTTAAAATAGCATGTATCTCCCCCAAGAGTTTGTAAAAAATTTAAGTAGTAGAAAGTGAGGCTATGAACTCACCGTTAGTTTGATGATGTTTAGTACTTAACAATTATGATGGATAAGCCAAGAAAACTCTACGTGCAACCTAGAGTATGATGAAATGTCTTAGGTTGTTGGAATGATGATGTGAACGTATAAACAAGTCTATATACGTCTTTATATTGATCATGATGTAGTACTTGATAATTTGTGTATGTCATTTATAGAAATGGTTTAGTTTGTGAAAACATGTTTAGTTTATATATATCGTACTACCATTCGGGCCATCACAATCCATAGGTCATGTAGTAAACGTACGAGGAGCTATGACACTTTAATTCGTAAATCTAACAACTCGTCAGTACGTTCACCCCGAAGAGGCCCCTCACATGAAGTTCCCTACTATTGTAGTACTTAATATGTAAATCATATATTTTGCTTGTTTTATGAAAGTTTATAAGGGTTATAAAAGTTTATAAGTTATAGTTTCATATTTGAAAACTTATAAGGTTTATAAGTTAAGAATATAGTTTCACATGTGAAAACTTATAAGGTTCATAAGTTACTGTAATATGAAAAAAAATATACGTGATTGTACTTATAACAACGACTCGTGTAATTCATATTTATTTATATAAGGATATGTAGAAAAACATTTTTTTAAAAACTTTAAGGAATATATTTTAACTTCATCGACGATAGTTATGTGCTACTAAACTCGCATCGTGTGTACAACATAATATCAATAGTGAAATTTAAATATCAACATCAACATATATGTCAGCTAAATATAGTTAAATCTTGAGTTATCGAAGAGAATTTTTACAAAATTTAATTTTACCAAATTCTAATGGATATTAATGTATAATGGAAAACTCGTGCATAAGTATATAATCTATACTACTAAAAGATTGAAGTGCTTAATTTAATGTGCATGAGTTTTTATGCACAAAATTAAGTACGGTACAACCTATATAAAGCCACACAAAAACTATATCAATTACATCAAGTTATCAATATGCCGAATTCAATTCATACGCATCAAAGGTATACTTCAATGCAGGCACCCAAAAGTCCTATAGTTTATCAGTTTTGCAACCTAAAAAATACAAGAACAACCTTCAATGCAGGCATACGGAAGGGATACAATTTTGCAACATCAAATAATACAAAACGACATGCAATTACATCATTATTAAATGTATGTTTCTGTATAAATGAGGCATCAAGCCCATCTCCTTTCCAGAAATTGTATGTGAGGTGATTGAGTCCAATAGCAATAAAACTTAAAAAGTCCATTTAGTATATCATTATGGCTGCAGAAAATCCAAGCCCAAAGTCTGAGATGTTCCTGGACGAGCTGAAACTAGATGCCACTGGGACGATTGTAGTTATGCTATGCAGATTATGGGATGTGAATGCGTCTACCAATGGCTGATACTTGGGCTCTGATTTCTTGGTCTCCGATGCGAAGGTATATGCATTTTCATTTTAAATAAATCTGTGCAACAACAATACCTAATATCAGCATGTTTTTTACACGCTTTTGTTGCAGGGTAATGTAATCCATTGTACCGCAAAGGCAACAGTGGCTCACAATTTCTTGCGGTTAAAAGAGGGGAGTGTGTACTCGGTAAAGAATTTTGTGGTCATTAATAACAGGGATGAATTTCACATTTGGAAGGATGATACCTTCATGCTAGAGTTTGATGGAGCCACAACCATAAGGAAAGTCATTGTCAAGACAAAAGGGTTTGTCAGGTATCCTTTTCAACTGGTGGATTTTGATTACCTCGGCCCTAAAAACAACAAATATCTCATTGGTAATATTCTATTTGTTTATGTAAGCTCATTTATTTTTTGACCTTAAATCGTGTTGCTAAACTGTCATAAAATTTGTTACCTTTTAGATGCTGTAGGGTATGTGACAAATGTAGGCATGATGAACTACACGAAAACCGGTAGGCAAAACCTTGATTTCTACCTGTCCAATCATAGGTTTGTTTTACAATTGATGTTATAAAGTTGATGGGTTATTTGCCAATATCTATCAATGAACTTATTGTTGGTTTTGGTGGTTCCCAGAACAGGGTTAAGACAATCAAAGGCAACAACAATACCATTAAGTGGTTACCAGATATCACTTGGAATCGTGTGATCACTTTCCAAAGTAAACTATTCGACCCTAATGCCTGGGTTACACTAATATCTACTTGGGATAAGACCAAATGTTAGTTATAGAATTAGGTACAATTCAATAACCCTTGCGCTTATAAGTGTTTAGCTTTTTTTTTGTTTCTCCTGATATCAGTATATTTTCCAGTGTATTTCATGCTGATGAAGTTCATCTCTATTTATAGTAGAGAATACTCACTCCTAGTCAATGGACATTATGAATGATTAACGGCCAATTAATCACCCATAATAAACCTCCATTATCATAGGAATAGTGGTTACATGACCAATTAAACGTGGTCATAAAGCAGTCATAACAGTCACTTGAATGAGTGAAAGCTGTTACAAATAATCACTGCAACAATACCAGTAGGAACCTTAACACTAGCAGCAGGAACCAACACTACCATTGGGAACCATCAGTTACTACACTAGCAGTAGGAACCAATCCACTGCCAGTAGGAACCAATCCACTGCCAGTAGGAACAATACACTAGTAGTACTTTCCACTATTGAGTCAGGGTATTCAGGGACCTCATGGGTGTACACTCCGTACCTCCTAACCCAAAACCAGGTGTGAACTAATCCCACAAGTGCACTAAATTTTCCAAAAATCCTCCCCAAATTTAGTTCACTTCCTTTTCAAGAAAAACAAACATCAAACAAAACATGTGCATAAACGAAAATATCCTGAGGATTGAATTTCCATCTTAGTACATTACACGTTCAAATATTCGAGAATAAGGTGTTCTAAGAATTGAACCCTTCAACCCATTTGAATACCTGAAGATAAAATACACACAAGTTTTCAAACACTTAAAAGATCCTCACACTTTACAAGCCATGTGTCCATATCCAAATTTATAAATGTTGTAAGAGCCAAAAGTCCAAAGCTTCCTGAAGCGGCTAAACTTCAACATTCACATAGGTGGTTCCTCTTTATTCATGCTCCCGCCAAGCACTTTTTCAAATAAAATTAACCATTAAGAAGTAAAGACTTCATCCTCCTTTCAGCATGTTCTGAGCACAACCTTGGGATGTAAAATAAACATGTGCTCCAGTCCACTGAATGTTCAGCTTTCCACATTGAACTCAGCTCCCAAGTTTCTTCAGGAGGGAGTTGGGTATCCTAGCATTCAGTGACTAAGTTGGACTTAAACCCATCCCTTTAGCAAAATTTATAACCAAGTCTCTAGCCAAACCCTTCGTCAAGTGATCAGCTAAGTTTTTTTGAGATCTAACAAACTCCATAGATACCACCCCATTCATGATAAGCTCACGAATCATGCTATGCCTGACACCTAAGTGTCTAGACTTCCCATTGTACATCTGGCTATAAGCCTTTGCCAATGTAGTTGCACTATCACAACGGATAGAAATAGGTGCTAAAGGTTTAGGCCATAATAGAATCTCAAGAAGCAAGTTTTTCAACCATTCAGCTTCTTTACCAGCAGCTGCTAAGGCCACAAACTCAGATTCCATTGTTGAACTGGTGATGCAAGTTTGCTTCTTGGATGCCCAAGAAATTGCACCTCCACCAAGTAGGAATACCCAGCCACTAGTAGACGAATTATCTTCAGTGTTACTGATCCAACTTGCATCAGTGTATCCTTCCAACACTGAAGGATAACCAGTATATGAGAGACTATAATCCATAGTTCTCTTCAGATACTTCAGTACCCTCTGAACTGCTTGCCAGTGATAAGCACTAGGATTACTAGTATACCTGCTCAGTTTACCCACTGCAAAAGCAATATAAGGTCTTGTACAAGTCATGGCATACATCAAGCAGCCAATTACCCTAGAATACTCAAGTTGAGATACAACCTTGCCCTTATTAGGCATTAGCTTCTCATAAGTCTCCATAGGTGTACTCACTGGAGTACAATCAAAGTAATTGAATTTTATCAACACCTTCTCAATATAATGAGACTGAGAGATAGAAATTCTTTTACTTTCATGTTTAATCCTTATACCAAGGATAACATCAGCCTCCCCCATGTCCTTCATGGAGAACCATGATGACAAAAATTCCTTTGTCAGGTCAACCTGATTTTGGTCAGTGCCAAAGATCAACATGTCATCAACATATAGACAAATGATGACTCCTTTACCAGATTCATCAAATTTGCTATACACACATTTGTCAGCTTGGTTAAGAACATAACCACTAGACAAAACCACTTCATCAAATTTTTGATGCCATTGCTTAGGTGCCTGCTTTAGTCCATAAAGAGACTTAATCAGTTTATAAACCTTGTTTTCATTGCCAGGCATGATGAAGCCCTGAGGTTGGTTCATATAAACCTCCTCTTCTAATTCACCATTCAAGAAAGCTGTTTTCACATCCATCTGATGAATAATCAGATTGTGAATAGTTGCCAAAGCAATCATCAGTCTTATGGTACTGATATGAGCCACAGGGGAATAAGTATCAAAATAGTCTATCCTTGACTTTTGTTTAAAGCCCTGAATGACTAGTCTAGCCTTGAACTTTTCAATAGTTCCATCTACCTTCATTTTCCTTTTGAAAATCCATTTGCAACCCAGAGGTTTGCAACCAGGTGGTAGATTAACCAACACCCAAGTGTTGTTGCCCATGATGGAATCCATCTCATCATTAATTGCTTTTTTCCAGAAAGCAATATCCTGGGACTTCATTGCTTCTTCAAATGTTTTGGGATCATCCTCAACAATGAAGCAATAGGAGTATTGGTCAGAGACCTCATCCCTTGTTACTTCAATTAAGTATAATTGAAACTCAGGTCCAAATGACTTTGGAGTCCTGACCCTTTTGCTCTTTCTAAGCATGGGTTCGGGTTGTTGAACCACAACCTCATCAGGGACCTCTGATATTACTTCATCAGGGACCTCTGATACACCAGTGTCATGAGTTCCATTAGGAATCCTCTGACTTGGTCTAGGGACTGATGAGAATCTATTCTCATCAAAGTTTACATCCCTTGATTCAATTATGGAGTTAATTGAAACATATTCATTAGGTTCTATAACATAGAATCTAAAAGCCTTGGAATGCTCAGCATATCCAACAAAGATGCAGTCAATGCCTCTTTCACCCAAAGTTTTCATCTTTGGATCAGGGAGTCTTACAACATCCCTACAACCCCACACCCTGAGATAGTTTAGGTTGGGTTTCCTTTTAGTCCAGAGTTCATAAGGGGTAGTTTTGTTCCTTTTGTTGGGAACCCTATTTAATAAATAGCCAGCTGTGAACATAGCTTCACCCCAGAACCCTTGACTCATCCTGAATAGGACAACATAGAATTAACCATCTCCTTCAGCACCCTGTTTTTCCTTTCAGAAATACCATTTTGCTGACGAGTATAGGGAGCAGTCGTTTCATGGATAATACCAACAGACTGAAAATATAGAGTATCCATGTACTCACCTCCCCTATCAATCCTTAATCTTTTGATCAGGGACCCAAGTTTTAATTCAACTTCAGTTTTAAACACTTTGAATTTATCTAATGCTTCATCCTTAGTACGTAATGGATAGACATAACAAAACCTAGAAGCATCATCAATAAATGTCACAAAGTACTTCTTATTCCCCAAAGAGGGAGTGGCATGCAAATCACACAGGTCACTGTGTATTAGCTCTAAGAGCTCAGTCTCATGACTAACACCCTGAAAGGGTTTCTTAGTTATCTTGGTCAACATGCAAGTTTTACAATTTTTAGTGTCCATGTCAAATGCTGGGATTAACCCATCCTTAGACATATCTTGCATCCTTTTATAGTGTACATGGCCAAGTCTAGCATGCCATAGGGTAGAGTCAGTTAGGTCATTGGTGGTTACAAAGGCTGAATTAACACCATCAGTGACAATATTAAGCCTGAACATTTGATTACATAAATAGCCAAAACCAATAAACACACCATTTTTAGACAAGACAAATTTATCAGATTCAATAACTTGTTTATATCCATGATTATTCAAAATACTACTTGAAACGAAGTTTTTCCTTATATCAAGAACATGAATAACATTAAACAAAGTTACAATCTTTCTAGAACTAAATCTAAGATCTACACAACCACGACCATGCACCAAGGCTGTTGACTCATTTCCCATGTGAAGAATAGAGCCATCATTCAGTGACTCAAAAGTCTTGAACCATCTTCTATCTTTGCACACATGAACTGTTGCACCAGAGTCAACCCACCATGCAACATCATCATCTTGCACATAATAAGATTCAGATTGTAGGATATTGGATTTCACAAACACTCTAAACCATGATCAAAGTAGGCGTACAAGTATGTTAGAGAGAGAAAGTTCTAGTAAGAGAAAGGAAGAGAGTTGGGAACTATAGTGAGAGAAAGAAAATATTATTATGATCTCCAACTCTCTACCTTGGGAGGTAGAGAGTATTTATAGTCTTACATGAAACGCCACACAACGGGCTGTGGATCAGGCATACAGTGGGTAAAGATCCGTCCATCCTCCACGGTGTTACTTAACTAAATACTACTTAACTTAGAATAACTACGACTACGAGCTTTCTAACGATTACATATACTTGAGGTGACCGACTCTTTAATACCTGGAATTTCTAATTCCTAACAATCTCCCCCTAAGGGAGGTCACCTCAAACATATACTAAAATTACATTGAATACAAACAGATATTTCATTAACAATTGTTCTTGCATTCTTGATGTAGTACTTTGTTGAAAACACTCAGACCTTGACAGATCTTTAGCACTCGTGGATCGTTAGTGTTGCATATGTAATCATAAGCAAACTAATAGACAGTCTCTAACACTCGTATTCTATAGCGGAAAGTAAATACAAGTTGTTATAACTAAGAACACTTAGATCCTCTATGGATCTTTTTATTCACTGAAACTCTATGTTTCAAATGAGTTGATTTGCTATTACAAACTATATGGTTCCTTTTATAACCAAGGAACCCTAATCTATTACTACCCAATCGACTACACATGCAAGCATGCATTTAATGACTAATACACTAAACTATATTGAGCAGTACAATTATACCCATGCAACCTTGGGCAATACAAGAATATGAAGAGTTAGCATTTAATTCATATAGCGCATGCTGATCCTAGTCAGCTTTCACTCTTCAGCAGCTTTCACTCTTCAGCAGTAACACGGCTACGCTTGTACTCTTCAGTAGAATCACTTATTCAGCAGATTCTGCTTCTACTTCAGCAGAATCCATCGGCAGTAATGACAGCAGAAATCCTACTTCACATAATTCCCAACAATCCTCCCCTAAACTGGAATTTGACTTGGTTAAGTTCCAGTTTCCTGACTTTGAAAGATCTTTTGAGACTTCAGTACTAGAGGATTGTTTTCTCACATCATTAGCAAAGAACCACTAATAAACTCATCTCTATGATGATCAAACTTTGAAATGCCAGGTCTTTGCAGCAACAAATGACATAATGTACATCAAAACTTATCAGTTGCATACTATTCTCATCACTTCCAGGTGTGTAAACTCCTGAGAGAGGTGAATCATTGAAAGTAATGGATTTGATGTCTCTTTACCAATAGCCATCTCTACTGGAGTAGCCAAATGTTTAAGTTCGAAAACTATGGTACACTGATAACCATCAGATTTATAGGCAAACCAGAAACCATATAAACGGATTTGATGTGTCTTTACCTGCAGCCGTTTGCTCAGGACTAGTCAATTCTTAGAATTGGTGAATTGAAAACCAAATATGGAGATAGTTGCCTTTACCACAAGCCATATACTTGTGGGCTAGCCAATTCTTGGATTCCAACAAGGAATAGACCATGGTGAATTGATGACCATACAACACTCAGCAATTAAGCATGGGTGGTTGCAGACCCTATGATTTTGAGCAAATCATTACAGCTATCAACAGATTTGATGTGTCTTTACCAAAGCTGTACCCTTTGGACTAGCTAACTCTTTGAAATACACAAGGTATATCTGGTGAGTTAAAAACCATCAAAAAGTGCAACAAAGATGCAAAAGAAAGTTTTTTTTTTTTTTTTTTTTTTTTTTTTTTTTTTTTTTTTTTTTTTTAACTAAGAATCTAACAAACAAACAAACAAACAAACAAAACAACATGACAAAACAAAATCCTCCCCTGAGGCATATGCCTCCCCTTAAACTTTGCAGTTAAGGGTTAAGCATTCCAATATTGACCACAAGGTGTTGAAACCTTGGTCCATCAAAAGCTTTTGTTAACAGATCTGCCACATTATCATCTGTATGAATTTTAGCCACATTTATTAAATGTTTTTCATATGCATCTCTTATAAAGTGGTGTCTGATTTCAATATGTTTGGTTATACTGTGAAAAACAGGATTTTTGACAATGCATATGGTACTCTGATTATCAATAAAAAGAGTTGTGTTCATGAAGTTATACCCATAGTCCAGCAATTGGTTTTGGATCCAAAGCACCTGTCCACAGCAGTTTGCAGCAACAACATACTCTGCTTCAGTAGTTGAGGTAGCCACAATGGTTTGTTTCTTGCACTGCCATGGGATCAATCTCTTTCCAAGGAATTGACAGCCTCCAGTTGTGGATCTCCTATCCAGATTTGCACCAGCATAATCACTGTCACTATATGCTTCCAACTTAAAAGGAGACTCTTTTGGGTACCAAAGGCCCAAACGAGGTTGGCCTTTGAGGTACTTAAAGATCTTCTTGACTGCATTGAGATGGGAAGTAAGAGGAGTGACTTGATGTCGAGAGCACACACTCACTGCAAAGGTAATATCGGGCCTTGAAGCAGTTAGATACATTAATGAACCAATCATTGACCTGTATAAATGAACATTCACAGGTAGATCTGGATCATTGTTGGCTTTTGTTTTTGGAGCTTCATAAGGTGTTGTGGCAGTCCTGACACTTTCCATGCCAAATTTCTTCAACATGTCCCTCACATATTTATCCTGACTGATAAATATCCCATCCTGTTTCTGCTGAACTTGGAGACCCAAAAAGAAAGTAAGCTCTCCCATAGCACTCATCTGAAATTCTCCCTTCATCAGATCCTCGAATTCCCTACACCAAGCTTCTTTAGTGGATCCGAAAATGATGTCATCCACATATACTTGCACAAGTATGATGTCTGTCGAGTTCTTCTTCAGAAAAAGAGTCTTATCAATGGCACCTCTTCTGTAGCCATGCTTCAGCATAAATGATGAAAGCCTAGCATACCAGGCCCTTGGTGCCTGATGAAGTCCATAGAGAGCTTTAACGACTTTGTAAACATGATTAGGATGATCTGGGTCTTCAAATCCTTTTGGTTGTGTGACATAAACTTCCTCTTCAATCTCACCATACAGAAAAGCTCCTTTAACATCCATCTGATACAGCATGAAGCCCATGTAGGATGCATAGGCCAAGAAAATTCGAATGGCCTCAACTCTAGCAACAGGTGCAAACACTTCATCATAGTCAATCCCTTCCTCTTGCCTGAAACCTTGAGCTACTAATCTTGCTTTGTTCTTAATCACCACTCCCCGTGCATCTCTTTTGTTCTTCAGAATCCATTTCGTTCCAATAGCATATTTCCCATCTGGTAAAGGTACCAATATCCAAACTTGTTGGTTTTGGAACTGTTGCATCTCATCTTGCATTGCTTCAATCCAACTTGAGTCTTCAAGAGCTTGAGAGACACTGGTTGGTTCTACTTGTGAAAGAAAACACGCAAACAGACAATGCTTGAAGTCTGTGTGATTGTCTCTTTGATGATTAGAGACATAAAAGAGAAAAGCAACCTGTCCAAATTTAGGACTAGAGATAGCCCTTCGAGTTCTAACAGGAGCTAGAATGTCACCAATAATATTGGATTGAGGGTGAGTGATGTTGATTCTTTTAGTAGCAGTGGGGTTGACATCAATGGTAGGTTCAAGATTAGACACAGTTGGTACAAAAGTTGTGTCATAGGAAGGTGAGGTGAAAATGCCAGTTTTGGGTTGATGATTTCCGAGATCTGAAGGACTTGGAAAGCGAGTATACGGGTCACCAAAGTCTGTGGACACTCTAGCAGGAATAGGAGTAGTAACAGACGAGCTTTTAGCAGATTTGATGACGATGGGAGAGACTGCATCAGTGTCAGCAGAAACATGGTTCCCACTGACAGCCTCATTTGCAAGCTCCCCATCCACCTTCTCAGCCTCAAGCTTAGCTGCAAACTCTTGAGTCTGAAGCCTAGCAAGGTCCTCAACATAGTGTGATTCATCATCACTCTCAGCTGAATTATCTCTTGAAGAGTTACCTGCAACAATGTTAGAGGAGAAAGAAGGCACAAGAATGGGTTGTTCATCATCTTCAAATTCACTTCCAGAGTCAGCATCCAAGGTACCTGCATTGTTAGAGGGAGTTTCTTGCGGGCCTGCACTTTGGTTAGCCATATGTCTGGTATAACCTAGATAGTCAGTTAGGTAGTCAAAATTAAAAGACCACACATGACCCTGTCCTTGAACATTGGGCTTATCTTCTAGGTATCTCAGGTTCAATGTCTCCTCTATTTTCTTGGCAGATAAGTTGTATACTCTGTAAGCCTTGCTATTAGCTGAATAGCCTACAATATAACCATCATCAGCCTTCTCATCAAACTTCCCCAAAGGATCACTTGTGTTCAGAATGGTCACTTGACACCCAAAAGGTTTGAGGTAGTGAATGACTGGAACCTTCCCAAAGAGAAGTTCATATGGTGTTTTGAGGTGAGGTCTAGTTATGGAGACTCTGTTGAGCACATAGCAAGCTGTGCCAACTGCTTCAGTCCAGAACATAGTGGGCAATTTAGAGTCTGCAAGCATGGATCTCGCAGCCTCTATCAGGGTCCTATTTTTTCTTTCAGCTACCCCATTTTGTTGCGGGGTTCTTGGATTGCTATAGTCCCTCTTTATCCCTTTAGACCGACAGAGTTCTATAATAATAGCATTCTTGAATTCTGTCCTATTATCACACCGAATTCCCTTAAATTTCTTGTTTAACTGATTTTCAACGAGGGTGATGAAGTCTGTCAGCACTGGAGATGTTTCATCTTTAGTCCTTAGAAAGAACACCCAATAAAATCTGCTATAACCATCAGTGATAACCAAACAATAGTACTTGTGATCGATGCTTCTGACTTGAGTTGGACCAAATAGATCCATATGTAACAGCTGAAGAGGCTCAGAGATGATGCTCACTGCAGTGACAGCTTTGTAGGATGCTCTATGTTGCTTCCCTTTGTTGCATGCAACACAATTATGATCATTGGAGAAAACTTTGGTGGGAAGACCTTCGACAAGTCCCCTTTTGGAGAGAGTGTTTATAGTTTTGAAATTCACATGAGCCATTCTCCTATGCCATTTGTTGGACTCATCCAATGATGCTTTAGCCAGCAGACAAGTGAGGTCACCTTCAGGGTGAAATTCATTGAGATTGAATGTGTATAGATTGTGAGTTCGAGGGACTCTCAGCAGAATTGAAGTATCTTCTGGAAGCTTGAACTCTTTAGAAAGCACAAGACATTCATTTTCAGAGAAGAGTACCTTGTTCTTGGTGTCACAAATTTGTGAGACTGAGAACAAGTTGAAGTTCTGAAGTTCCCTAACATAGTACACATTCTCAAAGTTCAGTAGAGGTGTCTTGATGGTGCCTTTCCCAGTAATTCTACCATCACTTCCACCAAAGGTCACATTCCCTCCTTCTTCAATAGGAACAAAATTGTGCATCATATCTCTATTTCCAGACATACTTCTTGAACAGCCACTATCAACAATACCAATATCTTTATGCTTAAAGGGATGATCCTACAGAAACAAACATATATACAAAAGAATGTTAGTATACCGAGGAGGCTCAAGTCATTGCTGACTTGAACCTGCCTTGTGGATCATTAGATTTAGGTTTAGCAAAAGAGTAAGATCCACCATTGTTCTTGGGTTTCCATTGATATTTAGGTCTCTTATTATTCCAAGAACAACCTGCTGAGGACTTGACAGCAGTGCCCCAACATCCTTTCCCATTTTTTATAGAGTCAACATATGTAGGCCAATAACCATGTTTAAAGTATGGGCTAGTGGGTTGCATATAAGGTCTATCAGCTGATCTCCTCCAAGGAGAGTCAGTTCTAGCTTGTGGGACATAAGGTGGAATATTGTTAACATTGGTCCACACTGGTCTTGGTTTCTGCTGATTAGCACAAACACCCAATCTTTGCTCATAAAAATCACAATACTTAATCAAATGAAGTTTACTTCCACAAACAAAACAAGTCTTCCTTTTGGAAGATGTATTCAACAAAGAAGATGTTCGATTACATGTAGAAGAACTTAAAACAGAAACATTAAAGGAATTGTTTTTGACAGACAAATTATGCAAAGATTGAAAAGACAAGTCTTCAGGAGAAACAGGCTTGGAAGTAGATTCCTCAGCAGTTATCCTAGAAGGATTGTAAATAGTCTTGGGTGCAAGCTTGGGTGTAGGCTCAGGTGAGGGCATGGGAAGGTCTGACTTATCACTTGAATCACAGCTAGCAGAAGACCCTTGATCCGATGAATTGTCACTGTCATAGAAAGAGACAAAGTCATAAGATGAAGCATCAGAGTCTGGTAAGTCATTTGACTTTCTGCCATACAAATGGTGTGATCCATCAAAGTCAACAGTGATAGATAAGTCGGTGGGCATGAATTCACCTCTAATAGGTCCAGGGACAGCATGTAAATCACCTTCCTTTCTATAGTGTTCTAAGCCTGCAGGTGTAGATTTACGCCCATCGTGCCTAGCTTCCAATCCTACATACTTCTGAAAACCTAAGCCTATTCCTGAGTTCACAGATTGACTATTATAGAGTTCTCTAGCTAGATTGTCACCAGATATCAACCATTGTTTTTGTCTAGCTATTTCTTCTGCAAGTTTCTCTTTAAGCTCTAGATTCTCAGTGATAGTATCAGCTTTTTCTTTTTCAGTGCGTTTAATGTTAATATTAGCAATATCTAGATCAAATTGTAGCACCTTAATCTTTTCTTCATAAGCTATCTGATTCTTCTGAAACCAAACCTTTTGTCTTTCTAATGTTTTTAACGAAAGTTTATAAGCTTCATTATCAACATAGCATTCATTATATCTAGGTTTCATAGTATCATAAGCTTCCTTCAGTTCATTGTATCTTTCACTACAACCAAATATACAGTTGTGTACCTGAGAGAGACCCATGAAGGCAAACTGATCATGCCTATCTTCTGAAGTGCACCTTGCCAGCAATCCAAGCTTCTCTGTATCAGCAGCTTCCTCAGTCACAGGTTCATGTGCAGCCCAGTTGACTGGCTCATCCATGGTGACCAGAGCTGCTGAAGTGCTAGCTCCCTTCTGATTCTACTGATATGAGTGGTAGCTAGCTCCCTCTCTACTCTTCCTGTCTTTGCACTCTCTAGAGAAATGACCCATCTGGTGACAAGAGAAACACTTGACCTTTCTCCTATTAAACCGAGCTGGATCCTTTCCCTTGAACCCAAACTTCCTTCCTGCCTTCTCCTCAAACCTCTTGATATCGACTGAAAGCATGTCCACCTGCCATTTCAGCTTCATCTCCTCCATCTCAAGAGGGTCCACCTGGTCAAAATCTTCATAAACAAGATGCTGCTGAGTATCATAATCAACAACAAATGAATGAAGCACATCCTCTAATACACTGTCAGATTTGGCTTGAGGATGTGATGGGGTGGGACGATAAGATGATGATGGCAAATAAGATGGACTTGAAGCATGCATCATCATATTGGAGTGAGATGTCCCAACAAAGGCTGAATGACCAGAGGAGGGTGCCCGGTAGGGAGATCTGACATCAGGTTCAAGAGATCTGAGTTTGTTGTACAGCTCATCAAAAGTGAGCATGTCAAGCCCACCTTTAGCTTTAAGGGCTATGCTCACATGTAACCAAGATGGAGGCAAAGATCTTAGAAACTTGGAGTTGCAATCATCATTGTCAGGCTTCGCATTCAGCTGATTCAGCTGACTCAGAATCTTGTGAAACCTGTTGTATCCCTTGTGGATACCCTCTTCTTCAGAGATATTGAACTCTTGGAAGTGTTGTCTCAGCATAGACTTCCTCATCCTTCTAGACTCTTCATTCCTACCAAACCTTGCTTTCAGAGCCATCCAGATGTCCTTTGCATCAACCATGTGGTGAAAATCACCTAAGTGATCTTCAGGAATAGATTGAAGAAGGATGGTTCTTACTTTGTGCTCCCTCTGTACTGCAAGAATCTCTTTAGCAGTTTTGGGAGGAGCAATGGTAAACTTACCATCAAGATCTGGGATGGTCTTCTTCAGACTGTTACCATTCTTCACAATCTCCCATAGATTCCAATCAATATTGGAGATCCAGTTCTGCATCTTCATGGTCCACAGATCATACTCTTCCTTCTTTAGGTAAGGAAACTTACCATTACTGTTGGAGAGACTCAGTTGCTGCATAGAGGTAGTGGTTTTGATGTTGTCATTGGTGGTGACTTCTGATTCATCATCAGTTCCAGGCATGGTAAATATGTTTTTGGTTGTATGGGGGTGAGGTAAATAAGGTTCTCAGTATCGTAGAGACTCTCCCGAGGCTCTGATACCACTTGTTGAAAACACTCAAACCTTGACAGATCTTTAGCACTCGTGGATCGTTAGTGTTGCATATGTAATCATAAGCAAACTAATAGACAGTCTCTAACACTCGTATTCTATAGCGGAAAGTAAATACAAGTTGTTATAACTAAGAACACTTAGATCCTCTATGGATCTTTTTATTCACTGAAACTCTATGTTTCAAATGTGTTGATTTGCTATTACAAACTATATGGTTCCTTTTATAACCAAGGAACCCTAATCTATTACTACCCAATCGACTACACATGCAAGCATGCATTTAATGACTAATACACTAAACTATATTGAGCAGTACAATTATACCCATGCAACCTTGGGCAGTACAAGAATATGAAGAGTTAGCATTTAATTGATATAGCGCATGCTGATCCTAGTCAGCTTTCACTCTTCAACAGCTTTCACTCTTCAGTAGTAACACGGCTACGCTTGTACTCTTCAGTAGAATCACTTCTTCAGCAGATTCTGCTTCTACTTCAGCAGAATCCATCGGCAGTAATGACAGCAGAAATCCTACTTCACATAATTCCCAACATACTTTGCTCCGAAGCTCGTAGTCATTGATTCTTCTCATTGCATGTTTGGTTAATCCAGGTGGAGGTCTTTTACTGATCCATTTGATAATTAATTTGAGCCAGCTTTTGAGACCATCAGCTAACAAAAATCTCTGAGACATCCATTGTGGTGTTGGAATTATGTGATGTTGTGTCATTCGGACCGACATGCTCACATTCTGGATCATGATATCTTCTCATCAGAGTAGCGGAAGCTTTCGTTGATTCATGATATTGGCAGTAGCGTAGCAGAAGCACATTATAAAAATATCAGAACCAGGTTATGTAGATATGCACCAGTCATGATTTCTTCAAATTAAGTGTGGATGCTGTGAGCATGCGGCTTTGGATTGACTCCTCAATTATGATCAGCTGCAACCGTCCAAATGTACCTGCAAACAACAGTTAGCAATAAAACACACGAAAGTGTCTTTGATCACTTTCGTCGAATTGAGGTACACGACCCACGGTTCCCCGTTGATCAGTACAAGTACTGCCTGTGATCAGGTAGGATTCCTAAGAATCTCCTTGACAGGGTTTCGCAGCTGTTCTAGCTGTTCTCAAACCGGAACGTCTCAAAGAAGACAACACGGAGTGAGTGAACCAGCAAATTGAGATTCACTGATTGATGAAAAATGATTTGAAAGACAATCGCGTATTGCTTGAAGAAAGAGTTTTGCAATACGACGAAGGTTTTATGAGAAAGATCCATTTTCAATCAAAATACTTTTTGTATTTGAAAAGAGTACACATTCAAAGTGCTAGCGAAAAGAAGAGATTCGCACATCGAACGGTTTTTCTAAAAGTATTTTTCAATCAGAGATACTTTTTGTGTTTGAAAATGAATACACATTCGACGTGCTAGAGAAAAGAAGATTTGCACATCGAACGGTTTTTCCAAAAGTACTCGTCAATTTCATTCCTGGACCAAGGTTGATTCAAGAATGAATCGCCCCATTGTTTCTATCCAGTTGTCACAAGCTTGATCTTACGAGAAGATCTCACATGTCACCCACCAAGAGCTTGTTTGATGTTGGCTCTAGAAGGATTTCCATCTTCATCGTGAATACTTTTACATACCACTCAGATGTTCTGGCAATACCACAAGGATAATGCGTAGGACTCTTAATATATACTTACTTTCCACATTGTGTGAAACAGCAAGTCTTCATGAATTTAGTGGCCTAACGAGATATTGTGGATGATCTCTTGGCTCTAGACTCAATCGTGCACATTTGGTTCCTATGTCGGAGACTAGGGAGAGGGTCTCCTTCTTCAATATCAACAATCTCTAAGAGAAAGTCGATAGATAATGTTGGTTCCCCGTGAGAATGAAACAAGTCCTTTTAAGAGGAACTTGAGTAGCTTGGGAAGTTTAGTGCAGTGCGTCACTGGGTCCATGACGTCTTGTCTTCAATACCGGCGTTACCTTGGTAACCACCAGTAGCATATGTATTGAACCCGGTTACTGCCCTAAGGTTGAATTATAGGAGGGCTATTTCTTTTCACCCTTTTCTCATTTCATTTCTTTTTCATTCTTCAACCCCTTCAGTGCTTACCGAGACTTCATAACTAGAACCTTGTTGGGTTTATTCCAGTACTAGCTCTTTCTCAGTCCGCACTCTTCTCATATCTCACTTTTCTCCTTTTATCATCATACCTAAGGACTTCTACACTAACTAGTGGATTGTCCCTGGGTAGATCCCTCCGGTTCTGGCGGATCATGGGAACCAATACCTAACCTTATCATCCTTATATCACCGTACATAAAGTAAATTTGGTCGGTCTATTTGGTATTGTTCATCTGCCATTTGAACCAATTGAAAACCATTTGAAAATCAATCCAGATACTTGTGATATATTATCAAAACATTTTGTACCTGAAATTGTTTTTGATATTTTTAGAACAAGTGCTCCCCCTCAACATGTGCACCAAATGTTTGAAATCGTTTTGCACACAGAGGCAAGAGGAAGAATTTACTTCTTTGATTACCATTTTCTAAAAGATATCAACATCACTTCCCTAATCGAATCAAGTAGATAAAGCATTTTGGGGAAGGATGAGGTTTTCATGATTTTGCTCCCCCTCAATATGTGCTTCTAGGTTTGAAAAGAGTTTTGCACATACTAGAGGGAACCTGCACATTGAGATAAGTGATCACGTTTCAAATCATAGGTTTAAGATAGATGTTCCCCCTCAACATGGCATGGAAAATTTGAAATCGTTTGTCACATGTGGGAAGGATAGCATGTACATCCTTATAAAACCATTTACTGAATTATCAGTTTAAATCTAATTTAAATCACACATTCTCCCCCGATCACAATTATCACATCATTTGAGGTTTGTGATCTCTTATTGATTTAAATTGATTTTGAAAGCTTTTAAGGGGAATTGTGACTTGATTATGAAAGCGTTTTAACTGATAAGGATCGGATTTAAAGACTTTAAACTCCATTGGTAAAACATGCATGAATATCTTTTGAAAACAATTTAATGCCAAATAACTTTTTAATTTAATTGAAATCATTCTCTCCCTCAATCAATGACATAGGTTGTTGATTGAGAGATTGATATTTTGAAAAATAAGTCCAGATGATTATCAAAAATAGAGTTCGAGTTATTTTTCAAAACAATTTGTTTTCAGCAGATAACATGTTAATAGAATCAGAGCATGGAATTTGGTTGATAAGAAGGCTTTTGATGAATGTTCAAACAAATTCTCAAATCTTGAAAAACATGAAAAAGCATGGCTCTGTTCTTTCTTTGAAAAGCGGGTTACTGCCTGAAATGACAATAAACCATCGTTTCTCTTTCTCCCAAAAATAATTTTTTGATTTTTTAATTTTTTGATTTTTTTTTGATTTTTTAAAAAAAAAATAAAAAAATTCGAACAACATCTAAAGTCCCGTGTCATTCTTTGAGTGACAGCACAAAGACCGTAGATATTGACGAACCGAGAAAAAGCATAACAAATTGACAATATTTTTTTGAAGATTTTTCGAATTTTTCAGATTTTTATGGATTTTACAGGTTTTATAATTTTGTATTTTGATTTTCGAATAGATTTATACAAGAGATAGATGAAGATAGACCTTTACTCCTCGTCTTCCTCCTGAAGACGTTTGAGTGTTTCTGGTTGAAGACTTTTCAAGCCAAGACGTGGAAGAATAAACTCAAAACGTTCTCTTGGAAGAGCTTTGGTGAAGATGTCTGCTAACTGATATTCAGACCTCACAAAATAGAGTTCCACCACACCTTTTTCCACTTGTTCCCTGATGAAATGATGTCGAATGTCGATATGCTTTGCTCTTGAGTGTTGAACGTTGTTGCATGAGAGAGCAATAGCACTTTTATTATCACAGTATAGAGGGATTTTGTTGAATTCAAAGCCATAGTCAGATAATTGAGATCTCATCCATAAGATTTGAGCACAACAAGATGACATGGCTATGTATTCAGCCTCTGTAGAGGAAATAGAAGTACTCATTTGCTTCTTTGAAGACCATCTCACAAGCTTATCACCCAAAAACTGAGCACCTCCAGACGTACTTCGACGAGTATCTTGACATCCTGCATGATCAGCATCTGCATAGGCTGTTAGTGACATACCGGTGTCCTTCGGGTACCAAAGTCCCATATTGATGGTTCCTTGGAGATACCGAAAGACCCGTTTAACCGCTTCAAGGTGCTTTTTAGTAGGCTTAGCCTGGTATCTAGCACACATGCAAACAGCGAACAAGATGTCTGGTCTACTAGCAGTGAGGTACATCAGGGATCCAATCATACTACGATATTTCGTTTGGTCAATCATGATCCCTGAGTGGTCCTCATCTAGTTTGGTTCGATCAATCATGGGAGTGTCAACAGGGTCACTTGAATCAAATCCAAATTTCTTTATAATCTCATTTGCATATTTAGATTGATTTATGAAAATGCCTCCGGGACTTTGTAAAATTTGTAATCCCAAGAAAAATGACATTTGTCCCATCATTGACATTTGAAATTTTGAACCCATTTCATTAGAAAAATGACCACATTCCATTGGGTCGGTCGAGGCAAAAATAATATCATCAACATAAATTTGAACGTGAATTAAGTGTTTGCCTGACTTTCTGGTGAACAGAGTAGGATCAACTGCTCCTTTGCTGAATCCAGTAGATAGAAGAAACTTTGACAATGTATCATACCATGCTCTAGGAGCTTGCTTCAAACCATATAGGGCTTTTTTCAAGTGATAAACATGAGTAGGATGCTCTGAATTCACAAAACCCTCTGGCTGTCTGACGTAAACCACTTCTTTCAGATCTTCATTGAGAAATGCGGTTTTCACGTCCATCTGATAAACAACCATGTTCTTGCTAGCAGCATTTGCCAAGAAGATTCTGATCGCCTCGATACGAGCAACTAGAGCAAAAGATTCCTCAAAGTCTATACCTTCTTCTTGACGATAACCTTTAGCTACTAACCTAGCCTTATTTTTCAAAACATCACCATGCTCATCAAGCTTCACTTTGAAGATCCACTTAAGAGCAATGATCATAGCACAATCTGGAGCTGGTACTAATTCCCATACATCTAATCAATCAAACTCATGAATTTCATCTTGCATGGCATTGAACCAGCTGTCTTCATTCATAGCAGTTTTGACATCTTTAGGTTCGATTTTGAGAGTACAGAGTTAAAGAAGCACCATAAGGCATCAGTAGCAAGCTGTTTACGAGTGGATACCGGACGAGAAGGATTTCCAATGATGTTGTCTAATGGATGATCGTGAGTCCATTTTCTGAGGTGTTCATGTGGTAGTTGTTGAGGGACTGAAGTAGCAGAGTCGATGTCTCCTGAAGAAGATTCAGGAGCAAATATGTTTTCAAATGGAGCATCTTCAGGAGTAGCAAAGGGATTAACTTCATCATTGATGCCAGAAACATTTTCATGATGTACATTTGAAGAATGATGATTTGTTGATGAGACTGAAGGATCAGTAGCAGGCGCTTCTTGACTTAAAGATATTGAGACCGAGGGATTGACTTCATTCACAGGAATATGAGCAGCCTCTGTTGTAGGAATCGACACCTCATTAGTACTTGGATCATAAAGTTCATCAAACATAGGATCAAACAATTTCTTTAAATCATCTTCAGATGGAGGTACATATGGAGTTTCTTGAGAAGAGTTAGGAACAAGGGATGAACCAATGGGACTATTTTGAAGTGCGGGTCCTGAACTGGATTGTCCAGGAGCCATTTGACCGATCAGCTCATCAAACGTAACGTGAATTGTTTCCATGATATTTCGGGTTCTTTTGTTGTAGATTCGGTATCCCTTTTTGTTTGGAGCATACCCTACAAATACTCCATTGTCTGCTTTAGCTCTAAGTTTGCCTAAGTCTTGTCCCTCATTAGTTGGATAACACAATGCACCAAACACACGAAGGAAAGAGAGATTAGGTTTTCTGTTGTGGACAAGTTCATATGGAGTTTTTCCATGAACAGTGTGAATCAGGGAACGATTTTGTGTGTAGCATGCAGTGGCAATAGCTTCAGCCCAGAGAAACATTGGAACCTTTGAGTAAATCAGCATTGTTCTAGCGGCTTCTACAAGAGTTCGATTTCGTCTTTCAACTACACCGTTCTGTTGAGGAGTTCGTGGAACACTTCTTTGATGGCTGATTCCAACGCTTTCATAGAATTCACTGAGTTGTTTGTTGACAAACTCTGTTCCATTGTCTGTTCGGATTATTCTGACTGTTTTGTTAAGTCGAACCTGCAGCTGTTTGATGAGTTTGATGATGATATCAGGAGTTTCATCCTTTGTCCTTAAGAACTTGACCCAGGTGAATCTAGAGTAATCATCAACCACAACTAACACATATTTCCTCCCAAAGATATTCTGCACCCTCATTGGTCCACATAAATCCATATGAATCATATGAAGAACTTCTGTGACAGAGTTAGTAGGTTTGGGTTTATGGGCATACTTCTTGCTTTTTCCCAATTGACATGCTGAACAAAGATGATCCTTTTCATACTTGAGTCTAGGTAAACCTACAACTAAGTCCTTTCTGGAGAGATCATTGATGGTACCGAAGTTCAAGTGATTGAGACGACGATGCCATAACCATGACTTTGTTTTAGAGGCCTTTGACAGCAAGCAAATTGGAGAAGACTTCATCATATCTTCGATAGAGATGGTGTATAGATTTGAACCACGTGAACCTCTTAAAAGTTCCTTACCATCAAGTTCTCTAACGAAGCAGGTATGTTTTCTGAAGGCTACTTCTAGATCAGAATCACAGAATTGACCAACAGAGAATAAGTTGTGACCAAGACCTTCTACATAGTAAACCCTGGAGATAACACTTTTGCCAACAACATAGTCTCCATAACCCATAATAGCACCGAAATGATCATTCCCGAATCTAACTGTCCCGATGAATTTGCTCACGAAGTTCATGAGCCGTGACCGGTCGCCAGTCATATGCTTGGAACAGCCTGAGTCCAGGTACCACAGAACGATTTGAACGATCTGCAGTTGAACACAGACAAGAATGGATAACTGGATAATTGGGATCCCCATGCAAGAATGGGTTCCATTTGGTTAGTAACAATGGTTGGAACACCCACATCAGAAATAGAAGCATTCATATCAGAAATTAAGGCAATGGAATCATTGTGAATAGAAGTACTAGTGTTTGTATTAGCCCTGTTCACAGTGTGCTCACTTCTTAAGGGAATAGTTCTACCAGTAGGCATCCATTTTCTAGTAGGCATTGTCTGATTAGTCTTATGACCAACAGGTATCCAATAATAGCCTATCTTACTAAATGTTCTTCCTGTGGGTTTCCACTGTTTTCTAACTTTCTTTCGTTTTTGCCTTTTAGCCTTCTTAGCATGAATTTTAGCATTAACAATATTAACTGGACAATTAACGTCATTAGGCAAAACATTAACACCACATTCATGATTAGAAACAGAATTCAAGCAGACATCAATACAAGGTTTGCAAATAGTATCAGAATTCGAATTAATTACAGTACGCCTATGGCTAATACTAGAATCAACACGATTCATTTTATTCGGCTCAAACTTAAAGTTCCTAGGTAGGTCTTCTACTTTCTTCCAATGCACATTCTTAGCTTGCGAGGTCGTGTCCTTCCTTGTATTGTCTTGAGACTTTGACCTGCTTGCTTTAATGTCACTGATTACTCCTGTAGAGGGAATGGGAACATTAGTTGGTTTGGCTACTATTTGCTTTACCTGTTTAGATGTGCTGGGATCTGAGCTACATGCAGGCACACTAAGATTAACTTTTTTAACACTTGAATAGCAGGGATTTGAACACCTAGAGGGCACACTCGAGTTCACATTCTTAGCACTAACAGATTTGAAATCTGAACTTCTTGAAGGCACATTAGGGTTCATATTCATAACATTTGGTATTGAATGACTTGCATGCTTGGCACTAGGCATAGAACACGGTATCAAGGGATTGACTTGCTCACCTAAGGTTTTAGGGCATATTGTAATTAGGCATTCTAGAAGTTCTTGAGATCGTTTGGCATATAAGCATGCATGGCCAATTGCATTATCATCTGGTTTCTCTAACTTATCCACTTCTACAATCTCACGGAGACATTCTAAGCTGTCCTTAAGGTATGAGAAATATTCTTGAATAGCAAGTTTGTTATTCCTAAGATGAGGAGGAACATATTTCACAGACAAAGCATATTTATTACAGACATGTACCTTTGATACACCATTCTCCCCATTGGTCATTGGCATCTTCCCTTTTACCTGACTCTTTAGATTCTCAATTTCTTTTTGTAACAAGGCTACCGTTTCGTTATTTTTGTTGCGAGTGACCTTTATAGATTCAAATAACTCATTGAAATGACGTTTAACCTTTTCATTTTCTTCAAGAAAAACCTCATTTTCCTTTTGTAAAGCATTTACTAAGTTTTGAAGATGAAAGTTTTGAGAATTCTGAGAATCTAAAGGAGGAGGCATTTGTGGACCAGTCACATTGTTCGTTTGACCCTTTAATTGAGAGATTTGGGCTTTCAACTTTTTGATCGTGTTGCAATGAGCTTGAATCTGTTCATCACGTTTGTTAATTTGAAAAACTGCATCAAACTCTGGAGCATCCGAGGATGTCTTGATATTTGAAGTTTTGACATTTTCTTTAAGATGTTGATATTTTAGTTGTAAATTAAAATGCTCAACTTCTAGTTTAGAAAAATGTTTAACCAAATTGTCGTGATCATCCAGTTCAATTTTCTCATTTAGTCCAGAATTAGATTTTTCAAGCTCAATGACACGATCATGGGAGACTTTCAAAGCAACAGACAGTTCATGGAATCGAGAAGCAGTAATAGAACAGTTAGTAGCAGTGTAGAACACATCTTGAGCAATACATTCATAAATCAGGTTCTCATTTAGTGTATGCAAGTTCTTCCTCTCAATCTCATTATATTTTAGTGCTCGCTCATAGTCACTAACCTCAACTATCATTGCATCAAATTCCTTTTCCATTCCCTTAATATCAGTATCTATCCCCTTTTTAAGACTCTCAAAGTGATCTTTTAGAAGTTTAAAGAAAGGCATGACCTCAGTTAAATAACATTCTTTCATTTGCTCAAAACCCCTTTCTCCTTCAGTTATACCAGTGGGTGTGATCCTTTTCTTGCAAGTTTTCTCAAAATCAACAAATAGTTGAAAGATAACATATTGGCTAATTAAGGTCTTGCTTTTAGTGGCAATTGTTCTAGGAACAAGATGCATTGGTGTATTAGGAGGATACACAGTCGCTCTAGGCATTTTCCAAAGGGGAGGGTTTGTTTCAACAATATTTTCAGCTTTCTGCTTATCTAAATCCATTTTCCAGAAAACTTGTTCGGGAGTCAACAATGTCTGAGGCTTAAACATGTTCAAGGAAATCCAGTTTTCCTTCTTGTAATCATGGGGTGTGATCTTTATTTTCTTCTCTTTACATTTAGGATCATCTAATTTCTTGTTCATCTTTTCTCTAGTGACTTCATCTGATTTCTTATCTTCCTCAGTGCACTCAACGCAACTAGGTTTCTGTCTAGGTTTAAGGATTTCATTGCCATCATAAAGAACCTTATGAGCATTTCTAGCCCTTTTAATGACCTCTGGATTTGGTTCCTCAACAAGGGGAATGCTATGCTTATCGCTTAAGACTCTATGCTTAGTGATCATGTGAGCAGTCTGAATGGTGTTCCCTTGTATGTACAACTTGTTTTCAAGTTTGTTTTTCAAAGTTTTCAGATTAGAAAAATCTTTCAAGAGTTTTGATTCCTTTGCATTAAATTCTTGCTTAAGCATTTTCACATTTTTTTGAAGTTCTTGTTTTTGCTTAGCAGTTTTAGAAAGCTTTTCTTGCAAGGAATTTAACTCTTGTTTTAATACTTCTTCTCTAAAATTACTTTTTCTAATGATTTTACGTACTTGGTCATCCATTTCCTGCTCACGAGTGGTCAACTCAAATTTTGCACGTTGTTCATAAATAGCAACACATTCTTTATAGGCATTTAGTTCAGAAATTACAGAATCATCAGGGGCACATGCAGTGTATTCATAAAAAATATAGTCATTGTTGACTGCAGAAGATGCATCACTTGGTACAACTTCACTTTCACTTTGTTTCACATATTGATCATATGGGACAACATTGATATTACCCATATTTTCAATATTTGATTCAATAGTTTCAGTTAATTGTACTTTGTCATGCATTTTTTGCACATCAGCATCATCGTATAGTTTTAATACCTCAGAGATGAGTTTGTCTTTGGATGGGCCAGCTTGTGGTGAAGAAGAGACCTTGGGAGAAACCATTGGAGAAATGCTAGCCATAAAAATTGTGTGTGCAGTAGGTCCATCATCCACATCAGAGTCGTATGCATCACAATCAGCGACTTGAAAGGCATTCTAATGATTGTGACCTATCTCCTGAATAGGCTGCTCATCCACATCTGCATCATAGGTCTTGGCATTGCCCTCAACAAGAAACAACAATTCCTCTTCATCCAAAGCAGCACCATTGTCCTGAGCTTGTACAAGCAGCATCTTATCTCTGAAGTAATCAGCATTCTGTGGACATTTTGGAGATGTGCAGTTCCTTGCAATGTGTCCCTCACCACCACAGTTATAACATTTGATCGGCTTAGCTTGACCTTGATTACCATTCCTTCCTCGATTCTGATTACCAACATAACCTCTACCAGCTCCACCTCTTCCCTGATCATACTGTCTTTCCTGAACTGGTTGCACCACGATCCTCCCATCTTTAACAGTAGCTTGATTGTGTGGGTTAGATGCTGTTCTGAGGTTGTTGTTGGTTTGTGGGAGAGAATTCATGTTTTGACTAATCAGAAGAGCTAGTTGATTAATGATGTTACCCACGTGTGCATCAGCATCAGCTTGTTTGAACATAGGATCAGGAATGAGTTTGTGATTACCATTACCCATAGGTATGACTTGTAAGGCTTTGGTTGTGATTCCGATGTTTGAGTAGAAGGCAGTTGAGTCATTAGATGAGCTTGTCTCTCCCTGGTTGGTTTTGAACTGATTAAGAATCATTTTTTCAAACATAGCATGTCTCTCATTCTGAAGGAGGAAGGCATAGAGTTGCTCATAATTCGTATTCTTCAATCCTTTAGTGAGCTTCACAGAAGTAACAAACTTGTGCCATTCGGGATTCATGTTGTTTACAAACTTAGAGTTCAGCTGAATGTTAGGCATAGTCATTCTGATGTTCCTCATATCATTCACCAGCTTATGAAATCTCACATAGTACTCATAGACACTCTCATCTGGTTTCATCTTGAAGTGTTCAAATTCGTCATAGAGCTGTGATTCTCTGTCTTCCATAGTTAATTCAGAACCTGAGAGAAGCATCTTGACATTATCTCATACTGCCTTTGCTTCGGTGTTGTGATTGATTAGCTTGTAGATGTCTTTAGGAAGACCTTGAAGAACAATGTTAGAAGCCCTGATATCAGCATCGAATCTCTTTTTCTCCTTATCATCAAGCTCATCATACATCTTTGGTCTGTCCATTCCGTAAATCAGAGTTCCATCTTCAGCAGTATCAAGTACATCTCTAGTCGTCTCAACCCGATACGGTCCTTCATCAATGGATTTGAGAATGTTGACTCCATTTTCTTTTCCAAGACAGTACAATCTGATTCGTTGAGCCCAAGAGTCGTAGTCAGTTCTGTCAAGCATGGGTGGACGAGTATCTGAACCAGCTGCTTGAACATCCTCGGCAACAGTGGAGATGATAGTAGGAACGTTTGTAGACATGTTTCAAGCTCTACGGGATTTTACTATTCTTTGATTAAACTGGGAAATTGATTCTTTCACGGGATTTTACTAACCCAAAAGAACAACCGTAAGAATGTATCACGAAGAAGTAACAAGCCTAAATGAATAAGTACCTAACTACACAACTTGCTTAATTAACAACTCGCTTAAGTAATCAACTCGCTTAATAGCCAAGTCGCATCAGCATCAACTCGCAACACAGTCAACTCGCTTAATGAATCAAGTCGCTAAATAGCCAACTCGCAACATAATCAACTCGCTTGAACACTAAGTCGCTTAAATTAACTCGCTAACGTTACAACTCGCTAAGTAACTAATTCGCTTTAGATCTCAAGTCGCTTAAAGAAACAACTCGCTTAAAACCCAAGTCGCATAAATATCAACTCGCTAAACAGCTAAGTCGCATGTACCAACTCGCATCAAATAGCAAAGCAACTCGCTTTGAAGAAACACAAGTTCGAGACTCAACTCGCTTAGTCCTTCTTTCACAAATAACCACTTTATCAATCCAAAACAACCAAACCACAATGATTTAAGCCTTCCAATTCAAAACATAACCACATATGATGATCCTAAACACAAAAGTACAAGCAAAATTCAAACTTTACCACTAGAATTTGTCCAAATGAATCAAACTCTCCTAAACCCTTAATACACCAAAAACCTTATGAAATCCACCAAAACAAAGAGCATGAAAGATGAGTGATCAAACCTGGGCTCTTGATACCAATTGTAGGATATTGGATTTCACAAACACTCTAAACCATGATCAAAGTAGGCGTATAAGTATGTTAGAGAGAGAAAGTTCTAGTGAGAGAAAGGAAGAGAGTTGGGAACTATAGTGAGAGAAAGAAAATATTATTATGAGCTCCAACTCTCTACCTTGGGAGGTAGAGAGTATTTATAGTCTTACATGAAACGCCACACAACGGGCTGTGGATCAGGCATACAGTGGGTAAAGACCCGTCCGTCCTCCACGGTGTTACTTAACTAAATACTACTTAACTTAGAATAACTACGACTACGAGCTTTCTAACGATTACATATACTTGAGGTGACCGACTCTTTAATACCTGGAATTTCTAATTCCTAACAGATACATATGTAACATAATAAATCTGAAAAGACTTGTTAAACATATTCTGACCTTTCAGTGAGTGGGTAGAACCACCACTCCCTGAACCATTAGTGCCTGATCCATTGGCTTTACCACCAACCTTAACACCCTTGCAGTCCCTTTTAATGTGACCAGTTTTGCCACATTTCCAACAAGTAGGTGTTGCCTTCTTGTTAGGATCTGCCCTTGTGTTATCATGATATTTGCGTTTGCCTTTGTTGTCATTGTCACTGGTGGAGTTGTTATGCTCCACCATATTGACAACAGATGCACCAGTAGCATTGCTACTCTTTGGCTTGTCATTATCCTGCACCCTGAGAGACTCCTCAATGCGCAGATGACTGCCCAACTCAACAAGAGTTAACTCCTCCTTCTTATGTTTCAAGGTATGTGTGAAATCTTTCCAAGAAGGAGGGAGTTTGTCAATGACACAAAAGACTGAAATAGCCTCATCCATGTTCATATTGTGTTGTGTAAACCTTCAAAGTATTCCAAGAAGTTCATTGTATTGTTCCATGACTGGTCTTGAATCAGTCATTTTGTAATTTGTGAAATTACTTACAAGAAACTTCTTACTTGATGCATCCTCAGCCATATATTTGGCATCCAAGGAATCCCACAGTTCTTTTGAAGATTCAAAGTTCTGATAAATGTCAAATAGAGAATAAGACATACCATTGAGAATTAGACCTCTGCATATGTAGTCATCATTCTCCCATTTGCTCCTTCTCCTGATCTGCTCCACTGTAGCATCATCCCCATCATCAGGAATAGGAGTGGTTAGCACATAAACCACGCTCATACTTGACAGCAAGAAGTGCATCTTCTTCTGCCATCTCCTAAAGTCCACCCCTTCAAACTTGTCCAGCTTGGCAAAGTTTGAAGCCATGTGTTTCGTTGCAGCAGCAACCATTGATTATCACAAATAGTATACTTTGATTGTTGGTTTTTGGTGGTTCCCAGAACAGGGTTAAGACAATCAAAGGAAGCAATAATACCACTAAGTGGTTACCGGATATCACTTGGAATCGTGTGATCACATTCCAAAGTAAAATATTTGACCCTAATGCCTGGGTTACACGAATATCTACTTAGGATAAGACCAAATGTTAGTTATAGAATTAGGCACAATTCAATAACCCTTGCGCTTATAAGTGTTTAGTTTTTTTTTTGTTTCTCCTGATATCAGTATATTTTCCAGTGTACTTCATGCTGATGAAGTTCATCTATATTTATAGTAGAGAATACTCACTCCTAGTCAATGGACATTATGAATGATTAACGGCCAATTAATTACCCATAATAAACCTCCTTTATCATAGGAATAGTGGTTACATGACCAATTAAATTTGGTCATAAAGCAGTCATAACAGTCACTTGAATGAGTGAAAGCTGTTACAAATAATCACTACAACACTACTAGTAGGAACCTTTACACTAGCAGCAGGAACCAACACTACCAGTGGGAACCATCAGTTACTACACTAGCAGTAGGAACCAATCCACTGCCAGTAGGAACCAATCCACTGCCAGTAGGAACAATACACTAGCAGTACTTTCCACTATTGAGTCCGGGTGTTCAGGGACCTCATGGGTGTACACACCGTACCTCCTAAACCAAAACCAGGTGTGAACTAATCCCACAAGTGCACTAAATTTTCCAATACTTACCATTTGTTGTAATTTTATCTGCTTTGCATCAAGGGGCCAATCAATACGGACGACTCTATGGGGTGGCCTTGGTGATATATTGATTGAGAAGAAATCAAAATATACAGGCCTGTGTCCATTTGTCCTGACATCAACATTTGTAAAAGTGTATAACAGTGAGTGGGCCTGGATTATTAGTCTTATTCATGTTAATCCAACTTTCACTTGCTAATTTAACTTTTAATGTTACCTTCTAGATAAGTTGTATTTATCCAGTAGTTCAGCCACACTGATTCTGGATGATGCTGAGATCCTGGCAATCAAATCATTAAAATCAGAAACCGGGTATGAAGCTGTATGCATTTAGTGTTTATTACTGAAAAGTTGATAGAATGCATAAACTTACCAACATTGTTTCCATGTTTCTTAGCAGTGTGGAGTCTTCAAAAGCAGTTTCACGTATAGATAACTCTGAACCAAGGCCAGGGACAATCGAGAATCACCTCATATGGTCCCGCAACCAGAAAAATGATGTGAGTATTGTTTCACATGATGGATCTGGACACACTCCTTGTGTCAATGATATTTTGTATGATATTATTAAGCACGCGGAATTTACTTAGTAATACTTAGAAGATGGATTATATGATGTATTGTATGTAAACACAGATTAAACACAAAACTTAAGCTCCAATATTATTGATAAATAATACGAGTGATCTTAGCTTATCACTAGGGTTACACCTTGAAGCCTTTGTGAGTAATACATAGGTAAATTAACAAGTACCTAAGACAATGACCTAGGACCTCCTTTTATACAACAAGGAGTCCTTTACAAGATAAGTATAAAGCTAACATAATAGAATATACACACGATCTATTCTTTACTTATCTAGACGCGTTAACCTTATCATAAACTGATAGCAGTGGTAACAATGTACTGGCAGTGGGAATACGTTTCCACTGCTAGTGTTAATCCAAGCAGTGTAAACCACAACTATCCGTGATAACGAATTATTCCCAACAATCCTCCCCTAAACTTATGATTTCTCTGCAAATCAATAAGTTTCTTCAATATGCATTATCTTCAAGGATTTGGGAATTCAACCAAACACTTCACTTAGTCCTTAACTTCTGTATAGCTCTTGAACATTGATCTTGAAGCCTTTGTAATAATGCTCTGACCTTCTCATTGTCTTCATTAACTCTTATTGTTAAGGTTAACAACACTGTAAGAGCTCCAGCTATGAGTGGATATTCTTTCTCAGCAAGTATGAAAAAGTCTTCTCCATTAGCTGTAGAGACATGATGAACTTCACATGAATCATAGTAAAACCATTTAGTACCAAAACATGTGAATAAGGTTTTCCAGAAGTCATCATCAACATTTGGTTCATAGAGCCTTCTAAGATTCACCCATAATTGCATCTCCTTAGTATCTTTGAGATCTTGAGCATAAAACCTTTCTTGAACTAACCTCCATAGTGTATTAAGGTCATCTTTGTCAAAAGCTTTAATAAGATCTTCAAATGTCATGAATGATGAAGTTTCACCTCCCAGCCTTGTGATCTTCCATGATGGAGCAAAATTGCTAGCAGTGAAAACTTCCCAATCAATAATAGGATGTCGAACTTGCAGTGGTTCTGGATAAAAATCTCTTTCTTCAATCACAATCATTCCAGTCAATTGATCTTCAGTGAATTTCTCAGTAGGAATTTCCTTCTCAGTAGACATTGTTTGATCTTCATCAACCTTAGTCTTCTTAACAGTTTGAGAATCACTTACTTTGGCCTTTCTCTTCAATCTAGGAATCCTTCTTGCTTCTTCTTCAGAACCCATTGGAATAAAAGCTTTATCTTGTTTTAGAGCTCTGTAGTAAGCCTTTTCAACTTGATCATCAGGCATTCCTTTAAATTGATGCTTCTTCCAACCACCAACATGACAACAATAAGTCTTCATATATGAAAGAATTTGTGCTTTGGTTGGTTGTCTTTGTTTCTTCTGAACCTTTTTGACTGAATTAATCACATCTTCAAGTGCTTGATTGTTCTTCATTTGAATGAAATCCTTCAACTGAGCTGTTCTTTGTTCCTTAGTTAAGGATGCATCAGCTACCAGGTCAATTGCCTTTTTCTTGATTTCTGGATTATTAGCAATCAAGAATTCAATATCATCTTCAGTAGAAACATAACTAAACTCTGGAGTCTTTTCTCTAAGAACTGTAGGTTGAACAGTGGAAAGTGGATCTTCAACAAAATCTTCCATTCTATTCAATCTTTTAGTCTCCAAAAAGCTTGCAACTTCCATTTCTTTCAATATTTTCTTCTCAGCAACTTGTTCTTCTGCTATCTTCTTAGCAAGTTCTCTATCAAGAGCAATCTGAGTTTGTCTTTTTTTTTTGAAATCTTACTTCCAGTTTGCTCTACATCTTCAATAACTGCTTTACCCTTGTCTTTCTTCAATTTATCAAATTCTTCACTTGCAGTGGCAAAAGTTGGCTCTTCAGTGGAAATAAAATTAGTGGTAAAATCAGCTGCAGTTTGAAAAATGTCTTGATCTTCAAGTTGCTCTCCATGAGTTTCAGCTTCCTTTGCTCCTTTACTTGTATCTCCTTCATCTTCAAAATCAAGTGTCCTCCCCTCAGTGTCAGCACCTGTTTTCCTCCCCTGTTTGGGAGAATTGCCCAAATCATGATCAGCTGAATCACCATCAGTAGGTGAGGATGAAGATGAAAACACCAACTTTGCAGTCCTCTTGTGCTTTGTCAACCCCTGCATCTCTTCCTTTAAGGTCTGAATCTCTTCCTTTAAGTGCTTAACATCCTTGGCATGCTGCTTCTTGACATGTGCCAAGTCCTTCTGTAGAGATTCAACCTGCTTGGCTAACTTGGTACACAAAACCATCAATTCCAATTGGTTCCCACTGCCCTCATCACTTCCAACTGTGTTACCTGTTGGGAGAGGTGAATCATGGGGCAAAGGTCCATATTCCTCCCTAGTTGGACTAGGTTGAAGTCTAGAACCACCACTGCTTGTTCCTAGACCATAAGGTTCAGAAACTTGATGTGTTGTCATGAGAGGAGTTGACTGTTTAGGCCTTCTCTCATAGGTTCTTGAAACTGGTAGGGTATAATCAATGTTTGGAACATTAATTATGGGTGTGTTTTGTTCAGTTGTAATCTTAGCAAGCATTTGGGGTAGGAGAGGTGTAAAAATCATATTGCCATCTTTGTTCAGATTTTGAAAAACTTTAGGCTTTAGGCAACTGATTTGATAAACATTTGTATGGGGTTGCAGTTGAAACTCATTTAGCACTGCTTGCACAAACCTTGGATACATTAAAATTTTTGTTTTACTCTGTACATTGCCTTGCATACTTGTAAAATTATAATTTGACCAGTTGAAAATCTTATCAGTGACTAGACAAACCAAAGGATAAGCCATGGTTGAACTAAATTTCTCATAAGATGTTTTCTTGGGACTAAGACAATGCAACAGAGTATGAATCATAAATCTCCATTGGGGACAAAAACCACTCTTTTTTAAAGTAGCCTTTTTGTCAGTGGTATCATACCCCGTGGATGATAAAGTATCATGAATTTCAGGCATAGGTAACGTGATGATACCATTGAGATCACCCAATTGAAGTATTCTCCTCAAGGATGCCTCAGTAACATCAATAGTTACCCCATCCACAGTGGCTCGTAGAGCATCCACTGTTTCATGTGTATCTCCAATCTCAAGTGTTATGGACTTAGCAGAAGTCCAAAACTGTTTGATTTGAGAGATATAGATTGTGGGTTTTAAAAGCAAAGCATACCTTATATGAGTGGTATTGAGAAAGTCCACAATCTGATGAAAAACAGGGCCACTCTTCTTGTTAGACTTTTGTAGGTAAGCCACTAGGTTGTGCTCATTTGGAAATTTCAAAGGTGCCATAGAAACTTTTGATGAAAAACGATATTATGTCAGTAAGAATGAAAGAATAACTAGCCAATTGAGAGAGAAAAATATATAGGGTTAGGGTTTAGAATTATTGCGCAAGTAAAATTATCTTTAGAAAGTATTATAATATGGAAAGAAGATAATTTCCTAAAAAAATTTTTAACCCTATATATATGGCAATCAGTGGTTACTTTCAACGGCTAGTAAAAAATTAGTTACTGACACAATCAGTTGTAACGGCTAGAACAACAGTGGTAAAATAACACTGCCAGTGGAAACTGTGAACTAGCAGAGGTAAATTTTCACAAAAATTTCAAAGAGCAGTGGTAAATAAAATCATGTGATAACAAGACTGCTCTTATAATAGTTTTTAGCAAACTACCAGCTATCAACGGATTTGATATGTCTTTACCATGAGCCGTTTGCTATGGACTAGCCAACTCTTAATCATAAAGAATATGGTGAGTTGATAACCATATAGTTTTTGGTAAACTATCAACCATAAACGGATTTGTCAAGTCTTTACCAGTAGCCGTTTGCCCTGGACTAGTTGATTCTTATGTGTGTAAGACATGGTGAATCAATAACCATTTGTTGTGTATCTCAGATATACACCTTTTAAATTCAACTCCCATCAAGGCTTGGTTATGAAAGAAGTAACCAACTTGTTATCAACCAACATTACCTTGAACCAAACCATTATCCAAGTAAAATATCTTCCAAAGTCAACCCAATAATATCTATATTTACTCCTTAACCTACCAAAATAGGAAAAAGTAAATATACTCATTAATTAACCCTTTTTCAATCGACTTTGTCTATATAAGGAGGCTTGGCTTTAGGTAAACTTCATCAATTCACATTCAAACACAATATCCCCAAAACCATAATCATGAGCAACCCTTCCAACACCATCGACATCTCATCTGATTCAGAAGAAGAGTATGTAATCGAGTCAGAGACATCCTCAGAGACATCAGGATGGTTAGGATATTTTCCACCAGGGGCTGGCACATCTTCTAAAAAATATACCAAAGAAACTGCTAAGCGGGTGCCTGCAGCTAAACCTGCAAAATCTCTTGAGTTCTACTCTAGCTCATCAGATGATGACGAGGCGAATGATGAAACCTATTCCATGGCTAAAGATTTGCCAAAAGCTCTTTCAATAGCATTGGAAACAGCTATTTCCAATATGAAGCAGATATCCATCCCAACAAGGCCTGCAATGCTACCAAAGCCTCCTCCACAGGTTCTTGGGCTTCCATGTCCAAGAATGCAATCCACTTTTGAGAACAAAAGGAAGAGGGCACCGAGAAATAAGCATGACTATGTGGGCAAAGGCAAGAAGCCAATGGAGTAGCTGAAGTTAGGTGTAGGATGTGCTAGGTTGCAGTCTTTTGTGTTTTGATGATAATAAGTACTTTCACTTTGGTTGTAATGAATCACGTTATATTAATGAAATGAAGTTCCTTTGTTTTCCTTTTTCCACTGTAAGCATGTTTCCACTGGGTGCAACATAGTTCCCACTGTAAAATAATTTCTGTATAAATATCAGTGGACAACTAGATAGAATCTAGACAACCTCGAGCATCGATTCACCAAAAAGTAACCATTCAATGTAAAAAAAGAATCCTTCAAATCTGCACTTCACGAACATAAACCAAACACTGAAATCACTGTTGATTATTGGCAATGGTTAGTGTATATACATGAATGAACATAGCAGTGGCTATACTCAATAAAGTCAACTCATAAACACTGATACACTTTCCAAGGCCACATGTCTCCAATTTAGTTCTCAACCACTTACACCTTCCCCTCATTAACTTCTTGAATCCAACTTAACATATATTTAACAAACCATTTAACACAAACCACTCAAATCACATACTCCAAAAATTTCACTCTCAAAGATCATTTCTCCAACACCACCATGAGTCAATCTAGTCCAATCGATCTTTCTTCTAGCAGTTCATCTGATAGTTCATGGGATGACTTTGTTTTGAAAAACCCTTGGAGAGTTGAAAAAGAAGAGTATGAGAAGGTTATATCCAGGAAGATAAAACATTCAATTGTTCTTTCAAATCCTTTTCCTGCTGGTCCTTCATCACTACAACCAGAGCCTCAGGATGCATTAATCAAGGAAGATAGCTCAGAGATCAGCTCCTATATATCTCCATATGTAGATACAGATGATGAGACCTCTGGAAGAGTCCTGAGTGTTCCCCCTCTTGCAGCAATACCTCCTCCTGAAGAGCTCCAACCATCACCTTTTCTACCATTGTAATCAGCTCCACCATCAACCAGTCCTTCATCATCCTCACCACCTACTGGGATAGTGGTGATGGGATTAGCAAGCCCTAGAGTGTACGAGTGGAATAACATGCGTGGAGCTCCTAAGGTGATGCCAAGCTGGGGCTTCCCAAAGAAGCCATAGATGGTAGATGATGGAAAGGTAGGGGATGGGTTAGGAAGCTTGTGTTTGGGGTAGGTTATTGGTAGTTGTTTTCAGTTGATGTAGTGATGCTTGTAATCTGTATTCCATGGATGTAACTGCTGCACTTAGAGTGCAGTTTTGTGAAATAATAATAATAATCCATGTTCTCTTTTATCTTTAGTGTTCCTGCATCATACATATTGTTCTACTAACTTCATTATCAAAACTGACAAACTGTCCATCATAATGCTCAAAATCAGAAAGATAAGACTTGTTGCCAGTCATGTGCCTTGAACACCCACTATATGTATATCCTTGATCTGATCTTTTTGTCCTTGGATGTTCCTGCACATAAGAGTAAAGAGTTAGTTTCTTTTGGGGACCCAAGCCATGGTTGACTTGGATCTGCCTCGTGTATCAATATAGTTATATCTATCAAAGGTCATTGATACACCATTGGGATTCGTTGTAGAGGATTTTCCTTTAGGTTTCCATTCCCAACGTGCTGAGGCCTTCACAGCATTGCTCATGTCCCCCTTTTCTTGGTCAAAACCCTTGCAGTGGTAACTTTTGAATGAGTAGTGGTAACTGCTGGTTTATTTTTAGGTACCCATTGTTGGTTATAATTAACCTTTTTAGTTTGAAAGGTTCCTTTCCCTGTTTGTGCAGATTTTGCAAAAATTGTTTTGGAGTTTGCACTTTTAACAGGTGACTTAGGGTGAGCAGTGTTAACAGTTTTTGCAGTGGCAAGAGTTTTGAGGCCACTTCTAAGTTGAACTGCTCTTGGGACCATTTTGCAATGTGAATTAGGGTGTAGATTATTTTGAAACCTGTTAGTCTCCACCCTCTTACTCCCATGGACTTCCCTTTTCCCAACATGATAGTCATAATAAGCATGTAAATGATCAAAACTACCACAGATATAGCATGTCTTATTGTACATTACAAAGTCACTACCTAGTTGTTGAGATTTAACATGATTCCAACTCCTTTGATTACCCCTAGGAGCTGTAGGCTTGTTCCTATACATCTCAGCATACCTTACAGTTGGTCTAGGTTTATTAACTGGTTTCCTAGGTTCCTCTGTAACAACATTAACAACTTTTGGGATAGAAGCTTCTACATTCTTTTTAACATTTTCATCAACAACAGATGAGTTACTAGCACTCTCAAAAACATCATTATCAAGCTTACTCTCTTCCTCACTCTTCACCACTGTGTCTTTTAAAGAACCATATTCTCTTTCAAGATCCTTAAAGTCTTCTAAACCTGTATGAGCTAAATCTATACATGGAGGTGATGGAACACCTCTTAGTGGTGGAGGCACTGTATTATAACCCATACCAGACTTAGTTTTATTATATATTTGAGCATTCCAAATTTTATCAATTGACTTAGACTGATGATAACATGTGTCTAAAGTTAAATTGACATTTTCATTTTTCTTTTGAAGTTTTTCAAGCTCTTTTTGGTATGCTTCATTAACAGCAGTTGTATGTTCTACTTCTCTTCTAAGAAGAATCATATCATCATTATATTTTGACTCATTTACCTGATAGTGCTCTATTTGCTTTTCTAATACTGCCATAGCTCTCCTAAGATTAGACACAGTATAATTAGCAGTATATAACTCTTGTCTTTCATTAGAATATAAATCATTAAGCCTTTCAACTTCTTTAGCAGCCCTACATGTTTTAGAACAACTATCAAAGTTTTGTACCTCAGAGTCAGAGAAAGCCATGAGAGCAAATTCAGTAGCAACAAGAGCAGCATCAGAATGTTCTTCTTCTTGTTCATCAGCCATGAAACTCCAATCATAGCTCACACCATCAATAGCCAGCATTGCCTTTGGTTCTTCCACAGTTGGTCCCTTCTTTTGCTTGTAACAAGTAGATCTGTTGTCCTTGGTCTTTGGTCTTCTGCACTCTCTAGCAAAGTGTCCAAACTTGTGGCAGTTAAAGCACTCCACTTTCTTCTTATCAAAGCCTGCAGTTTCATCACCATTGATGTGAATAGGCTTGCCAGTCTTCTTGTAGAATTTCCTAGCCCTCATGCTAAGAAGAGCTATCTGCCATTTAATATCCATCTCCTCCAAGTCATATTCATCAATTTGCTCTATGTCTTCATGAGTTAAGACAGAGCCATCAACTTGTGTGGATATGAAAGCATAAAAGGTAGGATCTCCAATACTAGCAATCTTCTTCTTTGAACCTGCAGTGGTAACATTCACATTACCAGTGGAAACTTTAGAACCAGCAATGGCAACTTCATCATCACTGTCATCTTCAGAATCATCACTGTCAACAGAGGTTGACAATAATGCCAAGCTACTAGAGCTTGTGCCAAGTTTCCCTGCCTTCTTCAACCTTTGCTCAATAAGTTTGAAGTTGTTGTAAAGGTCATTGAGCTTCATTGTTTCGATGTCTGATTTGTTTTCCCAGACAGTGACATTGGTTTGAAACTCTGAAGGCAAACTTCTTAGAAACTTCAAATTGAGGTCTTCCTTTTCTACCTCAATGCCAAACACTGTCAGTTGAGTAACAATCTTTTGTAGTTTGGTGAAGATGCTATCAAGTGAATCATTGCTTGAAGCAGAGAAGTTTTCATAACTTTGCTTCAACAAAGTCTTCTGTGTCTTCTTTGTAGCATCATTACCACCAAATACTGAGCAAATCTCTTCAAACAGTTCTTTAGCAGTCTTGAACTTGCTGAATGCAATGATCTGGTCTCTAGGAAGAGTCATCAGCAACAAACTTCTAGCCTTAAGATCATTCTTCCTAAGTGCTTTTTCAACAGTAGATTCAGGCGTAGAAACTTTCACAACATCTGTGTCACCAACCTTCACAGTACTAGTCACAGGCTTGAAAGAATCACCAATTTGGATAATCTCCCATAGAGCATAATCCTGAATGAGAAAGTATTACTTAATCAGTATCCTCCACATCTCAAACTCATTAAGTTTAAGCTTAGGTAGCCTAGGTGTAGAAGCATTGGACTGGTTGTTTTCCATCTCCATTGAATTGAGTGAGTAAGTTAAGCTAATTCCTTGGATCTTCTAAAACAAAATATCAGAACCTTCGCTCTGATACCACTTGATGGATCTGGACACACTCCTTGTGTCAATGATATTTTGTATGATATTATTAAGCACGCAGAATTTACTTAGTAATACTTAGAAGATGGATTATATGATGTATTGTATGTAAACACAGATTAAACACAAAACTTAAGCTCCAATATTATTGATAAATAATACGAGTGATCTTAGCTTATCACTAGGGTTACACCTTGAAGCCTTTGTGAGTAATACGTAGGTAAATTAACAAGTACCTAAGACAATGACCTAGGACCTCCTTTTATACAACAAGGAGTCCTTTACAAGATAAGTATAAAGCTAACATAATAGAATATACACAAGATCTATTCTATACTTATCTAGACGCGTTAACCTTATCATAAACTGATAGCAGTGGTAACAATGAACTGGAAGTGGGAATACGTTTCCACTGCTAGTGTTAATCCAAGCAGTGTAAACCACAACTATCCGTGATAATGAATTATTCCCAACATCACATCCTCCATATCTCTAGACTCATTCCCCTGTATAATATGGAAATACCTTATTCGTACACAATCGGCAACTTTCCTCTGTAAGGTCCGGATTTAAAATGTACGGACTAGGAAGGGGTGGAATTTTCCGTCATGTGGATCTGAAACATGCAAAAAAAGGGCAACTAGAAAGGATGGGCGCTTTTGGTGTGATGCGTGTGATAAGCCACTCGAATACCCAATAATAAGGTAATGTTATGTTTACCACCTATAATGTCCGTGTTCATGTGAAATAAATAAATTGACTCATATTGATACATACCATTCGCAACATGCCGTCTCCAGGTATCGCCTAGAACTTGATGTTGCCGATGATACTGAACATACCGTGGTGGTGCTTTTTGACGAGCCTCAAATGCCCAGCAGAATCAATATTGCAAGAGGATGACGAGGTATATTTATAAGTTCCTTGTTCAATTCCAATCTCCATTACTCACTTCTTACCTTGTAGACTTTGGAAGAACACGCAAACTTACCACCTGCAATAGCCAACCTCATTGGTACAACACATGTGTTTGAAATCAAGACTCATACTTACTATGAGTATGCAAGCTTTGAAAGTTTTACATGCTGGACGGTTGACCCACCTCAACCGTCGGTTGAAACAACAAGTTCAACCACTGTTGATGATGGAAGCGTTGTTGCATGTTCACCATCCAGACCACATACCAAAGCCCCATCAGTTGTTACACCAGCCAAGCCTAGAGAGGATATGAAAAAAAAGGTTAGCACCGCAACTAATATTTGCGTACCAAAAGGTGCAAAACACTGATCAAGTTAACATGATCACCATGTTTCCATTGTTTCTAGGTCAGATATTGAAGTTTCGGATGCTGAAATTGAAATGATTCCTGACGATGATGTCAACCCTACAGATGATAAGAAAAATAAGAGGTAAGAAAATGACATAATATTTGCCTACCAAACAATGCAAAACAACAATAAAGCAACCAAACAACCATATCTCCATTGTTTCTAGGCTGGATATTGAAGATTCTGATGCCGAAATTGATATGACTCCTGCTGATGATGACCAAGGAGAAGCCAGCATCCCAATTGTCAAGAAGAAGGCAACTGTCAGGAAGAAGACAAGACGGTGAGGACATGTTCCGCACACCCTTTGATCTCTAATTATTTAAAATTTGTCCACACTTTAACATTGTTTCCTTTCTATAATTTCCTGTCAGGTTGGTCATGGTAAACTCAAGCTGAATTTCAATACACTGCATACCAACAAGCATTTTTTTTAATAAACACTTAGGACATGAACAATATGTTACGTTAAAACTGTTTTGGGGATTGTTTGTTTTTGTCATTTTCAAAACGTTACATTTTATTTTTTTTTATGTTTGATGGTTTATTCCACATACCCAACATGGACCCGGTGTTTCACAATCAGCCGGTGCGTGTTTTATGTTTATATTTATTTTAGGTACGTTAAATATGGCACTACAGTGGTTGGAACACTTTCTACAGCTCATCAAATGCATGCAAAAAGCACTTTTCTTGGATTTTTTTTCTAAGTTTTATGGGCAAATGTTCTGTAACAACGATTGTCTACTTATCGTTTAAAAACTATGCTATATATAATGTATAAGTGTGTCCTATTTGCAAGTATCAATGATCCAAAATATGATGTATGTACTGTAACTAAATTTCTAATGAATGAAATTGAATTATGTACGATTTTAAGAATGTTGACTCTTAATTAATACTTTTATGATCTTATTGAACCCTTTCAAATATCAACCAAGCTGTGTAAAACCTTACCATGTTGTATACACATCACTGCATATGGATTGTATAATGAAACTTCCGCTTTGATTTGTTTAGAGTTTCCTGCTCATGACACTTTCATATGAAAATGTATTTGCCACAAAAATAGATATACTTAAATTGACCAATATGTTTAACCAATCTATTCAAAACCTTACCATGTTAAACCATCAAATATAACCATCAAAACTGGAATCTAAGTGGCACATACTAACATAAAAAATTATCCAGCTACTTAAATCTACATATTGGTTGGACAAATGGATCAACAAAAAGTATATTCATACACAACTGTCATACATGAAGGGTCACAGAAATGCATAAATTCAATTACAAAATATATTTTGAATAGCTAATAAATAGTTTTTATGGATGAGTAGGAGTTAAAAACCTGTTAACTACATACCAAGGCCTTTAAAAGTCATATTATACCCTCTTTCCCAACTCATCCAGTTGTTATTCATATTCCAAAGTCATGGCATTCACTAGAGAAATTATAGCACAATACTACTACATGCCAATAGCAAAAGCTGCAAAAAAGTTCAATATTGGTATAACTATTTTCAAAAAACGTTGTCGAAAACCGGGTATTCAGCGCTGGCTCTATCGTAAGCTGACGAGTATACAACTATTAATTAACACTATCTAGGTGAGAATACATTTGAAGTTAACATTTTAATTTTATGTTACTCACAAAGTTATATTGCATTATATGCTGAGAATGGAGGGGCAAAGGTTGATAGAAACACCCAACAAATCATAACAAGGCTTCAAAAAGAAAAGAAATGTGTAGAAGAAAATCCTGAATTAGAATTTAGCAAAAGTACCCAAAGGTTGAGATAGTTTTATTTCAAATCCAAATACAAAAGAAGGAAAAGCATGAGTTTGATATTGTCATTAACAAACCAACCAACTACAAGTGCGGCTACAGAGTTGCATTATTCGTCTGAAACCAGTAGCGCAGAGCATACAAACTCTAAAGATGGTTATGATTCTGACTGTTCTGAGCATGATTAGCTGAAGATTGCGTTTTAAATAACTCAATTTAATGAGATGTTGAAAATAAAGTATGAATTAGTGGCAATTATGCTTATGTTGCTGAGTGTAGTTGGCAAGTTTATGTAAGAATTGGGCTTGAAAGATCTCAGTTTACTTAAATGTTCCAAACTAACTTATGAAAATCTAAGTTACATTTTTTATCTTTCAATAGTGTGCAATTATTGAAAACTTGAAATATCTATTTAATATAATAATAAGAGTATTAAAAACATAAATACACTTATCATGGTATACAAATGGCTGCCTTTTCATTGGTTATCACACTTATTGCATCAGTTTACCACGAGAATTCCAAGAGATGCTTTATTGGACATCTTAAGTCTATATGCTGCCAAATCTGCAAGTTTAGGTATTACAAAAGTGCATCAGATCCTTCAAATAAAAAATGAACAAAAGTACAATCCAATCTAACAAGTTTCCATACATTCCATTTATTTATCTGATTAAAGCCATCTTTGTTTGTGTGTTATAGGATCACGGGACGCAGATACTGAAGTTCCATCCCTGTTAGGAATACTGCACAAATCTTTGGTCATTCATTCAAAAACAATTGTCAGCGAAGATGGCAGAATACATAGCTATTGTGGTTTAAAACTGACATATATTGTTGAATCATTTACAGGTAAACATCAAGACTACACCTTTAGGTGAATTATGAAAATACAAAAAAATAGCAAAATGTCATACCTGATTCATTAATTTTGATTTTACAACATTGTTTGTTAGGTCAAGAATCACATATTCCACTTCCAAAAGTCCATTCATGTACAAAAAAAAGAGGATCATCAGGTCATTAATTCAGCAAATGATAGCAAAATTGAGAACCTCTTAATAAATGTTGTACATTTGACATACCTTTAATTTCATCCATTTATTTATTATATTACGGTGTTTATTACATGACCATTTTATCTGCGTGCAGCTAAAAATAAACCAAAAGGAGCTGCATTTAAATCTGCAAGTAATTATACATGTTACAAATCTTGACGCTTGTTATTTGATTAATTATTTGTTTATCGCAATAATGTTTAACTATTATCGCAAGGTATTCCTGTGGTTAACCATAATATTGGCCCTCCATCATTTGAATGTCGGAATTGCAAGGCGGTTATGTGGTATGAAGAGAGAAGCGTAAAAGGATCCAGCACTAGCAACCCAAAATTCTCCCTTTGCTGCCAAGATGAAAAAATCCTTCTTCCCATATTTAATGAAGCACCCTCCCCTCTTAATAACTTAATGGACTATAACAATCCTGCATCTTTAAGATTCAAAGAACAAATTAGAGTATATAATGGCATGTTTTGCTACACATCTTTTGGGGCAAAAATAGATAATTCAATTAACACAGGTAGGGGACCGTATACATTTAGAATAAATGGCCAAAGCTATCATCGAATACATTTAGAATACATGTAGGGAATTATAATTTGTAAAACAAATTTAAGTTATGTTTAGTTTTAGTTCTGGTAGTATAATAGTTAAGTCGGGTAAGACAGAATTAAGTCTGTTAGTGTTAAGTCTGGCAGAACAAAATGTTGATAGTTAAGTCTGTTTATGATAAAAACAGAATAGTTTGTTAGAGTTATTTTAGGAAGGGATATGTACGCGTAGAGATATCTTAGAAAGATATATCTTTACCCTTCCACAAGTCTTGTAGTCAATTAGGGTTTCCTTGGTGTATAAAAGGATTCCTAATGTATTAGGTTAAGGTATGAGTTGTAAGCCTTAACCATTGATAAAAGTAATCAATAGAAAATATGAAGTTAGTATATTATTGTGTTCTTCATACTTATTGTGTTAAGATTCCGCATTAGCACATTAAGGTCTTGTTAAGAGTTCTTCACATAGTGAATTTGGATTTATTCAAGTTTATTATAAGCAATACAAAGGCTAGTTAGATCCATAACTTTGGACCTACAAGTGGTATCAGCGCCTATTGAAGGACTTTGTTGTTGAAGATACACAAACACAAACACTCATTCCAAACCAGAAAACATCAAACATGTCTGAAAAAGCAAATGAAGCCTACGCTGACCACCCCAGTGATGAGGAATCCAACCATGAATATGGAGCAGACAACTCTCAACCTAAACAACCCCAAATCACAAATACCACAACCATCTCCAACATGAAGCTCCCACCATTGAAGAAAGATGAATATTACATCTGGGCTATGGAGATGGAGCATGTTGGGAATTACAAATTTGAAGATTACAAAACCCACAAGAAGAAATGAAGAAAGAAGAAACAATGAGGACCTAATATGTAATAGTTAGATAGCTTTCATAGGAAGCTAGGGTTTGTAACCTCCCTCTATTATATAAAGAGGGTAGGCATCTAGGGTTACTCACTCATCCAAAACATAGAAGACTTCTCCAATGAGAGTGCAGACACACGATCATAGCGTGTGTATAATAGTAGTAGTAGTAGTTTATGTATTAGTTTATTTTATGAATAAAGAAAACCTTATTAGTGATGTTGATTGTGTTATTCTTATTCCGCATTGTTTCAATCAATCAATATCATTGATACCCTAGTTGAGTCCAGATCCATGGATTCTACAATTGGTATCAGAGCCTCGTGGATCTCGATCTAGGGTTTATAAGGTTTTCCTATAATTAGGGTTTATACCCTAATTCATCTTTACCAGCAGATTTGAAAAAGGGCAGAAGTAAAAAAGCGGATACAGGGTTTTTATGTTGCCGACAGAAGCAGCTTCGTTATGAGGTAATTATTTTTTTTGGTGGCGATTATTGGATCTCAAGCACGTGGGTTTGCAATTTGTCTTTCATTCATATATATCTTGGATCAAATGTTGCTGTTTGAAAGTAATTGTATTCTGTCGTCACGTGATGTTGGTTGGTCGGTTTGGTCAAAGTCCCATTGATATGATAGGATGATACTGGTCCTCACTTTCGTAATTAAAAGGGTTGATTCATTTGATTGGTCGATATAGTGGGTCTCGAGGGCATCAAATTAGTGGGTCACAAGATTTTTATACTGATATTTATTTATTGCTGATTCCTAATTCTGATAGTGATAGTTTTTCTTATATATTCGATTGGTACGGTGCGCCTGATTGGACCTACTTGGATTCTTTGATGTTGGTCTCGTGGGTATGACTTTTTGATTGGTCTATGATATCACGTGGGGCTATTATACTGGGAGATCAGGCGAGGCTGTGGTCCCTACTGTTTCATACTGATCATAATTGTGGCCAATATTATTATTCATGTTTAGTGATTTTGATAAGCACCCATGTGGGACAGCAGGTTCTTTGTACTAGTTTGTATTTTAATTCTTGTGGGCTGACACGTTTCTCTGTTGGTCACGTGTGGTTGCATAACCTCTTGGGTTGTTTCATGGTCACGTGGTATTGTATTTGAAGATCACGTGGTATCTATCACGTGGGACTCTGTGTTACTGCTTGTAACACCCCCAAAATACCGCAGCGAAAGACTGTGTCATTGGGGTGCTACTTCATAATACAAAGTACAAGTTATAGAAAACGACCTCTAAATGAGACGTTTTGAAAAGTTACCATTCGATTAATGAAATCAGAGTTACAAACAATGAGCTCCCAAAGTATAATATATAAATGTTTCGAATGGTAAATGATAAAAGCATAAGTCTTCAAAATATGTCGTGCGACTCTAAGTTCCATGCAATAGCTATCATCTTATAGACCTGAGATAAACATGCTAAAAAGTGTCAACACAATGGTTGGTGAGTTCATAGAGTTTGTTTTGAATAAGTTGAAAAGCCTTTAAAGAATGTTCCCACAGCAAAGGCATTGTAAATCCACTCAGTTCCAAGTTCTGCCCATACAAAACTTGCAACCTGTGTGTTTACAACCCACTGCTAAAATATAGTTTACACAATCATGTATGTATGTATCATAGTAGTAAAAAGTATATGTGTCACCACAAGGGTCTTCCAACAACTTAATTTGGGATGTATCTAACTTAATAGCCTTCCAACAACTTAATTTGGAGCCACTAAATTAATGGTCATCCAACAACTTAATTTGGAGCCACTTGCGTATGTATCTAATTTAATAGCTTTCCAACAACTTAATTTGGAGCCACTAAATTAATGGTCATCCAACAACTTAATTTGGAGCCACTTGCGTATGTATCTAATTTAATAGCCTTCCAACAACTTAATTTGGAGCCACTAAATTAATGGTCATCCAACAACTTAATTTGGAGCCACTGAATTGAATAATGCAAATAAGTATAATGCAGTCAAGAATAACGCAAATAGGTATATCATAATCATGTATATATGCAATCAAGTATAAAAAGTATAGCGTAGCATAAAAGTGTAAATGTTTTGAGTATTTGTATTTGTAAAGCAAGTATTTGAGCATGTATCTCCCCCAAAAGTTTGTAAACAATTAAACGAGTAAAAGTGGGGCTACGAACTCACCTGATAATAACTGATGAATGATAATAGAAAATTGGGCAGCGCTTCGGCATCTAAATTCAAAAATCCATTTCCTAAACTATAAAAAACCTCTAAATCACCTCATATCTACCCCATAACTATCCCAATAGCTTCAAAAACAAAAACCCATCTTTAATATTGCCCGATCTATTCTTGCAAAAGTTTTGAGAATTTCCTGGGACCCACAGCTCCAACCCACCATTGTGTAGCTCTTAATCCAACCGCGGAAATACAAAATAAACTAAATTTTTACGTAGAGAATACTTATGCCTTCAACTTATATGTATAACTCGGAGCCTGAAAATCAAGTATGGAGGGTGTATGGAGGGTGGCGACATCAAGGAGGAGGGGGAAATGTGTGTGTTTTTCTGTGAAATAAAATGAACTAGTTTTCTTTCTATTTATAGGGAAAATATATGAAAATATCTAGATATTTTGATGAATAGTGTTTAGTTATTTTGATGAATAGTGTTTAAATATTTTTGAAAATATCTAGATATTTATAAATAGTAATTAGATTTTTATATATTATGAGTACAGAGTACATTGTTTATGCATGAAAATTGTGTAAAAGTATTTACTTGTTCAATTTAGGCGAAATCAGTAAATAATAAAAATTACTGTGAATAGTAACTCGTGAATAGTAATTTGTGAATAGTAATTTTTGGGAAAAAGTTTGAGTTTAAATAACGACTCAAAATATGATGAATAGTAAAAATGAATAGTAACAGTGAATAGTAAAAATGAATAGTGACCCGAAAATGCGAATTGTTACACTGCTGGTGGTTATCATTCATGCTGGTGGGTATATCATTTCTACTGGTTACCACTGGCTAGTTATTAGTCGGTTCCTGCTGATTGATTATTTGGTTCCTCCTGGTTGGTTTCTGCTGGTTATTGCTTTTGTTCCTACTGGTTGTTCTGAAGTTCCTACTGGTTGATCAAGTGCGAGTCTTATCTTATCTCAAAGTGTGTGGTGAACACTTTTGAGATAACTTGTTCGTGCGTTAATGATGTGACAAAGACTTGATGAATCTAGCGAAGGGGTGAGATCTAAAACTGAAGGTGCTTAATGCTCACATTTGCTATCACTTTAAGGAGTTACATTGTAGTGCTCAATGTTAGTGAAGGGGCAAGATCTACAAATTAAAGGTGCTTATTGCTTACATTTGCTAGTGTCTCATCTGAGTTTGGAGTCGCGTGAATAGTACAAGATATAATACGCATGCGTTGGTGTTCCTATTGGTTCTCCGTTCATACTGGTACACTATTTTGATTCTGCTGTTGAGTTGACTTTTCTGTTGCTGCGCTTAGTGATAAAAAAATTGCTGGTTCTTGCTGATGGTTAGTATCTTTATAAGGGGAAGCTTAGTGTTTGTATACTTACCATCTACATGCATCACTTGAGGGGAAACGTTTACGAGTTGCACAAGACCCCTATTAGATGATTACAAAAAGGGAAAGAAGATTCATGATGTGCAGCTTATTATTGTGATGACATGTTTTAGCATTCTTTCTTCATGCAGGTTGTTTTGTAATATCAAATAGGGGAAGATTGTTTGGAATTACAGATTTGAAGATTACAAAACCCACAAGAAGAAATGAAGAAAGAAGAAACAATGAGGACCTAATATGTAATAGTTATATAGCTTTCATAGGAAGCTAGGGTTTGTAACCTCCCTCTATTATATAAAGAGGGTAGGCGTCTAGGGTTACTCACTCATCCAAAACATAGAAGACTTCTCCAATGAGAGTCTAGACACACGATCATAGCGTGTGTATAATAGTAGTAGTAGTAGTTTATGTATTTGTTTATTTTATGAATAAAGAAAACCTTATTAGTGATGTTGATTGTGTTATTGTTATTCTGCATTGTTTCAATCAATCAATATCATTGATACCCTAGTTGAGTCCAGATCCATGGATTCTACAAAGCACTATCTGGAGTACACTGATAATGAAGTGTGGAAGGTGATACAAAAATGAAACTCTAAAAAGAGGGTTTCCAAAGGAAAAGATGACACTTACTATGTGTTGCCACCTATTACTGCTACTGAGATTCTTGCTGTAGAGAAGGAGAGAAAGGCCAAGAACATCTTGTTAATGGCACTTCCCAAGGAACATATCAGACGTTTTTATGGGATGGATGATGCAAAGGAGATCTGGGAGGCAATCAAAGTAAGATTTGGAGGGAATGCTAACTCCAAAAATATGCAAAAGGCTGTCTACAAACAACAATTTAAGGCCTTTGCTATTTCCAGTTCTAAAGGATTAGAGAAGGGCTATGACAGGTTTCAACAACTACTATCACAATTAGAGGCCTATGGTGTTGGTGTTTCTGATGAGGATGCCAATCACAAATTCCTCTGGTCTTTGCCACAAGAATGGTCAAGTCTGGCAATGACCATGAGGACCAAGCCTGAAATTGACATCATGTCAATTGATGATCTGTACAACAACCTAAGGATTTTTGAACAGGAAATCAAGAATGTGTCAAAACCATCCTTTTCTAGCTCTCAGAATGTTGCTTTTGTCTCACATGGCAAGAGCAGTACAAACCAGGTTAAGTTTGGTGGTAGTTATAGTACCTCCTCATTAAGTACGATAGAAATAGGGTCACCTGCTGGAGTTGCTGATCAGGTTATCTACTCTCTCTTTGCTAGATCATCAGAAGAGATGGATTTGCTCAATGAAGATTTGGAGCAAATCAATGATGCAGATATTGAGGAGATGGATATAAATTGGCAAATAGCTATGATTGCTATCAGGATGAACAATTTCTTTAAGAGACATGGTAGAAGAGTTTGTTATGATCCAAAGACTCCAGTTGGCTTTGATAAAAAGAAGCTTGAGTGCTACAACTGCCATAAGCCTGGTCACTTTGCAAGGGAATGTAAGTCTCCTGTGGCAACTGATAGGAAGAAGAAGGAATCTACCTATCAAACAAAGGAAGCTGAGAAGCAGGAGAGTTAAAAGGTTGGGCTGCTGACCATGGATGGAGGTGCTATCAATTGGGGAGAACATGCTGAAGAGGAGTCTACCAATCACTCTGCTTTCATGGCCATTGGCTCAAACAGTGAGGTATCTTTATGTTCAAAACTCTGTGTTGATTCTTATAACCAACTTAAAACACAAAGTGATGAGCAATTAATTCAGTTAAGAGAACAAGAAACACAAATTCTAGCTTATACCAATGCTGTCAAAACGTTAGAAGCACAAATAACAAATCTTCAAAAACAAAATTCATCACTAAATGAAAAACTAATTTTCAAGCTAATGATAATTTTGATAAAGATGAAAAGCCAAGGAAATATAGAAGAATTGGTATGAAAGCTCAACAAGAAAGATATGAGTTAAAGAAAATAGTTGGGACTTGGGGAGAGTCTTCTAAGAATCTACATAGGCTAATTAATTCTGGCATGAGCTCTAATTGTAAATTGGGCTTAGGTCATGTGATTAAATCAGATAGTGAGGTTTTGAGTTATGAGGCAGAGATGAAACCTGGTATATTTGGTAGTTCGGAGGAAGACTATGTTGGTAAACCACTATAAAAGATTTGTTAAAACTGATAATTATAAAGGAGTTCCACCACCACTTAATGAAGACTACACACCTAAACCTGAACAAAAATTTAATAAGTCTTTATTTGATTACAACAAATGGAAAAACTCTAAAACACTAGTTTCTCAAGACTATTCCATTGAATTTTCTACCTGTCAATCCAATGACAGTGAAGGATCCTTTTCGTGAGTATTTTACATGTCAATCTAATGACAGTGAAGGATCCATTGGGAATGTCTCTGAATGTTCTCTTGAGCTTAAATCTGGACCCATAAAGATTTCTAAACCAATTTTAAACAGTAAGCCTTATGTGCCCAAACAAGCTGAGAAAACTATTGTGTCTAAACCAGAAATAGTTAAACCTAGTTGTCTCCAAACTCCTAGGCAACAGATTAAACCTGAGACACCTAAAGTAGACAGAAATAATTGGAATGGGTTAATGCAGAGAGAATTTGGGTATGGATACTCTTTCACTAAGAAGAGTTGTTTTGTGTATGGTATCCTAAGTCATTTAATAAGAGACTGTGATTATCATGAGAAAAGAATGGCTAAAGAGGCTGAGATTAGGAGAAAAATGGCTGTAAACACTGGTAATGGTATAGTTAGACCAGTGTGGAATAATGCAAATATAATTAACCATGCTAATCAGTTTTTTTCTAGACCAGTACCTGTTAATACTGGTAATTTATTTGTTAATTCTGTTAGACCAAAAGTGGGTGCTGGTGTACCAATTAATTCTGGTAGGCTAAATATTAATTCTGGTAACATGTCTAGGGTTAATACTGGTCGTGTTAATTTAGGTCAAGCCAAAGTTTAATCTGGTTATATGAATGTTATATTAAAACAACCAGAACCTACCAGTACTTCACCCAGTCCTAAGTTTAGAAAACCACATGTGAATCAATTCAATCAAAGACTTCATTATGGTTCACATTCACCTGTGAAGAGACCCATAGTTCATAATGCAGCTCAAATGTTTAAATCTTGTGTTGCAAAGGGAAATTGGGGGACTGCTGTTGAGCCCTCAGCAGGTTATACTTAGAGACAGACCAAACCACACTCCAAGAGTAATAGTGGACCATCTTCAGCTTATGCTTTGAATTCTCAAGGTCCACAAGGTAGACCCAAGCCTCTACAGGCATGGGTCCCCAAGAGAAACTAATTTCTCTTTTTGATATGCAGGAACATCCACACCAGAAGCTAGGAAGAAGAGAAATTGTTGATAGTGGATGCTCTGGGCATGTGACTAGTAAAAAGGATCACTTAGAGGAGTTTGAAGAGGTCCAAGGAGGTTCTGTTACCTTTGGTGGTAGCATAGGCTACTCTATGGATAGTTAGATCATTATGGATGTGTTAGTTTGATTTGGTGCATTTGGAACACTTTGAAATAACTTTGATTTATGTGTTTTCTACACCATGTTTGATGTGCTTAAACAATTCTTGTTCAATTGGTTGTTCTAAGAATTAATTATGGCAGGCAATTTGAGTTAATTCTGGTTTAAAGAACTACCTATTGTATATTTCTTGGTTTTTGAATCAATTTTCAAGGAATTGCATGGATGAAAGCAAGATTGAAGCCGTGCCATTTGTACTGTAAGTATAAATTGGTTAATTTAGGTGATATCATACTTAAGTCTGGTTGACCATTTTAAGTCTGGTAGTGTAAAAATATTACCGTTAGTGATGGTCGAGGGAAAATCCGTTTTTTACTGTATCAATAGTACCGTTACCTACTCTTAGGCGGTAAGAAGTATATATATGGATACTTTTTATTAATAAAATTCATTTTTATCCATTATTTACTTTATCTCAATCTTTAAACGTTTAAATCTTTTCTCTCAATTAAGTCTTCTTACCAGCATTAACCCTATCACGAGCTGCACTACCAAAACTTAAAATTCACCTCTATTATGGCTCAATTAAAGTTCAATGATAACCACAATCAAGTGGGATTTCTCAAGAAGCCAAATGAAAGCACCTGATTTGAGCAGATAGTGGACTTTTTGAAGGGCACCCACATTAGGTATGCCCTCACTCATAATCCAACTATCTATGTGTCCCTAGTTAAACAGTTATGGCAGACTGCTACTGCTAGAACTCTTGCTGATGGGATACTAGAGTTAAGTGCAATAATTGAAGTATTCAATCACTGAGGAATCAGTCAGAAGTTATCTTCAATTGGTTGATGCCTCAGGGATTACTATGTTGCCAAATGATGAGCTTTTCCAGGGTCTTAAAAATATTGGATATCCAACTAATGGATCATTTACTTTTTGGAAAAGTACCTTTACACCACAATAGAGGTTTATGTTGCATCATCTCCTTCATTGTATGAGCTCTAAAAGTGGAGGATGGGATCAATTTGGTAGCAATCTTGCTACTGCCTTGCTCTAAAAGTTTTTGATGTACCCAAGGTTTCTACAAATGATTTTAAATGTTGAAACAACCAGTAAGAAACCGTATATTGTTGTCCCTTTTACTAAAAATATTTTTGGTAATATGAAAAGGGGATTTGAGGGGGTTCACAAGCCACTTTTTCCTGCTATGTTGCATGCTGGTTCTACTAACATTGCAGGTACATCATATCAAGTTCCATCTACCTCTGCTACTTCTGCAGCTCAAGATCAACCAATACATGGATCAGAAGAACCTGAGTCTGCACAGAGGTCACCAACTCCACCACCTCTTTCACCTCCAGCGCATGAGGAAGACCAACCAGAGATTCCTCAAACACAACCTCCCACACCCACTCCTACAGCAGACCATGCTTCCTTATCTGTGGGGGAACTTCTCAATCTAGTTCCAAAATTGCTAAACAGAATAGAGAAGTTGGAAATGGATCTACAGAAATCTAAGAAGACTCAAGCAGATGCTGTCATCAAATTGGTCAAGAGGGTTAAAACACTGGAGGGAAAGTTCAAACAAAAGGGGATAGATATCACTGATTCACAAGGTGAAGAAAATTATCCTAATAAGGGGAGGAATTTGCAGGAGGGTGGACCAAACTACAGAACACCAACAAAGAAATCCTCTGAGGAACCAATTAGTCCTCAAGGATTGGAAGCAGCTGAGATATTGGCTAAGAACCTCAGCCAGAAGAAGAAGAAATCAGAGAAAGAAGCTGCAAGTTCTGCTGAAGTTAAGTCTGGTGGTGATGAAGAAGTTAAGTCTGGCTTTGAAGCAGAGATTAAGTCTGGTGGTGATGAGGAAGTTAAGTCTGCTAGTGTCCCTGTTAAGTCTGGTGATGAATCTGTCACTCAGAGAGAAGGAAAATAGATCATGGAAGAAACTTCTGAGCCTAAAAAGACTAAAAGATAGATTATGGAAGATGAAGCTAGCATGGCAGAGATTGCCAGAATACAAGCAGAGGATGCAGCTGCAGCAGCCAAGCTAGCAAGACAAAAAAATAGATGATGAGCTGATGGCTAAAAACTTGCAGAGCCCACCAGAATTAACGGAGGAGCAAAAGAAAAGACAATCTAAAGTTTTGGAATCTGCAAAGTTTTACACTGATGAAGATTGGGACACCATCAGAGCCAAACTTGAAGTCAATAGGGACATCCTACCAGATATTGGAGCAGAAGACTTTGCTAGAAAGATGGTAGAAATGGTCAATGAGAAGAAGAGGCTTCTCAGGGAACAGAGGCAAAGGGAAAGGATGAACAAACCTCTAACAAAAGGAGAGCAAAAGGAATATATATGATCAACTATATCAAAAGTCAAGGTCATCCCAGCTGGAAATTGAATCAATTGAGGAAGCTAAAAGCTGAAGATCTCAAAGCAGAATTTGAAAATGTGATCAAGCAGGTTCAAAGTTTTGCTCCAATTGATTCTGAACTGGAAGCATCTAAGCTCAAAAGGAAAGACATGCATCTTCAACCTAAAGAATCTAAAAGACAAAAGACTATAGATGTTTAAGAAATTGCCACAACTCCAGAGGTTGAGAAGGATGCTGACACTAAAAAGGTTAAGAAGGAGGAAGAGCCTGAGAAACCAGTTCTTAAATGGACTAGAAGGAAATCCAAAGCCCATAAGTCTACAAAGAAGGATAAGACTGAGGTCAAGGAGGAAGTGGATGAATACATGAAAGATAAGGTTGATGAACCTTCCGTAGAAGAATTCACAATGGGGTCCATTCCAGAAGGTCCAGAACTTCCTACAAAGATTGCCAAAATTCAGATCATTAAAACTGGAAAGAAAGGAGCTTACCAGGTAGTAAGGGAAAACTACACTGACACAATATATTTAAATTTTCCTGCCTTGTTAAGTGATTTGTCCAAGGATGATATGAAGACAATGTACCAGTTGATGGTGGAGAAGCATGGTGATCAAAGACCTGAGGAGGAGTATGAAAGAGTCCTTTGGGAGATTTGAAGACAATGTTTGAGCCACCAGATGCTGATAATGAGATGTGGAAGCTGGCAAGTCAAGAGCAAGTGATCAGATGGAGATACTTCCATACTTGTCAGGGTCACTGTTTGGAACTAGAAACTTTAATTGTTTATCTGAAGGGCAATGCTCGACAAAAAGTTGCTAGGAGAAAGAAAAGATGATGCTTGTTATAATCTTTTGAAATTAATTGAATCAAAATCTCAACATCAATAATTTTAATATGTTTGAAAGAATTTTCTTAGCTGCTAAGTTTATTTTAAACGTTTGATAAGTATAAATGGTGTTTGAGATGGTTTCACTTGGTGAAGGTGCATAGCACCAACACAACAAATGGTTATCAGTCCACCATGTCTAATCCACATAAGAACTGACTAATCCATGAGCAAAAGACTCTGGTAGAGATAACTCAAATCCATTTATGGCTGACAATTTGCCAAAAATTGTATAATGCTCAGCTCACCATATCTGTGTTGATAAAGAGTTGGCTAGCCCACAAGTTCATGACTTGTGGTAAAGGGAGTGAAAAACCATGACGAGTCCAAAAGCAAACGACTTTTGGTAAAGACTAATCAAATCCGTTGATAGCTGCTGGTTTGCTAAAAATCATATGGTTATCAATGTACCATGGTTTTACACACCAGAACATTGGCTACTCTAATAGTAATGGCTAATTGGTAAAGAGACATCAAATCCATTAAGTTTTATATGATTCACCTCTCACAGAACACACCTGGATGTGATGAGAATAGCATGAAACTTTTATGAATTGATGTACATACAGTCATAGTTGCAGAAAAGAGTAAGGAGTGCTGATATTTTGCTGATTGGATGCTGCACAGATCACACAAGGAAGAATATTCAAAGATGCAAGACAAAGATAATTCCAAGATCCTCAAAAAGTACAAACAACTTGAAGTTCACAAGTGAAGATCAAGTTAGGGGAGGATTGTAGGGAATTATAATTTGTAATACAGATTTAAGTTTTGTTTAAGTCTGTTTAGTTTTAGTTCTGGTAGTATAATAGTTAAGTCGTGGTAAGACAAAATTAAGTCTGTTAGTGTTAAGTCTGTTAGTTAAGTCTGCCAGTACTAATGTGGTTAAGTCTGGCAGAACAAAATGTTGATAGTTAAGTCTGTTTATGATAAAAACAGACTAGTTTGTTAGAGTTATTTTAGGAAGGGATATGTACACGTAGAGATATCTTAGGAAGAGATATCTTTACCCTTCCACAAGTCTTGTAGTCAATTAGGGTTTCCTTGGTGTATAAAAGGATTCCTAATGTATTAGGTTAAGGTATGAGTTGTAAGCCTTAACCATTGATAAAAGTAATCAATAGAAAATACGAAGTAAGTATATTATTGTGTTCTGCATACTTATTGTGTTAAGATTTTGCATTAGCACATTAAGGTATTGTTAAGAGTTCTTCACATAGTGAATTTGGATTTATTCAAGTTTACTATAAGCAATACAAAGGATACTTAGATCCATAACTTTGGACCTACACCCTACATAGGGTAGTCAACCCAAATATGCACAACTATACTTTTTTGATACTGGAAATGAAGTAAAGAACCGAATGGGAGCTTTTATAGATAACGATAGTGGCAACAAGGTGGATGAAAAGATAGTAGCAAGCTTGATTCATATGTTCGATCAATCAAGCTCTATTGCCAAGGCTTTTCGAATGGCCATGGATTGATGCGACTCCCAAAACTCAGCAAAGTTTGAACTACGCTTGATAAGTGGTCGGAGTACAGCACGGCAATACAATGCCCCAACTGTGCCCGAAATAACAGCTCTCATTACTAACGACTTTGGTGATGGCATTCCTACGAGGGATATTGTTATAAGTAACAAGGATGAAGGATTGAAACGTATATCTGAGTTGTATTCAGAATACATGGCCCTCTAATATCCATTATTATTCCCGTATGGAGAGGGAGGATTTCATGAAAAAAATACCGTATCATAAGAAAATAGGTGGCCGCAAGACTATAAGGGGTTGTCTCACAATGAAAGAGTACTACGCATACATAATACAACAGCGAAATAACCAAGGTACTACCTTGCTTAGAGGTGGGAGGTTATTCCAGAAACACCTGGTGGATGCATACACGGCTATTGAGGAGCAAAGACTTAAATGGACAAGGAAAAATCAGAATACGTTACGTGTGGATCTATATCATAACCTGTGTGACGCTGTAACAGGGGGTGATACAAGTGCAGCAGGTATCGGGAAACGAATTGTTCTACCAAGGAGTTTTACCGGCAGCCCAAGATATATGATGGAAAACTACCAAGATGCTATGGCTATATGTCGAACCTATGGAAATCCAGACCTGTTCATCACTTTCACTGCCAACCCAAAATGGCCCGAGATTGCTGAAATATAAAGTGCATACCGGGACAAAAGGTAATGACCGTCCAGAAGTGGCAACTCGTGTGTTCAAGATTAGACTGAATGAAATGTTGGATGATCTTACGAAACACCATATTTTTGGAAAGTCATGGGCAGGTAATTGAACTTGCCCTTAATTCAATATATCTACTGTTATATAACAAAATTATGCATCAACCGACGTTTTTCTTACATCTCCTTTCAGTCATGTATATCAAAGAATTCCAAAAGCGTGGCCTGCCTCAAGCTCATATCCTACTTTGGCTAGAAGAAGTCTTGAAATGCAAACTCCAGCTAAGATAGATGACATTATTACAGCAGAGATACCATGTAAAACAAGTGATCAAGAAGGGTATAAAGTAGTAATTGAATTTATGTTACATGGACCTTGCGGAAAAGATGCTAAGCACGCCCCATGTACAGTTGAGGGTAAGTGCTCAAAACATTTCCCTAAACCTTTTGTGGGAGAAACAATAGTTGATGCTGATGGGTATGCTATTTATCGTCGAAGGGATAATGAAGCTCACCATGTTAAAGGAAAGTTTAAATACAATAACAGATATGTGGTTCCTCACAACCGTTATCTCCTCCTGAAGTACCAGGCCCACATTAATGTGGAATGGTGCAACAGATCAAAGGCAATTAAATACTTATTTAAGTACTTAAATAAAGGGCCCGATAGAGCTACAATTGTTATACAGGAGAATGTTAGGAACGATGGTGATTTGGAAAATGTCCAGGTTTTAGAGGTGGACGAAATAAATAATTATTTGAATTGTCGCTTCTTAGCTCCATGTGAGGCGGTGTGGCATTTGTTTTCCTATGACATACATTATTCATACCCATCAATCATGAGACTGAGTTATCACTTGCCAAATCAGAATGCAATCACACTTCGTGACTCAGAAAGTCTACCGGCTCTACTTGAAAGGGAATGTATTGACATAACTATGTTCATTGATTGGTTTACACGTATGCTGAGATACCTATACATTATGTGTGGCATGAGAAAGACAAAATGTGGAAACAAAGGAAACATAGAAAGTGCATTGGGAGGATTGTTTACTCGCACCGAGATTCTGGAGAACGATATTATCTTAGAATGTTGTTGAACATTGTTAGAGGTCCTGAAGATTTTGAAAAACTCATGACTGTTAACAAGAAATTATGCTCCACATTTAAGGAAGCATGTTTTGCATATGGCCTCTTAAATGATGACACATAGTGAAAGCATGCTATATCAGAAGCAAGTATATGGGCATTCGGACCACAACTACGTGACATGTTTGTAACAATTTTGTTGTTTTGCGATGTCAGTAGGCCTTTAAAGTTATGGGAAGAAAACTGGAAGTGCTTATCAGAGGATATCCTACATAAGAAAAGGAAATTTTTTAAATATCCTGAGTTGGAGTTGACGGATGAACAACTCCAAAACTATTGTTTGGTAGAAATCTAGGAGTTGTTAAATAGGAATGAGAGATCTTTATCAGAATTTTAAGATCTACCACTGCCTAACCCAAAGTTACTAACCAATTTGGACAATCGTCTCATTAGAGAAGAGTTGGATTATGATATGAATAAGAGTATGCTTGAACATCAACAACTTCATTCATTGCTAAATCCCGAACAACGTTCAATATATGAAGAAGTTATTGAATCTGTGAATAAAAAAAAGAGAATTTTTACTTTGTGTACGGACCAGGAGGAACTGGCAAGACTTTTTTTATACAAACTATCATTTCCAGGTTAAGATCAGAACATATGATAGTGCTTGCTGTCGCATCTTCAGGTACAAATGAATACTAAAATAAAACAATATACTAATTTATAAACTTAAAAATAACATGCTGAACTAACTGTCTCGATTTCTATAGGAATTGCTTCATTATTACTACCAGGAGGTAGAACAACGCATAGCCGTTTTGTTATACCGCTTGAATTATTGGAGAACAGTACATGCAGCATAAAACAAAACACACATATGGCAGAACTTATGCATCAAGTTAGGCTAATTATCTGGGATGAAGCTCCAATGACTCAAAAGTATGCATTTGAGGCATTGGACAAGACGCTAAAGGATATCTTAGGATTTCACGATCCAAAGTGTAGGAGTCGAGGCGTTACGGTGTTACTGGGAGGTGACTTCCGACAAGTGCTTCCAGTTATCCCAAAATGGAGCAGGGCTGACATTGTTCAATCTTGCATCAACCAATCTGAGTTATGGAAGCATTGCAAGGTCTTCACCCTTACATGCATCATGTGTGTCAAAGAATATCGTGAGAATGGTCAGGTTAATACTCGAAAACAGGATTTCAATAGATGGGTTTTGGTTGTGGGGGATGGCACGTTGCCAAAAAAATGCAATGAAGGGGACTATGAACCAACTTGGATTGACATCCCGGAAACCTTTCTAATTAAATCATGGGATTCTCCTATTCAACAAATTGTTGCAGACACATACCCTAATTTTATAACAAGACAAACTAACGATTTGTATCTCAAAGAAAGGGCAATTCTTACTCCTTGGAATGATGATGCTGATGCCATCAACGAGTACATGTTTAAACAGTTAGAAGGGGAATCTGTTACATACAACATCGCAGATGAGATTTGCAAGGTATCAACAGACAATCTAGAACAACACGACCTCTATCCGATTGAATTCCTAAATTCGTTAAATTTCCTAGGGATGCCGCCACATGATCTTCACTTAAAAAAGGAACTTCCCGTTATGATCTTGCGGAATATCAATCCAACCAAAGGATTATGAAATGGAACAAGATTGTTGATCATAGATCTAGGCCAGTTTGTTATTCATGCTAAGATACTAACATGTTCAAATGTAGGTGACAATGTGGTAATACACAGGATTATACTGACATCAACACAATCCAAGTGGCCATTTATCCTCAAACGGAGACAATTTCCTATAAGAGCATGTTATGCAATGATCATCAACAAAAGTCGGGGCCAGTCACTTAATTACGTTGGCCTCTATTTGCCTACTCCCGTATTCAGTCATGGACAACTTTATGTGGCATTATCTAGAGTTACCAGCCCCGATGGCCTTAAAATACGAATGATCGAAGACAAGGACCCAAAGCTTGCAAACTGCACGTGTAACATTGTTTTCAAGGAAACTTTCAACAACCTATCTTAGCAGAAAATACTTTTTCTACCAGAAGATTTTAAAATATTGGACATAAGAAAGACAGGTCAGTCCATCTCATTTTCAGCAGCTTGAATTCAAGTTATTGGTTATAATCACTCGCAACGCTCATATGATATAATTTACTTTTTATGTTCTATAAATTCATGTTCTCTGCATAAACTGTAGACAAACATGCACAGACATACCTAAATAGCATAGTACTACAACGGTTTTCTATAGCATATTTTTGAATAAACCACACCACACAATATTTTGCAAGCTATGAACATTACTATAATGGTTTTCTATGTTTATATTTTCATAGGCTGTATTGTAAACATGCATACAAACATCTAACAACCACTTATAATACACATAACCTCCTAAAATACGTTGATTCCAACATTGGAGTACCTTGAACACTTTTCTTATGGATGCCTAAATGAAAGTCTAAAAAGCAATACCAAAAAGTGAATTACCCACCATGGCTGCAACCTTAACAGGCTGCCAAGCCAAGATATGGGCAATCTCTTTTTTAAAACTACCCGTCAGAATTCATCAAAGCCTTGATGGTGTTGGTAAGCCTAACAAACAGAAAAGCCATTTGTCACAAAAGACAGACTCAGATAGGGTAACAGTTTGCAAAAATTGGATTGCCTATCATGGCTCCAACCTTAACATGCTGCCAAGCCAAGATATGGGTAATCTCTTTTTTAAAACTACCCGTCCGAATTCATCAAAGCCTTGATGGTGTTGGTAAGCTTAACAAACAGAAAAGCCATTTGTAACAAAAGACAGGCTCAGATAGGGTAGCAGTTTTGAAAAATTGGATTGCCCACCATGGCTGCAACCTTAACATGCTGCCAAGCCAAGATATGGGCAATCTCATTTTTTAAATTACCCGTCAGAATTCATCATACCCTTGATGTTGTTGGTAAGCTTACACCTTGATGTGCGTAGAAAGGCACGTTCGGGGTCGAGAAAACCTCCTTTTATACGAGCAAGTTTTTCAACCTCCTAGGCAGTGAACCTAATCGTTGTAGTGTAGTATGGGGTAAGCCTCGGGGATTGACATCATTCTATAGGATAATAGGAATGCTAATAAGAAATATATGACGAGAAGGTGGGGTTGAGGATGATTCTTTTTTATCTTTTTTTATGGTTTTTTAGAAAGCTAAGGTAAAATCTCGGGCCAATTGGTTGGGGGGTGGTACTTCTACCGATTACTCTACTCTAACTAATTATCTAATTACTATGGATAGCTATGTTTAATTGAGGTGTGCTCGTATGATGATTAAAGATGTGTTCACTTAGATGCTATTACTCCCTAGTTATCTATTATTGGTTGGTTGAGTTGTCACGTCCTTTATCTTAACGCGTTGTATTCCTAAAAGTTGTAGGGTGTGCGTATTCCCTAGTTCTAGGAGGTTATCTCTCGTATATGTTTCACGAAATCGACAAACCTAAGCTATTCCATCCGAGCACCATATCATCATTAATCATACTCAAGCATTAAATACAACGATAACCTAGATGCACTTCTAAGACAATTTCAATTAAGACAAGAAACAACCTAACAACAATCAATAACTAGGTTTCATAGATCTAAGTAAACACACAATTAATTTAGCTAGACATGTTAGACAAGCAAACATACACACAATCAATCGAACATGGGATAGACATAATGATAAATTAGATTAACAAACTTATCTTGATGTGTAAAATAGGGTATGGGACCCTAGAATACTGTCCAAGTCGGACTACAACTGAGTTAGGGTTTGCTCTCCAAAAATTTGCCTCCTAAAATACAGTAAACTCGAATTCTATATATAGATTTACAATCGCGACGGCGTCGCCTTTTGCATGCGACGCCGTCAGGTCGGCGTCATTAGGGTTTCGTCTGGGACAAGTCATCGATGGGACGGTGTCACTATAGAGTTGTGACGCCGTCGGTATTTAGTTGAGACGTCGTCTTGATTCTAGATCTGGGACGTCTGGAGTGAAAACTATAAGTGACGCCCTCCATATTTAAAGCGTGATGCCGTCAGGTTGTATGGCCAGAAATTTCACTGAGCCGTCGCGTGCATGTTTTGATCAAGTCTTCATAGAGGGATGGCGTCGCCCTTTGGATGGGACGCCGTCAGGTTCTGCTGATCAGTCTTGAGTGGCTTCGATCTTGACTTTGTCATTTTCTTCATGTTTTTGCTCCTTTTCGTCAAAATGTGCTTCATTCCAGCATTTTGCTTCCAAAAAGACCTAAAATGTGAAAAGGAATGAAATTAAGCAGTAACGGATATAAAATGTGTCGAAATAGGGCTTAAATGACCCCCTAAAAGCGTACGTTTTAAATCCTTATCAAATATCCCTACACTTGGTATTTGCTTGTCCTAAAGCAAATGTGCTTTTGACCAATCAATTTATAAGTTTGGGGGCATTAAGCATTGGTTTAAAATAGTCTATAATAAGTAAAAGCGCCACAATAGTCATAACAAGCACGAAAATTATACACTAGCACCTCACAAGTGGTGTTTGGATTCTCTCATCTCTCGGGTTTATATGAAATATAATATGAATGGAAATGGAAGATAAACACTCATTACCTGGCATAGTACATAGATTACCATAAGCTTGAGAATAGATCAAACCTCCAACGCTTTGGCGTAAACACCTAGGAACAACTATCTAAGAGGTCTTTACAAGGGTTGTAACGTTAGGCTTAGGGTAGGGAAGCAAAGGGTTTTGTTAGATAGGGTATATTTAGTGGTGGCAAGTTAAAAATCTTATGTTACAAGCATGTAAAGCGTGGCGTTGCTAAGCCAAGACTCGACTCACTAACACTAGATAACTTAAAACAAAACAAACATAAATTTAAAAACATAAACATAAAGATAGATGTAAGATGGTAACCCGTATGTTTTTCTTCATATATATATATATATATATATATATATATATATATATATATATATATATATATATATATATATATATATATATATATATATATATATATATATATATATATATATATATATATATATATACTAGTGGTCGAAGCCCGCCCAATGGGCGGGCATGTCTTATAATTATCGTTGACATAATTTGCTATAGCGAAATTATCATTCCTTCTTGTACTTGTTGCGTATGCATCCCTTTGAACTTCTGGTTCAAGCTTTACTCTGATGTTTCTACTCTGTGCATTCAGACACATTTGCTATTACGGAGTAATAAATTAATAAACAAAAAAAAGTAATTAAACATATCCGATTTACATTGCATGAAGTAGCCATCCTATAGCAATTGATAATTGCGTTTTTTTGAGTTGCCATACAAAGATTTAGAAAGGAGATTGATTTTTGCGAGGGACGCATTCAAAGTCAGTAAGAAAAAAAGGGAGAACACAACATTATTATGGTTCAAAATCTCCAAATTAAATAAACAAAACTACTAAATTATTTAAGCTTATAACTTCATATTTCTAAGCAAATATACTTAAACAGTAAATTACAATCTAATGTTTAATTAAAAACACTAAACTTTTCTCACTCAAGCCTTTTATACATTTTTAATACCTTAAAATGGTTAATCAAGCACCCCCATAGTCTTTCTAAGATGCAGGCAAAGTAACAGTGAGGAAAAAAAACATAAGATGAATAAATTACGAAGAAAATGAGAGTACCTTGTACTTCTTCCCTTATCGTGTCAATCTTTTCGTTAGCTTTCCCTATAGTTTATTTGAGTTCTCTATCTCTCATATCAATCTTACCCATAGCATCTTTCAGTTCATTACATTATCATTCCAGCTTAGCAATATGTGCTATCATGAACCATAAGAGATAAGTTCAAACTTTAGCTAAAACATACAAATCCATTGAATAATTCATCCGACTTACTTTAATATAGGCCTTGAGAACTGGTTTCACAATTTCTTGGACATCAGATACGAAGTCAGGTAAAGAAAAATGCCTTAAATATACAAATGGAAGAATTGTTAGCTGGTTATCAAATAATTTAGAAAAAGGGTAATTTGAAGGAACAACAGCAGTATCATACGGTCACGCAGGCGGATTTCCTTAAATGACATTGCCGCATTTGTCTTTTTAAAAACACTTTTATATCTACCATTAAATCAAATAATTCCTTTCATCAGTACCCTATAGATAATCAAGATAAAAGCTTTGTAGCAGCTTAGAAAGCTTTTCAACTAAAAATTATTTACCCATAAGACTTTTACCTCTTAGATCCCCGCCTTCATAAAGCAATCCTATTTATGAACAAATGAGTGAAGGCTTTAACTTATAGTGTCCAGTTCTTACCCTTTGTCACACCAATGATGTCGATCATTTCATCTTTCTAAAAAAACAACACCAGTAGGGACTTGCTTCTCAAAGAAAGTGTGACCAAAGCCCACTTACTGTGCGACATCACCACCGTTCACTTGAATCTCCATCAAATGAGCCTTCTTGTGTTTCAAACCTTTCATCTTTTGGATTTGAGTGTGGGCCAGAACACGGATAACATTGTAGTATTTTCTTCATTTTTATGTAAAAATGCAGCGACACAAAAGAAGAAACACCATACAAATTAAAGGAGAATAGGTTTTCAAACATGCTAAGTAGTTAAAGTCATGTAATAAGACCCGTTGATTTATGTATATATCAATGGGTACATTTTTGGGAATTTAGCTTGAACGGGATGATTTGTTCAAGTCTAATAGAATGCACTATTTGTAAGTAAAGATTACAATGGGAATACATGTTAATAGGTGAGCGTGACCCGACATGTTTTGACCAACTATGATTGTGCATTGAGCGAGGGAGATGTAGAATGCAAACATGTAGTTCGATAAACCCGTCATCCTTGTTAAGTAATTGGAGAGACAAAGTTCTGTGCACTTCAAAGTTGCATTTAGGCCATTTCCCTCAAGTGTTGCATTGGCGTTCTCTTTAATCATCACAGTGATAGGATCAGTAAGTGGTGGAGCACATGACCCAACCTGATCTTGTCAACAGGTTATTAGGTCTTGCCTGATGCATCAAGAATTCCAACACAACATATCCCATGACTCAACGTACATGACCCACCCAATTTTAACCCATATCATTATGCATATAAGTTATTTCAGATTTACTTTTCCCCCGGGTCTCTACTTTTGTAGACCAGCAATTTCATAAGCTTCAGTGATCATTTGTTCCTTTTTGTATTTTGCAATATAATAATGGTGCCAAATACCTCTGTTGTTTCTTACACCTTCACTCTCACGAAATGTGTAAAATTTGCATATTCAAAAGAGCTAAAGATTTCAGCCAATGCGATAATGATTGACTCAAATTAGTAGAATTTTAGGTGATTTAGAGTAGAGGCATAGGAAAGACTGAATTCCAATTCCCCTTCATACTTGTCGATCTTAGAAAAATTATTGAAACAACTCATCACAAACAAATTGAGCTTTGGGGATTTTGAGCTAAAAGTGATTTTTCACAAATAATTTTACTTGTAAAGTTGCAGGCCTTCATGAAGTTCCCTTTCTCGAGTTTCCTTTTGTTCTTTCTTCCTCAAGTAATTTTGAATCTAAATCATAAACATTGATTAACCACAAACAATGTCAATAAAAGTGACAAACTTGACCCGTCTACTTAAGAATGGGTCGATTTGAGTTATGTTCTTTTGCATGATTAAAACGAATACTCTGTAGGAAAATGACTTAAATGGGATAGGCTAAAGAGTTTTTGTACATGTAAATTTGAAAAAAATAATTTATATTTTCGTACCCGGAAAAACACCAGCATAACCGTCAGCTTTCTCAATTAGCTCTTCAATTAGAATATTTGCAATAGCTGTGTCTTTGTGTTGGCCAAGGAGGGAGGAAGATGGATACGTGTTTGTTCCCATTCCAAGCCTGCGACCCGTCTCTTTGCAAATGGCTAGCTGATCACCCGTGATCATCTTCACGTTAAAATCAATGTGGATTTACATCACCTTTCCTGGATGTTTTTATGCCAAGGGCCTGTGACGAATATCACGTCTATATTTTTTTAGTAATAAAAACCAAGTTTTGAAATATAAAATTGTACCTAGCTGCATTGCAACTACTTTTTGAGATGATAATATTTGTCAATACGCTTCTCTGTGTACTCCTCAAACGTAAGTGATTCATTAAGATGTACCAATTGAATCACGACATATGAATGGAGTCATCTAACCATACATTTACAGATAGTACAAACCATGGAACTGATTATTGGTTAGCATTTTCATATAGTTTCAATTAATCATTTTCATCAAAAGAACAGGTTTAACCAATAACGTAAATAGGGCTGTTACGCACCTCCTGATTGACATGGCTTGTTTCTGGAAAATTAAGTTTTTCATCCCTGAAATTGAGCAATGGCAGACAAACCGAATTATTAGCAGCTAGTTGCATTATATAAAAGGATTTGATCATGTTACTGGAGGTGAGAAGCTAACCAATCTGGTTGCATGAATAATGCAAATGTGGATCTTCGTACTGTTGCTTTCTCGCCTTTTGGTGCCTGCAAAGATAATAATGAATTACATTGTTAAATGATATTATGGCATCTCATTTAAGAGGTACACATTCTTTTAGTAGTCGTGTGCTGTACTTATTAACGATATTGCTAAACAAATGGAGACTTCAAGGGATGTTGTAATGGTTCTGCAACTTGTTAGGGTCAAATACCTTAACCGTAAGAAGCCTTTTATACGTAATAATTATATGTATAATCCCAATTACCATACTTATATATGTTTTTGACTACTGCAGGTATCCCTTCAGTTAGCGATGCCGTGTATGGTACTAAGCTGTACACCAATGAGAACATACAGGAAATTATTGCTTTTAGAAAAAGGTATTTACTTGCTTATTTCTACACTATTTTGGTGCTTGCGTTGACACTAACCATCAATATTTCGGTAGGCATTTTTATCATTGTGTAAAAAATTAACCGCTAAACGACATTGTGTGCGTATAACAATTTAATTAGAAATATAGCTTATGTGAAGTATGTTACAGCTTAATTAGACATTTAGTTATATTTTATAAGTGTATAAATATCAAATAATAATTATTTTATCCCTCCTCATTATCATAAGTATCAAGAAGGGGATAAATATCAGGAAAAGAAGATGGTCTTAAGTGTGTTTTCACCAAACAAAAAAGTATATACCCCTGAAGAGTTTTTCGCTGGTGCAATCAAGCGTATGGTGGGATCTACTCTCTTTGGTTTTTTCAGGTACTGTCTGCACAATAAGGCATGAAAAATGGCAGTTTAATAAAAAAAGGGTTTTCTCTTATTACATACTGTAAAAGATTTGGAAGATGAAATAGTGGTTGTATGTTTACAACTTTATAATATACTATAACTTTCCATTATCATCAATAAGGAATTATGTAGCTCGTTATTTGTTCCTTCAGCAAACATAGATAGATCAAGAATGCCTCTTTCACAAAAAAGTTTGGCAGCGACATTGACCCAATCCAGCTTATAATGAAGAGAGGCAAAGCCATTCTGTTTGTGAACAAATGAATACAATTCATGAGATATTCAGAGCAACAGGAATTGAAGAAAAAACAACAGTAGATGATTGCATTGATCATAGAAGAGCTCATGAATTTACAAAGAACATACCATATTGTAAAGGACTTGTCATTCTCTTGCTAATCTCATGGCCACTTAAAACTTTTGAATCATTGAATATTAATTTCAAGACAAATATAGCCATGTAAAGACCTCAAATTTTGCAAAAATAACTTTACCTTTATCAAGGGAAAAAAATCATATCTGCTCCATCTTCTGCGTTCTTTATAGAAGAAGCTTTATCTTCAATCTTTTTTTGGATCGAACAAAATTACCACACACAATTATACAAAATTATGATTTAACAAAATTTAAAGCACTATGAAATAACAAAAAATTCACGTAAAAATTAGACCATGCATCAAATCAGCTATCCTTTAACATATTAAGCATACCTGTGAAGAATTATGGGAATCATTAAAAACCAAATGAGAAAGCATAGGTCTTTGTAACATGCGACTACGTAAGCGCTAAAAGAACTTACATGTTTATCCTTGGATATTCAGTAAGGAAGCAAGCAAGGAGTATTGTTTAATGCAAAATATGATGACTCTTTAGCCTTAATACAATCAATGACAATGACTAAATCTTCAATTCTTATACTTGTTTCACCAATATTTGTAGCCAAGACTCTCTTCCCCATGCACCCAAGTATCTGGTTTGTAGCCAAGACTCTCTTCCCCACCCAAGTATCTGGTTTTTCAAATATTAACCTTTGCACATGTATCAAAAGGAGAAAACATCACTGGTAAACATATACCTTTTAATTAGAACAATGTAACACAAAGTGATAACGTGAATGGAATCCAAAAATTAGCTAAAATAAATAGCTATTCAAAAATTGAGAAATAAAACCTTTAACATCAATGTTTTCTTGCAAACCTTTGATGAAGAAAACACATAAATCTGTTAACCGATTATTAGAGGAGATTGTGAGGAAAAAAGCATATTAGGGTTTTTAAGAAAAATTATAGTACGAATGAACTGGAAAAAAAAATTATTATATGTTTTATTAGGGTAACCTAAGTTGTAGGGATTCTCCTACATAATTGGTTGCATTTATAGATTATAATATGCAACATAATTATCAAAATAACTTGTTGCCTAAGTGGTAAACACACAAGTTATTTATCAAAACAACCAAGGTTCAATCCTTGCAAGGAACATTTTTTATAAACAATTTTCAAAAATCTTTAAAAAAATTCCGAAAATTACAAAAAAAAAATAAAAAAATTCGGAAAATTAACAATTAAATGCTTAGTTGGACAACATATGCTTAGGTGGCATATATATATATATATAGAATCCGGATCGATTGAGAAGGTTTTTATTTTGAGAAGATTAAGAAGGTTTTCAAAAAAGATATATTTTTAACTTTGATTCATGTTTTTCAAGCGTTAAACTCATTTTAATGTGATTAAAATACAAAATGTGTAAAATTTTTTTTGAATCAATGTTAAAAATCTCTCAATTTTGCGATATATGTAGAATACTGAATCATCATCATAACTCGATTTTAACAATGATTTGTGAATCAAATTTGTGATTTATAGATTCGATTCACCATAAAATGATGTTTACTTATGAATCAAATAAAAAACATGAATCAGTTTGCTCAAACGAAGATTTCTCAATCTTCTCAAAATAAAAACCTTCTCAATGGAACCGGAGCATATATATATATATATATATATATATATATATATATATATATATATATATATATATATATATATATATATATATATATTTTCAGACACTCTCTTTTTTTTTTTTTTTTTTTTCTTTTTTTTTTCTATACCTTTTTACTCTACCATCCTCTACCATAACATCAAAATATAAGGGATTTATAGGAGCATCCCTACACTTTAATTTTTATTTCTCTAACACTAATTGACCCGATTTGAAAAGATCAAAACACTTGGAGTATTTAATTACGTAGACAAAGGGAATTTGAATTTATCGTTCTTTCCCGTTACTCCATAAAATATTATTTTTTTACCTATGAGTCCCAATCGTCCCAAAACTGTGTACAAAAGATATGACTCGACTTAGCGACCATGAAAGTAACTAGATATTTGAAGTAAGGGTTTAGCAATGATAACAATAATGCACTAAAGATGAGTGCATACAAGGTAGGCTAAGGCGATTTGGGTGTACATTTGGGGTGGATTGTAAACAATGCTCTTCATTGATATTCTGGAAAACCGACACATCACGAGAACTGCGAAAAGGATAGGCTCTGAGGGTTTAACTAGGGGTATCGTGTACTAAAGATGAGTACATCGCAAGGGTGTGGGGTAATTACTCAACCGATGTGGAAGATGTAATTATAATATAGATTTAAAACAAGGGTTATCCTAATGCCTCTATCATTTAGTTACTCCTAACTACACAAGTGTAGTCTCACTAGCGATCTCGGAATGCATCACAAAACAAGTTCTAGAATCTATTATACTACCGGTACACTCTCTAAGCATTAAAGATGAATGATTGATGAGTGTGTAAATACTCATCATTTTTGGTCAAATCTGAACTGCAAAACATTTAAAAACGCTCAGAAATGCATCAAAATACTGAAAATATCTCAAAATTGTATTTTATATGTTTCAGATGCAAAATGTTTAAAATCAGATGAAAAATGAGCTAAGTTTGCATAATTGGCAGTTTCAGTCCCCCAAGTTTCAAAAGTTGTCAGAAATAGTCCCTGAGCACTTATTTTAAAAGAAAAGTCACCAAAGGTCCTTTTTAAATCATAAGTTTTCATAATTAGTCCTTTGGTGAAAAATGTCAAAAGTTTTGAGAAATTACAAGTTTGGTCCTTCAAGTTTTAAATTTGGCAAAAATAGTCCTTGGAAGTTTGAAAATGTCTATTATGGTCCTTGTACTATTGAAACTTGTCATTTTTGGTCCCTTGAAACAACTTTGGAAAATTGGCAGAATTGGTCCTTGGTTTTTGTGGAATTGCAAAATTGGTCCTTGTTTATTAATATCCAAATCTTGACCCTTGACCCCTTTGTGACCTTTGGACCCCAGCCAATAACCACTTGAACCCCTGTTTTTGACCCCCCTTTCATATATTAAATCCCCCAGTCAAACCCCGGTCAAACCAACACACCCTTCCCTCCCTTTTTTCTTCTTCTCCCACCCACTGTCTGCAACTCACCAGACCTTCACCATCCCTCCAGCTCACATATTCCACACCATGTTCCCTCCACCTCAACAACATCCAAGAAACATTTAATGCTTCTTCTTCCCTTGTACTCAACCCCCCAGTTGCTATATTGGTTTTGGCGCCAAAATTCATCAAACGGCCAAGATTGTCTCAACTGATCCAATGGCTCAGATAAATGGTGGGATGTGCTCAGAAGCAAGTGGGAAGACATTTTGCATATAAATAGAGGAAGAAGAAAGAGAGAAGGAGTAGTACTTAGTTTTATTTTTCACATATATGGCGTTTTTAATATCAATGTTTTAGTTTAAGTTTAAAGCTGTAATCTTCTGTTCTTATGTACTCAACTTAAGTTGTTTTATCATTATAATCCATTTTCAAGTATCAATTCAAGGTTATAACAACATTTCATGTTTTCATGTTCACTGTTAAAAAATTCAGTTTCAAGCTCTTACATTCAAGCTTCTAGTAGCTTATTTTTAAATTCAAATAAGCTTATTTAAGCTATTGATAGCTTTTGGTAAGCCTATAATTCAGTTTCAAGCTAAATCTCAAATTGGTCAACAAAAGTCAAAAGGTGCAGAATTATGAGTGACTGGTTCTGTGTTGCTGATTTGAAGGTGGATATGGGTTGATTTTGATCTGATTTGGATTGAAATTCATTTGGAATTGGGATTAAAACAGTAATAGGATAGTGGTTCTTTGTTTGATTAATCTCAAGCTATTGTGGCTAGGACCTCATGTGAGTATCATATTCTTGGGTCTGTTTAAATCCATGTTTTCTTGTTAGTAAGCTTTAATCCTGTTAACATTAGTATAATTTAGCTTAATATCACTAGTATAATTGATGTTTTCATTTATGTGCATGTTTTAAGTCATTTATGCATATCTGTCATAATAAGAGCAGTTGAGTTTTAGTGTTTAAGAATTGATAAGCTATCTTGATCTAGGTCTAATTTGGTCATCTGAATCTAGTGTAATGATTAGTCTACCTTGGATTTGAGTTTGGCTTTGCAAAACAGTGAATCAGTCTCATAAGTGGTGTTTGGATTTTATAGCAAATCTGAGATTAAGGGTGGTTCAGTGGTTAACACTAGTTTCTTTAGTCTTACTTAGGTGTGATAAAGTCACTTTGGTCACTCATTTGCACTCTAGAATAGCCAAAGTCAAAATTGCATAAAATCTGTCCTTGTGATCAAATTTGCTTGAATCAGTTGGTCAAAATGAGTATTTAGGTTTATAATACATAGAGATAGCTTGCATTAGTTTCATTTCATCAGAAAACATCATATTCAGTTCATAAAATTGAATCAAATCTCATTTAAGTCAAACTTTGCAAAACTGTCAAAAGTCAAAAATTTGAAAACCTCAGTTTTCACCCAACTTGGGTGATTTTTAATTGATTCATTCTTGGATCAATTTAAGTGAAATTTTGGGTTTTACAAGTTCAGTTGGTCAAGGTTGGATAAATGATTTTTGTTGAATTTTAGTAATTTTCTATAAGCTTCAAATTAGCTTGTCAAATAGGGCAAAAGTGCCCTGTGCACTGACTCAGTTTTAACTGAGTCTGCACAGTTCTTGCAGAGCTTGTCAAAAGCTTATTTGAGCTTATCTCAGGCTCATTCTTGGTCTATAAGTTCCTAGCCAGGTCTACTTTAGGTTCCAACATCTGTTTTTGAGTTCCAGCTTATTTGAGTAGCTTATTTTCAAGCTACAAAGTAGTAGATAAAATACTGTTTTTGGCACTTAAGTTTAAATCACCAAATCTTTGTAGTTTGCATTTCAGTAGTATAGATTAGTTGAATTTAGCTCATTTCTAGTAGTTTTAGCTTATTATAGCTTCTGTGATAAGCTGGTGCTCATTTGGCACCTCTAGCTTATTTGGAGTGCTTATTTATAAGCACTTGTCACTGCAGTTCCATATTCTCACACATAAGCCATTGTTTTTATATTTTTCTTAGATTCAGAATATTATTTTAGACTTTTCCTGAATTTTTCAGATTTTTCTAGTTCAGTTTGCTATTTTTCTTCATTTAAATCAGTTTTTAGTACTTTTTAAATAGCTTTTAATACAATTAAATCAGAAAAACTTCAAAAAAATAAGTTTTCCTTTTTCCTAGGTTAAGAAAAATATAAAAAGCAAAAAAATTATTTTTCCAGATTTTTCATAATTTAATTTGTAATTTTTAGCAATTTAAGTAGTTTCAAATAGTTTTTAATTCATAGAAAATAGAAAAATAATCAGAAAAATATAAAATTAGTTTTGAAAAATTCTCTTTAGTTATTTTAGATTTTTCTAAATCATAATTTCATTTTTCTAGCTTTATTTCATATTTTCTTATATTTTAGGGTATTATTAAATAGGTAAAAATAGTTTTTAATTAATAATAATTAAATAAATAGTCATAAAAATAATTTTCTTTTTCTAAAAATTTTCTCTTATCATTAGGTTTGTTAAAATGTCATTTTTATATTTTTAGGATTAATATTGTTTCAGTTTCACATTTTCTTTTGTACGTTACGTAGTTTTTAATTTAAATTTTATAAAAGAAAAATCAAAAACATCATTTTAAAAAATAGTGATAGCGTTTATTTAATTTATCTTTTTAATTTTCTTTAATTTGCATTTAAGCCCCTGTAATTTATAAACTTTTTCTTAAGGTATAATCAATCATAACCCTTTTCCCGTTCAAATTCTCCCGATCACTATTCGTTTGATTATTCAGTGCACAGCTCGTTGGGACTTAACGACCTGGGGAAACACTAAACTCCTCTTGATCTCCATTGCATTGGTGTCTGAGCTGTTTGAAGTTTATTACGGTTAGTCATTCACAAGTGGTTAGCTTGTGTGATAAAACTTGACGGTTTGGCATCGATCAATGATTTTATTCCTAAAGATCTAGGGGCGAACTTCACATTTTTTGGGTGGAATTTGAGTGGTAAACGGTTTTTGTGCTAGTCATATAATTCTTATCCATGAGACGCTTTATTAAGACTAAAATTTAGCTCGTAAATGTCATAAAAAATTTTAAATTTGGCGCTAAAATTGCCCTAACGAATATTTCTCATAGTTTATTACACAAATTACGAAGGGCAAGACAAATGATCAAGTGAGTGAATAGTTTCTAAGTTTCCGTTTTATTCTCCCTCCCTACACTTAAACTGAACATTGTCCCCAATGTTCCTCGAAAGCATCAAAGTTATGATAAAGGAAGGTAAGTAAAGAAAAGAAACTAGTACTCCCCTGATTAGCTCGGTAGGATATGTGTGAAGTTGCAGTTAAATCCTCTTCCAAGAAGAATGCATGAGTAATGAGCTTCATCCAATATGTGTTTCTTCTTCTTGCCCAATATAACCTGCACACTTATAAGAAAACAAACGAAACCTTTGCGTAACATCGGCGGTAAAACTATATATGATACACAACTACGCTAGAAAGAAAATAAGATATAATGCTTGTGGAATGGATGTTTGCAGTTTTTCTGGAACATTAAGACCTGGGAATTTCCAAAAATTTATAAGTTGCACAAAAAATGAAAAAACTGAGTAATCTGTTTCTACATAGCCTGACGTCGTCAGGTTTTAATCCTGACGCCGTCAGGTTGTCCTGACAGAAAGTGGTCTGCTGCGTTTTTCTGAAAAAAATTCTGGAAAATTACATCATTAAAACCTGGAAAAATTCCTGCAAAATATCCATTATGACTCGTTACAAGCATTTGACTCTAACAAACACACATATATATCAATTTCAATAGTTGAAATTCTCATGTTCATGTTCTTGAAAACTTATGTGATCTTTCCTACACTTATCTTTTTGTAGAATACCTTTATATGTAATTAAGACGAGGTTAAAGACAAAATAAAGCATTTTCATAAAATCTAACATGAGAATAAACAACTATGAAAGAGATATAAGACACACAAAAATTGAAAAACAAAACAAGCAAACAATTAAACATGGGTTGCCTCCCACGAAGCGCTTTTCTTTATTTATAAGTCTTGTAGCTAGACTCGAAGTCGTGCTCCTATGTTCCATATATCTTAGATGCCCATTCGAATGCCTTGACTCTTCCTTCACCACGAATGTATTCGGGGCCTAACTCTAGACAACCGGTGTAGTGAACTTTATCCTTACAATCAACCTCAAAAGCCAGAATATTGTCAACATCTAGCTCATCAATGCCCTTAAACCTTTTATTTTTGTAGGGCATTACATATTTAACACATTCGGTCCAATTTGAGAACTTGGCTATTCCTTCCTCTTGATCATAAATCATCATGGATTCCTCAATAAATGGTCTTCCAAGTATCACATCTCCTAAGAATCCATCAATGATGCCCTTAACATCTTCCAAGATCATGAAATCACATCTATATGTGAAATTACCTACAAAGACATGCAATCCTCTAGCCCTCCCAACATAGTTACTTACTTTCCTAGGATAAAAGGGATCTCTCCTAGGTCCTAGCTTTTCGCTCATGATCCAATTGTAATAGAGCCTAGACATTATGTTCATGGGTGCCTTATAGTCTATGTAAGTGTGATCCCTATACAAGTACCCAATCATGCATGGTATCTTAACGTTTCTAGGGTCACCCTTTTTTATGCATGGCTCGAAAGGTGGTCGCGTGTAGTTAACTATGTTATAGTGATAGGCGATTTCCTTTCCATTAGGGTATGACTTGAAATACTCATTAAGTTCCTCTTCCTCACTACCCTCCATAATTTCTAATACTTTATAATCTCCTTCCCCAATCTCATCATCCGAATCATCACTCGTGGTTGAATTGATATCTAAAGTACTAGTTGTTTCTTTAAGGGCTCTCTCAAGTGCACTTTCAGTTATCCTATTCAATTTCTTAAGTTCTCCAATTTCGGATCAAGTGGTGGGTTTTGTGGCAGATGGTTGTTTGGTGGGGGATTCTCACCCATGGTGATAAGTGACAAGGTTACGAACAAAAACACGAAGAAGAGGGATAAACTACAAGGAAGCTAATGAAAATGAGAAAAAATATTACTTGATAGGAATCAAGCAAGGGAACCTAAACGAAATAGAGATCTAACTAGCTATTCTATTCTCCGGCAGCGGCGCCAAAAACTTGATGTGCGCAGAAAGGCACGTTCGGGGTCGAGAAAACCTCATTTTCTACGAGCAATTTTTTCAACCTCCTAGGCAGTGAACCTAATCGTTGTAGTGTAGTATGAGGTAAGCCTCGGGGATTGATATCGTTCTCTATGGGAATAGGAATGCTAGTAAGAAATATATGACGAGAAGGTGGGGTTGAGGATGATTGTTTTTTTATCTTTTTTATGGTTTTTTAGAAAGCTAAGGTAAAATCTCGGGGCAATTGGTTGGGGGGTGGTACTTCTACCGATTACTCTACTTTAACTAATTATCTAATTACTACGGATAGCTATGTTTAATTGAGGTGTGCTCGTATGACGATTAAAGATGTGTTCACTTAGATGCTATTACTCCCTAGTTATCTTTTATTGGTTGGTTGAGTTGTCACGTCCTTTATCTTAACGCGTTGTATTCCTAAAAGTCGTAGGGTGTGCGTATTCCCTAGTTCTATGAGGTTATCTCTCGTATATGTTTCACGGAATCGACAAACCTAAGCTATTCCATCCGAGCACCATATCATCATTAAGCATACTAAAGCATTAAATACAACGATAGCCTAGATGCACTTCTAAGCCAATTTCAATTAAGACAAGAAACAACCTAACAACAATCAATAACTAGGTTTCATAGATCTAAGCAAACACACAAGTAATTTAGCTAGACATGTTAGACAAGCAAGCATACACACAATCAATTGAACATGGGGTAGACATAATGATAAATTGGATTAAAAAACTTATCTTGATGAGTAAAATAGGGTATGGGACCCTAGAATACTATCCAAGTCGGACTACAATTGAGTTAGGGTTTGCTCTCCAAAAATCTACCTCCTAAAATACAGAAAAATCGAATTCTATATATAGATTTAAAATCGCGACGGCGTCGCCTTTTGCACGCGACGGCGTCGCCTTTTGCATGCGACGCCGTCAGGTCGCCGTCATTAGGGTTTCGTCTGGGCCAAGTCATCGATGGGACGACGTCACTTTAGAGTTGTGACGTCGTCGGTCATTAGTTGAGACGCCGTCTTGATTCTAGATCTGGGCCGTCTGGAGTGAAAACTGTGAGTGACGCCCTCCATATTTAAAGCGTGACGCCGTCAGGTTGTATGACCAGAAATTTCACTGAGCCGTCGCGTACATGTTTTGATCAAGTCTTCATAGAGGGACGACGTCGCTCTTTGGATGGGATGCCGTCAGGTTCTACTGATCAGTCTTGAGTGGCTTCGATCTTGACTTTGTCATTTTCTTCATGTTTTTGCTCCTTTTTGTCCAAATGTGCTTTATTCCAGTATTTTGCTTCCAAAAGACCTAAAAAGTGAAAAGGAACAAAATTAAGCAGTAACAGATATAAAATGTGTAGAAATAGGGCTTAATTGACCCCCTAAAAGCGTACGTTTTAAATCCTTATCACACCTTGAAAAAGTAATATGGATTGTATCCAGATCATACATAAGGTGCTTCACGACCAGTGAACGTAGCCTGATCCGACACTGAAAGATCTATAGTGATCTTTATGAGTGCCAATTTTGTTTTAATTATAGCAAGATAATAAATTTTGATCCACAAAATATATTTATAACTGTTTTATAAATAAGAATAAAACATGTATTGTCGAACACAGAAGTTGCATAAATAAAACGCAAAGTAGTCATGTGACATCCTAACGAATATAATTCGTGACAACTGGTTCTTCAACTCCGTTGTCTAAAACAATTAAATCTTGAACCATATTTGGTATTACTTATTTGAGAGTACAAAAAGTATGTTAAAGTTCCTTATTCAAAAGTGCTTAAAGCAATAAGCAAATAATCAATTTTTACATTCAAACTGAACCAAAGTCACGATGTGCAAACTAATTCTCTATCTAATCACATAACCTTCACCAAATCACACTAAAATCATCATATAACACATTTCCAATCACAAATCATCAGTATTTCATTCACATTCAGTACTTCATTTGTAAATATTGACATACAATGTTGAACGTATCTGCGCATTCTGATTTTCTCCTTGAATTTCTTTTGATATCTTAACGGTCTAGCAAAATGTCTAGTGCAGACCTTTGCACAAAGCCTGTTTAGATAGAAAAAGGGATCTAAGAGGGATATCCGATGTCCCATCTACGTTAACAGTTGTCTCTTACAACTTCCTGAATAAACTAAACAATAAGTGTTTAAGTTTAATGTTTGCATTATAAGCTGATAATGGAGGTGCAAGATCTGATTGGAACAAGCATAAAATAATTCCAACTTTGTGGCACTTTCAGTCAAAGTATTATTATTTGATGTCAAATTCCAGCCCATTCTACTACGACTATATACAAAGATGCTTAACATCATCGAGCCAATCATGGTTCATTGGGACGGGTGTCTGCTAGGGACCAATGATTATATCTTCTCACAGAAAATATATATTCATGTGTCGCCAACGGATGCCAACCACAATGAAACATGATTGACTTGAAGAGGTTTACCAACTTTTTATAAAATTGTGTTGACATTCATGAACTACAAACTTGCGATACTATTATGCATATAAAATAAAATGGTAATGAACATGCGACATAATCCTCTATACATTGGTATAAACCAGGTCAAGATATGGGCAATCTCATTTTTAAGACTACCCATCAGAATTCATCAAAGCCTTGATGGTGTTGGTAAGCTTAACAAACAGAAAAGCCATTGTCACAAAAGACATGCTCGGATAGGGTAGCAGTTTGCAAAAATTAGATTGCCCACCATGGCTGCAACCTTAACATGCTGCCAAGCCAAGATATGGGCATTCTCATTTTTAAAATTACCCGTCAGAATTCATCATAGCCTTGATGTTGTTGGTAAGCTTACACCTTGAAAAAGTAATATGGATTGGATCCAGATCATACAACGTAGCCTGATCCGACACTGAAAGATTTATAGTGATCTTTGTGAGTGTCGAATTTTTTTTAACTATAGCAAGATAATAAATTTTGATCCACAAAATATATTTATAACTGTTTTATATAAATAAGAAATAAAACATGTAACTGTAGAACACAGAAGTTGCATAAATAAAACGCAAAGTAGTCATGTGACATCCTAACGAATATAATTCGCGACAACTGGTTCTTCAACTCCGTTGTCTAAAATAATTAAATCTTGAACCATATTTGGTATTACTTATTTGAGAGTACAAAAAGTAAGTTAAATTGCTTATTCAAAAGTTCTTAAAGCAATAAGCAAATAATCAGTTTTAACATTCAAACTGAACCAAAGTCACGATGTGCAAACTATTTGTCCATCTAATCACATAACCTTTACCAACTCACACTAAAATCATCCTATAACACATTTCCAATCACAAATCATCAGTATTTCATAAACCCACAAAAAAAACCTAACTAGGACATTCATTAATCAAAATCAAGAACCCAAATCCCAGATTGCAACAAGCTTAGATTTTGGCAATTGGGTCATCATTAAAACATCAAATATTGGTAAAACAAGTATCAATTTACCAAAATTAAACATAAAAATCACAGATTTACCTTTAGAATTTTTTGATGAATATGTATTCATCGCTTCACAATTCAACCCTAACACAACCATACGATTATCAACTATATATGATCATTTCATCAAAATTGAATCAGCAATTTCAATACACAAACACCAGATGACTTAAATATATGTTTTAATTTGATAAATATGTTGTATATTAGAAAACCTTAATTTCATTTGGAGACCCTATTTCGTTTTTGCAACTTTTCATGACTGTGTGTTTGACCCATGTGTGTGTGAGAGAAACTATATATCCTTTATACTTTACACTATAAAAGGAAAAAATGCAAACACTTAAATAAATAAAAGCATATAAACATATGCTAAATTATTATAATTATATATACGTATCACCATTGTCATTGTCAGTACCTACAGCAACCTATATCAAGTCCGTGTGCAACAGCAAAATCGATACGTATATTTATTTCAAATATCATCAACTCAAAAACAAACAAAACATTGAAATTATTAGAACCAAGAAAAGTACCTAAACCCAAACAACTACTTAAACTCATTCATCTTAATAGCATTAGCTTCTTCCTCACGGGCACCAGCTTTCGCTTCATCTAACAAATGGTTTAACTCTGCAAGCAATAACCGATGCCTCTCTTGGGTTTTTTTTAAAGCTTCAAGTGACTCCAAAGCAACCCCGTTAGCACCATAAGCTTCCATGTTTGCCATCATGGTATGGTTCTTCGCTATTACCCGCCTCAAATGTTGGCAACAACCAAAAAACATTTTGGATAATGCATCATCTTCACTTGCCTGTTGCACAAACCACAAACGCATGCAATTATGCAATTTTGAAGAACCAGCAACATTCGATAAATTCACTATCAACTCGAAATTTGCCATTCAAAAAAAATATAAAGAAAATGGTTCTATAACTCACTATGAAAAAGTACCAAATAAATAGGACAAACATAATTTATGTAACCTACTAATATTAAAGTATTACATATGAAAAGTCTCGTCTAAATATAACATATTAGAAAAAACCTCTTCACATGTACTCTTATAAGGTTAAGTAACTATCAAAAATAATAGGAACCTAATAACCAAACATTTAGTTATGAAATATTAGTCACAATCGGTGCATCGCACGGGTTGAATATAGCCTCGTTATAAGTAATTACCTTTAAACACACAATATTCAATGTTAATACAGAATAACTTATTTTGTCAAAACCACATGCGTGCACGGGTATTATATATATATATATATATATATATATATATATATATATATAAAATTGATAATTTTAGAATTCTTTTTACTTTGAAGCTTTTGAACTCATCGGCATTTGCTTTGGATCGTTTGTTTAAATTAGGCTAGTATTTCTAGTGTTTGAAATTTTGAATTTGAGTTGGAGCATGTGGAGGAGTTCAAATCATGGTGGAGATTATTAGAAAAGTAACATAAACTCTAAGGATTGTTTGATAAATTTGGTAATTTGTGGGACTTGTCCTACAAGTATTGCTATGTGAGTTTGTTTAGAATTAAGAAACTATTTATGACATTTAATTAGTTTAGTATATATATAGAATTGATAGCTTTAGAATTCTTTGTATTTTGGAATTTGAACTTGATACTTGAATTTGTCTTTGTACTTGGTTCGACAATTTCGAATAAAGCTTCCGCTTCATTTACCAATTTTCGTATTTGATTTGTCTTTTGATTACCGACAACCATCACTTTCAAGGTCGAAACCATATTTAAGGGAGGGGTGTTTTTGGTGTTGTGGTGAATTATGATGTCATGAGAAAATGTGCCGATGTGGTAGCACTTTTCCCACGACACCAACCCGACGACACCAACTGTACTCTATGCTCTAAGGGTTGTATCAAGTTAAGGGTTTTATTCGGGTTGGTATCTTGCAAAATCCCAAGTGTAATGCATGGATCTTTTGATCCTTCAGTTCATTAGTATTGTGTCTTTCGCAAATGAAGATTTACTTTCATCTAGACTTTATATGAGGTTAAGATGGCTATGCATGTAACACAAATACTATAAATGAGACCATGGATATGAACCTAGATAATCATGGTTGTCACCTTATATAACCATCCAAATGCGACTGAATATTACATTTTATTCCATAAAGTAAAACCATCTTATTCTACAATCACAAAGGATTTTTGCTTAATACATTAAGTAGAAAAGTTGATCTAACACAACACTGTCACACCATAACTTCAAGTCATATTTTTACTTCATGTCGTTTAGTTAACCTTACTTTCAAACCGTGCTTTATTTCAAGCATAATGGAAGAACTTGGAACCACATAGTGACCTTCAACAAGCTGAACATGGTAATGGTGTATGATTGTAGCCGCCACTATCTTCATGTTAAAGAAACTTATATCCTTACCTAAACAAGTTCTAGGTCCAACATTGAATGCAGGGAACTTGTATGATGGTTGATGTATGATCTCTCCTGTAGCTGAAACCCACCTTTCAGGCTTAAATTCCATGCAATCTTCTCCCCATATCGATTTCATCCTACCCATGTTATAATAACATAGAATAATTGAGCTGTCCGGATCCACTTGATTTCCACTTGGAAGAATATCTGGTTTTATTGGACTTTTGTATTGAAATGGAATAGCAGGATATAATCTCAAGACTTCACATAATGCACTATGAAGATAGACCAGGCTCTTTGACTCCTTTGAAATGAAATCTTTCCATTTCATTCCCGTATTTGTTTCTAGTTTTGTTTGAAGCTCTTCTCGGATCTTATCTTCTACTATTGGGTTTTTTCCCAGAAGATAAAATAACCAAGAGAGAGTAACGCTAGTAGTATCTCTTCCTGCGAGCATAAGATTTAGTAAGTTGTCTCTTAAAAACTTGTTAGGATCCCCTGAAGTACCACTTTGGTCTTTGAACTCTCTAACGAGAGCAGTTGATAATTTGAAATACTCATCTTGTAGTTCATATCCCCTGTTAGTGACATCAACTTGTTTTTGGGATAAGCACTTGTATATAAATTGATCAATAGTTTTCCATGCATCACTCATCTTCTTCTCGTTCCCAATTCTGAGTAGTTTTTGCAATTTCCACAAGCTTGGGGGTGTCGCTTGTCTACGAAATATCACTTCTTCCATGTCCGACAAAGCCTTCTCACATGGAATGTGAGGTAATTCAGTAGACATGCTTTGGGGGTCATGATCAAACAGCAATGTGCATATAGTGTCGAACGTAAACCTTTGAAATATTTCTTGCAAATCCACAGTTGCCCCTTGTTTGACAACATATTCAAGCACCGGAAATAACCCATTTTCCGCCTTGTTCCAGATAGTCTTTTTATAGAGACTATGAAAACTAGGGAGGTTCAACAATAACATGATTGTCTTACGTTGAAACTCCCACAACTTCCCATCAGTATTGGAGAATCCATCTCCAAGTATATCAAACATATTACGGAATTTGTGACCCCTTGGATAATTGGCGAAGTTCTTGGTCATAATGTGGTGGACGTCTGAAGTATTTGTGGTAAAAAACATATCCATGCCAGATAACCAAGGGCCCTTGAATAAGAAAGTACCATCGGTTTGCGCAAGAACATTTGTGATATAATCATGGGGTTGATTTACATAAGCGAGGGCTGTTGGTAACATACCAATAATTGGCCAGTTTGTAGGGATGATAGAATTCTTGTTTTGATATCTATAAAGAAGAACGATTACAACTGAAACAAAAATAAGAAACGGAAACAGAATGGTCGAGTATTCTAGGGAAGCCATGGAAAAGCAAGTTAAGTGAGATACAAAATGCCACAGATCATTTCTATCATTTATAAAGGCGCGCTAGCTTGAGTATACGCTCAGGCTCTAGCTTCAGTAGCTGTATATAAAGGCTATCAGATATCTAGTGCCCATACCATATATACATATATTAAAGCTACCATTTTTGTTTTTTTTTAATCTAGTAAATAACTGATCTTTAATGTCGTAGATAACTCATGTTTAAGGCTAGCCGCAGTTGTGACCTGGGTCACCGGGTGCCACATCAGCTTTATCTTTCCGGCGACTAAACACGATCAAGTTGCCAAAGTCGATGATCAACTTTTTTTTTTTTTTTTTTTTTTTTTTTTTTTTAATTCAAACATTTTAAACAACAAATTTAAATTCATTAAAACTAAAAATATTACAATACTAAATTAAAATAAACATTACAAACTTAAACTAATAATTTAAATTGTAGCGTTCCTTGATTGTTTCCTTAACTTTCATCAGTTCGGCTAGTTGTCGTGGGGGTAAATTTGGGCCGATTGGGGTATTGTAGAAAATTATGTCGGTCTCCCGTTTTGATAGCGTCATGAATGCCATCGTCTGTTTTTGGAGCTCAAGTTTCTCTCTTTTCATCTCCAGCTCTTTTTCCCCCAACCTTATGTACACATCTTCTATACCCTTAGCTTTTTCCGCTTTTGACGGCTTGAATTTGAAGAAGGTTTTGGCTAACGAACCAATAAATGAATCTGATGGTTGATCACGAGAGGAGGAGGATGATTTCTTCCTTGCTGCGTCACGACCTTCTGGTCGTGATTCTCTAGTCTCTTCCTCATCATTAGAATCGTCAACGTCTTGGAAATTCAAAGGACCTTGGGTTGACCCCGAGGTAGTTGTAGAACCCTTTGTTTTCTTCCGACTATTCGTTTGGAAAGCCGGCATCTCACAATTCTTCCAAGCATCATGACCCCTCAAAATTTCCCAACACTCCTCCAAGGTAAAATCATGACCGTACATCATACGGTATTCTCTAAGAGCTTTTTGTTTGTCGTCTACATCATTCTCACTACTTCCATGATTTTTCTTGACATTATCAATAATAGCGCAAAAATTCCCAACCCTATTATGAATCCTATTCTTCCATTTGGGCGTGATGGAGTTGTAGGTTCTTTCTGAGCCAGTTTCCTTTTTAAAATACGCTATCACCTTCTCCCAAAAGCGGTGCCTGTTCATAGCATTTCCTCTCGCCGAGTTTTCCGACACAAAAACCCAAGCTCTACAAAGCGCGATCTCTTCCGCCTTTGTCCATGGTTCGGCCTTCTTGCCTTTGTCCTTCGCCTTTGAAGCACGTCTTGAAGGCTTCTTTGGTTTGATGGGTGACATCTCTTCAGCATCGTCATCGTCTTCAACGGGAATGGAATCGTGGTACGAACCGTGGTACGAACCGTGACCCGAACCTTGCCCCATCAAGATTAGTACTACGAAGCGGGGAATAATTGTGATATGGTTGGGAAGGATACAAGAAGTCTATGTTAGGACGATACGACGACCCACTTGGTTCTTGGCGGTAATCCGTGTTAGACCGTTGAGGTGGGACAAATTGACGATTAACGTAAAACGGGTTTTGGTTTTGATTGAGTTGTGGTAGTTGTGATTGATATTCAAAAGTTGGTGGACGTAAGCGAATACCCCGGTTTTGTGGTGGTGTTATGACGGTTAATTCAAAGTTGTTTTCCGGTGAGAAATTAAAATCCGATATATTTTGGTGTAGTCGTGATTGTCGGTTTTTTGATTGTGGGGTATTTTTCTTTGACATGTTGAATTTGGATGAGAAGTAGATTGAGATTGGAAGTGAATATAGATGAGAAATAGTTTGAGGTTGAATTGTGTTTGAAATTGTGTTTGAGGTTGGTATTTATAAGATGTAAAGTGGTAAAGTTATAAAAAAAATGTTTTTTTTTAATTGCCAAACGGTAAGATTTTTTTGGAAAAGTAAGTTTTGAAATCGGTTGGATTTTCAACCGATGTTGGATTTTTTTCACCGGCGACCGATCCCTCGACCGATACTCCACATTGGTCACGACCGATTTAAATATCGGTCGTTGTGTTTATTTTTTTTGCCCGACCGAAAACTTCAGACCCACTGTGTCTAGCCTAATGCATGTATCATTGCTTTCTCATTTACACTGACTAGTTTGTATATATATCCGTTCCTGATCAGTGAAGAAGGCGGGAGATGTTGGAAAGTTTAAGATCATAAAGTCTTACTTATTAGTTTTAACGAGTGTGGAAACCGCGCGATGCAGCGGGATTGCTTTTGTACCTTAGGGACTATTTTCGTGGCTACAAAGGACTTACTTTGCAACGACACCTAAACCTTAGGGGCTATTTTTGCCAAATTGCTATAGATAGCAATTAATACTACAGGACTTACTTTGCAACGACACCTAAATATTAGGTGCTATTTTTGCCAACTTGCGAAAGTTATTAGTGCTAAAGGACTTACTTTGTAACGACACCTAAACCTTAGGGGCTATTTTTGCCAACTTGCGAAAGTTGGCAATTAATGCTTGACCCATGGCATGTGAAGAGAGCATGTCTTTCTCTATAGTATATATGATAACGAGTGTTGGAAAACCCGCGCGATGCAGCGGGATTGCTTAAAGGACTTACTTTGCAACGACATTTAAACTTCAGGGGTTGTTTTTGCCAAGTTGCGAAAGATTATTAATGTTAAAGGACTTACTTTGCAACGACACTTGAACCTCAGGGGTTGTTTTCGGCAAGTTACGAAAGATTATTAATGTTAAAGAACTTACTTTGCAACGACACTTAAACCTCAGGGGCTGTTTTCGCCAAATTGGCAAAGTTTGCATTTAATGCAAACACTTTGCACAAAAGGGTCCTGACATTTAGTATATATACTAATATGCAATGTAATAGTTATCTGTATTTAGAATTTGCACGCCTGTGTACAATTCGAATAAAAGGCCTTATATTGATTTGGTTTGGGCCAAGGCCAATAGACCCAAAAACACTTAGTTAAGTTAGTTACTTTGGTAGTTATCGTGAAAAGGTATAGCATCTTTAATGTGTGCATTATAATTTTGCATTATTATAATGCAAAATAAGAATCTTTATAGAATATGCTTACACTAAAAAAAATTTGCTCCAATGTATAGCACTAAAATTTTGCACTAAATCTCTAAAACTTCAAATTAAATTATTTTGTTAACATCCAAAACACTATTTATCATTTTATTATTATTTATTTAGATGAGTAATGAGCATTTAACATATAATAAAAACATTTCACCTGCAAATCATGCAACACATAAATCTCAAAGACATTTTTACTTCAGTGAAGAACTCGAACACAAGATACTTCCCAGTTAAGTTCTTTGTATTTTGTTTCGAACCTTATGCATAATGTAAGCCTACGAATATAAAATATTGCTTATTTAACCGTATGCTGCTCCGTATAATATATTTTATAAACAACAGTATCATGTTTATATTTCAAGAATACACTAGTTAAACACAAAACTAGAAGGGTACCCGCGCAATGCGGCGGCGGGTACTCGGTGCATAATTATGGCGAGCAAATAATGCAAACTGTTTCATATCCAAATAAAAGTTGTCATTCTATTGCTATAATCCGAGAAGCAAAGCTTTTATTTCTACTGTAGGTAACCGAACACCAAGAAGAGAGTAGATTTATCTAATCTTGTGTGTGTTTTTTATCGGTGCTCGAAAAAAGAAGAGACTGTTTCTTGTATTGGTGTTTGAGGTTTTAGGTTCGCTTATATATCATTGAGGTTTGGGCTGTTACAAGTCGACATTTAATGGACTCTATAAATATTTGAAGGCCGTTACAAAATGTATAAAGGGATGTTACTTTTTATTTATGAAAATTGTCATGGAAGCTATATGGTGAATAACCTTAACTAATGGCTTATTAATTTCCTATTAAAGAAATATTTTTGGTCTTAAAAATTTTAAGACTTCTTTGTTTAGAAAGTCCTAAACACTTTATAAAGTAGTATAGATGTGTCATCAAACGTTACTTATATTAAATGTTCCAATTATGCAATGATAAAATAGGAGTATAAAGTGAAACATTTGAAGTTTAGTGCAATGAATAGTGTTGCACTATATTTAGTGCAATTTGGCCATTACTATTCATTGCACTAAAATAGTGCAAGTGTTTAGTGCTAACATTGGAGCAAGTTTTGTGTACTTTTGCACTATTTTAGTGCAAAAATGTACAAATGATGCTAACATTGGAGATGCTCTAATGGTTGGAATGAACCATCATATCCCTTCACATTACACCTCTTAGTAATCTATATATAGGATGCTTGTATGACAGTTAATAAAAAAATTAATCACAGTTTTAACCTGTTAGCTATTTTTCCTCCAAATTATGTTTTTGCCCATTTTGCATACTACACTTGCATACTCACACAATTTCGAACCACACATACATTTGTCAATCAAAATATGGTAAACACAGTCACTTTCATAGATGATAGGTGGTCAAGTCTGAAATCAAAAAGCATTGGCCAATATAACAGTAGAAAGGTAAAAAAAGTAAAAAAGAAAAAAAGAAAGAAATAGAGAGTGAATTGTTTATCAACTCTTTAAGTTATATATCATCAAACTATAAATTTTGACCGTTATACGGGTGTACATTAGTAAAGATCGGTAAAAAGGAGAGTCTTGGTATAATGCTAACTCATACCTATAACATATGCCAGGAGTCTCATACGAAATACATGAGAGTAGAGGTGGCAAAACGGGCGGGCCGGGCGAGCACGGACTATGGGTCAAACGGGCTATGGGCCAAACGGGCGCGGGCTAAACGGGCACGGGCCAAACGTGCTCATGTTATACGAATCGCTTTTAAAAAGACCCACAACTACGGAATAAATTTCTCGAACGTAACACTTCATTTATATTTAAAAAATTAAATATAAGTTTTTCTTTAAAAATAATCTAATGTTCGAGAAAAACATGTGCCCATTATGCCCATTTAACTTCTAAATGGGCAATACATGCCCATTTCAAAAAAAGAAGGGGGCTCAAATATGCCCAAATCTTTTAAAATTTTGTCCATTTAGCCTATTTTTTTGATTTTGAGCACAAATTGCCACGAGAGCTTTAAAATAATACTATGGTACTATGATGTTGATTTCACACAGTCAAACTTGCAGCATGAATGTTAAGATCATATTAATACAATTTTATGGCAAATGTCCAATAAATTATCAAGTCAAAATTGTAGTATAAGGCTTTTATAGGAAAAGTATGAAAGGGAAATCAACAATGTGTTGACCCCTACCAATAAGTCACACGGTCGATATCAGAGAGATAAATTGCATATAACTGTGATTAAAATGTTGGGTAAATAATTGAAAAAAGTATCATACTTGCCCCTATTTTTTTTTTCTGGGTAACGAACAAATTTTTTTGTTTTTGTGGGTATTCTTTTTTCAAATTCATCATTTTTTGGGTACTATGTGACATTTTTGCCCTTCGGGAAAAAAACTTCTATTAGCCAAGAGGGGCAAAAATGTCCAAAAATTTCACAAACTACCCTAAAAAGGATAAATTTAAAAGAAAAGTACCCATAAAAGTAAAAAAAATTGTTCGCTATCCACAAAAAAAAATGATGGCAAGTATAATACTTTTTTCAATCATTTGCCCTAAAATGTTATGTCGGCGAGATTTAAACTTGTGACATTCGTGTTATGCTGCATGTCTCCCACCACCGTTGGGCTAATATCACGAGGACTTGTGGACACAACGTACTAAAGTACAATCGTCCAGATTATATAGTTATATTTAACTGATGAATTTCCTGTCATTGTAAATGTTAGGAATTGGAATGTAGGAAGTAGGAACTAAGAAAATAACATAAAATAAAATCACTTTTTAGAACTTTTTAATTTGTTAACATTTTTTTTTTTTTTTTTTTTTTTAATTTTTTATTACATATCCCCAGTCACATACTTGCATAGTTGCACAATCTATACAACAATATAAATTTGGGTGTTTGGCAAAAGTAGCTGTGAGCAGTAGTAGTGAGCAGTAGCTGTGAGCTGTGAGCTGTGAGCAGTAGCTGTGCAGCTCACCGCTCACCGCTCACCGCTAACTGCTCACAGATTCTTAAAGAAGCATTGGAAAATTGAGCATTCCTAAAAAATAGGAAAGCTCGCCGCTCCTTTACCAAACGACTACTAAAAATCAAAATGCTCATTGCTCACCGCTCATCGCTCCAAAAAGCTTCACACCGCTCCGTGCCAAACATACCCAAAGTGTTTAGTACACTATGAATAAATAAGTCTTAAAATTTTTAAGACAAAAAATATTTCTAATAAAAGTAACCATCTAAACTTGTAACTAAAAATACAATTAATATAGCACTTGATACAAAACAATAATATATAAATCATGTAATTTTTCTTTTTTATTAAAACACTCACTAATGAAATTTACAAATCATTTATTAATATAATTAAAATATCTCATCACTCAAAAGTACAATTAATCTATCAAATAATACAAAACAATAATGCATAAATCATTTTATTATTTATATCTGTCAAACACCCACTAAATGAATTTTACAATTCATTAATGATATTATTAAAATACTCTTGACTCAAAAGTACGCTTAATATATCACATAGTATAAAACAATAACGCATAAATCATCTTATCTTATATTTCTTTTTTAAAACACCTACTAAATAAAATTTACAATCATTAAATGGATCATAGAAACCAATCTTTTATGTAGCTAGAATTTTTGATGACACATTTTTCGACCACACAACGGACCACCATTTACCACCACAATTTAACAATATAGACACCACTAGATGGTGCTAAAACCGCTATTTTAAAACACATTGTATGTTTAAACAATATATAATATTTCACGTCCTAAATGAATAGCAATATCGTTGACCATCGTTTTCGTATCGTCGTTGCATCGTGATGCAAGTCTGCCATTTTTTAAAGCAACATTGGGCGGTAAAGTTGTTCCATTAAGTTATCGTCATGTGTTAAGCTAGCATCATGAAAAACATATATTCGCGTAGGCACCTTGCTATAAAAACTTTTTATTATGTTACTAAATACGTAAGTAAGAAAACAAACTAATTTCCAATTAATAACCTCTGTTGACATTATTTTTTTCCTTCTTTAAAAGTAATGCATCGAAAAAACCTTGCTATCGCCAAAAAATATAATCACACGGATACCCGCCGCCGCAACGCGCGGGTACCTGGCTAGTTTATATATAATGATTATAATCTTTTATGTCCCTAGATCGAGAGTCGAGGGTCAAGTATATATCAAAGATGTTGTTAGAAAAGTGACTTAAATTTTAAAGGTTGTTTGATAAATTTGGAATTTAGTTTTTGGTATGTTTTATATTTGAGTCGGTTTATAATTTGACAATTAGGTCATCGGTCTCCTATAAATAAGGATCAATGGCATAATATTTTCTTTGTACTTTTGAATTGGAATTTTATGTTTGGTACCTTTGAATTTGGTTATGTATTTATCTTGATGATATTCAATAAAGCTTTCGCTTCGTTTATGTAATTCCCAAATTAAGAAGTCGGATTGGTCAAGAAACAAAATTCATGAATTGGTCGAGAGTTTATCAAAAGACAAGTGACACAATCACACCCACACTATGTGTTACTAACACTTTCTCTTTCACATGCTCTCTGTGTACAATACGACACACACAAACTATGTGAATTCCTTATGTCAAATCACCTAACGATTGGTATTTATACTAACCAGTTATTAGTGACTTGTGATTTATTACATGATAGTCCCTAGACTTCTAATGTTGCTAAAACTCAACTTACTTTGTGGACTAATATTACATTCTTATTAGAATTCCTAACAATCTCCCTCAGTGTAAAAGAAGTCATGGTTGTTTGAAGTCTAGGTGTCACCCATCTTATCTTCTCTTTGATAAATCTTTGTAGCTTGATTTATAGAATCATTAATAAGATCTAGAGAGTTGTCTTTTTTCTTCGTTATGATTTTCTTTCATCTGAATGTTGAGATTTCCTTTAAGAACATGAGTCTGCTTATGAAGGACCCATCTTCCTAGACATTGACTCTTTTCTTAGAGCATTCTTGAAAACCATATCATTCTTTATCTCAATATGCATCTGATGTGATAAAAAAAGTACTATATTTATGCATCATATATCTCAAATATATTGCTCATTTACTACACTTTTATATAAGAATCGTTGCTTAATTGCTTATATTTGTTATTCTCAGTAATTATGGAGCAATAATAGAAAAGACATGGAAAACGATGAAATTTGGAGCTTAAATTAAAAAAATTCACAAATCTAGCAGGTTCATACGGTGTATCCATATATGGTGATACGTTGTATACTTTACGTAGAAGATTTCAGGGAAGAATCGTTATTCAGAAGAATACGGCGTATCCAACTCTGGTGATGCGCCATATATGAAGCCTCGTCAAACAAGGCTGTTAATACAAATATCATCATTAAACGTTATTTATATTTTTAATCTTTACCGAAGTTTTGTTAACGACAAAAGTAAATTTAATTTTTATAAAGCTTAAAGCTTGTCAAGTTTGATAGATATTAAAACAAGCTTTTTCAAATAATATCTTCATCACTCAAGCATTTACATTGTGATTAATCATATATTAATATGACTCTAACCATAATGTATGATAGTAGTTTTTAGAATGTTTTAGTTTCTTAAAAACTAAACATTACTTATGTATTTGCATATTTCTAAAAATAGAAAAACAACACATGACATCATGTGATGCATCATGGAAATCATTGAAAGATTTTATTAGATATTTTGTGTAGATTTGGACTCTTCATATCTTACACAATCTTGCATAGATATGGTTGACTTTGGCAAGATCTTGATATCTTGCTGTCAGACCTCGGCGGCACCAAAACTCCTAACGGGCGAAACCCTTTTAAGGGGTCCGCGGTCCGTGGTGCTTGCTGATGGTTTTGGCTATAAATAGCAAAGCCAAACCAAGTAGTTTTTCATCCCTTTCCATTATACTCTCTTACATATCTTCTCTCTAACCTTTTCTAACTCAGTTTCATATCATATTAATGATCTCTTTTGTAGCAAAGAAGATCAAGTCACATTCAAGCTTCAACGAGAAGTTGGAAGTCTTGTTTGTTTGGTGTTGTATGATCTTGTGTTGATTCATACTTCATTGTTGTACCAAACTATCATAATCTTGTGAGTGTGAGTGGTTAGTATTTTAGTCCTTAAAATACATTGTGTGTGGGAGTGGTTGTACCCTTGGAAAGAACTCGACATTTAGCTTAGTGTCGGAAATAGTGTAAGCGAAGTGTAAAGGTTTCTCCACCGGTGAAAGGAGCTTGTTGACTAGTGAAGTTAAACTCTCGAGTGTGAGACTCGGGGAGTGGAGTAGGGCAAGGAAAAAGAGTCCTTGTAGACCGAACCACTATAAACAACTTGTTGTGGTTTGATCATTTCTTTCCTTATTTACTCTTTACATATTGCTTACATATTTCATTAACATATCTAAGATCAATATTAATTGATCTTTCAATAAGTTTCAAAACAAAGTTTTTAATCGGTAAACTATTCAACCCCCCTTCTAGTTTTCTACAATTAGTACCAGAGCCTCGTTGCTCAATAATTTCTAAAATAATTTGTATTTTATAAACTTGAAACGATCCATGGATTCTGAAAACTTTAAAGAAGGGCAATCTATGCAAAGACCAATACTCTTTGAAACCAATGGATTTATCTATTGAAAAAACCGTTTTGAAACATATGTAAAATAAAAAGATATAGATCTTTGGTTTGTTATTGTTAAAGAGGATTTTAGTTCTACAACAAAGGATATTTCTGTTGATGAACAAAAAAATTCATTGCTAAAAATAATAAAGCTAAAATGATGCTTTATAATGCTTTGTCTATAAAAGAATATGAAAGAATTTTTATGTGTGAAACCGCCAAAGATATTTGGGAATCTTTGATTGTTACACATCAAGGTAATTCACAAGTCAAGGATAACAAAATTGATCTTCTTGTTCAACAATATGAATAATTTGTTATCCCTGAAGATGAAACCATTGATTGTGGCTTTGCTCGCTTTAATACTATTATTACATCACTTAAAACACTTGATGAATCTTTTCGTAGTAAGAACTTTGTCAGGAAATTTCTTAGAGCACTCCATCCGAAATGGAGAGCTAAAGTGACCGCTATTGAAGAATCAAAAGATCTCTCAAAAATGTCACTAGACGAGCTAATCGGTAACCTCAAAGTACATGAAATGGTGATGGAGAAAGATTCGGAGATCATCAAAGGAAAAAGGGAGAAGATCAAATACGTTGCTCTAAAAGCAAAGGCGGAATCAAGTGATGATGACGAATCTTGCTCCGGTAGTGAAGATGAGGAGTATGCCATGGCCGTTAGAGATTTTAAAAAGTTCTTTAGAAGAAGAGGAAAGTTTGTAAGACAACCACGAGAAGAAAAGAAGCCATTCCGAAAAGATCGGGATGACAAAAAGGGTAAAGGTGAAAGAAAGTGTTTTAGATGTGGTGATGCAAGTCATCTCATAGGAGAATGTCCCAATCCACCTAAAAGCAAAACTCAACGAGCTTTTGTAAGTGGAGCTTGGAGTGATAGTGAAGATGATGAAGAGTCAAGCAAGGAAGAGATCGCTCTAATGGCACATGAGTCAAACGAGGTACATTCCGACTCTTCTTACTCTTCTATTGATGATGACACTTTGCAAAAATAATACAATCAATTGTGTGAGCTAAGTCTAAAAATCATAACTAAAAATAAATTTTTAAAAACTAAAAAGGAATTTTTAGAAAATGAAGTCTATGAGTTAAAAGAAAAAGCAAAACGACTAGAAAATGGAAAAGCAAATGACTATGGTTGTAAACCATGTCAAGAGCTTAATCTTGAAATAGAAAAACTAAAGCTCACGCAAGATGTTCTAATCGAACATAATTCTAAATTTAAAAGGTTTAACAAAAACATCGCTCTTGCCGATGAAATAGTTAAAATACATAAAACACCAGGAGACATGAATGGGATAGGATTTAATGAGGTATTAATTCCAAAGAGTCAAAACAAAACGGCCAAAAAAGACGAACAAACTGCCAAAACTGCTGCAGTACATCACGGACCAGACGGACCCAAAATAAGCGTTTCGTCCGTTGAAAGAAATGGTGCCGTGGGTACTTCAGCAGGACAGAATGTTTGTGATACGGACCGTAATGAATTTGTCAAAGTAACAAAGAAAACCAAGGATAGTGTTAAACTAAAACCAGCTGTTACATCAGGAGTAGGACTTGCTAAAAATGAATTTAGATAAAAAAAACTACTCAACAACGACATAAAATACCTTTTGCCAAACGCCCCTTTCCTAAGAGCAACCACAACGTACAACCCAACTACCAACACAACGGTTGGAATCAAAACCTTCCTACACCATATCAAACTCCAGATTACATGTCATGGAACTCATACCAATCGTTTCCATACATGAATCAAATAAATGGTATGTTTAACCCAAACGGACCCATGAGATATTGGGGACCAAATGTTTGAGTTATTCGCTTCATAGGTATGCTTGAAAGTTGGATTGGAACCTGATGAGCGGATAAAAGATAGTGAATGCTCATGACACATGACGGGCAACAAAAGTCTCTTCTCATCATACCAAGAGTATGACGGAGGTAATGTCACTTTTGGTAGCAATCTCAAAAGCAAAAGGTACGATTGCTCATCACTCTCTAACTATTGAAAATGTTGCTCATGTAGATAGGTTAGGATTTAATCTACTTAGTATTAGCCAATTATGTGATAAAAAGTATAAAGTACTATTTGATGAAAATGGTAGTAAAATACTAAAAGATGGTATCACCATAGCTAAAGGAGTTAGGAAAAATAACATATACGTCATGAAAATAGATAAAACATCTAATGACAAGTTGTGTCTAACAACGTTAGATGATAACTCAACTCTTTGGCATAGACGCTTAGGTCATGCTAATATGAGGCTTATACAAAACTTATCTTCAAAAGAGCTAGTTAGGAATTTACCAAAACTTAAATATGACCAACACTTTTGCGACGCTTGCAAAATTGGTAAACAAACTCATAGTAGTCATAAATCTAAAAATATGGTGTCCACATCTAAGTGTCTAGAACTATTGCATATGGACTTGTTCGGTCCATCCGCTATAAGAAGCTACGGAGGCAACTTATACACTTTGGTCATAGTAGATGATTACTCAAGGTTTACTTGGACGTTGTTTTTGAAAACCAAAAATGAAGCTTTTGATAAATTTGAAATTCTTAGCAAGAAAATTCAAAATCAACTAGGTGTTAAAATTGTGTCGATCCGAACGGATCATGGTCGTGAATTTGACAACGAAACTCAATTTGGAAACTTTTGTGATACAAATGGTATAACACATAACTTTTCGGCTCCTCGAACACCTCAATCAAATGGAGTAGTAGAACGTAAAAATAGAACAATTCAAGAAATGAGTAGAACGATGCTTAATGAACAAAACATTCCTCAAAAGTTTTAGTGTAACGCCGTTGACATTTCTACATATATTTTGAATAGAGTCTTAATACGTCATTTCTTAAACAAAATACCATGTTAATACAAATAAGCCGTAAAAACGTTTATTTATATTTTACGATCTTCTAATGTTTTGTCGATAACACACGTAAAATCATTTTAACGAAACAAATAAAATACGTAAATGGTTTAAACTAATAGTTTCTAACATATTAACATTTTCACACAAAAAACTAAAACAAGTATAAGTGATTTTATGATTTAATATTACATATGTACAACAACTAGTGTTTACATATTTGGGTAAAATATACACATAACTAGTATGTAGTATATTGGGTAATATAAATGGGTAGAAACTTAAGTATCATAACCCATTGGGCAAATACATTGAATGTAGTTGGGTACAACCCAAAGCCCATGACACATGGAGCTTGACTCATAACCAATTGCATGACATCATGCTTATATCATACATGGATAATATCCATAACCCATGGATCAACCCATACGCAAGTGACCAAGTGCATTGCACTCAAGAGATACATTGTATCTAGCTAAAGATCCATGGTTCAACCCATGACCCATAACCAAAATACCCATGGGTAAAAGGGAGCGTCCCACGGATCCCTAGCTTAATGCTAGACGGATCCCTTGTGGAAGGGATCCGTGGGATCCTTGGGATCCGGGGAATAGTAGGATTTTTCCTCTATAAATAGTGAGCCATTTCTTCCTTTCAACTCACCACTTCACACACATACTTCCCCAAGTATTATAACCCTCTAACCTCAGATCCAAGTGATCTATGTAGTTTGTCTTTTGTTTTTGTGTGATTCTCTAGGTTCGTCTTAAAGGCGAGATCACCACTTCTTGAAGACGAGCAAGCTCAAGTCCATGAGTTGCCATGCTTCGTCATCATCAAGACAACTAAGGTTCTCTTGTTGATAGTTCTTTCTTTCTCCATAGATGTTGGGTTGAAGGCTTTAGTGAAGGATGCCGAAAGTGTCAAGATGAAAGCATTAGTGAAAGGTGCTTATCGTCCGTGTCAAAGCATTAGTGAAGAATGCTAAAGGTGTCAAGACGAAGGCATTAGTGAAGGGTGCCAAGCGTTGCGTCAAAGGCATTAGTGAAGGATGCTGAAGAATCAAATCAAGTGGCATTTGGGAAGAATGCCTAGGTTGTATAATCGATGAGGTGCATCGTTATACATATAAGTATTTGTTTATTTCCAAGGATGGTGATATCCTTGATGGTTTTGTAACAAGGAGTGGATCTCCTTAACATTAGGTGTTGTGTTGTGAAGGGTAGTAGTTCCTCCATAGTAATGGAACTAGGTGCTTAGCCTAGTACCTAATAAAGGGTAGGCGATGTTGTGATAGGATTAGTTCTCCTTGGTGTGAAAGAACTCGGTGGTTAGCCTAACACCGTATAAAGGGTAGGCGACGTTGTGTTAGGTGTGGTTCGCCTTGGTGTGAAGGAAACTCGGTATTTAGCTTTGTACCGGAAAAAGGTTAAGCGATGTTGTGAAGGCTTCTCCGCCATAAGGAGTTGGTGTAGTGCTTACGAACTCTCGAGTAGGTGACTCGGGGAGTGGAGTAGGGCAAGGAAGGTGTCCTTGTAGCTGAACCACTATAAATACTTGTGTCGTGGTGATGTGCTTCTTACTCTTTATCTTTCATTACACGTTTATATATCTATCTATCAACGTCCAACATAAACAACAAAATAGATTGACATAAGTCGATCTAAATATTTAAAAGGAAGTTTTAAATTGGTAAAACTATTCAACCCCCCATTCTAGTTTTCTACAATTGGCATCAGAGCTTCGTTACCAAGTTTCTTAGAGTATGCTGTACTTTAAAAACTTGATACGATCCGTGTATGTTTGAAAAATACAAAGAAGGATTTTTCAAAGTCATGTTTTAAAAATCATTATAATGTTTATTGTTGGACAATGATAGAATGGTCTAACATTTTCCTTGTTAAGTATTCTTCATACTTGGATTTGGGCATCCTAAGAAGATCATGAAGAATTTATCTAAATATATCTTTCCCTAGAAAGAATATTTAGCAAAGGATTGGGGTATCTTAGAAGATCATGAAGTATTTCGCGTCTATGGTTTCTAAAACCATAAAAAGGGATTATAGCAAAGGTATGTTTTCTTAGTTATAATTTTTGGTAAAAAACGTGCTAAATTGCTTGTGGATAAAATGGTGAGATATGCTACTATATTATAATAAGCATAAAATGAAAAGTGTTTTAGTGATTTTTTTTCTTTGAAGTTTTGTTGTTAGATATCTTGTTATTCAAGCATGAATAAAGGTAAAAATGGGTAATATAACTTCACTAAAAAGTCTACAAAGGTTAAACCTTTTCGTCGGGTCAAAACGTAATTTTTTGTAATTCTGTATCAGATCCGCGGATCCCTCAGGTTACACTGGACGGATCCCTCAAGCAAGGGATCCGTGGGATCCGTGGTACAGAAGATAGTTTTTGTCTGAATATCAATAATTCATAACTAATTAACCGTAAGACGTTATAAGTCGTGCCACCTACCGTTTTAAAGGTATTTGAGTCTACTTTCATTTAAAAATGATTTCATGAACTGATTCAAAACAAAATTTTATAGAATCATTGATTTATAATAGAAAGTCATTTTTTGGTCATAAATTTTGCACAAACTTTTGATCTAATTGGAGACGGATGTTTTCATCTTTGAATAACAATGTGTCCTCTTTTGAAATTAAGGTTTTGATCATATTTTTAAAGGAAACTAATCAAGCTTGGTATACATGTTTAACACAAAGCGATGAAAAGAACTTTCGTATGCTATGCTAAATGATAAATTGTTTCCCTTGCATTACTTGATTATTTGCTTATCTCAAATAGCTTTTGTTCTTGTTTGATTGATTAACATATGTGGTTTCCTTACCTTGCTATTTATTCTCTTCCTTGTCGATTTAGTAATTTTCTACTAATCAATGTGCTACTTGAAGGAGTGTTTGGGATAACATTTAGTGTAAAAAATATTAGTTTTATAAGTTGAAAAATGTTTAAAACATATAACACACTAAAATGGCTTTTTGATTGAGTTTGTCATGTGTGCAACATAAATGTTTTATGTGCCTATATGATTTCTCGATTTCATATTTTCTTGTATCATTTTCTAAAAATAACAAGAATGTACATCGGATCATAACCTACACTTGTGTTGATGATGTACTCTCCCGTTTTCCTTTTCATGATGGCTCTCCAAGCTTCATAGTAGGATTGACAACTTGATTATTTCATCGATATACTTAAGTAAATTATTTTGCAATGCAAATATAATTGTTCATATCCGAAAGTCCAAACTCGAGCTTTCCAACAACATATGTTGAACTAGCTCATCCAACAATTTTTTTTTTGTTCACCATGTAGACAACTTTTAATTTTTTTTGACACCTTCGTCACCTTAGTTGGTTCAAGTATAATATTAATATAAACGAAGCAAAGTATCATCACTGTTACTCTTCGATAGGCCATTGTAGGAATATAAATTTTCCTAACTTGAGAATGAATACTAGAGAATTTACTGGACTAGAAACTCAATTTGACCTAACGGTTGAATTGCTTCCTTGAGAGAAGTTGGGTATGTGGAATCGCCCGTAAAAATGGTCGTGTTTAGCCGTAATTGAGCACCGCTAGTAATAGTCTCATATTCTTTCTCTCACTTGAGAAATCTATACTCCTATGTTTTTCTAAAGAAAGTTTACAATGGAAATACTTTGCGTTGTCTTAGGATTACTAATCAAACAAGCTGTAAAATTAATTTTTCTTTTAGTTAATCACAACCACTTTCCTCATCAAGCGATTATCTTGCCTTGATCGAGAAGAGCTGCATGACTTCACGGATGAAGTTCATTGTATGCTAATCACCGTCCGTAATGACTATACATAGCTCATTTCTTCTATTGACCAAAACAACAACTCCGGATGAAGTATAGGATTTTCTTGAACTAGCACCTCACAACTCTATTGTCGTGAATACTATCAATTACTCTTTTCTTTCTTGACATATACCTTGCACGCCATTGTTAATACAAACGATTTACTAATCTAGATCGTAAATATGTTTTGAGTTTCTTGAATAGTGCTTGTTAGTTTGATAAACCTCTTTGTTATTTGTGAGCTCGATCTCATTTGATATCTTAGTTTTAGAACCTTTTAAACTTGAAATATGATGCATTGTCAAAGTCATTGCATACCTTTTGTAAAGGTTCTGCTTAGCAGATAGACGGATCCCAAAATTTGTGCTTGACGGATCCCTACTCTTAGGGAACCGTGGGATCCGGCAAACAGAAAATGCAATTGCAATCATTGTATTTCAAACATGTCCTTAGAACACCTCACACTAAGCTAGACATAGTGTCTTAAGGGAAATTAAGTCCTTATCAAGTTAAGTAGATCTCTTCTAATCACGCATAACTCACCTAGATAACACTCAATACAATTGTAGATCTATCGTTTCACTTAAAACCATTACTCTTCCGCTCTTAAGCTCACACATCATCTCTCACATGATTCCTCACATCTAGCTTTGAAAATCTTTCAAATATGGCTAAAATTGGTCATAATCTTCCTTACCTCAAAATTGGTCAAAGTTGATCAAATTCTAGTTCTTCCACCTTAAAATTTTAGGATCTTTTCAAGGACATTATCCTAAGTCACTATCTGATCACTAGGATCATTTAGCTCCATTTGACATCCTCAAAATCTTTAGTGTCATCCTTGTTCATTCATTGGTACTCATGAAGCTTCCAAATCCTTCCATAAAAGACAATCATTAGCTACATCACTCATTACCTTCAAGTATTTAAGCACCCCTTCATTTAAGACACTTAGGAGGACTGAAACACTCAAGATGATATAGATCTTAGATCTTAGAAACATCATTTCCACTCTTTCATAGCTGCTGAGAGCCGGATCCCTAGGATTAGCCTAGACGGATCCCTCTGAGGTGGGAACCGTGGGATCCGGATGACAGTTTATGTCAAATCTTGCTAAAACAATCATTTCAACTCATCTTTCTAACTCAAGCACCTTATCTCATCTTAAATGAGTTCCTAGATCAGTACAAACTCTGAAGTTGACTCTTGTGCATGTTAATCATCACATTCCAAAGAATCCTAGTGGCTTAAGGCTTAAATGCACTTGCCAAATCTCTTGGTTTATAAACCACTTTGTTAGGAGCTCCATAGTCATCACCTTCATCCTAACTTTCAGCATTTTAGAAATCCTTACAAACCTCTTGAAATCATCTCATCATGAGGAAAACCCCAAGTAGTAACCTATCCACCAAAGAACCACCCAAGAAAAGGGCTTGATTCGTTGTGAAGTGAGTGGTGAAAAACACAATATCAACGTATATCAAAATAACCGTAAAATTCGACAAATCAACCCTTTAGGAAAAAGGTCAACGTGCCAAACCTCACGGGTGTGATAAAAGTGATACCGGAAAGTGGTTTCCCGGGTCGTGTCCCAACGAGGTGTGAATGGAAGGATTCGTTGAGTTTCGTGATTTGAACTTGAATTGGATTTTAAATGATTTGGATTAGATTACGAATTCTACAAATTAATTAACGGGAAGGTAATTAAGGCAAGGGAACCCTAATAAACTAAAATTAAACTATCACTAAACCTAAGGAATGATAAAACTAAGTTACACTAAGTCCTAGGGTGCTAAAACGCAAAAACGTAAAAACGGTAAAACAACCCGAGCCATAAACGTAAAAGTTTTGAAATTTAAGGGCTACGGGTGTGAAACCAATTTTCCTACGATCTATTTGACTAAAAATGATTTTAGGAAAAAGCGGAATATTTTTTTTGACTTTTAAATTAATTATTACGAATTAAAAACGATTTTACACTAATTAAATGATAAAAAATACTAAACCATTATAGAAAAATCTGAAAATTTACAGAAAAGTACTTTGACTAACACTGATTATGAGAAAATTAAAAAATGTGGAAGGTACTATGGAAAATAAGCACGAAATAAGCCAAGAAGGCTTATAAGCTAAACTGCCTAAGGTGTCCTTATAAATATAACAATGCAAAGAATTACTGATAAAGTCCCAAGGGCAGTTGGTTTGTGGTGTTGTGTTAGTGTGTTGGGCTGAGAGACCAGGGTTCGAATCCCTTGGCTCTCCTTTTTTTGCAAACGATTTTTTTTCTTTGATTTTTCTTTTTTGGAACTTGAAGAGTACCAAGTAATAAGCAAAGTTTGTGAAAACACTTTGTGAAATAATCTCAGAATAAGCAGTTAGAAACTGCTTATTCCAACAGTGGGTAAAAAAAAACAAACAAGCACTCCTTTTTCTTCTTTTTGACAGATTACTAACCAAACACTTTTTTTTTTGTTGACTATCTTTTTGAAACTTGTTAACAAGACCAAGTTAAACACTTTTTTAAAAAATGAGACTTTTGAGAAGATGGCAATAAGCAGTTTGGACTGCTTATTGCTCACTGTTTTGGGCAGTATGCAAACAAACACCCTTTTAAAGTTAAAAACCAAACACTCCTTGAAGAGTCTTTCAATTTCACCACACAAGCAGTACAACAATTAAGCAAACTGTGGAAACAAACAAGCTAAACCAAGTCTACCTAAATCTAAATAAGCTAAACATCTAACTTTTGGGAAAAACAGTTGGCATAAGTTGTGAATGAATCCTAAACTAATGAGAACTTCAACTCCTAAAGTTTAAAAATAAGCACTAAATGGGCAAGATAACTAAGCTCCTAATAAGCAATATTCTTGCTAACCTAATCTAAATAAATGAAAAGCACTTGATGAGATCTAAATAAACTGAAACAAAAACCTGATAAGCACTAATAAGCAAAGGGGGTGACCTGTGTGCAGCAGGCTGCAACAGCCAAGGGGGTCTGTTTAGAGCTTATTTTTAAGCTCCACAGTGGTATTCCAAGCAAAGTGAGGCTGCAAAAACATAGTTAGCATGGTGGAGATTTAAGATAAGCACAGTGGATCCCATGGATAAGCTGTTTAAAGCTAGAAAATAAGCTGAGATCAGCTTTGTATTTACTTGCTGAGACAGAACCAACAGTGAAAAATGGACAGATTTTAGAGTGCAATATGAACTAAGCTAAAGCTACCCTAGATCCAAATTAAGTGAAGACATATTTAGATTGTTAGATAAGGTTGCAAGAAAAACAAATTTTACAAAACTTAGTCTTCAAATCATCCAACAAATAAGCTCATGAACATCACCCAATACCACTGTTCTTACACAAATTTTTAAGACAGCAATCTTTTTAAAACTTACCAAGAGAGCTTCAATCAACTTGAAACTTACTCAAAATGTTTTGAAAACTCAAAACCACTTTGACTTGCAAAGTCAAAGTGGGTAGGACTAGTTTTTGACCCACAACTGAGTCAAATCCAAACACCCTTGCAGAAACTTTTGACCCCCATTTTTCTTCACTGAGTTAGATTTGATTTCTCAGAAACACTTAAACTTAATTCAAGACTTGAATAAACAAATTAACTATAATATTAAAGAGATTGGTAAAAAGGGATTTTCATTGATAAAAACAGATTACAAAGTACATAAAACACTAATACTGATTTAAAAATAAAAACTAGGGGTGCCCTCTAAGGCTTACAAGAGCTCCTATTTATACTACTAAAACTAGGTCTTCAAAACTCTTCAACCTTGTGCTTCTCCTGTGAGTGCAAACAGCTCAAGCTCCATATATTGTGCTTTCTTGAATTAATCTCGACCCTCCATCAAGTAGGTGTCACTTTGAAGCAATCTTGACCATCCACTGGGGCCTTTTGAAGCTGGGATTGCCAGCTTGGCAGTTGGGATGAGGGGGAAAAACTTGGGTAGTGGGTTTGGGATTTGGGTTTATCCGGGTAAGAGGTTTTGAGTGTCTTGGGATGGGTTGTGTTGGGTAAATGAGAAACAGGGAAAAAGGATGGTATTATTTTATTTCTGGGGAAGGGAAAGGAGGAGCAGGTCTGAGTTTCTTGGGTGTTGTTGTCTGTTTTGGGCGGGAAGGAATGGGGAGAAGAAAGACAGGGGTGGGTGGTTTATTCATTTGACCGGGTCAGGGTAAGGGTTTGACCGGGTTTGGACAAGGATTGGACCAGGTTGTTGTATTGGGCCTTGGTTGGTTTTAGTAACAATTGGACATAGGATTAAACATGAAACCCATTTAACATTAAAGGACCAAAAGTGCCAAAACTGAAATTTCAGGGACCATTCATGAAATTGTGAAAATGTAATCCAAGGTCCATACTTGTGAATCTCAAATAGGTTGAGGACCATTTTTGCCAAAACTGAAATCCCAAGGATTAAACTTGACAAATTTAAAAATCCAGGGATTAAAACTGTAATTTCTCAAACTTTTGAAATTTTACACCAAAGGACTAATTATGACAACTTATGATTTCAAAAGGACCTTTGGTGATTTTTCTTTTTAAATTACGTGCTCAGGGACTATTTCTGTCAATTTATGAAAGTTGGGGGACTGAAACTGCCAATTTTGCAAACTTTGTTCGTTTTTCATTTGTTTTGCATCTGAAACATATAAAACACAATTTTGAGATATTTTTAGTATTTTGATGCATTTCGGAGTGTTTTTAAATGTTTTGCAGCTCAGATTTGACCTAAAATGATGAGTGAATACGCACTCATCAAGGCTCATGTTATACACGAAATCTCTTCAACCGAATCATCTCCGGTCAAGCCAACAAATGCTAGGATCCTTCCTCAACCAATCAAACCAATTCCTAAAAGGATAGTACCCACAAAACTACCTATGCCAAACACCACCATACCTCCTAGGCCGAACAATATCATCTCCACTAAACCATCACCATTGGTTCCTAGAGCTATCTCTTTTACATCTCCACTATCATCACCACACCTCTACAATTTAGTGGATTTGCCTCCTAGGCCGTCTCATCCGCCTCCGCCGCCAACATTCTCCTCATTAGGAGGAATAATGGTACAAAATCAAGGTGTTAAGTCAACACTTGCTCCGGCATCCTTTTTACCGTTTCCATCATATAATCACATTTGGATTATGAGAAATCATCAAAGTCAACCACCCGACCATATGGAAGTTGACACTTCTCTACCACCACCATCATTCTTGGTCGAGCCATTCTCAAATGCGCCTCCACCAATCCCTCCATCGTTTGAAGCTCCACAAGCCGCTTCACTTGATCCTTCGTATCAAGCCATTTCATTTCTTCCACCACCACTACCTAGCCATGACAAAGATTGCTATCATTGTCAACATGTTGAAAGTTTGATACATGAAGTACGAGAAGACCAATGTTTCATGTTCTATCATCTCCTCGAACGTTTCAATGAGATTAAACCTAAACATAACATGAGCTAGAAGATTTTAGTGGTGTCCTAGCATCAAGTGATAGTTGGTCTAGAAATTCATAGTCATGTATTTTCTTATTTTCTTAAGTTTTTAGAGTCATGTATATCATAACTCTAGTTTTGTTAAATGAAATTACATGCTACTTGTTATATTTCTGAGCATTTGATTACATTGTATTCATATCCCATTTTTGTGATAACATTACTTGTTATATCACCATTGCTGAAATTGATCATCATCTATACGGATCCCTCGGAATTGCCTAGACGGATCCCTACTAGGAGGGAACCGTGGGATCCGTGAGACGGAAAACTATTTTCTACTAACTTGGACCACATTTGCAGGAAATTTTGAATTATACTTGTTTTCTAACCTTTGTTTTGTAGTTATTCAAATTACACATGAAGACTTTGACATCCTAAAGCTAAAGGGAGCTTTATGTCAAAGCAATACATTGCAAATTTACTTGCAATATTAGGTTACATTTCGTGACATCCCTTTACATAATTGCAATCATCAAGGGGGAGCACATCCGTCACTTAGACGAAATCTTTTGCAAACTTAGTTGCAAACAAACTAGCTTAGTATTACTTTCTTGACGCCCTTACATAGGGATGGACTCGTCAAGGGGGAGTAAAGACGAGATCCTTTCCCATTACTTGCTCTCTATTTCTTTTTATTTCTTTCACATGTTTTTCTTAAAAATAATGTGTTGCCTTCTTTCTAAACTCTTTTTGTTTCGACAAAAAGGGGGAGAAGAAAGTAAAAACTACAAATTCAAACTTTTACGAATTTTAGCTTTTCCTTAAAATAATTTTATGTTTTGTCATCAATAAAAAGGGGGAGATTGTTAATACAAATAAGCCGTAAAAACGTTTATTTATATTTTACGATCTTTTAATGTTTTGTCGATAACAAACGTAAAATCATTTTAACGAAACAAATAAAATACGTAAATGGTTTGAACTAATAGTTTCTAACATAGTAACATTTTCACATAAAACACTAAAACAAGTATGAGTGATTTTATGATTTAATATTACATATGTACAACAACTAGTGTTTACATATTTGGGTAAAATATACACATAACTAGTATGTAGTATATTGGGTAATATAAATGGGTAGAAACTTAAGTATCATAACCCATTGGGAAAATACATTGAATGTAGTTGGGTACAACCCAAAGCCCATGACCCATAACCCATTGCATGACATCATGCTTATATCATACATGGATAATATCCATAACCCATGGATCAACCCATACGCAAGTGACTAAGTGCATTGCACTCAAGTGATACATTGTATCTAGCTAAAGATCCATGGTTCAACCCTTGACCCATAACCAAAATACCCATGGGTAAAAAGGAGCGTCCTACGGATCCCTAGCTTAACGCTAGACGGATCCCTGTGAGATCCGGGGAACAGTAGGATTTTTCCTCTATAAATAGTGAGCCATTTCTTCCTTTCAACTCACCACTTCACACACATACTTCCGCAAGTATTATAACCCTCTAACCTCATATCCAAGTGATCTATGTAGTTTGTCTTTTGTTTTTGTGTGATTCTCTAGGTTCCTCTTAAAGGCGAGATCACCACTTCTTGAAGACGAGCAAGCTCAAGTCCATGAGTTGCCATGCTTCGTCATCATCAAGACAACTAAGGTTCTCTTGTTGATAGTTCTTTCTTTCTCCATAGATGTTGGGTTGAAGGCATTAGTGAAGGATGCCGAAAGTGTCAAGATGAAAGCATTAGTGAAAGGTGCTTATCGTCCGTGTCAAAGCATTAGTGAAGAATGCTAAAGGTGTCAAGACGAAGGCATTAATGAAGGGTGCCAAGCGTTGTGTCAAAGGCATTAGTGAAGGATGCCGAAGAATCAAATCAAGTAGCATTTGGGAAGAATGCCTAGGTCATATAATCGATGGGGTGCATCGTTATACATATAAGTATTTGTTTATTTCCAAGGATGGTGATATCCTTGATGGTGTTGTAACAAGGAGTGGATCTCCTTGACATTAGGTGTTGTGTTGTGAAGGGTAGTAGTTCCTCCATAGTAATGGAACTAGGTGCTTAGCCTAGTACCTAATAAAGGGTAGGCGATGTTGTGATAGGATTAGTTCTCCTTGGTGTGAAAGAACTCGGTGGTTAGCCTAGCACCGTATAAAGGGTAGGTGACGTTGTGTTAGGTGCGGTTCGCTTTGGTGTGAAGGAACTCGGTATTTAGCTCTGTACCTGAAAAAGGTTAAGCGACGTTGTGAGGCTTCTCCGCCATAAGGAGTTGGTGTAGTGCTTACGAACTCTCGAGTAGGTGACTCGAGGAGTGGAGTAGGGCAAGGAAGGTGTCCTTGTAGCCGAACCACTATAAATACTTGTGTCGTGGTGATGTGCTTCTTACTCTTTATCTTTCATTACACGTTTATATATCTATCTATCAACGTCCAACATAAACAACTAAATAGATTGACATAAGTCGATCTAAATATTTAAAAGGAAGTTTTAAATTGGTAAAACTATTCAACCCCCCCTTCTTTTTTTCCACACACCATATGAGCTTTATAAAGGTAAGAAGCCAACTCAGGATATTTTAGAGTTTTTGGATGTAAATGCTTCATTCTTAATACTAAAGATTATCTCATCAAGTTTGACCCAAAGTCTTATGAAGGTGTATTTCTTGGTTATTCTCAAACTAGTAAAGCTTACACTGTCTTAAACAAAGAAACAATGATAGTCGAGGAATCGTTGAACATAACATTCGACGAAAGTCCACCTCTCTCTAAGACATCACCTTTGGTAGATGATGACTTAGTTGAAAGTCAAATGGTAGAAAGTCAAGAAATAATTAAAAATGACAAGGAAGATGAACCATTAAATAATGAGATTATAAACATCAAAGAATCTAAAAGTCATCCTTTAGAAAAGGTCATAGGACAACTTAATCAAAGAACCTTAAGGTCACAAGCCCAAAATCAAAGTAATTATTTTTGTTTTGTATCCACCATTGAACCGAAAAACATAAATGAAGCAATAAAAGATGAGTCATGGGTAATTGCCATGCAAGAAGAGTTAAACCAATTCGTTAGAAATGATGTTTCGAAATTAGTTCCAAAACCTAAGGATCAAACTAAAATTGGAACGAAATGGGTTTTTCGAAATAAAATGAATGAAAATGGTATAGTATCTAGAAACAAAGCTAGGCTTGTAGCACAAGGTTATAATCAACAAGAGGGGATTCATTATGATGAAACTTATGCACCGGTAGATAGACTTTAGTCTATTAGAATATTACTTGCTTATGCATGTGCCTATGACTTTAAATTATTTCAAATGGATGTTAAAAGTGCTTTTCTTAATGGGTTTATTAACGAAGAAGTATATGTTGCTCAACCTCCCGGTTTTACCGACTTTGAGAACCCACATCATGTCTTCAAACTCAAGAAAGCATTATACGGTCTTAAACAAGCACCAAAAGCTTGGTAGGATAGACTTAAGACTTTTCTTGTTGAAAACAAATACACTATGGGATTAGTAGATAATACTCTTTTTACAAAGAAAAAGGAGTCACATATTATCATTGTTCAAATATATGTTGATGACATCATATTCGGATCAAATTGTCAAGAGCTATGTGATGATTTCTCTAAAATCATGCACGTCTAGTTTGAGATGAGCATGATGGGTGAATTAAACTTCTTCCTAGGACTTCAAATTAAACAACTAGAAGATGGCATATTCTTTAACCAATCTAATTATATAAAAGACATGCTTAAGAAATTTGGCCTTGAAGATTCAAAACCAACTAAGACACCCATGTCCTCAGACACTAAACTCACCAAGGATGAGGAAGGTGAATCCGTATATAACACTAAATATAGAGGAATGATTGGTAGCCTACTCTATCTTACAGCTAGTAGACCAGACATTATATTTAGTGTTTGTCTATGTGCTCGCTTTCAAGAAAACCCAAAGGCATCACACTTAGAAGCTTTAAAAAGGGTTTTTAGATACATTAAGGGAACAACGTGTTTAGGATTATGGTATCCCAAAGAAACGGGTATAGAAACCATAGTGTATGCCGACTCGGATCATGCCGGTGACTATGTCGATAGAAAAAGTACAAGTGGTATTTGCTCTTTTGTTGGACATTGTCTCACCTCATGGTTTGCAAAGAAGCAAATGGCTTCAGCCATCTCAACTACTGAAGCCGAGTACGTCTCAGCCGGAAAAGCATGTCAACAAGCTCTTTGGATGAAGCAAGCTCTCGTAGATTACGGAATTCATCTCAACGATATTGTTATACTTTGCGACAACAAAGGAGCCATCGATCTCAGCAAAAATCCTGTCCAACACGCTCGTACAAAGCATATTGAAATCCGTCATCACTTTCTTTTCGACAATGTTCAAAAAGGAAACATCTCAATCGAGAAAGTATCCCCTAAAGATAACATTGCCGACATTCTAACTAAGCCTCTCAAACGAGAACCATTTAATCTTCTTAGACTTGGTTTAGGGTTAATGGAACCAAACATGTGGGATAAACATAGCCTAAATCTTAGAACAAACAAAACAAAACAATTTTGTTTTGAACCTGCTACTGTAGCCACGGAAACAAACGACAACACGGACGGAACCAAAAATATGGTGCCGCCCGGTCCGTGGTGACAGCAGCTCCAAAAATAATGCCTACAAAACATCTTCTTCCTCACAACCCACTTTACCAAAACGTATAAACATTAAACCTAACTCATTGCTGACATCTTTTCATCCACTAATCACCAGAGATAACATCATTGTAAGTATTTTAACTACATTTTATCTCTTAATTCTGAGTCTAGGATTCTAATTTGTGCACAAAATCACTACATGAGGTTTGTATATATTCTTATATAAAACATAGATTCAATTGGAAAATTGCATAACTAGTCATTGAAATTAGGTACTACATTATCATATTGCATAAACAAATTATGTTTCCCACTAATCAATAGATAATGACTATAAGGCTTTATTCAAATAACCAAACACCCCATGTCAAAAATTTTGAAAAGCTTCTCACTTGTAGGAAAACAATTTTTCATTGTTAATACAAATAGAAACGTTAGATTTTCATCACTTGCATGCTCTTGAATACTAAAGGTATTGCATAACTAATATGCATTCCCGGGTATATTCAAATGAAGCCACATTGAATTAGGAGCATTTAGGTTATCTCATGGTATTTGCCAAACACCCTACTAAAACCATTTTTATGCATTAAATGAGTCGAGATAACCGCAACTCCAAATCGTTTTCATATAGGCACACACTAGAACCAAAACGTTAAGTTTATTCTCATTTTTAACATGTTAATTCTTGCTCCTAGGAATAACCATGGTAGCCGCAAGATTCTATGATCACAAGGATACCCTTAGTTACATTCCCAAACATCACAAAACCAAGGGACTCACCAAGGAACAAGTCGAAATCTTTAAGAGTCTAGAAACAAGGTACTTTCATGAGGGTAGAACCATTCACTTATCTTTTATCGAAAACACCAATCTCCATGAAGAGCTAGCCGCTATTCAATTCGATTTTCTCCTTAACATCGATGAACCTATTTATCCTAGGTTTGTGTTAGAATTCTATGCTAGTGTCACAGGTTTCATTGATGAAAATGATGAATTTAGCCTTAGGTTTAAGAACAATCAAAACGACGACACTATCTCCTTAACCAACTTTGCTCAAGTGCCAGGAATTCCCAACCGAGGGACATGTGTCTACTCGGATAAATGGTCACTCTCCATCCTTGATGCAATCAATGACCGCTCTCTTCCCTACCAAACACCTTTAGCAAATAAGGATGTCATCCGTGAGCACCTATTTATCCCAAGGGGAGATACAACCCGAGTCATCCGAAAAGGAAAAGAAGTGAACCGAGATCCATATGGAATGGAGCTAAATGAACTTAAGCCCGAATTTAAGAAATGGGAAGAACTACTTAGAGCCAACTTCATTAGCACCATAGGGAATAGGGATCACATCAATGCTTGCCTTTGCCACATGCTCTACAACTTGTCCACCCGTCAACCATTAAATCTAGCCTACTACATTGCTAGGAGAATGATTGGCATTCCAACTCAAGGATCGGTTGCTCTTTCATACGGGATGCTTCTCACCCGTCTCTATAGAACTTATGCACCAATTCCACCAAGCCCAAAAGGGATGCACATTCACTATGAGCTCATCCCTTCCATTTTTGTACCCTTGAGTGACGAACGAGTTGCTAAGACAAAAGGCAAGAGAGCAAAACCTCCAACTCCGTACTCATTATCATCAAATAGCTCCGAGGATGGTCTTCCAAACTCTCGCCTTCCACCTCATGAGTATTATGCATCTCTTCCCAAGATTGAGAATGCATCAACAGAGTTCAAGAAAACCAAGGGGATGTTCAAGTGCCTTGGTAGGATGATGAACAAGATTTACAGGAAATTGGACAAGTAAAGGTCCTTTTATGGAGTGTTTAGAACAATACATTATCTTTAATGTTTGATACAATTTGGTTGTTTTTTATTTGTAGGATGATAATATAACTCAAAACAATGATGCATGCTAACTATCTTATGCAGGGGGATAGCACAAGTATGCTATCAAATTTTACCCATTTTCACTATAATGTGAAAATCGCTAGGCCTTGCCCAAAATCTATGCTCCACTATGTTTGTGTATGTGTTATTTACTTTTCCTAACTAGAATTAATTAATGTCACATGTTTTAAGCAAAATTTCAGGTTTCGGAAATATCCCCGACACTTAAAAAGGTGTTCTGTCTGCTTTTCTGGTCTCCACGGATCAGACGGCACCAAAAATTTGGTACCGTCTGTTATGCAATTTGGTACCGCCGTACCTGAACAGGCGGACCAGGCGGCACCATTTTTTTGGTTCCGCCTGTGTAACATTTTGGTGTCGTGGATCCTCCAAGTAATTTTCTGAATTTCGCTTATTTCGACATTCCAAATCACCTTTTATTGCTTGTAAGTTAACCTTAACTAGTTATTATCCACTTTAGAACTAGTATAACATACTTAGGCATGTAGGAAATCCATCTCCCACCAAAATTCAAAAATTTAAAAAATCAACCCAAGGAACCCTTTTGCATAAAGGAAGGAACCAAAAATTTGGTTCCTTGCAATCCGTGGGTAATCTGATTGTTAGGATCTTACAATCATTAGAACACATTTATTGCAAATCTTTGCCTCTTCACTCCATCCCTCTTGTATGGCTTGACTTGGGTGATATGACTAGCATTTAACCCACTTCCAAATCATTAGGAACCTCATCCCTTCTTTGATTTAATATCAAATCAAACACATTTCTCCATAATTTTTCACTTCTATAAATTAAGAGGTTTTACCATGATCATCTTCACACCTTCTTCATTCTTACCATCAACTAGCAAAAACTCAAGTCAAAATGACAAAAATTCTCCTACAACCAAGCCTTGCAAGAAAAATGCTAGGATTAGCGTAAGACCTTGTTGTTTTGTTAACTTGAGTTCTTCATCCGAGTCATCTCCACTCACCATCTCATCTCCTATAAGGGATGATACACACCTCACTTTAGCTACTCCAATACCCATTACCATCACCACTCCACCACCAACAAAGACACCAAGCTCACCACCACCAACACCCCTCCAAACATCAAAAACACCATCACCACCAAAATCTCTAACCCTCATCCCATTGGAGTTATTTTCCACACCTCTTACTTCTCCAAATGCTTTCTTGGATGACTTGGAAGATTTGCCTCCTAGGCCAAATCATCCACCACCATTGCCAACATTTCCTAGACCATCCTTCGACCCAAATGCCCTGTTAGGGCCAAGACCTCTTCTCTTCCACCCCATCCACAAAGACATCCATGGTCCTTTGTATGGGGATCAACCAATCCATAAATCAATGTACCCTCACATAGAGGACATTGAGGAGTCCATGTGGGAAGACCATCCCACAAAATAGGAGATTCAAGCCGAACTCCAACATCTCCCCCAATTCTCAAATATGGTGGATTCTCACCTAAGTGAGACTATGCAAATGCAAAGTGCTTTGCTAGCCTCCATAATCACCACCTAAAACATCAACACCAACATCAACACATCTACCATTCCACCACCACAACCTCATCAACCATACTCCCCCCTAGGCATGGTTGCTCAACTTGTGAGCAAACCGCCCAAACCGTTGATTGGACCCGGGTAATGGACCATGAATTCCAAGAGGAAATGAGGTTCATCCTCAATCACATCCTTGAGCGACTTAACTCTCTGTCTCATCCACCATCTCATTATAATGGTCCTAGATTAGTTTTTTTTTCTAAGCATTTTTTTTAATTTTCTAGGATTATTTTTTTATTGTACTAAAATACTTCATTGTGTTCTCTCTTCATGGTTTTTAAATCATGAAAAATTTTAAATAATGAATGGTGTTTTCTATATTGTTGGTGCTTATTACATAGTATTTGGAAATGCTTGTGAATGATGATTACTACTAACAAATCTTTTTGTAGCTTTTTCACAATCCATGTATCCTCCCATTAGCACCCAATTTAGGGGGAGCATTGGTCAAGGGGGAGATAATGGCTCGGGCTCATTACACATTCCGCCTCGCATCTTCTTTTTGTTGAGACAAAAAGGGGGAGAATTATATAGAACTTGACTATATTTGACTTTTCTGAAAAAGTCAAACTGCATACTTTGACTTTCTGAAAAAGTCAACATCATGCTTCATTGGTAATATTTGACTTTCTAAAAAAGTCAACTGCATACTTTGACTTTCTGAAAAAGTCAAACATCATATACTGGCATTATCATTTCTTTTTCAAGTTATAAAACTAATATTTTTATAGCTCTTGTTCAATCTTTACATCTTTTATAAAAATAAAATTTATGTTCTGTCCTCAACAAAAAGGGGGAGATTGTTAATACAAATATCGTCATTAAACGTTATTTAAATTTTAAATCTTTACCAAAGTTTTGTTAACGACAAAAGCAAATTTAATTTTTATAAAGCTTAAAGCTTGTCAAGTTTGATAGATATTAAAACAAGCTTTTTCAAATAATATATTCATCACTCAAGCATTTACATTGTGATTAATCATATCTTAATATGACTCTAACCATAATGTATGATAGTAGTTTTTAGAATGTTTTAGTTTCTTAAAAACTAAACATTACTTATGTATTTGCATATTTCTAAAAATAGAAAAACAACACATGACATCATGTGATGCATCATGGAAATCATTGGAAGATTTCATTAGATATTTTGTGTAGATTTGGACTCTTCATATCTTACACAATCTTGCATAGATATGGTTGACTTTGACAAGATCTTGATATCTTGCTGTCAGACCTCGGCGGCACCAAAACTCATAACGGGCGGAACCCTTTTAAGGGGTCCGCGGTCCATGGTGCTTGCTAATGGTTTTAGCTATAAATAGCAAAGCCAAACCAAGTAGTTTTTCATCCCTTTCCATCATACTCTCTTACATATCTTCTCTCTAACCTTTCTAACTCAGTTTCATATCATATTAGTGATCTCTTTTGTAGCAAAGAAGATAAAGTCACATTTAAGCTTCAACGAGAAGTTGGAAGTCTTGTTTGTTTGGTGTTGTATGATCTTGTGTTGATTCATACTTCATTGTTGTACCAAACTATCATAATCTTGTAAGTGTGAGTGGTTAGTATTTTAGTTCTCAAAATACATTGTGTGTGGGAGTGGTTGTACCCTTGGAAAGAACTCAACATTTAACTTAGTGTCGGAAATAGTGTAAGCGAAGTGTAAAGGTTTCTCCACCGGTGAAAGGAGCTTGTTGACTAGTGAAGTTAAACTCTCGAGTGTGAGACTCGGGGAGTCGAGTAGGGCAAGGAAAAAGAGTCCTTGTAGACCGAACCACTATAAACAACTTGTTGTGGTTTGATCATTTATTTCCTTATTTACTCTTTACATATTGCTTACATATTTCATTAACATATCTAAGATCAATATCAATTGATCTTTCAATAAGTTTCAAAACAAAATTTTTAATCGGTAAACTATTCAACCCCCCTTCTAGTTTTCTACAAAGGCCAAGTCAACGACATAAAGAATATGACGTATTCTGTAACACCCCCAAAAATGTTTTGCAGTGGAAGTAAATGTTACTGGGTATTACTCGATTGATATCATAACACAAAGCATAGAACAATGGTTTACCTTAAAAGATTTCATTTATTGTAATAAAACAAAGTTTACAAAAGTTGAATTGTTGCGGAAAATGGCCCATAAACAAGGTGTGGTCCCGATACATAAATCAGAGTCGTCTAGGACCATGCCATGCCAATGCCCAAGCGCCTCCAAAGTTAGTTATCGCTTTTTTTTTTCTTCTAGAAAATACATGCTAAAAGGGGTCAACACAATGGTTGAGTGAATTCATGGGTTTAGTAATAAAACAGTTGATCACAAGATTTCTAGTTCCATAAAAATAGTAAATCCGATGATGCACCCATCATCATAGTGTTTGCTATATCCTTATAAAAATAATTTTGAACATAAGTATCATCAAACCCATGATTTTGAACGTAAGTATCATCAAACCGGTGATTTTGAACACGAGTATCATCTAACGTAAGTATCATCAAACCGATGATTTTGAACACGGGTATCATCTAACCGATGATTTTGAACGTAAGTATCATCAAACCGATGATTTTGAACGCGGGTATCATCTAACCGATGATTTTAAACGTAAGTATCATCTATCCGATGATTTTGAACATAAGTATCATTAAACCAATGATTTTGAGCGTAAGTAATAATCAGGTATAGCATAAAGTTTTCAAGCAATTGTGATCATAAAAAGTAGTGGTAGTATGTAGTCTCCCGCAAGGAGTTTGTAAAACAGTTACGAAGAGCACAACTAGGGCTATGAACTTTGCATATATGATAAAACATTTGTGTCCATAATAAGGCAATCCAATATGCAATCAGCAAGCAAATCGTGTTTTCAGATAAGAGCAAGTAATGAGTTTGAGTGTAAACGAGCATTAAGTTTATTTAAAAATGAGCATGTATTCTCCCCCAAAATAGTTTGAAAATAAGAAAGTAGGGGCCGTGAACTCACCACCTTAGTGATACGGTAAGAAATGCACAACAATAGCAAGTACGATATGGCAGCAACTTCAACACGAAACCTAGATATAATATGGCAAGTCTCGGATAATATATTCCGTTTACGACCATAAATGGTAATGTTTGGAAAATTGTTTAGTTGTGAGGCACTCGCATCGTTATAACTTGTGTGGAAATGCTTATAGTTCAAAAATAAATATTTTCAAATACTTTCTCACGTGGTTGTGTTACGTAGCTTATGTGGACGTTTCATGAGTTAATTTGATTATCGACGTTCATAAAAATGTAGTTGTGAAAATATTTCTTAAGTATTGGCTCTTGGAATAGATGTGGGAGAACGTATACGAAACTTTCGTATAATAGTCGGCTCAAATATTGGCTCAAGTGTGGTCGAAGGATTAATAAATATAAGTCGACAAGTATTTGTTAAATTTGTTTGTGTTTCGAGTGTGAAAATATATATGCAATATATATTTATCGGAATTGTGGGAAAATAATATATTTGGAAAAATATTTATAGTTTATGAGGATGTGGTCGTTAAATAAAATATGTATTAAACATATTTATTTAACAAGGAGTGATAATAATGTATAAGTTTATTAACCTATAAAAGTTTTGGATAAAAAAATGTCAAAGTGTTCAACTTAGAAGGACTAAAGTTGTAAAGATTAGGATAAATTTTAAACTTATAAAAGTCCATGAGGAAATGTCAAATAGACTAAATTTGAAGGGTTGAAAAAGTAACTTTTTATATAAATCATAAGACTTATTAAGGGTGCGTTTGGTATCCTACTATGGGAATAAATCCATGACTTTGAAAGTGATTAATGTCGTTTGGTTGGTTATGGGCCCCACCACAATAGAATGAGGATACCCATGATATGTGGGTTTCCTCATAGGAGTATGATTTGGTGGGTATGTGGATACCTACGAAAAGTGATATTTACATAACCATTTCCATTCCACTTTATTCTCAAACCTATACCTATAGTGATTCCATCAAGCATACCAAACGCACCCTAAAAGTTTTTAGGAAAATCAATAAGTGTTACAAGGTCGAGGGGCTAAACTGTCGCTTCTCATAAGTTGCAAATCAAAATAAAATAAAAATGTGGCATTCTGCCACTGCTGTCAATCGAAACCATGATCTCTTTGTTCACAACCAAACGACGCCACCAACTGGACCAAGGGGTGATTCGTGTTATTCATTACGTTTTATTTATACTTAACCTTAGTTTCTGCGTTTTGTTTTTGAAGAAAAGTTTTACTCAGTGAATGTGGAGTTGGGTTTTTGCATGTAAAAGTTTTTGGTTACTTTCGTTTCCTCAGTTGGGTTGCCATCATGTTAACTTACTGAATGTAAAGTGAATATATGAGTATAACGAGGGTTTTAAAATATACGACCAAAATATGGATGAGCCAATAAACCGAAGTGAGCATTAATCCGCGATTGAGCCAAGACATAGCATTTACTTCTCTTTAGTTTTATACACGTTCAAAGTGAACGAAAATGTTTTACGATCAAAAGTTACCACATAAGCTTATTAACACATATAAGAGTGACTAGTTCAATTTGGTCAAAAATCAAACAATGGTTTTGGCATGGTTTACGAGAATATGTAAATTGTATGAGTATAGTTTTTGCAAATCATATATGTTAAAGTTTGCAGGTAAAAGAAAACATGCGTATGTATATGTATTTAAGTCATGCATGATTGTAAAAAGAAAAGAACGTGTACGTGCATGAAAAGAAACAAAGTAGTAGATGATAAATGTGGGTCGAGGCTCACAGTGAGTAGAGAAGAAGTGTGCAAGTCGAGTGTAACGATAGGAACAACGATCTAGTAACCCGTTTGCTCCTCGATGTATAAAACCCTTAACCAAACTAGTTTGTACTCCTACAACCTTATGTGATAACACTTAAGACCTGTTGGTGGTTATTTCCCAGCAGCAGGGTAAGATAATCAAAGGCAGTACAATACCACTAGGTGGTTACCGGATATCACTTTCCAAAGTAAACTATTCGACCATATGCCTTGGTTACATGAATATCTACTTGGGATAAGACAAAATGTTAGTTATTGAATTAGGCACAATCAACAACCCTTGCGCAAATAAGTGTTTAAGCTTTTTGTTTGTTTCTCCTGGTTTCAGTATATCCTCTTGCTGATGATAACATTCTCTATTTATAGTAGAGAATACTCACTCCTAGTCAATGGACATTATGTGTGATTAACGGCCAATTAATCACTCATAATAAGCCTCCATTATCATAGGAATAATGGTTACATGACCAATTAAACGTAGTCATAAAGCAGTCATAACAGCCACTTGAATGAGTCAAAAATGTTACAAATTAATCACTGCAACACTACCAGTAGGAACCATTACACTAGCAGCAGGAACCAGAACACTACCAGTAGGAACCATCAGTTACTACACTAGTAGTAGCAACCAATACACTACCAGCAGGAACCAATACACTACCAGCAGGAACCATCAGTTACTATACGAGCAGTAGTTTACCATACTAGCAGTAGTAACCAATACACTAGCAGTACTAACCACTATTAAGTCAGGGTGTTCAGGGACCTCATTGGTGTACACTCCATACCTCCTAACCCAATACCAAGTGTGAACTAATCCCACAAGTGCACTAAATTTTCCAACAATCCTCCTCAAATTTAGTTCACTTCCTTTGCAAGAAAAACAAACATCAAACAAAACATGTGCATAAACGAACATTACCCGTTCAAATATTCGAGAATCAGGGTGTTCTAAGAACTGAACCCTTCAACCCATTTGAATACCTGAAGATAAAATACACACAAGTTTTCAAACACTTAAAAGCTCCTGACACTATATATGTCATGTATCCATATCCAAATTCATAAATGTTGTAAGAGCCAAAGTCCAAAGCTCCCTAAAGCGGAAAAAGTTTAACATTTACATAGGTGGTTCCTGTTTATTCATGCTCCTGCCAAGCACTTTTTCAAAGAAAAGTAACCATTAAGAAGTAAAGACTTCATCCTCATTTCAGCAGGTTCTGAGCACAACCTTGGGATGTAAATAAAACATGTGCTCCAATCCACTGAATGTTCTGCTTTCCACATTGAACTCAGCTCCCAAGTTTCCTTAGGAGGGAGTTGGGTGTCTTAGCATTCAGTGACTAAGTTGGACTTAAACCCATCCCTTTAGCAGACTTTATAACCAAGTCTCTAGCCAAACCATTCGTCAAGTGATCAGATAAATTTTGTTGAGATCTAACAAACTCTATAGATACCACCCCATTCATGATAAGCTCACGAATCATGCTATGTCTGACACCTAAGTGTCTAGACTTCCCATTGTACATCTGGCTATAAGCCTTTGCCAATGTAGCTGCACTATCACAACGGATAGAAATAGGTGCTATAGGTTTAGGCCACAATGGAATCTCAAGAAGCAAGTTTTTCAACCATTCAACTTCTTTACCAGCAGCTGCTAAGGCCACAAATTCAGATTCCATTGTTGAACTGGTGATGCAAGTTTGCTTCTTGGATGCCCAAGAAATTGCACCTCCACCAAGAAGGAATACCCAGCCACTGGTAGACGAATTGTCTTCAGTGTTAGTGATCCAGCTTGCATCAATGTATCCTTCCAACACTGAAGGATAACCAGTATATGAGAGACTATAATCCATGGTTCTCTTCAAATACTTCAGTACCCTCTGAACTGCTTTCCAGTGATGAGCACTAGGATTACTAGTATACCTGCTCAGTTTACCCACTGCAAAAACAATATCAGGTCTTGTACAAGTCATGGCATACATCAAGCAGCCAATTACCCTAGAATACTCAAGTTGAGATATAGCCTTGCCATTATTAAGCATCAGCTTCTCACAAGTATCCATAGGTGTACTCACACGAGTACAATCAAAGTAATTGAATTTCCTCAACACCTTCTCAATATAATGATACTGAGAGATAGAAATTCTTTTACTTTCATGTTTAATCCTTATACCAAGGATAACATCAGCCTCCCCCATATCCTTCATGGAGAACCTTGATGACAAAAATTCCTTTGTCAGGTTAACCTGATTTTGATCAGTGCCAAAGATCAACATGTCATCAACATATAGACAAATGATGACTCCTTTACCAGATTCATCAAATTTGCTATATACACATTTATCAGCTTGGTTAAGAACATAACCACTAGACAAAACCACTTCATCAAATTTTTGATGCCATTGCTTAGGTGCCTGCTTTAGTCCATAAAGAGACTTAATTAGTTTACACACTTTGTTTTCATTGCCAGGAATGATGAAGCCCTAGGTTGGTTCATATAAACCTCCTCATCCAATTCACCATTCAAGAAAGCTGTTTTCACATCCATCTGATGAATAATCAGATTGTGAATAGATGCCAATGCAATCAACAGTCTTATGGTACTGATACGAGCCACAGGGGCAATCAAAATAGTCTATCCCTGACTTTTGTTTAAAGCCCTGAATGACTAGTCTAGCCTTGAACTTTTCAATAGTTCCATCTACCTTCATTTTCCTTTTGAAAATCCATTTGCAACCCAAAGGTTTGCAACCAGGTAGTAGATCAACCAACACCCAAGTGTTGTTGCCCATGATGGAATCCATCTCATCATTGATTACTTCTTTTCAGAAAGCAATATCCTGGGACTTCATTACTTCTTCAAATGTCTTGGGATCATCCTCAACAATGAAGCAATAGGAGTATTGGTCAGAGACCTCATCCCTTGTTCCTTCAATTAGATATAATTGAAACTCATGTCCAAATGACTTTGGATTCCTGACCTTTTTGATTTTCCTGAGCACAGGTTCAGGTTGTTGAACCACAACCTCATCAGGGACAACTAATGATTCTTCATCAGGGACCTCTGATACACCAATGTCATGAGTTCCATTTGGAATCCTCTGACTTGGTCTAGGGACTGATGAGAATCTATTCTCATCAAAGTTTGCATCCCTTGATTCAATTATGGAGTTAATTGAAACAGATTCATTAGGTTCAATAACATAGAACCTAAAAGCCTTGGAATGCTCAGCATATCGAACAAAGATGCAGTCAATGTCTCTTTCACTCAAAGTTTTCAGCTTTGGATCAGGGAGTCTTACAACAGCCCTACAACCCCAAACCCTGAGATAGTTCAGGTTGGGTTTCCTTTTGGTCAAGAGTTCATAAGGGGTAACCTTGTTCCTTTTGTTTGGAACCCTATTTAATAAATAGAAAGCTGTTAACATAGCTTAACCCCAGAACCCTTGACTCAGTCCTGAATAGGACAAAATGGAACTAACCATCTCCTTCAGTCCACTATTTTTCCTTTCAGAAATACCATTTTGCTGAGGAGTATAGGGAGCAGTTGTTTCATGGATTATACCAACAGAATGAAAATACAGAGTATCCATGTACTCACCTCCCCTATCAGTCCTTAATCTTTTGATCATGGACCCAAGTTGTAATTCAACTTCAGTTTTAAACACTTTGAATTTATCTAATGCTTCATCCTTAGTATGTAACAGATAGACATAACAAAACCTAGAAGCATCATCAATAAATGTCACAAAGTACTTCTTATTCCCCAAAGATGGAGTGTCATGCAAATCACACAGGTCACTGTGTATTAGCTCCAAGAGTTTAGATTCATGACTAACAGCCTGAAAAGGTTTCTTATTAATCTTGGTCAACATGCAAGTTTTACACTTTTCAGTGTCCATTTCAAATGCTGGGATTAACCCATCCTTAGACATATCTTGCATCATTTTATAGTGTACATGGCCAAGTCTAGCATGCCATAGGGTAGAGTCAGTCAGGTCATAGGTGGGCACAAAGGCTGAATTATCACTATCAGTGACAATATTAAGCCTAAACATTTGGTTACACAAATAGCCAAAACCAATAAAAACACCACTTTTAGACAAGACAAATTTATCAGACTCAATAACTTGTTTATATCCATGATTATTCAAAACACTATTTGAAACCAAGTTTTTCCTTATATCAGGAACATGAATAACATTGAACAAAGTTACAATCTTTCCAGAACTAAATCTAAAATCAACACAACCACGACCATGCACCAAGGCTATTGACTCATTTCCAATGTGAAGAATAGAACCATCATTCAGTGACTCATAAGTCTTGAACCAGCTTCTATCTTTGCACACATGAACTGTTGCACCAAAGTCAACCCACCACGCAACATCATCATCCTGCACATAATAAGATTCAGATACATATGTAACATAATAAATCTGAAAAGACTTATTAAACATATTCTGACCTTTCAGTGAGTTGGTTGAACCACCACTCCCTGAACCATTAGTGCCTGATCCATTGGCTTTACCACCAACCTTAACACCTTTGCAATCCCTTTTAATGTGACCAGTTTTGCCACATTTCCAATAAGTAGGTGTTGCCTTCATGTTAGGATATGCTCTTGTGTTGTCATGATGTTTACGTTTGCCTTTGTTGTTATTGTACCTGGTGGGGTTATTATGCTCCACTATATTGACAGTAGATGCACCAGTAGCATTGCTACTCTTTGGCTTGTCATTATCCTGCACCCTGAGAGATTCCTCAATGCGCAAATGACTGCCCAACTCAACCAGAGTTAACTCCTCTTTCTTATGTTTTAAGGTATGCTTAAAATCTTTCCAAAAAGGAGGAAGTTTATCAATAACACAAGAGACTGAAATAGCCTCATCCATGTGCATATTGTCATGTGTAAACCTTCCAAGTATACCAAGAAGTTCATTGTATTGTTCCATGACTGGTCTTGAATCAGTCATTTTGTAATTTGTGAAATTACTTACAAGAAACTTCTTACTTGATGCATCCTCAGCCATATATTTGGCATCCAAGGAATCCCACAGTTCTTTGGAAGATTTAAAGTTCTGATAAATGTCAAATAGAGAATCAGACATACCATTGAGAATTAGACCTCTGCAAATGTAGTCATCATTCTCCCATTTGCTCCTTCTCCTGATCTGCTCCACTGTAGCATCATCCCCATCATCAGGAATTGGTGTAGTCAGAACATAGACCATACTCATGCTTGACAGCAAGAAGTGCATATTCTTCTGCCATCTCCTAAAGTCCACCCCTTCAAACTTGTCCAGCTTGGCAAAGTTTGAAGCCATGAGTTTCATTGCAGCAGCAACCATTGATTATCACAAATAGTTTACTTTGATTGTTGGTGGTTATTTCCCAGCAGCAGGTTAAGATAATCAAAGGCAGTACAATACCACTAGGTGGTTACCGGATATCACTTGGAATCGTGTTATCACTTTCCAAAGTAAACTATTCGACCCTATGCCTTGGTTACACGAATATCTACTTGGGATAAGACCAAATGTTAGTTATTGAATTAGGCACAATCAACAACCCTTGCGCAAATAAGTGTTTAAGTTTTTTGTTTGTTTCTCCTGGTTTCAGTATATCCTCTTGCTGATGATAACACTCCTAGTCAATGGACATTATGTGTGACTAACGGCCAATTAATCACTCATAATAAGCCTCCATTATCATAGGAATAGTGGTTACATGACCAATTAAACGTAGTTATAAAGCAGTCATAACAGCCACTTGAATAAGTCAAAAATGTTACAAATTAATCACTGCAACACTACCAGTAGGAACCATTACACTAGCAGGAGGAACCAGAACACTAACAGTAGGAACCATCAGTTACTACACTAGTAGTAGCAACCAATACACTACCAGCAGGAACCATCAGTTACTATACTAGCAGTAGTTTACCATACTAGCAGTAGTAACCAATACACTAGCATTACTAACCACTATTGAGTCAGGGTGTTCAGGGACCTCATGAGTGTACATTCCGTACCTCCTAACCCAATACCAAGTATGAACTAATCCCACAAATGAACTAAATTTTCCACCTTCAATAAATGAATCCAAAACCATGATTTTTCCTTGCCTTGACCGTGCTTACTGTCACTCGTGAAACAAAAAAAAAAAATAGTTTGTATGTTGATTTTTCTTGGAGTGAAATGAAATAAAAGCATTCCTTATATAGAAATGTAGATGAACCAAGAATGTGGGTTTTGCCTTGCGTATGGGTGTCAGTAGGGTCGGGTTGACCCGACCCGAACCCGAACCCGAACCCGATAAGGCTTATCGGGTCGGGTTGAATCGGGTTTAAAAATCTTATCGGGGTTGTGTAACCCGAACCCGATAACCCGACATAGTTATCGGGTCCGGTTAGGGTTGAATTATTTTTGTTATCGGGTCAACCCGATAAGACCCGAAATTTATTTTCTAAAAATTCTTTCCCTAAAGTTTTATAAGCCTTGCCGAAAGAAGACTGGGTCGCGACTCATCCACCTTAAACTTGTTTTATGTAGAACCAAATATACAGGCACTGAGTAAGCTAGTTGCTGACAATTTCTTTGTGCTATATATAAATTCATGTCCACGTTTCTTATTTGTTTTGGATATAAAAAATATGTGCAATACTGTCGTAATGTGTTGGATCTTAGATTATGTCATTGAAGAACTATCTCCTGGACATATTTTCTATTAGTCTCAAAGAATACACGGGCTGTTAAGTAGCAAAACAATTTCTAACATTATGGCCATGTCTCTACTTTCAAGGATTAAATACAAAGTTGATTGGTCTCCCCTTTTGATCACATACTCGCACGTATATGTGCGACCAAAAGATTTGCCTTGTGTTTCGTTACTCCCACAGAAACATGAAACGTATGACAAGTTTTACTTGCCACCTTTTTGAGTTACAAAAATTTGTCTTGATTGTCTCCTTTTTTTACACATTCATACAAGTACATATATATTGTCCAAAGTGGCATGTTAGTTGTTGGTTTGTTTTGTTGGTCATCACAGCAAACATGCACATGCTAAAATGTTTAAAAAAAAAAAAAACCATGTTGATGTTATTTTTGGCTTTGTGCTTCGCTGGGTCAGAAAACGAGAGATCCATATTTCAAAGAAATACTACACATGAAATTTTTGTGTACAAGTTTTATGATAGTGTGTAGGGGTGTTATCGGGTCGGGTTATCGGGGTTATCGGGTTTGTCGGGTCGGGTTGAGTCGGGTTTTGAATTTTTTAAAAGTGACCCGCAACCCGACCCGATAAGTAATCGGGTTATCGGGTTCGGGTGGTATCGGGTCGGGTTAAGTCGGGTCGGGTTGAGTCGGGTTGGCGGGTTAAAGTAACAAACTCAGATACACTTGATTTAAAGGACACGAAGATATTTTACTATATCCGGAGGTGGTAATTTCGACCAATACAAGAGTTATATTCTTTACGTGCAATAAGTATGATATTTGTTAAACATCAGTGGCAACGTCGTACAACATCTAAAAAAACTTACTTGTGCCACCCTATAACTTCTACATAGTACAACATCAGTGCAAAACTCTAGAAAGCATGGTATTTGTCCCATAGTACAACATCAATGCAGCAAGAAAAGAACTAAACAAATTTCATAAACAAATTTCAAGACAACATATGCAGCAGACCTGTAGGCAAACGTTTAAGTCACATGTAAAAAACTAATATATAAAAACTAACTCATAAAAACAAAACGTACAGTACCAATAAAAGTAATATATAAAAAATGGAAAATTGATTATCGGGTCTAATCGGGTTGACCCGATAACCCGATAACATAATTTTTTTAACCCTAACCCGACCCGATAATATTATCGGGTTATCGGGTTCGGGTCAAAACAACCCGACTAGATTTTTGACCCGATTAGACCCGACCCGATAAGGCCTTATCGGGTTCGGGTTCGGGTTCGGGTCGGGTTGACCCGACCCTACTGACACCCCTAATAGTGTGCTAGGCCAAAAAGAATTTAGATGATTGGGTTGGATTGAATGCTAGTACTTAAGCCCAAAAAGTAATTAAAAGTTGGCTCGGGTTTGCGAGCCCAAAAGACAAAATTATAGATCGGGTCGGGTTGGGCTAGGGAATCCGGTAGGAAAAATATATAAAAAAAATATTATATATTTATTTTATATAATTTTTATTATCGAGGTCGAAGTAAGTTTCAAAAAAATAATTCGTATCTTGTCGGTTTTGGAATTGTTCATGTTACGCTTACGTAATGGTGTATAGATTTGCAATTCATAAAAAAAAATATGGCACCAACTTCGGCATTGATTTGTGTTTATGTTTACAAATGACTTGAGGGAATTTTTCGGGTTCTTACATATTCAGTTAAGGGAATACACCATATAGAAGCCCTTATATAAAATCCAAGGAACTCACGAATTGAAGATATACGTCGTATCCAACTTTGGTAATACACCGTATTTAAGGATGCCAGACGAATATATCCAAATATTCTATTCTTGGAGCCTACATAAGATATTTTTAATACGGCGTATTGATCTCCAATACGCCGTATCGATGCCTGACACAGAAAACTATAAATACGAGTCCTTACGTTTTAGGGCTACACTTTTTTTAACACCAATCGACCCCAAGAGCCTTTCAACACCAAAAGTGTCATAAGTCATACTCAAGTACAAAGTCACCAATTTTAACCGATATTGTAGATACAGGTCCACTAGATATTTGATTAATGCTTACTTATGGGCTTATGGCAATATGTTATCTTAAATTTTAAGTCATGTTAAAATATATAGCATCTCTTCTAGCTCTTACACCACAAGCGACTGAAAATCATTGTTCGTCGCCGGAATTTGCCAATATAACAAATTACCTTACACCAAGGTTATAAATAGCGTGAGGCGTGGCATGGCGGCATGACCAAGCCTCACGCTTTTGCGTTTATAAGGTGTGCCATAAGGCGGCACAAAATATGAAAATATTTATATTTTCATATCATATTTCATATATATCGAGTTTACAAAAAGATGTGACATAAGGCGGCGTAGCGGCATGACGTGGTGGCATGACCAAGCCTCACGTCTTTACGAGCCTTTTGCGAGCCTTTTAGAACAGTGACACTATTTACTATGTAGACTTGGATGCTACAAATTTACTATGTGTGAGTGACTATTGCGAAGAGGGATGTTATTACAACCACCAACGGTCATGTTGAGTTAAATTACCTAATACGAATTGATTAGCTAATTGAAGTATCTAGACTTAGGTTACCTACTTACCTTGTTTTCTACCATATAACCTAAGGATCAAATAATACATAATAGATGACCAAATAATAATACAGTATGTAAAAGGTGGTTAACACTAAATTGAAGAAAGGGTAGATTTAGCCATTGATTTAGTGAATAATACCGATTGGGCAAGCAAGTGACTATACAATAATATTGCCGTTCTGTTATTTTCGCAGAGAATTCTCCGAGACGTTCTGTTATTTTTGATGATATAGTTATGCACTCTTTTAATTGGTGTTCTAGTAGATGTAATCGTTTTTTTTCTTGGGAGAGTTTGATGAAAAATCCTCATTTAATTTCCTTGTAATGTCTTTTCTAGCATCTTGCTAGTTGCTAATAATATTGCCGTTCTAAAAAAAAAGTGACTATACAATAACTTTTCTGTGTCACCTTAATGAGTCATATCCATGTCTACTTCAACCTTTTCGTATTACGTTTGCTTTTCTTAAAAATAATTTAGGGTGAGTTTTGTTTGTAGAAAAGGTTGAAGTTATATTTGAATTTGTTATAGATTTGAAAGATAGCCATGCATGACTAAAATTGAGATGATGACATGTAGCAAAATCAAAAATAAACCTTAAGAGTGAGAAAATGTATAATTTTCTTTTCAAACATTGAATTGAGTAGACATAATTTATGCATATGCATTAAGTTTCTTAATCATTTCATTTATTTCATGTCAACGTGAACTTTTTTTTCCACTATTACGACTTAATTTATTAATCGTTTCAAACTCTATAAACTTTTTTGTGATCCCAAAATAGATCGGTTATTTGAGAAACTTTATAGTTATGGGTTGGTCGCGTTGACTTATTATTCTCGTAAAGGTGAAGAACGGTAGGATCATTTTGGTCCCATGCATCTTAAGGATGTCAACCAAACCTTTTCCTAAATACCTGGTCTTAAGTAATGAGTACATGTCTCAGTAACTGTACTTATTAAAAAGTGGGCTTTGAACCCTGACAATTTTCTCCTATTATTAATTGTCTAATTTTTAACTTTAATAAATAATTATTTTCTTTGAGTAAATATTTTGTAATTTTTAGTAGAAATATATTTTTTATACAGCGAATTAAAAGCAAAAAATGCATTGACTCAAACCAAATTGCCACTTATGCGTTAAGTCCCTATTCCCTTTTCACTTCCCAATCACTCACACACCAAAAAACACCATCTTTATTTACTCAAGCCAAAACTTTACTTTTGTGACTCATTATTTTATTTTATTTAATCAGTTTTTTTCAAACCAACTAATTTTTCATTCATTAAAATAAAAATACAAATTACAATATGAAAAAAAATAATAATTGGGGTAATCATATATATAAAGGTGGGATTGAAAAAAAATTAAAATTTTCGACCATTGCCTATCAACGACTATTTTTTCCTCTTTTTCTCCACTTTGACCAAGCCAAATTTCTCATATTTTCTTTGGCACCAGTGATAGGCGGTGCAATGGTGGCGGTTTAACGCCGTGCCAAATCAAATTGGCACTCGCCTCACGCGACTGTATCCTTTACTCTAAACAAAAATGACAAATTTTTTTTTTCTTCTGGTTTCATCTATCAAATAAAACAGCTACCAGTAGGCAAATTACAAATAAGCATGAAATTAAACAAGTAGATTTGGTTCTAGCTCATCATATTTAACTTTTTTGTAACTACTGATTAATTAGTTCATTATATATGTATCTTACAACAATTTAAACAAAACATTTTTGTTTCTTACACATATATAGATCTCCTCATCTTTGTTTCCTTTTGCATTACTGTTTCTTTTTTCAGAAAGATAAAGTTGCATATTTCTTAACTTTTTTCTTTTTCTTTATATCTCTTCAAAATTATTGTTGATGTCACGGGTCATAGTCTCTCAAAGAAAATAGAGATCGGGATTACAAAATTATTGTATCTGATTTTATTTTTCATTTATTCAAATTCCCCCGGTAATATAATATAGGGCTGAGCGTCGGTCCAAAACTGACCCGAACCGATAAAACCGAAAACCAAAATTCATGAAAAACCGAAACCGAACTGACCGGCCGTCGGGTCGGTTCGGTTTTGTGTCGGGCCGTCGGTTCGGTTCGGTTCGGTTTGGTGTATTTAGGTATGTTTTTGTCGGGTTTGGGCCAAACCGAACCGAATCGAACCGACCCGAACCCGAAAACATGTAAAACATGAAACCGAAACCGAACCGACGGGCTGTCAGGTCGGCTTGGTTTTTGTCGGTTCGATCAGGGTGTCGGTCCGGTTCGATTTTGGACCTTTGATACTCAGCCCTAATATAATCTAAGTAAATGTGTCAAACGTTATGGAGCTTACAAAGTGAGCTAGCTAGAGTCATGTTAACGTTATATGAATTCACTAGAATCGTTCAATTAACTACATGTTGCAAATCGGAACATTGAAACCTTATCTTACAAATATGGCTGAGCATTGATGTGGATCGGACTGAACCGAGAAACTGGACCGAACCGGATCGATCGGACCAGACCGAACATATTTCACCCGTGTTCAGTCCACCCTTTTCCTCATTTTTTCGGTCTTCAGTCCAGTCCGGTTCGGTCTTACATTGAACCGGCTATTATGTTTTGTTGGACCGGACCAACCGACGAACTGGACTGACCCGAACATAGACCGAACATTTCGGGTCGGTCCTCGGTCCGGACTTTTGGACCAAATCAGTTTCGGTTCACCGCATCTTTTATTAGCGAATGATTCAAAATGTTAGTGATCACGATATTTGGCATGTTGCTAATATAATATGTCATATTAGTGATAACATTAGCTCCAAAGGACATGGTATTGTTGGAATTTGGGTTGGTTTTTTGAGTTCTCGAAAAGATTTGGATTTGGTTTTTGATTTTTAAGTGATGGTCTGAATAAGGGTTTGTGTTATTATGATTTGTATATCGGTTTGTTGGGTGGGTTTATTGGTTCACACGCAAAAATACTAGCGTATCAGTGAAGAAACGGTCTAGTTGCATAGTCATAATCATATTTGGTCCCTAAAGTTGACTGTTGGGTTACATTTAACTAAGGTATGGTACAAATGTGTATAGTCTATTATACCCTCGACAAAATAACACAAAATAGACGTTGACCTTGGCATTACGGGTCAAGGGACCAATTTGGCCTAAAAAACCCATAGGTTGGCCTACTAGCAACGAAAAATCGGAGTTACGGTGCACGACGATGCTTTTTGCCAAATTTAAGGACCAATGGTGTATTTTAGTCTTATATAAATTAGGGAAAATGAGGCAAATGAACCAGGCTCCCTGAGGCTTATCACTTTCCGGACCACGCTTTTTTGCGTTATGAAAATGGACCAGTTGCCCAACGATTTTCTTGGAGCCAACCATGGGGTGCCACGTGTCCGACAAAGGTATGAGACAAGTACATATTTTGAAAGTATTTGTCATGTATTGTAAGGTATTATTTTTTGGGCAACCAAAATGTATTTTCGGGCAACTATATATTATTGGGCGACTTGTATTTATACACGAGGATATTATGGTCATTTTACACTGGTTGTATTAAAAAACTAATAATAATAACTCAGACACGTACTCACACAACATCACGCGCGCGCGCACACACAATCAAACATCTTCTTGTCCAATTATGAAATTAACAGCTTCTACAATTAAACATCTTCTTCTACATCACGCGCACACACTCACACACCACATCTTATTCATAGAACCCTCTAACCCCTAATTAATTTTACTGTAGAATTCCGTATGACTAAATTAAAGTTGTACAATTTTAAAATCGCAGTTCGGGTCTACATTGAAGTTGATTCCAGATATTAAACTCTGTTTGTCAAAGAACGAAAACTGCGAAAGGTTGTTCAGACAAACAGTTTTTGGTCCATGGTTGGATATAAAGTCGTGCGATAATGACTGCCTTCTGATGCATTACGTTTTGCAACATCAGGTATATGTTTCTAAAATCTCGTCTGATTCCCCTCCACTAACATTCCAAATTGGATTTCGGTTTGGCCGAAAAGAATTTTGTCTGATAACAGGTTTTCGATTTGGCAAAGTTTCAAAACCGATTAAACGATCTAGCACATTCTGTGATCGTGTATTTCCTGAAAAAAAGACTAATGGTATAACAAATGTACATGCCATTGATCTTTTGGAACTTGTTAATGATGGAAAAAAAGATGGAAAAAGGTGGTTATCTCTTTCTGATGAGGATGCTGTTAGGGTGTGTCTGTTGGTAGCTGCATACCTGGTGTTTATGGAAAAAGAAGATAAGAATTGCATCCATAATCACTTATTGACCTTGGTTGACGATTTTGAAGCCTGGAATGTATTTCCTTGGGGTGAATATATGTGGCATAAATTTTATCAAAGGACTGTCAATATTGTTCATATACACAGAAAAGATCATATGTTAAAATTGAAAAAAAAACCCAAAGTTCAATGCCACATACAATCTATACGGGTTCGCTTGGGCTTTCAAGGTTAGAATTCTCAGTAGTTTGTATTAATGTATGTATGTCTAACTTTGATAACATATTTCTTTAGAAAACAGCTTATTAAAAGCTTTTGATTCTATTTTGTTGTGCTATTACTTATTCATTCGAAAAGTACCTATAAATAATGTTGTTGTTTTATTGTTATGAAATGCTGGTGTTTTTTTCTATATACACGTAATATAAAAGTTACCCGTAATTTAGATTACAACAATGTTATAACACTTATTAGTTTGTGATATTTTTGTAATTGTAATCATAAAGGTATTGTTTCATCCTAAACAGGTGACCTTTACTTTGTTAAACCTTGAAACAAATTCAAAAACGATAACTGCATAACTAGACATTTTTAAAGATGACAGTTGTGTATACTACATATTCGGATTTGGGAGAGTTATCCTAAAAGTTCACTTTGGTGAGTGAAAGACAATAAGGTCATTCCACGTGGTCTTGCTTGGTCATGACTTTTAAAGTTTTGGAAAGCAGACTATTGTAATCTCTTTGGACTGGTAGGCATCACACAGTCTTACAATGCAGACTATACTAACTTGTACCTAATTTTGTTCACAATATCAGTAATTGTAAATTTTTTGGTTGTTAGGACTCAACTCCCATTGTTGAACTTTCTACAACACAAGCTGAAATGAAGCAACCGTGGTGTATTGCCAGCGCCCAATTTATAGATGGTTTGTCTGTGCCAGACACAGACACTGGTGAGAAGACTGCAGAGCATTCGAATGAATTCGCGGAAGATTTCAATTTACACATGAGCATGGAAAGTCAACGGCAGGGGTTATCTGAAAACGCACTTTATCTCAACATTGAGCAACCACCTTCTTTAATTGTTGCAAAAACGAGGACCACTCTTTCAACAGGAGCTCTATTTCGTGAGTTAGTGGATTTGAATAAAAAACTTTTGATGATAGAAAATGGCATTCATTCGGTCAGAAACACACCGGTTGTACTTGAGGTGTTTACGACTGTGAAAAGCATACTTTCAAAAGTACAACAACTTTTGGGTCTTAAAAATGATGCTGCCTTTGTTCCTGATCAATCTAAAAGTTGTGCCAATACAAACGACTCTGACGTTAATCCTGATGATCCGAAGGTTTGTATTTACTTTTCAGTTTACCTCCAATGTTTATACCAAACCCAAATAATCGTTCGTGTATACACTTATATCAAACCTTGGTCGCTACAGGCCACGTCGTGCCATATTCTAGGCCCTAACGGGGATAAGGTCGTTGATGCGGGTCATGCAACGAAAATTGACAATGATGATGGGCTTAAAGAAACACAACCATGTAACCTTGGGATTCTTGTAGAAGCTTGTGCCATAACCCAAACATGTCCTGCTATGGAATATGGAGGTGAAGGTAGTACTCAACGTCAACCAGTTGCACCTAACGAGGAAAATAAAACACCCAATGACCCCATTATTGTATGTTATCTTTCACTTACAGTTTAAATATCAAGTATAACATATGTCCCTACTTATGTATATATATTTAAAATTCATCAGGAACCGGATTGTGGTAACGATTGGTCGTCTTACATAAACGACGATAAACTTTCGGGTGATAATTATGTAGATGCAATGGATTGTGATAATGAACAAGATGTGGTTCAGAAACTTTTGGCTGGGGAACCTGAACCCGTTAACAATATTGTTGGTGTGCAGACAGAAGAAGGAACACCAACTGATGAGTGTGTAAATACTCATCATTTTTAGTCAAATCTGAACTGCAAAACGTTTAAAAATGCTCAGAAATGCATCAAAATACTGAAAATATCTCAAAAGTGCATTTTATATGTTTCAGATGCAAAATGTTCAAAATCAGATGAAAAACGAGCAAAGTTTGCATAATTGGCAGTTTCAGTCCCCCGACTTTCAGAAAATGGCAAAATCAGTCCCTAGGCACTTATTTTAAAAGAAAAGTCACCAAAGGTCCTTTTGGAATCATAAATTATCACATTTAGTCCTTTGGTGAAAAAAAAATCTAAAAGTTTTGAGAAATTACAGTTTTGGTCCCTGGATTTTAGAAATGGTCATGTTTAGTCCTTGGAATTTTCAAAAGTGTCAAAACTAGACCTTGGTCTATTAAAGATTGGTAAAACAAGCCCTTGGATTACTCTTCATAATTTACAGTTTGGCCCCTGGAATTTTAAACTTTACACTTATGGTCCTTATGTTATTAATTCCACAAACCAAACGGACCTAGTATAATCCCAAGCCCAATCCAATAACCCATGACCCGGTCCAATAACCCAACCCAAACCCAACGTTTAAAATAAACAACCCGCCCCCCTTTTCCCTGTCTCCCCCGACATTTTTGTCTGCAACCAGCCACCTCTAGCCACCAACATCCACCCTACTCCACCCTTTGTCTCCCCCCTCCTCACCAACCCTTCAAATGCATTAAATGCGCCCCTTCCCTGTCCAAGATATCAAGACCAGTTTTGGCGCCAAAACCATCAAACGGCCAAGATTGATTCCAAGGCATCCAATGGCTCCCATTCCTGCTGGGATATGTTCAGAAGAGAGAGATAAGGAGATGGGAGTATAAAAAGAAGGAAGAAGAAAGAAGTTAGAGAGTAGTTAGTTTATTTTTAAAAAAGTGTATGTCGTTTTAATCTTATTATGCCTTAATTAGTTTATCAGTTGTATTTTCAAGCTTTTTTGTACTCAACTTAGTAGTTCCAGTGTATTAAAACTTTTATCAAGTTTCAATTCAAGTTTTAGTTCAAGTTTCATATTTCTTGTCACTATTGCAAATTTGGGTTTCAAGTTCTTATGTTTCAATCTCTAGCAGCTTATTTATAAGCTCAAATAAGTCTATGCAAGCTTATTATAGCTCTGTGTAAGCTTATAGTTAAGTCCTAAGCTATTTTGGAAATTGGTCAACACAAGTCAAACTTGGAACAAAATTGGTGCAGGAATGATATGGGTTGGTTCAGAACTTGAAATGGGTAGAATTGGAAGCAATGGGTTGGATAATATAGGTTAGTGTTCTTGGTTTCACTGTGGCAAGCCATTGTGGCTAAGGACATATGTAAGTCAATTTCAAGTCATATGGTATAATCTGATTTTGTTGTTATAAGTAATTCTAATTTGTTCATTAAGGTATATTTAGGTTGGATAAACATAGTTTGATCATGGTTACATGTTGGATTAGTAGTTAGATCAATTTCATTTGCTTAACAGTCAAATTAAGGGGTGTTTGGTTTATGGCTTAACCTGTACTAAAGGTGTATTCAGTGATTGAGTCTTATTGTGTTATGTTTGTTTAGCTCTAAGTAACTCAAATCAGTCAACAATTGTGCCTGCTACACTCTTAAAGTCAACTTTACATGAAATCTGTCTAAACTAATTCACTGTTGTGAATTTGAATAAGTATAATCTCATTTTGTGTTCAAAAATCATTAAGCTTGCTTGCAGTGTGCTTGTTCCATCATATTACTTCATTATCAGTCCTAAAATTGGAATCAAAGTTCATTTAAGTCAAATTTTCTCAACTGTTTCAAAAAGTCAAAATGGTGTAAAAGCAGTTTTTTGCAGATATTGCAGCAAGTGCACAGTGCTTGTTTTAAGTAGTTAAGGTCTGATTTTTGGTTTAGGAGTAGTCTGCTAGGTGGTCTTCAAGGCCACATATCTGTTTTTGGCTAAAACTTTTCTGAGAAGCTTCTGCATAAGCTCAAAGTCAGGTCCTAGTTGCCCTGCTCACATTCTCAGCTCAAACTGAGTTTTTTCTCAGTTTTGTGCAGGATTGCACAAGGCTCATAAGAGCCTCCCAAGGTCTGGTCTTTTGATTATAAGTAGCCACTTAGGTCTAGTTTAGGTCTTAATATTTGGATTTTGATTTTAAGCTTATTTGAGTGCTTGTTTTGTAACTGCAAGTAGGTACCCCAAAACTGTTTTAGCACTTTAGTTAAAATCATCAAATCTGTGTTATTTTGCTATTCAGAGGTTTAAGCCTGTTGTTTTTGGTTGAAATTAGTTACTTTAGCATACTTTGAGTTTCTGTGATAAGTTGGTAGCTTATTGTGGTGTTTTGCTTATTCAAAGTGCTTATTCATAAGCACATTTCATAGCAGTTGCATAATTCTCCACACAACCACTTGTTTTTCCATTTTTCCTAGATTCAGTACATTAATTCAAGCTTTTCCTGAAATTTTCAGATTTTTCCAAGCTTGTTTGCTATTTTTCTGCATTTAAATAAATTTTTAGCACTTTTTAATTAGTTTTAAATACAAATAATTCAGAAAAGTCTCAAAAAAATAAATTCTCATTTTTCTTAAGTTTAGATAAATATAAAAAGACAAAAAAATATTTTTCTAGATTTTTCTTAGTTAAATTTGTATTTTTAAGCCATTTAATTAGTTTTTAATAGTTTTTAATTCCTAAAAAATAGAAAAATAATCAGAAAAATACAAAAATAGTTTTGAAAATTCTTTTTTTGACATTTTAGATTTTTCCAAGTCTTAAATTTATTTTTCTAGCTTTATTTCACATTTTCTTGTATTTTAGGTAATTACTTAATAGTTAAAAATAGTTTTTAATTAGATAATTAGTTTTAAAAATAATTTTCTTTTTCTATAAATTTTCTTTTATCATTAGGTTTGTAAAAATATCATTTTCATATTTTTAGGGTTAATATTGCTTTAGTTTCACATTTTCATTAGTACGTCACGTAGTTTTTAATTTCAGTTTTATAAAAACATAAAAACAAAAACATCATTTTAATTATAGTGATAGCGTTTATTTAATAGTTTTTATCTTTTTAATTTCCTTTAATTTGCATTTAAGCCCTTGTAGTTTGTATACATTTTCCTTAGTTATAATAAATCAAATCCCTTTTTCGTTCAAATTTCTCGATCACTATTCGTAGGGTGATCCATTGCATAGCTCGCTGGGACATAACGACCCGGGGAAACACTATACTCCTCAGATCTTCATTGCATTCGTGCTTGAGCAGTTTTAAGCTGATTACGGTCTGCCATTCACAAGTGGCAGGCTTGAGTGATTTAGCTTGACTGTTTGGCACGCATCACCAACCAACAAAGCTATTGAGGTATCTACATTATTAGTAAAACAACACCGATAAATAAAAGATTTTAATGTGCTGTTTTTAACATACTATATTTTCAAATCTCAGTTTAAAGACAACAACCTGCCATATGTAAATGTGGTTGGCCAAAATGACACATTGTGTGTTCTGTCTTTAGATTTAATGGATTGTGATGATCAAGAAGGGGATGTGGTTGAGAAAAAACCGTTTGTTGGCCTTCAATCCAGTAACAATGATGTCGCTGTGGTTAACCAAGAAGAAACACCAATGATAAGGATTTAAAAGGTACACTTTTAAGGGGTCATTTAAGTCCTTAATTGATCACTTTTGTATCCGTTACTACTTAATTTCGTTCCTTTTCACTTTTTAGGTCTCTTGAAGGCAAATTGCTGGAATGACACTTATTCGGATGAAAAGGCACGAATATATGAAGAAAACGGCCAAAGTCAAGAATCGAGACACTCAAGCTGCTGAAATTGAAGGGGACGGCGTCACGGCTTAATTGCGACGCCGTCTCGAGACATCTTGAGACGACTCAGAGAGCAAATTGCTAATTTAAAAGTGACGGCATCAGGTTTAAAAGAGTAGGGCGTCGCAACTCAGACGGCCTAGATTTGGATCCCGACGGCATCAGAGGTTGAAGCCGACGGCGTCAGAGGTTGAAGCCGATGACGTCACAAGCATAAGGTGACACCGTCACAGAGTTGACGTGGCCAAGATGAAACCCTAATGGCAGCAACCCGACGGCGTCACAATTAAAGAGTGACGCCGTCGCATATTATAACACTATATATAGAATCCGAATTTTTCAGTTTAGAGAGAGGTAGTTTTGTGGAGTAAAAACCTAACTTTGTTACTTTCGGGGAACATTGGGGACAATGTTCAGTTTAAGTGTAGGGAGGGAAAATAAAATGGAAATTTTGAAACTATACTTATCCTTGACTATTTGCCTTGTCCAATTTCATTTGTGTAATAAACCATGAGAAATATCGGTTAGGGTAATTTTGGCACCAAATTTAAATTTTTTCACGACATGTAGGAGTGGGCCATTAGTCTTAATAAAGCGTCTCATGGATAGGAAGTTATATGACTAGCACAAAAACCCTTTACCACTTAAATTTCACCCAAAATGTGAGGATCGCCCTTAGATTTATAGTAATTAAAGCATTCCACTTTAATGCTTAGAGAGTGTACCGGTAGTATAATAGATTCTAGAACTTGTTTTGTGATGCATTCCGAGATCGCTAGTGAGACTACACTTGTGTAGTTAGGAATAACTAAATGATAAGAGGCATTAGGATAACCCTTGTTTGATACCAGTATTATAATTACTTCTTCCACATCGGTTGAGTAATTCCCCCACACCCTTGCGTTGTACTCATCTTTTGTACACGATACCCCTAGTTAACCCCTCATATCCTATCCTTTTCGCGGTTCTCGTGATGTTTCGGTTTTCCGGAATAACAATGAAGAGCATTGTTTACAATCTACCACCAAATGTACACCCAAATAGCCTTAACCTACCTTATATGCACTCACTTTTCGTGCATTATTGTTATCATACTAAACCCTTAGTTCAATTATCTAGTTGCTTGCATAAGTTGCTAAGTCGAGTCATATCCTTTGTACACGGTTTTGGGACGATTGGGACTCATGGGAAAAGTTAAATTTTATGAAATGACGGGAAGGGAACGTTAAATTCAAATTCCCTTTATTTGCGTAATAATGTATTCCAAGTGTTTTGATCTTTTCAATTCGGGTCAAATTAGTGTTAAAGTAATAAAAACTCAAGTGTAGGGATGTGCCTATAAATCCCTATTATTTTGATGTTATCGTAGAGGAAGGTAGAGTAAAAGTGTATGAAAAAAAAAATAAAAAAAAAATAGAGTGAAAAAAAAAACATAGGGGCTACCATCCTACATCTATCTTTAAATTTATGTTTATTTGTTTCAATTTTCTAGAGTTTAGAGTGTCGAGTCTTGGCTTAGCAACGCCATTCTTGGCATGCTTGTAACATAAAGATTTTTGACTTGCCACCATTAAATCGCCTATCCCACCAAACCCCTTTGTTTCCCTACCATAAGCCTAAAGTTACAACCCTTTAAAAGATCTCTTGGATAGTTTTTCCTAGGTGCTTACGCCAAAGCGATGGAGGTTTGATCTAGTCTCAAGCTTATGGTAATCTATGTACTAGGACCGGTTAATGAGTGTTTATCTTCCATTTCCAACTTGATATATTTCATATACACTCGAGAGATGAGAGTATCCAAACACCACTTGTGAGGTGCTAGTATGTAATTTCCGTGCTTGTTATGACTTTTGTGGGGCTTATATGTGTTGTGAATCGTTTTAAACTAATGCTTCATGACCCCTAACTTATAAATTAATTGGCTAAAAGTACATTTGCTTGAGGACAAGCAAATACCAAGTGTAGGGATATTTGATAAGAATTTAAAAAGTACACTTTTGAGGGGTCATTTAAGCCCTTAATTGATCACTTTTGTATCCGTTACTACTTAATTTCGTTACTTTTCACTTTTTAGGTCTCTTGAAAGCAAATTACTGGAATGACACTTATTCGGACGAAAAGGCGCGAATATATGAAGAAAATGGCCAAAGTCAAGAATCGAGACACTCAAGCTACTGAAATTGAAGGGGACGGCGTCACGGCTTAATTGCGACGCCGTCGCGAGAAATCTTGAAACGACTTAGAGAGCAAATTGCTAATTTACAAGTGACGTCATCAGGTTTAAAAGAGTAGGGCGTCGCAACTCAGACGGCCTAGATTTGGATCCCGACGGCGTCAGAGGTTGAAGCCGATGGCGTCACAAGCATAAGGTGACGCCGTCACAGAGTTGACGCGGCCAAGACGAAACCCTAATGGCGGCGACCCGACGACGTTACAATTAAAGAGTGACGCCGTCGCATATTGTAACACTATATATAGAATCCAAATTTTTCAGTTTTGAGAAAGGTAGTTTTGTGGAGTAAAAACCTAAACCGAACCAAGGCTGTCTTGTGCAATTTCTTAGGGTTCCATACCCTATTTTACAACAAGATAAGTGTTTTACTTCATTAATTCAATAATGTCTTCAATTGTTTGTGTGTATGCTTGCATGTTCTCCATGTCTGGCTAATTTACTTGTGTGTTTGCTTAGATATATGAAACCTAGGTATTAAATATTGATTGGTTGTCTCTTATCTTAATTCTGATTGACCTAGTATTGCGATAGGTCATTCATTGTGTTATTAATGCTTGATTAGTCTTTGTTGAACCTTAGCTTATAGTTACCAGTGGAATTGTAGGCTAAATATCCAAAGATAACATTAGTGTTAAGTTTATGAATGATAGATATTTCGTAGTCATTAACCTTAGGTAGCTTCAAAGAGTTAGGGATAAACGCATACCCTACGACCTTAGAAACACAACGCGTTAAGAATAAGGATGTGACAATTCAACCATAAATAGGAGATAACTAGGGAGTAATAACATATAAGGAAACACATTTTTAATCATCATAAGAGCACACAACAATAGACATAGACTACACTCACCTTAGCTTAGTTAATTAGATAATTAGAATAGTAGAGTAATCGGTAGAAATACCAACCCCCCAAATCCAATACCCCGAGATTCGTAATTTCAATTTTCTAAAAAACATAAAAAAGATAAAAAATAATCTTCCTCAACCCCAACCTTAGCGTAGTAATTTCTCACTAGCATTCTTATTCCCCTAGAGAACGATATCAATTCCCGAAGCTTACCCTAATACTACACTACAACGATTAGGTTCACTGCCTAGGGTGTTGAAAAACTTGCTCGACGAAAAGGAAGTTTCTTTGACCCCGAACGCGCGTTGTACGCGTATCAACCAACAAAGAAAGACGTTGAAGCCCCTAAATCTCATTTGCAAATGTGGTAGGTCCTAATGACAAACCTCCATTGGAAGAACTTTTCTTCGATAAGAATACGAACAAAAGAAAGAGAGTAAAATTGAACGACAACTTTAGTAAACAAAAGCGCATTCTAAAACATTATACGAAGTTAGCTGGGTCTGTCAATTCACCAAATGGGCTATCAAAAACATCAGCTACTCCTTGCCTCCGTCTTACAAGATCGCACGATGTCATTAATGAGGCTATTATCCCGGCTGCCGGTTCAGATGTAAAGCACCTTATTAAATTGTAACGGAAACGAATATTTTTTGTTTGTCTGCTTATTTTTCAAGTATGTTTTCACTTTTCAGGAAACATTCGGAAACCCCAAAACGCATCCAGTTAGTCACTTCTATTCGCCCACAATTGAACCGTTTGTAGAGGTAGGTTCTGTTTGTTAATCAATTAACATCATTATCATTGGGTTAATGTTATTCAATATATATATATATATATATATATATATATATATATATATATATATATATATATATATATATATATATATATATATTTGTTTAGGAACTTTTACGACACCCGAAATGCAACAAGAAGAAGGTTACTGTGCCTGATTACCTTCGCAACTATTTCAAGCTTAAAAAACTACTACTTTATAGGTTTCCTTGGGGCTCCGGTGCCGTTGTTGCTTCTAGGCGTTTTTGGGTAGCCTTGGCATGTGTTGAAGATTGCACCGGCGGGTGGCTTAATGACTTAGTGAGTAAACCTGATGCCTATCTGGTCTACTACACTTGTTTATTATTTCGTTTTGTTCTTTAGGAACCGAATGTTAACAGTTTTGATTTGCTTTATATGTCCCCAACACTTGGATGTATGGGTTGATTTGATGTGGTTGTTTAAACCAGCCGATGCAGATTGGGTTTTGGCAGGGTGTAATTTCTGCACTCAAATCCTAGATAGTAATATGCCTACCTCTTATTCAGATGGCACAACATACCCTGTGGCTTGGCGAGATGTTGAAAAGGTTAGTTTGGCAGACTCTTACCGTACATATATCAGTACTGTTATAAACAGCTTATAATATTATGCAATTGTTTTATATATCAGGTGTATTTTCCCCGTGAATGAAACTGAAAAACACTGGTGTCTCGGTGTGCTCCATATCCGCACTGGAGTTGTTTACCTTTATGACTCTCTCGAGTCTGCCGGAGGAGGTGCACGGTGGTGGCGAGGTTTGAAGAGAAAGTTACAAACACAGCTTAAATTGTACCTAATAAAGGCTGGGGTACTGCATAGTAAGGGCATATCACCGGGGGATTATATAATCACATACCAGTGTCCAAAAGTCCCACAACAATCAGACTTATATGGCGAGTGCGGAGTATGGGTGTGCATTATTTTGTACAGATTGCTCCGTAACCGGCCTCTGGAAGTAGACGACCCTCTTCAAACAACGTTAGCTTACTGTGAACGGATTCTTGAATACTTCTGGAAGCACAAGGTTGAATACAAAAATTGTTAGCGGCCTTTCAAGGTACGATCCTTAATGTCCGTTTGACCCATAATTATTGTCAAATGTTGACTTGTGAAGTATTTTTCTTTCAAGTTTTACTATAGGTATTTTTACTTGTGTTATATATTAGTCGATTATTATATTTTTTTTAACTCAACGACATTTCTTTTGTAAATATCCGTGCACATACACAAAAAGGCCTATGGTTTGTAAACCAATTCTATATGGGTTATGTATACTTTATTAATATTTGGTATATAACAGAATTTAATATTTGGTTGCTCTAAAGTACATCACGGTACATGTCCTTTAGTGTCTTCTATTCCCAATATCTTTCTTCAATACAAATCTTTCTTCTTTTGTTTAACAAAATCTTTCTTTCTTCTTTTGGTATATTCACTTCATATCTTTATCCCAATCTTTCTGCTTTTGTTTAACAAAATGTCTGACAATATTCCACTAGATGTTCAACTATATATCATCCGTAGGCTACCTCCTAAGTCTATACTCCAGCTACGTAGTGTTTGCAAGTTATGGAAGGCTAGTATAGATTGTGGAAGCTTCATCTTTAATTACGGTGTTCGTCGTAATGATGAGTGTTTTTTTACGCTAACATTCGATCAGGGTCACCAAGGTTTTATGTTAACTTTAGATGAACAGCTAATCGCTTTGGTACTTCATACAGATTTAATGCTTTCATCTATGATTGCAGTTGGAAATTCTAATGGTCTTTCGTGTTTTGTTTATGGTTCTAGTCTAATGTCTGTTATTTGGAACCTGACAATCAAAAAATCACTTGCAGTATTTGTCCCGTTTTACACGCATCAAATTGAATGTCAAAAGATTTGTTTTGGTTTTGGCGTCCGTCCGGACACTCTTGACCCGACGATCGTGAAGGTCTCCTATCCTGTTTTCCAAAGTTGTTTCTGGTATGTGTCTGTCTTTTCTTTGAACTCGTTAAGGTGGACACGCCTTGAAAATTTCCACCCCCTCGTGAAACATTCAAATTGAAACGTAAAACTCATGCAGTTGTAGGTCATTTTATCTATTGGACTGGGAGTGAAAAGTTAACTAATGAGGACAGTGTTATGTACAAGGTTTATATGTTGATTTCTTTTGATTTGGTAACCAGCCAATTTAAAGTTATAGACATACCACAGATTTAAAAAAATAAACTCCCAGTTCCATTCTATGTTTCCGATCTTGGAACCTCTCTAGTCATTTCTAGGATGATCATTGGTGAAGATATGCCATTGTTTTGTGGATGGTTGTTGGACGTGAATGGTTCTTCCATAAGATCATTTAGAAGCCTATTTTCCATCCCTACCTTAGTTTCGGTTCATTTGCTTGGGTTTACAAAGCATTAGGCTCCAATAGTGGAAGCGTACAGCGGCAATCATTTGGGTCCCTCGGTATTTGTGTATAACTAAGAACTTGAATTATTTGTCACCATGGGAATGTTAGGAGATGTTGGATCTTTCTACATCGCCCCATACAAAGAATCTCTTCTTTTGTTAAATCACACAGAGCGTGCTGTGTATAATATGTTTTATTTTTAACTTACCATTCTATTGATCTTCCTTTTAAACATTATCACTTTACTTGGTTAATGATATATGAAGGGCATTTTCAACAGGTTTGTTCGCCTGAAGTTAGCGATCATGCATAATAGGAATGAAGCTTTGTGGTTTTAGTACGCTGTCTGTATGGAAAGGAAGCATGGAGTGGTTAGCTTTTTCGTACTCGCTGAATGTTATAAATCAAGTGGTTATATAATATGTAACCATTAAACTTATAAATATGTAGTAATCGTAATATGTAGTATGTTGTCTGTATGAAACTTTGTATGTCAACGTATTTACTATTTCCTCTGTTCTGTAATCCCATTATCCATGTTTATTTAATCTGGGCAACTAGCAGTTGTTTCCAAAAATCAATTTGGCAACTAACTGTTGTACGTAGGGCAACTTCTTTTCCCTATGGACTACTTTTATAAACCAAGGAGTCCTTCTAGTCGTACTATTCGTATTCTACAAGCTACTAATAACTACCAACTAGTGATTATGCACACTTACAAAAAACAGCTTTAACATTCAACACTAGTACAATTTAACTAGCAGTTGTAAGTTTACTACTAGCAGCAGTAGATGACTATGTGCCTATTCAGGCCCAGAATAGTAAGAGCACCACCTACACAAGGGCACCAGAAACACGGCCATACATAATAGCATTAACGAGTATTTCATCATTTCGTTGAGGTCTTCTATCACTGGCAGTAGTAAAATTAACTAGTAGTTGTGAGTATACTGATAGTAGCTGTAAACCCGCATGTGCCTATTGGGGCCAAGAATGGTATCAGCAGCACCTACACACGGGCAGCAGAAACACGGCCAGACACAACAACGTTAACGACTGTGGCATCATTTCATTGATGTCTTCTATCACTAGCAGTAGTTAAAATAGCTAGCAGTTGTAAGTATACTACTAGCAGTTGTAAGTATACTACTAGCAGTTGTAAGTATACAACCAATTCAGTGTTACTAGCAGTAGTAAAAATAACTAGCGGTAGTAAAAATAACTAGCAGTTGTAAGTTTACAGCCAATTCATTTTATAATTTGAGATATTTAATTTAAGTAATCGAGCATAAAAGCAGTGTAGCATTTTTTTTACGTTTAGAAATGTCGCATAAATTTCAAAATAATCAACTCAAATGAATGTAACTCTACACATCTGATAACCTGATGCCGTTATGTGCTTACGTCAAAGTGAAGACGTTGATGTTTTTAGAATAAGTGATGGTCTATAAAACAGTTTCGTACGTTGATATAAAAATGTAGTCGAAGGTATTAACAATTAGGCAATTATATTGACTTAATTATAAATAGTTTGAATTTATCGTTTTATTAACATAGTTGTGTTAAATTAGACCCGACCCGACTTGACACGTCACAACACATTGATCGTGTAATAGGTTTTGCCCTTATGTTTTCGCCTTAGCTATTTTATTGGAAGGCACTACCTTAATTTTGCGCCTAGGTCCACCACTGCATATTACCATGGCTTACTAAAATATACCACTACGTAATATTTTAGGGACCAAATTTGAAAAGCTTGTATCTTGGACGCGCGAATCAATAAACCAACCCAACAACCACATTTAATGATCATAATAACACACCCTCGTTCTGACCATCAATTGCAAATCAAAAACCCTTATCCAAAAGCTCCTGTCGAGAATTTAAAAAACCAACATAAATTCCTTCAAACCATGTCATTTGGAGCAAATGTTATCACCAATATGAGAGATTATATTAGCAACATGCCAGATATAGTGATCAGTAACATTTTGAATCGGTTGCCAGTAAAAGAAGCGGTGAGCACCTGTAATTTGTCTACAAACTGGAGGTTTAAGTGGACTTTGCTCACCGAAGTCATAATTGATGAGGATTTCTTTTATTATTTAACAACTAAGTTTGATGGGAGGCATGTTACTAGACTCTTAAATCGGCTTACGGGTCCTATAAAAAAGTTTGTCTTCTCTGTAGATCCCAAACCGTTGTCTGGAATGGAAGACTTGAATTATGAAGAGATTCGTGATTGGCTTATGTTTTTGGCACTGCAAGGAATTGAGGACCTGACAATTAGAAACTAGTATGGACAACCAGTTACATTGTCAACCCAACTTTACTCTCGTATGGAGTTGAAACATCTTGAAATTCATTGTTGGGCTTTTCCTAGTTTGGTGTTTTTTAGTACTTTTCCAAATTTATTGAGCTTAGAATTGCGTTGTGTCAATTTTCTAACCGGTACAGTTTGGGATTTTATTGTTGGTTGTCCCTTAATTGACTCTCTTAGAATGGATCGGCGGAGTACAGACGGGGTGAGACTATGGAATATTGAAAGTCTTAGGAATTTGAAGAAGTTACATTTGTCATTCGGTATTTCGAATGTTGTCACGACAATCACAACATCTGATATCTTTCACCTTACAAGACTTCCATCTCTTGAGACCCTTACATTGGATTTTGACGATTGCACGATAAGACCGTTTTGAGTTTTACACTTCTAATTTTACAATGTTAAAGATATGTGTAGCACTAACGACATTTAATCTTTAAAACTAACCCAAAAGTCGACCTGTTGTAGTTGATGCGAGATGGTAATTCCAGGATGAATGTCCCTTTGCCATTTGTATCCCTTTAATCTAAATCTAAAAGGAGTCGATTTTGGCGATACTGTTATCATGTCACTCATCGTCCAAATGATTCGAGGATCTCCAAACTTGAAAATGCTGGAAACCAGAGTAAGTGTAATACTGTATTTCATACGTATCAAATAAACATTCGTAAATTGGCATGTTTTTGTATCTCAATACTATTTGATATTCCAGGCTGCATACACGCTTAGTGTTTTACCTTTAGAACAAGTTTCATTAGATTTAGACACAAACACATTCAGCCATGGGCAGATTCAGACTGTGATTTTTCGATCCTTTCCTAGATCAGAGAATGAATTACATATAATAAAGTTTATACTTGCTTGTTCCACGTCGCTAAAGAAAATGTATATTAGGGCCAGCGATTTGGTTGACGATGATAATGATAATATCAAGAAGAATTGGGAGTTCGCTAGGAAGCTGTTGAAACTCCCCCGATCTTCCGTCACAGCCGTTGTAGACTTGTTTTAGTGGTTGTAGTTTTATGTATGGGTTGAATACCCTATGTCAATTAAGTTTTTGTACAAAAAGTTTGGTATGTCTGTATATCAAGTGGTTATATAATATGTAACCATTAAACTTATAATTATGTAGTAATCATAATATGTAGTAGGTTGTCTGTAGGAAACGTTGTATGTCAACGTATTTACTATTTCCTCTGTTCTGTAATCCCATTATCCATGTTTATTTAATCTGGGCAACTAGCAGTTGTTTCCAAAAATCAATTTCAAAGTTAAGGGATAAGGTCAACAACCAGCGTTTATTAGGATGTTAATGCTTTTAAATGCGGTTAGGTAAAGGCTTTCTTTTATAGTGAGATTTATACTCACACTCATACACAGACACTGGTTTTACACACACATATCAGAAAAACCCTAATAAAAATGACTTCAAAAAAAGCTAGTGGGTTTTTGTTTCTGTAAATATTATTTTGCTAATGGTAAGCATATTTTCAAGCATCTTTAAAGTGTTTGTTTATTTTGCAGATATAATAACAATTCTTCTGATTCAAGCATAAAAATGTCCTCAAGCTCTTCAGATACAATGTGGCCATGTAATCCATGGGATTCATACTTCCCAAACGTTGAAAACTCTGAAAGTGATTCAAGCTCTATGTCCAGCTATTTGTCTAGCTACAACTCAAGTGACTATTCTGACAGACCCGATGTGGTAGCTTACCGCGAAAGTCTGTTGAAAAGGGCAATGTTTATGAGTTTTGAGGAAAAAACACCTTCAGTTTTTGATGCCCAAAGTCAGAACCTCCCAGGTAAAAGGATCCAGGTAATAGGACTTGCAAATAAACAAACTTGGGCTGATATTAAAGAGAAGAAATTTAGCATAAATAAACCCTCGACAGTCACAGGAGAGGCTGACAAAAGCAAGGGCAAAGGGAAAAGAAAAATGGCTTAAGTGTTATCTGTTTACCTTATCTAGTGGTTTGTTGATGTACTACAAAACTTGAATGGTTGTTATCTATTTAATCTATAATTTGTGCACCTAAAATCTGTTGTGACTATTTGTGCAGATCTTTTTAGTTTTTATGCATATGCCTTAAATTAGATAGGTGGAAATGGAACATCTACTTTTCTGTGTAGGTTTACTTTTTACCTATAAACAATAAATAAATAACCACAAAGTTTAACAGGCTTACGTTTGAAAAAAGGTTCGAACGATCAGTTCTTTTAAAGATGGACTTCCTAGACCAGCCAAGTGCTCTTGGTATCACATTTGGATGTTTAATCCACCAAGCACGACATTTTTCAAATGACTCAAGGATCCACACCTATGAGAATAAAAAAATAACAATAAATAAATAAAACATAAACTTTTAAATATAGAAATCAGTAAAAATGTTAAGTTGGAAAATGGATACCTGAAACTCAAACACAAATCCAGACAGTGTGTATGTCGGACAATGCTTTGGATCTTTCTTCAATCTTAAAAGGTGGTCATCCGTGTGCTTATCAAATACATTATGAAGTTGGTCATATAAATGAGTCCAAATATGCTCACCCCATGGAAAAGCATTCCAATCATCTAGATTATCAACTAACCTCATTAGTGTATCATCCATCTCGCATGTCAACAAGCGACCCATAAAGATCACCTCTAAGGCTAACAAAAGACAAAGACGTACAACGTCTTCATCAGATATCTGTCGAAACCGCTCTTCATCCTCGATAACACCAATAACATCTAAGTTGGTTAAAATATACCCTTGCTTGTCAGGAAATACCCTGTTACGAAAATTGATAGAACCAAATGTATACAACCCAAAGCTTACAGATCTAAACCGCAGCCCGATCATTAGACAAAATTCACAACGACCAAAATGTAAAACGTGTCCTTCAATGTAAAAAATGAAGGGCATATCATAATGAGAATCGTCAACTGTATGTTGTTTCCTTAGCATATAATCTATGATGTGTGTTTCATGTTCAAAAAACAAGAGATCAATCCATCTTCCAAAGCAGGTATTCCTAAACAAGATGTGGCGTTTTGCGTCTAACTTTTGCTTTATCAACCAAAAGTAGTCCAGTTTACTCGTAATGATTAACTTAGCTTCATAGTCCTAAAAAGGGTCAACAAAAACTAAAAATTAATTCAGACCATAGAAGGAATCTATACCAACGTCGTAAACAATTGCATAGCCATATCTGATGATGCATATAAACCACTCCTTATTAGTCTACAAACTGCCACTAAAATTTTTAATGAACCAAGTAATGTTACATACTTAACTAACGACATCTAAGGTATTATACCCTACATAATTGCGAATCAGACAGACATAAAAAAGAGCAATGGATTATAAAATGGAATTAACACCTATCTAACATAGGTATTAATCGAATAACAACAACGATTTATTATAACATAGAACCAATTGGAAATAAATCATATGTAATAAACAACGATAAAAATATTTACGTACCATATTTAACCACATTTTTGAAAAAAACCCGATCAATCGAAGGTGGTTTGCAATCAACACTGTAGCTTTCTAGATGGGGACATAACTGACGTTACAAGGAAGAGAGGGACTGACGAAGAAGACGGTTTGATTTGTGAAAACAGTAAGTAAGAATGTTTTTGTACGAGAAGCAAAAACAGAGAAAACAGTAACTATGAATGTTTTTGTGCGAGTGGGTGTTGGATTTTGAATAAAAATGTACTGTACTTTTACTATTCAAATGTGTACTTTCTATGTAATGTAAAATGATGAAACTACCCTTTTTAAAATATACGGTTGCCCAGTGAATTTTCGTTGCCAAAAAAACAATACCTTACACATACGGGACACTTGTCACAATGTCGATGAGTTGCCCAATGACAGCGGTTGCCCTCGGTCCATTTTCAAATAAAAAACGAAATAGTCCGGAAAGTGATTAGCCTCAAGGCGCCGGAGGCATTTGCCTCATTTTCCCTATAAATTATTACTTAATAGTTTACTATTTAAAATTTTCACACGTCCTTATAATATCCTATATGAACAACATTCAAAACTTGTTAGGCCAATGCTAATGGTGACCATAAGTTTTGTGGTCATGCCAGCTACCTCTGCGCCACATTAGCTTTCTCTCTCCAAGATTACACGCCAACCATAATTTGCTAATAGTGACCGCAATAACAACCGTAACTTTTTTCTTTAAAAATTTAAAACTTCATTCATAAGTAACAAAACATTTCAAAGGTTGGAACCAGTACCATCTCCTACATGCACAATAATAAGTGCATTCCTATATGTAGTATTCATATATTGTTTTTAAAGATCCAACAATAAGAGTTGCGTAACAGATGTCGTCAAATATTTGACTACAATAGTCACTACATGCTACAACAGATGTCATCAAACTATATCATCACTTAGTTGGCTTAAGAAGTCATCACCTAAAACTTGAATTTAGATATTTCTTTCTTCTCCCTCCACCTATTTTTTTCTGACAAAACACAAACTCTTGCATAAACTTCTCACCCACATACTGATCCGGTGATCCCAAGTTTCAACCACCAGTCCACCACCACCACCACCACATAAAAATCACCACATATCCATCATCCACCTTTCTTCTCCACAATCAAAGGGTAGTTCGAAAACAACACAAACCAAAGCATACGTGGATCATCTTCAAGATCTCTATAAAGAGGTCTCGGGTAGGTTTTGGTGTTTTTCCGTTTTGTATGTTCAAGATCTATGATGAAACCGTTTTGTATGTTCAAGATCTACGATTCTGAGATCTTGTGTTTATCTTTTTTTTTTTCTTGTTCAAGTCAAAATAGGATTACCCAACGGTTAGAAAAAGAAGAGAAAGTGTGCAATTGTTTTGGTTGGCTGACAAACCGAAACTTTGAAATGGCTGGGGTGTGACTCGGTTGGGGTGGGTTGTGCTAGGGGGAGGAACGAGGTTAGGCTGTTCGGTTGGTTAGGTGTGCAACGCACCATTAGCATTGGCCTTATAGTGCAACAACTAATAATGTATCAAAAAAGTATTGGGCTGCTTACAATAGTTCGATCGAGGCAAGCCTCGATCGAGTGAAGCATCGATCGTCCTTGATGTGGCGAATCGATCGGCACTGAAGTTTCTCGTCACGATCACGATCGAGTATAAAGGTTTTAAAATGTCAAAAAATTACCGTTATTGCAACGGTTTAAAAAAAATTTAACCTTTATAAATACACAATACAAACACACTTCAATCCACAAATCTATTTCACACAATTCAAACTCAAAATACTTCTCAACACAAGATTTAATATGGCTTGCCGTCTCCCCCATTCCGTTGAAGATATGCAAGTGTACGTTCAAAATCAATGCAATAACGACGATGAGACTCGAAAAAACGCTATTATAAGCGTCATCGAATTGTTTGACCAGGCGAAGGCGGAGAAGGAACAGATGAGAGAAAACTACAAGAGTTGCAACGACATTACGCCTGAACGAAAAGCAGTGATCGACAAATTTTTGAAAGATCAAGCCCGCAAAGATCGCGAGATTGCCGACAAGTTGTGGCGGTGTGTTCAAAAGGTATCAGACAACATCAGCACCAAAATCAATTGGAGCTACCGGGAGAACGAAAAAATGGTGTAGGTGCATCAACTTCGACTACCAACTTCGAGCTACCGGGGGAACCTCTGCTAGACGAGGAAGATTTGACTCGCATCGAGGGATTTGCCGGTTATCGTACTCCCTCGTATGACTCTGCATGCGGGGAGCATTCAGATTAGATTTATGATTTATGTATTTCGTATCGTTTTTATATTTAATATATTATTGTTTTTATTTAGTATTGTAACATTTTAATTATTAATGAAAATTTATTTTGTGTTAAAAATGTTTTTTTTTTTTTAAAAAGAAAAAAAAAAAAGAACTTAGTCGCCCTTACTAGGGCACCTAATCGCCTGAAGGTCGCTGGAGAGAGAAAACTGACGTGACATGAAAAATGAGGGGGATTGGGGCTCCTTACTGGGAGCAGCCTTAGTTTTACAACTTGCGTTTAATAACCTTTGTGTGCACGGCTTAATACAAATACCGTCAAAATTATTATAATTGCAATTGGTATAAGCAATGTTTTAAAAATCGGGTTTTTAATTGACACGGTCGAGTCATCGGGTACCGGTTCGACCGCCGGGGTCAACCCGGTTTTCAATTTAATATTAAGAAGGTGTTTGATAACCACTCAATTGAATGATTAAGTATATATCTCTTATTCGGTCAGTGAATACTTTGTTTGGTAAAAACAAAATAGACAATGGATGGTTCAATTCAATAGTGGGTGGGCGAGCGTCAAATAGATATCCTCCCATTCAACACCTAATATTTATGCAATAACTTCTTTTTTCATGTTGATGTACTATGCTACCTTATGACAATTAATGAGGTTTTCTTTTTTAACCCATTTATACGAATTATTTTTTATCAAACAAATAAGAAGGTAAGACTAATTGAAAATTATTAAAACACGTATTTCATGTAACTAATTTTTTATTTGAAGTTAATAAACTAGTACGGTATGATATGCTTATTTAAAATTGTTTCATTTACCTAACTTTTGTTAAATTAAAATCTCCATCACGTCAAAAAAATTATGAAATTACATGCTTTATGTAGCGCAAAATCATATAAAAAAGATGTCGATCTAGTAATTTTATTCTTTTTTCCAAATCTCCATCATGTCAAAACATTTATCAAATTATATATATTTTACGTAGTGCAAGAACATAAAAATAACATAAAATAAAATAAAATAAGTCACCCCGGTAATTTAATTCTTTTTGTTTTTTCTCATTTCGAAATGGTTGTCAAACAATCAGTTTCATTCAGAATCATAATCATTCAGCAACATTGCATTATTCAGCCCTTTTGATATTTTTTTTCCAATCGGGTCAACCACCGGGTTAACTCGGGTCAACCCGGTTTTTATATTTTTTTTTAAGAAAATCAAACCCAGTTAGGTTTCAAGACCCGGGTCATTCAAAATTCGGCGGGTCTAACCGGTTAACCCGGTTTTAGAAACCCGGGTTTTTTTGACCCGTTTTTGTGGCCGGGTACCAGTTGAACCGACCGGATCGACCCGGGTTTGAAAACATTGGGTATAAGACAATAGTGAATAAGAAGTCACTTTCTTATAATCGCATAATATATATACTTTCCCAAAACTATCCTAAATTCTTATTTTAAATATATTTTACGTAACACGAATAGTTCTTCTCGAAATGTAAACATCATCTTCCACATGTAAGTTTGATATTATTTTAACGCATCATATGTTTGGAATTTAAATAATGGTGAAGCATCTAATGTTTAAAATATTGTAAGGCATTTTTTAGTGGGTTTGTACTATTTTGCGAAACGGATCATGCTTATTTATATGACAAGCTTAAGTTTAGCATGAGCATGAAGTTAAAAACCAACTAAACGTTACATGTTTGTTATACAAAAGTAAAAGGAGAGTTATTTTACATATCAAACTTTTTTAAGGAATTCATTTCCACCATCCATCTAAAATAAAATCAATGGCTAAGATTAAAAGCATTTTATTATTTCACATATTTTTTATAATTTAAATATATCTCTTAAACCGTTAATCGTCAAGTGAAAATATTTGCACCGTCGCGAAGAGCATTTAGTTTTCTTTCTATAGACGGGCACTTTGATATACTTTCGAAAAAAGAAAAAAATTTCATTTTTTTCATGTTTTTTCGTCTTTTTTTACGTTACTTGAAATTTGCATAAAAAAATCATATATGATTAAACGTTAATTTGAATATTACATGTGATATTAGTGTTAAATCATATATGATATTCAAATTAGTGTTTGATTATATATGATTTTTAAATGCAAATTTCAGTAACGTAAAAAAATGAAAAAACTTTTAAAAAAAAGTGAAAAATAAGATTTTTTTTGCCGAAATTATATCAAAGTGTCTATCTATAGAAAGATAATTAAATGATCGGCGCAATGATATTTTGTTTTTTTTTTTTTTTTTGAAAATTATTAATATTTGAAAAAAGAGGATAAAAATAGGTTTTTTAAATTATTAAGATTAATCTCATCCATTATATCAAATAAAAATGAATAGTTGATATTGATCTCTTGGTATATAAATAAATTTTTGTCTTCAAATGATCTTAAATCAAAAGTAAAGTATAAATTCGCCAATGAAGATGAAAAATAAGGATATAGATTTTAAAATAAAAATTAAAAGCATCAATCCATTTCTAAAAAAAGATAGCTTTTGTTTTTATGCTGAGTGGGATTCTGACTCTCACTAGTCACTACTATATCTTTCAACATTCAACTTGTATGCCTCATCAAATCAAATCACAATTTCAAATGGAATTAGAATTTCTTCCCATATTATTAGTTCCTATACCATTCCATTTCTTTGAATTAATGCTTTGTGGGTCCTCAACATTATCAATCAAAAACATCACATAAAACATCAATCGTATATGACTATTATTATTTATTTCATATGTTGCTTCATTCACCCTCTTCTCCAACATCCATGGCTACAACTAGTACAAGTAAGTTTTTTGGTACGTTCTTTAAATCATTTTATAAACAACACCCTATATATAATTGTATGTGTGTGCTTTTGTTATCTTCTTTTTTATTTATAGATAGAGCTTTTATACATAATTAAGTTCAATCTTTGTATATGCTAGTTCATGGAGGTACGTGGTGCATGATGAACAATATTTGACCCTTGACTATATATGTATATATGCTAGTTTTTCTGTTTTGTAATGAAGGTGTACTTGCATGGAAGAAAATATTTTGAGACCTGCAACCTAACCCTGGTGCACCAACACTTCTCAAGGTTAGGAGGAAAGCATGCAGGAGATTCCAACCAAAAAAAAAAAAAAATGAAAACTTTATATATAAATTGATAATTATATTTGTTGATGAAAGTTTCTTTAGTTTTAAGCTATAATCATAAAATTAAGTCCAATTGCAATTTGTAAAATTTCTCATATGAGGTAACTATGTTAATTTTTTCTCAACATGACATGAAAAACTTTTTAAAACTTCTCTATTAAGGTAACACACTTTTGTTTTGGTGGAGCTCATAGTTGATAGGATTGGTTTTTTCTTTAGGAAAAGTAACATAGCGTAGTTCTTTTATCTTTGCTATTCGTATTGGCTCGAGTTCTAAATGATTGCGAGGCATGTCCTCAATCGTTGGTTTCTTCTTGGATAGAAATCGCACCTTTCATGTACAATCCTTGTTTTATGATATAAAAATAAACTTTCAGGGTCAGGTACCATCATATCCTCTTTACCAAAAAGAATTTGTTCTTCTTTTGGTTCTATTTTTTCAGTGCAATCTACTTTTAACTTTTCTCATTGGTCGATTGATGTCGCCAAAAATAGTCGTTTGCACGTCTAGTTAACCAAAAGTAAACTACGTGAAAAAAATACATTTAAAAGAGATAACGTTAGTTAAGTGACATGTAAACTTTAAAAAGTTTGGTACCTTTTGTTTTTTCACCTATTCTGAAAAGAGTTTAATTGTGCCGGGATGTAACATGCTTTCATTTTTATGTCGTTGAACTTGAATTGTCTTTGTTCTGTTGCAAGACTTGCATTTTGATGCAATTGTATGTAAAATAACTGCAGAAGAATGCAAAATTGTATAATATTCTATAGAATGATTAAAAAAAAAAAAAAAAAAAAAATTATTGCATGTTGGTGAGAATAATGTTTTTAGGAATCCTATATTAAATTTACAAGTTGAGGGTGCCGAACATGATTAAATACGTTGAAATGGTTAGATCTAGCAATTTTCTGGTACTTTAGACTGGAATATTAAGTTCAAGACTGTGTTTATTTACAGATTCATTAAGGAAAGGAAAAGAGTATTATGGGGACCGTCACTTGGATGTTAAATCGACTCATTTACATGGGCCGTGTTACTATTGGCATCTCCATATCAAGCTGCTGCTTCACTGCATTATTTTGCTTTTGTTGTTGCGCCATACTTATTCTGATAAGAAGCCAGAGGGCGAAGGTAAATTGGGCAAGAAAATTAGTCTAGGTTGATCAGAATAAGCATATTTAGATAACTTGGTTTGGACCACATCCATCATATGGTCCTTCTTTTCAACCAAGGACCTTAAGAACAGTTCACCCATTGTACCCGAAATCGTTAAAAGTTAGTCAATCACATTATTTCAGACTTTAACCTATAAGAATTAGTAATGATCAGCAAGACACTTTTGATGAATGTCTAATTTGGTCATTAGATTGCAAAAATCATTACTGAGAAAACCATTCAACATTGAATAAAACTTCTGAATATTTGTGAGTCGCTATTGACACCATGCAGCTTTCCAAAACTGTTACAGAAAGTTATCTAGTCATATGTCAGGAAACTATTGAAATTAGTTAGTTTTGAACGTACATTCACTTTTATTTAGACAGTATGCTGTATTTTCAGTCAAAGCTTTGTTCGATATCATGAATTCTCTAAACGACACCAATGGGAGGCTTGCGGATTGGAATTACTTTATGGTTAGCCCTTGCTATAGTTGGTCACATGTTATTTGCGATCATAAAGATGGAAATGTCATATCCTTGTAAGTTTATCATCTTTTTCCTTTAAATATTGTTCCATAATGAACAAATTGTATAGAAGAAGATGCATCCGTAGACGTCCATCACCAACCCATGTAACACTGAGAAGCTTGAGTTTGGTGTACCATGGCTGTCTTTTAAATTTCATACACATAAATGGTTTCTGTCATTTAGTCGTTAGCTAACCGTAGGTTTTGATGCACTGATTTTGCAGAAGCTTGGGTTCACTTGGTTTATCTGGGACACTCTCAAGCTCAATAAACGAACTGAAGTTTTTGACCATCTTGTAAGTTTTATACTCATTTAAATTTTTATCTATTGATAATGAATGCAGCAGAACGAAATATCCAAGTTATACATTCATACTAGACTAGTCTAAACTTTACAGAAACGAAAATTTGACTATAAGAAGTCAAATCAGCTACTTCTGAAACGTAAAATTGATAAAGTAATCATGATATTATCAACTGTAAACAGTTAATAATTACAAGGAACAAACATAATGAGGTTAGAAACACTTTGGAGATATAAAATCTAGAAATTTTAAAAGACAAATTTTAATTTTAAAATCACTTGGTTTGACTTTTTTTTCTAGGATAGAGTAAATTATTACCAACTTTTGGTGATTTACATATCCAAACTATAAAGATTTTTGGTAATCTTGAGCAAATGGCTCATTTATATAATTGCTAATGCTTATTTAATAGTATATGTTAAAGGTAGACCGTAACAACCTTATGGTACCTTTTTATGGGTTTAAGTCATGGCCGGAGACAGGAGGGGGCACGTGCCCCCCTAGTGAAAATAATTGTAGTGTAAATTTTCTAAAACATTTGGCTTTTTTTGTAATTTCCCCCCCTTAAGAACTAATTTGTATTGTCGTTTCTAAAATTTATCAAAGTGTGCCCCTCGAGCAAAAATTTCTGCCTCCGCCCCTATCCCTTATAATTAACTAATATCAGGTTTGTTAAACACTTATTCAGGGATTTACATGATAATAACATATCTGGGGAGTTGCCTGATCTTAGTAGCTTGGTGAACTTAAATAATGTGAATCTTACACGAAACAAGTTCCGTGGCTCTATTCCAACCTCTTGGGATAAACTCTCCAACCTTAAATATCTGTAAGCTTTTCTTATCTGTTTTGTGAAAAATTATTACTCCGTATCATCAAATACAACTATAATCGAGTTCATATAGAATAAATGTTCTGTCCGTTCCAGAGTCCATATTCTTGATTTAATTTTTGAATGTCAAACAGAATTTAAACATAGTACAACATTGTAAAGACATCAGACTATATAGAAAGAACCAAATTTCTGTATTCGCTACAAACTTGTGTCATGCACTTAACATAGAAATATAAAAAGTGCGCATATTGTTAGCCACAATGTTTGGTGAATATTTGATGAGACGTGCGGTTACACTAATCGTACTTGTTGCTTCTAAACTATTCTATTTGCATTTTGCAGGGATCTTTCATCCAATAATCTTAGTGGAAAAATCCCTGCAAAGTTATTTTCGGCCAGCGTATACAAGTATGGAATTTTGTTTTCTTTTCAGACAGCATATATCATTTAGACATTAGTTGACTAATAGTGAAACATTTTTCATTGTAAACAGAATTAAGTTTGATAGATCAATGTGTTAATTCAGTTTTACAGGAACATCTCTTGATTGTGGCACGTCATTGCACCAACCTTGCGTTTCGAGTTCCTCGGTATCAGGTTCATTTTCTTCATTAGTTTTTGTCTCAGTTGACGCTTTCAGAGTTTTTATACGACTCACATGGGGTATTTGACCATTTTCATAGGTTCTCAAAATAAGTCCAAACTAAAGTTTGTTACCATTGGCGCAAGCTGTGGTGCCTTAGTTCTTTTGCTGTTTGGGGCCATCTTTTTATACCGATTCAACCTAAAGCGTAAACTTGACCGTGACTTCTATTTTGACGTAGATGGTTAGTTATTCTTATCACATTTTTTGTAATCTCATTAACAATGGTTAGCCTTTTCACGGGTTGATTCATTGTAGGTGAAGATGATAGTAAACTTTCCTTCGGGCAACTTAGAAGATTTTCATGGCGTGAAGTACAGCTCGCAACCGACAACTTCAATGAAAACAATATCATAGGAAGAGGAGGGTTCGGGAAAGTGTATAAAGGTGTTATTGCAGACAATACAAAAGTTGCTATTAAAAGACTCACAGACTATCAGAGTCCAGGTGGTGAAGCTGCATTTATAAGGGAGGTTCATTTAATAAGTGTTGCGGTTCATCGTAATCTTCTTAGGCTGATTGGATTTTCTACAACTTCATATGAAAGGGTACTCGTATATCCGTTCATGCAAAATCTTAGTGTTGCGTATCACTTACGAGGTATGTTACTTCTTACTGTTATGTCAATATCACAGTACCCATTCTGATCTTGCCAATTTGAAACTTATTTATTGGTGATAGATTTAAAACCTGGAGAGAAAGGTTTGGACTGGGCAACACGAAAACGAATTGCTTTTGGTGCTGCTCGAGGCCTAGAATACTTGCACGAGCATTGTACTCCAAAGATCATTCATCGTGATGTTAAAGCGGCAAATATCCTTTTAGATGATAATTTTGAACCAGTTCTTGGGGATTTTGGGCTAGCAAAACTTGTTGATACCAGCCTCACTCATATTACAACTCAAGTACGTGGAACCATGGGACACATTGCTCCTGAGTACTTGTCTACGGGGAAATCTTCAGAGAAAACGGATGTTTTTGGATATGGTATAACATTGTTGGAACTCGTAACGGGACAGCGTGCAATAGATCTATCTCGGCTCGAAGAAGAGGAAGATGTTCTCCTTCTTGATCATGTAAGTACTGAGTACCACAGTCTATATCTGCATGTTTTTTAACAGTTTTACTCTGTCGTATATATATCTTCACCACAATTACAAATTGCCCAATTTCCATCACAAGTTGATTCTTATGACTACTGATTTTAGCCAACAAAAACTGCTAATCTTGTTGATATTGGTTGGAGGATATTTTAGACATTTGAACATGACAGTGAAAATTGTTGTCTTGATTATGCAAGTGCAAACTTCTATTTGCCAGACTTCCATCTCGGTGCCACCCATAATGATTGCATCTGTGTCTTTTCGGCCAAAGTACGAAACCAAAATGATGAATTTTCACACTATATTTTTTGTGTCTGACATTGTTCGAATGTCTTGTTTTTGACAACTTGAGCCGAAATGACCATTTCTCATTATCATCGTTGATTTTGATCTCCTTTTTTCACTCATGGTTGACAAACGATGGTATAGTCAATGAAGCTCAAAAATTATATTTGAATGCTCTAAAAGATTTACCCCCTCCATTGTATGTTGACATGTTTGGGCATACAACTTTAGTTTAGTGGTTTCGTCTATTGTATCACTGCTGATAACTGAAGGGTATCCAGAATTCAATTTAACAATGCCTTTACTAAATCTAGCAGCTTTATGTACGTAATATGGCTTCTAAGTTATGCATCTGTACGATTTCAAGGACAGCCAAAAAGTTGGCAAAATGGCCTTCACAAGATTTACGTGTTAATTATGCTTCTAACCTATTGATTTCAACTCCTTTACGACCTCAGATAAAAAAACTGCTCAGAGAAACGAGGATAACTGACATTGTGGACCCAAACCTCACTGTTTATGATGCAAAGGAAGTTGAAACCATGCTTCAAGTGGCATTGTTATGCACTCAGGGTTCTCCCGAAGAGCGTCCAAAAATGGGAGAGGTCATTCATATGCTACGGGGACAAGATTTGGCAGAGCGGTGGGCAGAATGGGAACAAGTTGAAGAAGTCAGGAATCAAGAATTCTCGCGTATGTCTCATCGGTTTGCTTGGGGAGAAGACTCGACTCAGGATCAAGAAGCTATACAGTTGTCACAAGCCCGATAAAACGGACTCAAGTTAGAACTTGGAGGTAAAATCATATCCATACAAACTTACATAGAATTGTAATAAAGCTTCCAACATATTCCGGTTTGTATTGTGTAAACTTGACGAGATTTAATACTTACGCCGCATATATAAGCGTTGTCTGGTAGCATTTATGTTTGTGATTGTTGATATATTTTTTCAATGTAAAAAGAATTGTACAACAATTTTGAAAACGAATTAAAAAGGACGTGGTAAAGTAAACGTTTTTCAAGTTTCATAATGGTCCATGAGGAGTTTGTGTAAAAAGAATTTGTATAGGTGTACTTTTTAAAGTTGTTTTCCAGAATAACATACCTATTTGCTAGTTAACTGTGTTTCAAAAGATGATAAATCTTATTCATATAGGTGATTTTGATCTTATAGTCATATGTAGATACAATAATTTCGAGTTGTAAAAATGCTTGAAAAATTGATGGAGGTGAAAGTAAATAACAAAGGGGTGACAAATGCTGTCGTTAAAACGTCATTAGCTAACAAGTTCAAATCGTCTTTAAATGCTTTGAAAGAAGGGACAAGGCGTAAACTTCTTTTTGCTGGAAGTTCATATGTGTAATGTGTGTGTTTTATGGGTACTAAACAATAAACAACATCTCACTGATATAAAGATCCGTTATTGGATTCTAATGATTAGATCAATCAAGGAGATAAGAAATAGATTGATGGACTCAAAAGATTACAAAGATTATAGTATGATATTGATAGTGATTGAATGATTACAAAGAGAGAATTACAATGATCAAAGCTAAAATGAAATGAATGAATAAGAAACTATTTAAACTAAATCTTGGCGGGAAAGTTGGTTGAGCAAGAGTGGCTGTTGGATTGTGAGTAGTTGTCTTCACCCCTGAGTGTCCACCAATTGAATCACCATAAACTTATTGAATTAACTCAGACCTGAGCACTTGATCATTACCCACTACTAGCTTTCCTTTCCTTCTCAGCTTTCCTTCGTGTAGCTGTTGAATTAGCTGTTTCATATCATGATCTTTTTCCCAACTTGGGCTGGTGTAGACATTCTTTAATCCAATATGTACTTAAGACTAAAATGGTCAGTGATTCGCGCAAAACAGTCAAGTCTAAAAGACTGAAAACTGCTCAAACACAAATGCAATTTAGATCAGAGGAATATAGTGTATTCCTGGGTCGTTAAGTCCCACGGAGGATGAATTGGTGTTTAAAACAACTTCAGATGATAGAATGATCACTAAGGATAGTGATCAGTAAGGTTTTCGATGGATAATTACCTAAAGAAAAGATTTACAAATAAAAGCGACTTAAATGCAAATTAAAAGAAATAAAAGATAAAATCTATTAAATAAACGCTATCACTATTTTTACAGATCGATGAACGTTTATGATTTTATAAAACAAAATAACTTAAATAAACTAATTTAATCAAAACGTAAACTTAAATTACTTAAAAACGTTATTTAAAACGGAAACGAGCGTTATTTACGAAAATGACGCTGGAGCGCAAGCAAAAACGTAAATTTTAAGAAATAAAAGGCCTAAGAGTGTAAAACTAATTTTCTTACGTACTATTTGATAAAAGAAAATTTTACAAAAAAGATTTATATTTTTTAGACTTTTATATTTTTTATTATGATTTAAATAAGTTTTTACACTAATTAAATGTTAAAAAATACTAAAACTTATTGGAAAAATCTGAAACTTTTTGTAAAAATACTTTATGTTAATTCAGATTTAAGAAAAATAAAAACTGTGAAAAAACTGCTTTGAATAAGCTACAAATAAGCTAAGTAAGCTTAATAAGCTATATAAGGCAAAACGTATATATAAGAGTATTAAGTGCAAGAGATGACAAGAAAGACCCAAGGGCGCTATTGGTTCCAGGTACACACTCCTATCACTCTCAAAGGGGTGGAGGTCTCAGGTTCGAGCCTGCCTCCACCCTTTTTGCCAAACATTTTTTTTTTTCGATTTTTCTTTTTGAAACTTGTTAAGCTAACTAAGATAAGCACTTTTTATAATTAGAACTTTTTATGAAACTTACAAATAAGCTCTGAATAAGCTTAATATCACAACAGTTAAGCTAAAATTGAAATAAGACCAAGTATTAAGCTAATTATCTAATAAGCTAATAAATAAGCACAAGTATGATGGAAATAAGTTAAGCTAATGTAAATAAGCTAGTATGAACACTGAATAAGCACAATAACCATGAATAAGCACTGAAAAAGCACAAATAAGCACAGATATCAACTGCTAACACAGGACACTTTTGTGATTCACCAGGCACCTTTAAGCTATAATTTAAGCACTGAAATAAGCTAGATAATGAAAATAATTTCTTGGATAAGCTAAATGACCTGTTCAGCTTTTCAAAAAACTAAAGTACTCATGGTTTGGTTCACTAGGGAACTTTTGATGAGCTTTTGAAAAATTTGAAAAAGCCACTGAGCATTACTCAATGTACTGAGTAAAAATGGGACAAACTAAAAGCTGAGTGCAGGCTTATCTAATAAGCTGCAAACTTGAAAATAAGACTTGGAATAGATATACAGCTAGGTGGCCTACTCAAAAAGCTAAGTTACACAAATTAAAGCTCATTTATAAGCTCTCTGTGAGCTTTTGAAATAAGGTCTGCACAACTGTGCAGTCAACATTTTTGACTTTTTATTTAGACTGCAAGTTTGACTTTCTTGAACTTGTGATTGATTTTACTGACTACATATGTTATATTAAGCTATATTAAGTTTATCTAAAGTTAGAACAACAACTTTTAAGCTTGTAAAATGAAATTTTGCAATTCAAGTTCCAACAGTGACTGCACAGGCAGTGATTAAAGAGATTTTTGACTTTTGCTAAATCAAAACTGAATTTTCTTGGTTTGACTAAGCTATATTTACCTAATGTGACATGTATTAATAACAAACAACAACTTAGATAGCCTTGAACAGTTTTGAACCAGCAAATCCAAACACTACTTTTAGAAGCAGTTGTAAAACTTTTCAAAGGATTCTACTGATTTAAACCATGCAACTGATAACAAATCTTATAATATCCTTAAATAACACTAAAGAGACATAGATCAATAACATTAACAACATGAAACAGTGAAATACCAAGATTGATCAACAAGCTTACAATTTGGTTTTCAAGGTAAAACTGATGACTTAAGCTCAGAGATCACACCTATTGCTTCCCATGAAGCTTTAAACCCACAAGCTTTCCAAAATCAACTCTGAACCAGCTTCTTGATCATCTCCCATAGATTTTTTATTTTACAACTAATTTATTGCTATTTTTGGTAATTTTAGATTATTAAGTAAAACTGGATCTTTAATGTTCCTAAGAGCTTATAAGCTTTATTAAAAGCTTATATGAGCTTAAAAAGCACTAATAACAACCATTAACAACTTTTTGCAAATTATGAGGATTTGAACATAAAAATTGCATATAGTAAATTCTTACATAAAAACTGAAATTAAAACTGGAAATAGGTTTATATTATACTGAAATATGATTACAAGATCTTTGAAAGCTTTGAAATGAACTGAAAACTAATTTACACTACCTACGACATAAAAAACTAAAAACTATTCTACATATCTTTTTCCTCTGCTTCTTTTTATCTCTTTATAGCCTCTTTTAGTCTCTTGTCGACCTCTGGTCAAATCCCACCTCTTTCCAGCTTTCCATTGCATCTTAATCGTCCAGTTGTAATTTGGCGGGAAAAAGTCATGGAGTTGGTTAACTCAATTAATGGGCTTTGGTTGTTTGTGTAGGTGGAGGGGGACAGTATGTGAAGTGGATAAGCTGGGGATGAGGTGGAGATGAGGTGGAGATGAGCAGGTGTCGGGGAAGGAGTGAAACAGGTGGAAAGGTTGAGGATGGTGAACAGTGGGCGCGAGTTATCTGTTTAAATTTCGGGTTTGGATATTGGGCTCAGCTGGGATTGGGCTTAGATTTGGATATTAACAATACTAGGGTCCGTTTGGTTTATTAAGTACAAGGACCATTCATGTAATTCCAACAAAGTTAGGGGACTGAATTTGCAACTCTTCCAAAGTTCTCACAAGTACTAAACCTGCCATAAATGATTAGTACAAGGACCAATAATACATAAAATTCCAAATTTATAAGTCCAAGGACCAAAATTGTCAATTTTATAACTTCAGGGACCAAACTTGTAATTTTCTTAAAACTTATCATAAAGGACCAAATATGTCACATTTGAATAGTACAAGGTGTAATTTGAATATTTTCCATTTTTTAAACACCCAGGGACTGATTCTGACATTTTTGTAAAGTTTAGGGACTAAAGTTGTAAATTGTGTTTTTAAACTTCAAAGGATTATTTTATTACAACTCGTGAATCCCAAGGACCTTTTATGACTTATTATAAGTTTTGGAATGATCAGGGACTAGTTTTGACAATTTGAGTAACTTCAGGGACTGAAAATGACAATTATTGTGAAATTGATCATTTTTCACTTGTTTTTCAATCTTTTGTACCTGAATCACATAAAAACACATTTTTATGAATTTGTATCATTTTGAGAGTCATTTGTGTGTTTTTGGTTGTTTTTGTGGGTTTATACAATACAAATATATGTGTATTTAGACACATATCAGTCAGTTTTAATCGTAAAGTGCCTATCCAACAGATACCCTCTCAATTTCTCTAAAGTGTGAACAATAGCTAAAAATTCTTTCTCATAAGTGGACATAAGTTGGTGTTTGACAGACAGTGTTTTGCGGAGAAATGCTATTAGGTGTCCTTCTTGGATTAGTTTCAAGAGTAAATTCCTTTGAAAAATAAGGCAATCTCAATACTGGGGCACTAATCATGGCTTGTTTGAGCTGCTCAAAGGCTGTTTGGGCTTTTGCATTCCATACAAAACCATATATATGTTCAACAATTGAGTTAAAGATTTACTGATGGTGGCATAAGCTTTTATGAACCTTCTATAGTACCTTGTTAGTCCCAAAACCCCCTTCAATTGCTTGATGTTTGTAGGTATTGGCCAAGTAACCATTGCCTTAATCTTCTTTGGGTGAGTTGTCACACCTTCAGGTGATATGACCAATGTCACATAGATCGCGGTACGCTCCGGTACGGGAACGAGGATCGGGAACGAAGATCGTCACTATCTAAAATTCGATACGCTAAGGGGTAGGCTCATTCCGGATCGCTTCGGTACGATGTACCATATAACATGGTACGGTGTACTATATAACGTGGTACGGTGTACCCAATATGTAATAATATTATTTTCCCATATGAATATGAAAATGAAAATAATAAACAAACATATTCATAGAATTTGGGATGTGAAATATTAATCTGTATATGACCAGTTGTCCAATCACCATCCGTATATTAAAAACCGTTTTGTCCAATCCTTATATAATAAAGTTTCAATAATCAAATCCCCAAGTGAAAATTCCGCAATTAACGGAACCGTATCAAACTATCAATGATCACCATGTCAAAACAAGTATAAATACGATAGTGTTGTATAACAACAAGCCTAGTAGCACAATGTGAACAATAAACAAGGAAATATAAGAGGATATGAAAGGGATAGATAGAACTTCTTATTGGTGTATCTTCACATTACATTAGGTGCCTTTATTTATAAGGACCTTAACATGAATGCTATTAAGTACAATGTTGGATGTTACAAGACTAATCATAAAGATGGAGGTTACAAGTTAGGGGATATGAATGTGATGATGAATGTGTACAATCATTATAATAAATATTCATAACATTCCCCCTTGATTGTACATCATTCAAAATACGCTTTTGATACCGCCTCATTAAAAACATTGCTAGGAAAAAACCCAGTGGGAGAAAAACCATAGCTAAGGGAAAAAGAGTGCAGTGCGTATTATTCCCCCTCATAATCACTTTACTTGAGCTCATTGAAATGCCGCATTCCGATGCCATATACCAATTTCTTAAATGTTGACGTAGAGAGTGCCTTGGTAAATAAATCTGCTAGATTATCGCTTGAACCAATCTTTTGAACAATAATATCGCCATTCTTTTGTAAGTCATGAGTGAAAAAGAACTTCGGTGAAATGTGCTTGGTTTTGTCACATTTAATAAACCCTTGCTTCAGTTGACAATGCATCCCAAACACTTTCTCGGCTTGCTTCATGTATCGCTAGAATTTCTGCATGGTTGGATTAAGTTGTTGAGATCGTCTGCATAACTAAACGCCATGAAATTGCGGTTCCTCTTCTTGTAAATACATATTCAGTTTGAGATCGATCATTGTGAGGGTCAGACATACTGGAAGATATGTAATCTCCTTATATAACTCAAATATCTCTAATCAATATCCTATAGATATGGACATCTATATCATAATTATCCATAACACTCCCCCTTGGATGTCCATTTGAGGATTATGCCTCGTTAAAACCTTACTAGACAAAACCCGAGGGACAAAATCTAGTGAAGGAGAAAAAATACATAATTCCTCTATACGTTCGGGGATGTTGCCTCATTAAAAACCTTGTCGGAAAACCCTGTGGGGACAAAACCGTGCTCAAGGGAAAAATAGTGCAACGTGTATCTTCTCTACCCCTGATGATCACATCACTTAAGCTCATTGAGTCAGTGAAATGCACATTAAAGTGTCTTAATAGAATTACATGAATAAATATTCTCTACAGGTTGTTCGCATATTCATATTACCATATGTCATACACCTCATGCAAGTATATCATCATACTTCATAAGTTATTCATTGCCAATAAATTCAAAGTGAATGATATATTATATCATGTATGACCACTAGCGAGAACTTCAATCGTTCCATAAGCATTTTAGTATCACACTTTTAAATCCATATTGTGATCATCACCTTTATAAATCAAGGGGGTCTTTTCAGCATCACGTGACCTCATAAACATGAGCATCATATATCCATATAGTTATTTAGCCTTTTTCTCTAGCTTTTATTATGTTCAAGGATTTCATCCTTAAGATATTCAATCAAAAAAATTATCTTTTCTTTCAAGGTTCAATTTCTAAGCATTCAATCGCCTTTGAAGCTCTGCTAGAGTTCCATCAATATTCAAATTATCAAACTATATGAAATTTACATCATATTGAAATCCAAGTGTTCTTATAAAGTAACATGGGCAAACATAGTTATTTTATGGCACAATTTTCAGTGAGTATATTTTAAGGCGATTACAACATATATGCCTAATAATATGACTGATTCAGTATAATCAAATAATGTTCTCGAGAACTTTTCTTATATGCTCTAAGCATTAAAAATCACTAGCATGCTTCTTGCATTTTATATCTTATAATAAAATCTCAACATTACATGAGCTTTATTCATTTATCTTTTAGACGCATATCAATTACTTATTATATTGCCAGACTTACTAAAATACATTATTGGATCCACCACATGTGAACATGTATGTGCATAATCATTTACAAGTTTTGGAGAAAATATGTGATGCAATCACTTATAACTTTTGCATCATTTAATTTCTCTTTCTCATAAAGACAGATTCATATCCAATAAGTTTACATATTCATTTGTACGGACTTTAAGTCCCAGTAACCATTTCTCATCACAAGAGACTTCAATCATTCATTAGTTCTTTGCGTCTTTACATATTTTGGCCATCCATTTATACATCTGCACTTCCTGCAGGTATGCTTCCATGATCCTCACCATTATTATAGCGCTATCTTATTTATTCACATAATCATTACCATATCGACGTCGATTCGTTATTTTTCGATTCCACACTTTACTAGACATTATATTTTATCATTTGTTGAGATCTCAAAGTTTTTCATGTACCCGGGGTTTTCAATAAGCTTCATGTCTAGTTTCTCTTTAAGTGACTATTATGGGGTTTTTATTACCTCGATTCGACCATCTTGATTTTATTGCTCCATTTTATTTCTTCATTCGAGGACTTTTATTTGGAATCGATTAGTCTATCACGTTGCAGACGTGCCATAGACTTACTATCAATCATTGGTTTTAATGTTGGGACACAAATTTTAATTGGAGCATTAGCAGCGTATGTATGATCTAGTCACTTTATTTAGGTCACAAAACTTATCTGGCAACTACTAGATATGGATTGTAATTTGTCCCTTGAACTTTTAGTTCATTTTCATTAGTGTGAGGATCAACAATTTTATATCATAATTCATTCCATATTTCTCGCTGCTCATTCTCCCTCTGAATGAATTATCAATTTCAACATCCCAAATTGTGTGCATTGTGGTGGATTTACAATACAGGTTCCACACATTCACATAAGACTTTATATTGGAAACATATGGTTTGTGACCAAAATCATTCTAATGGGGAGGATTAAGTATAAGTTGTTGGCAAGATGCGAATTCATATTTTTAACATGCCCCATAAACTAAGAGTTTTGTTCTCACAATTATTGCCTTTGCAATCAACTGAAGACGTTTGATAAATGCTTCAACAAAAGTAATTCGCGTATGAATATGGGCTACATAATTTCCAACACTTATTCCAATAATCGCCCAATACTTGAAAGTATTCACCACCAATCTCAAAGATATAATTTGAAAAATCATGCTCGCATTTGATAACTCGAGCCAATAATCACGCTAACTTTAAGTTGCGTTTTTGATAATCGTTTCGATGATGCATCGATTTTAAAACTCAAAATGATCAACATGGCGGATGTATAGGCCTACATACATCCCTTTCATATTCTTTCCAAAAGTTTTTAGAACAAAGTCTTTACTTATATGGTAGTGATATATGAACAATTAACTTCCATTGAGAACAATATAATCTATTTTGAAAGAAACTTAATATTCTTCTATATATTTCGCATCTTCATTGACTCGGGATGGTTTAACCGATCATGCCAATTAATACAACAATCTTGGCTCATAAAATTCTAATTTATGACCACAGGTGCTTCGATTGCACTTAATTTTATTCAAAAGTCGAATAATAAGGAGAACATCCGATCAAATTTGATAGTTCTATATAATACGCACATATTATTATTCATGAATATAACATGTTTTATACATGTGAAGTTGCATTATTTATAAAATACATACATGTCATTAATCAATTAACTAAGTGTCTCACATACAAGCAAATAAAACCACATGATATATAAATCACACGTATATGCCAAGATCGTTATTAAAGTTCGACATTTACACAAATAATTTTCTTATTTATGATGACACGTTTATTTACTTTCACATATTATTGTCATTTACTGCTGATTTATCTTGCTAGAAAACGAATGAAGCTCGTCATTTTATTCAATAATTAGCAATTTTATGTATAAATAATACTAGCAACTATTGATTATTAAGAAGGAAACTACCTAGTTGCATGAGGAAGATATTAGTAAACAAACAACTTCCTATGTCGAGTGGTATATTATAATGTATGCAAAGCATGACTAAAGTAGAGACTAAATGCACATTAAGGCAAATTTAAGATCATAAGCTGATATGAGAAAACATGCAATACATAGTTATATATAGTAATTTCAACATTATAATTAAACATTAATCATGCAAGGCTTGGCGCGAGAGTAACAACATATAGTAAGTTACAACTTACAAGTTGTTCATATTGACAAAGTTAGATAAAAGGTTTTGGTTTCAGGTTTTGTTCGACTAATTATCAAACTTACAAATGAACAAAGCAAGACATATTCTAAATCATGACAAAACAACTCAAAACATATATTATTGCATAAATATCAATCTTAAACATATAAATTACTATTTTATTACCCAAGTTACTTGCACATGTATTATTAGTCATCATAGCATACGAGTATAAGATAACTTATGACATGAAGAATTTTATTCAAGGTTGTATTTCTAACACATAGCTTTTCAATTTTGAAGAACTTATTTTATAAAATAAAAAGCTTACCACATAAAAAAAACACATTTAAAAAAAATTCTCCATCCAAGCAGACCCAACAAATTTTACAACTTACAAATCTAGTAGTCACATGCACAGATTAGTAAATCAATCAAAATAACATTATCATTCAAACAATAGTAGAGATAACCACCAACAAATATCGTCTATCTAAACCATAGTATAATAAACTAGATATATAGTAATTCAACCTTCTAATTAGCGACCTTAAAAGTATTCTATTAATATTGTTAAAATCTTATAAGAAATAAAATTGTATACGACTATTAATATATAAAAACCAACTCAAGTGTGGTACTAATATTAGACCGACAAACAAAGTTCAAATGTACGTACGTCGTAAAAGCAAACTCACTAAAATATTGTTAGATGCTGATATTCAATTCGTTTATCCCTATTGGTCCTTATAATTTTTTCTACAACATTGATATAGTATGCAAAGTACCTCACATAGAAAAAACCATGCAATCATACTATCATAGTGCAATTTAAATTATTATCTTATGAAAAGAAAACTTACCTCCATTGAGTTTAATAGATCATATGTTAATAAATTAGAACATACAATAAACAACTATGTTATGAAAACACTAACATCAAATAGTCAAGTATGTTATAAGCTAAAAGATATAGCAATTAATAATTATTAGTTGACTGTTATATATACTATTTCAAATTATTAGTTGACTGTTACATTGAGATGTACATTTCTTATAAATATACGATTTTTATTTGCATTTCAAAACGTTCAATAATTGTATCCCCCATTCAAATAACTGTTACACACACTCATTTAAATAATTGGGTATGCATATAAGAAACGTTCAATAACTGTTACACATACTCATTCAAATAATTTAATATGACACTTAAATAATAACATAAGTTAAATTTACATTCAATAAGTGTGATTAATAAATTAGCAACAAATTTGATTGTATGGTAATATGTAAAAGAAAAACTGCACACAAGCACAATACATATTTGAACAAATATAAATATCATTGATTTTAGTTAGATCAAACTATTTTAACGTCATTTTTCTAGCATGTTGGACAAGCACCTTTTTTTTTTTTTTTTTCCTTTCTTCTTTATTTGAAAAACAGAGAGGTAAATACAAAGAGGTAATAATAATAATTTAGATAAGGATAAATTTAACTATATTATAGAATCAAGAAAAAAAATGTATGCTTCGAAGTTCGTAAAGCAATATAGACAATTCAACATATAATTCTAACATACAAACTGATCATGCAATACACATAGACACGGCATGTATTTCATTATCAATTTGAAAACTTGAAATGTAAAATATACTTACTTGCAAGGAAAAAAAAAACTTAAAGATCGATCGTGCTGATAACGTGTTGTATAACAACAAGCCTAGTAGCACAATGTGAACAATAAACAAGGAAATATAAGAGGATATGAAAGGGATAGATAGAACTTCTTATTGGTGTATCTTCACATTACATTAGGTGCCTTTATTTATAAGGACCTTAACATGAATGCTATTAAGTACAATGTTGGATGTTACAAGACTAATCATAAAGATGGAGGTTACAAGTTAGGGGATATGAATGTGATGATGAATGTGTACAATCATTATAATAAATATTCATAACAGTCAAATGTTGGAAGTTTAATACAACTAATTACTAACAAATACTAAACATGCCACATTTATTGATAACTAATCTCACTCTTAATTTTTAGAGTTAATTACATAATTGGTCCTTGTGTTTGTCGGATCTTGCAGAAAATGTCCCTGTACTTTTTATTGACGGGTCATGTCCTCGTGGTATGCAAAAGTTACGGGTTTGGTCCTTTGACGGGTCATGCTGTTAGTTGACCGTTAACTTGGTAAACCACAGGGACGATTTATGTAAATGACAAAAAAAAAAAAAAAATTGTTTAAAAAAAACTGGTTAAAAAAAAAAAAAAAAAAAAAAAAAAAAAAAAAAAAAAAAAAAAAAAACGAAAATTGTTAAAAAAAAACGTTTACAAAAAATATTTATTACACTTAAATTGGTGCTTATGTATAATGTGAGGGCCTAAGAGATTTTTTTTTTATTTTTTTTTTTTATTATTATTTTTTTTTACTTAAATTTTGGGCTTATGTACAACACGAGGGTCACAACGTGAGGGCTTAAATTTTTAATGCGTATTTTGTACAAAAACGTATAAGAACTTATAAAACAGACGAAAACGTATAAAAATGGATGAAAACATACAAAAATCGTACAAAATACGCATTAAAAATTTAAGCCCTCGCGTTGTGAGGGCCTAATTTTTTTATTTTTCATTTTTTAGAGTTTAATAAAAAAAAAATTTAGGCCCTCATGTTGTACATAAGCCCAAAATTTAAGTATAAAAAAAAAAAAAAAAAAAAAAAAATCTCCTAGGCCCTCACATTATACATAAGCACCAATTTAAGTGTAATAAATATTTTTTGTAAACGTTTTTTTTTAAACAATTTTTCGTTTTTTTTAAACAATTTTTCTTTTTTTTTAATCAGATTTTTTTTTTTTTTTTTTTTTTTTTTTTTTTTTTTTTTTTTTTTTTTGTCATTTACATAAATTGTCCCTGTGGTTTGCCAAGTTAACGGTCAACTAACAGCATGACCCGTCAAAGGACCAAACCCGTAACTTTTGCATACCACGAGGACATGACCCGTCAAAAAAAAGTACAGGGACATTTTCTGCAAGATCCGACAAACCACAAGGACCAATTATGTAATTAACTCTAATTTTTAAAAATGTTTCATTTTGGTCCTCGTGATTTTCTTTGTAAGATAATATAAGGGTATGATAATTTTAGGGATTCATTTTTTATTCCCAAACCCTAAACACGTTTCACCCTCCTCCCCCATTTAACACAGCCGCCATCCACCTCCCTCAGCCACCTCTTCTAGCCGCCATGGAGATCGGAGATCCTGTGTGGTCATAGTTTCTTTAGATCGGGTTTGATGGTGGTTTTGTCCGCACGTTTTTGTTCGTGTTTTCATCACATCCGCCCGATTGGATCTATTTGAACCCCGATTGGATCTATTTGACCATCGACATGGAACGGCATTGACTACTATTTAAAACGCGAATTGATGGGTGAATTAAACGCGATCCAGTGGGCGTTTGGCACGCGTTTCGAACCCGTTTGGGAACGGGCGATCCAGATCGCAAATCGTGGGCCTTTGAGCGATTTCTATGACTATGGATATGACATGTCCAAAGTACTCTACTTGTTTAGTTCCAAACACACATATGCTTTGTTTTGCAAACAACTTATGGTGTATCATTGTCTCTAAGATAGTCTGCACATGAACCACATGATCATCCAACTTTTGACCGTAAATAAGAATGTCATCGAAAAATACGAGGGCAAACTTTCGTACATATGATTTGAACACTTTATTCATGAGGGATTGAAAGGTAGATGGGGAATTGGTCAGTCCAATTGGCATAACCAAAAACTCACAATGACCTTCATGAGTTTTTTTTTGGTAAATTTATATTACTTCCAAACATTATGTACAACATATGAATAACAAATACTGACATGGACATTCCCAAATCAGGATACAACTAACCATATTCTACCTTTATCTGATAAGACCTATGTCTATGATAAGACCTATCAGACATACCTTTATCTGATACAACTAACCATATTATAACCATATTCTACCTTTATCTGATAAGACCTATCAGACATATCTATCTCTAACAACATTCAAAACAGCACAAGCAATCCACTATATCCAAGTTTACCTTTTTAAGCACCATAACCATCTAACCACATTTCCATATCAACCCCCCACCAAGACCATTCAACCCACATCCACAATGATCAAAGTAGGGGAAGATGTATGGCTTCGTTAGGAACCCGTATCGCTTCCAAACAAGGGCTCTGCCAAGCATTTTACATTTCCATCTCTACGAATGGCTTCAAATGCTTGGGAACACTCTCCTTGAAAGAAGCCCAACCATTCCTCCTTGATGATGTAATGGATGGACCAAGAATGATCATCTTTCACTCCTCTCTATTTCATCCATCATACATCATCCGCCAAGCCATTACCCTTCTCAGTGCACAAGCCTACTTTATGGTACATCTTTATGAATTAGACCTCCTGTTGATTCAACATAAGCTCACCAAACTCCCTCCAATGCCAAGTTTGAAAGACATATGTGTTTCAACAGGTACAGTCATACCAATAAGACTCCAAGATACAAGGTCTTGTCACACTGAATGGCTTGCATTTTTGCACATTCTGAAGTTGTGACTTTGACTCAAACATTCAATTAATCTGCTTTATCCAAAACCACAGTTTAAGATCATTATTACATTGACCTTTAAACTGTTTTATAACTCACTACACACACTGAAATTCCATTTGTTAATCAAAAACTATTCTCCCAAACACCCTTTAGCCAGAAACCACCATAAATTAGCCTATATCAAAAGAGCAGTACCAGTTTCCCCTCTGTTCCAAGTTAAATTCCATACTTTGGCCACCTTTAAAACTGCTTTAGATCTTTTAACATTAAGACTTTGGATCATATCTTCCATATATGTGTTTACTACGACAATCACCTCCTCCTCAGTTCTTCTAAAATTTTGAAAGGTGATAACCAGACCTCAAATCCAACTTTGTAAACAATTTTGACCAATCAATTCATCAATTAAAGAGGTAAATATCCTTTTAGATGATAATTTTGAACCGGTTCTTGGGGATTTTGGGCTAGCAAAACTTTTTGATATCAGGCTCACTCATATTACAACTCAAATACGTGGAACCATAAGACACATTGCTCGTGAGTACTTATCTACAGAAAAATCTTCAGAGAAAACGGATGTTTTTGGATATGGTATAACATTGTTGGAACTCGTAACGGGACAACATGCAATAGATCTATCTCGGCTCAAAGAAAAGGAAGATGTTCTCCTTCTTGATCACGTAAGTGCTGCATACCACAGTCTAACTACATGTTTTTTTACGGTTTTACTCTGTCCTATATATATCTTCAGCAAAATTACGAATGGCCCAATTTTAACATAAATTAATTGTTAGTACTGATTTTAGCCAACAGAAACTTCTAATCTTGTTGATATTGGTTGGAGGATATTTTAGACATTTGAACATGACAGTGAAAATTGTTGTCTTGATTATGCAAGTGCGATCTATTTGCCAAAGACCACCCATAATGATTGCACCTGTGTCTTTTTTTTGCCAAAGTACGAAACCAAAATGATGAATTTTCACACTATATTTCTCTGTATGACATTGTTTAAATGTCATGTTTTTTACAACTTAAGCCAAAATGACCATTTCCCATTATCATCGTCGATTTTGATATCATTTTCTTCACTCATTGTTGACAAAGGGTAGTTTAGACATTGAAGCTCAAAAATTATATTTGAATGGTCTAAAAGTGTGCGATGGTATCAAAGAGATAAACAGAACCACAAATAAATCTGTTATTCAAGAGTGAAACACAATAGCCGGCACAGATTGCTTATTATCAATACACAATGATTACACAGAATAAGAGAGATCAAATGATCTTAATACACGCACGATTAGAGAGAGAGAGACTAGCTCATATGAGATAGAGATGTGATGAAGAGTACATAAACCCTAAGAGGGTGGTCACAATATATAGCACATAAAGTTCACCAATGGTCCTTCTACTCTTCACTCTTTAACACAAGAAACCAAACTTCCATCTCTTTATTATGTAGGAATAGAATGTCCAGGTTAGGCACTTCTACTAAGACATGCAACACTAGACAAACACATGAGAACCAAAGCTGTTGACAAGCTGATTTGATCGTAATATAACAGTTTTAATATTTTTAAGTTTTCCTGTTAGATTTAATAATCACTTGAGGACAAATGATAATCAATCTTCAGGAGTCGTAATCCACGGCGAGATATGAATTGAAATTTAAGTTATTGTCTTTTGTTTTATGCTTGATTATCAAATATCTTTTGGTTTGGACTTTTTTAAGAAAATTTTAAAAAACTATTTTAACTAATAGAAAATATTTTAACTAATTAAAATTGGACTACAAATAATGATGAATAGAAATTAAGCTAAGAATATGATAATAAAAGATATGCTTGTCAAGTGAGGTGAAAAGATAATTAAATGTGAATAATCTATTAAGCCAGTTTAATTAATACCCGTCAAAATAAAATTATTTTCTCACAACGTTAGATTATATTGAAAACAATTCTTTTTTCTTGGTAATAATCGCTAGATTTAAATAAAAAATTATTCCCAATGCTTTTTCCCGTTAAAACAATCAACTAATTATATCTAAAAATAATCCGGAAATTATTAATCAATAATCTTCGATACCCGTTTAAAAAACTATTTTCTCACAATGTTAGTTTATTTTGAAAAATTCTTTATCTTGGTCAAAATTACTTGATTTATATGATTAATTTCCCAAACGGCTTTTGCCCGTTCAAAAATCAACTCAATTAACCGAAGATTATCAATCAACAATTTCTAAGTTTTCACACTCAAATCTCACTTCATTACTCACTTAACAAGCATATAAAAATCTATTTAATACTCATAACTACTAAGCTCACAATAATAATCTCAACAATATTAAGCATTTTTTCTACACTAAATATTTAAGCTAAATGAGAAAGGTAAGAGATTAGAACCAGAGCCGATGAAACGAGACTAATTACCACCCGATCTCATAAAATAAAACAAAACTCTAAAGATTATTTCTTTAGTAGCTTTTATTTTACCAAATAGTTAATAAAAATGTGAACTTTATTAACTAAGTAGCTTAATAAAATCTATTAAAGCTATAAACTTCAAGAAAATAAGCTAGTTTATGAGACCTTTAAGCTCCTCGCCTTAGATGATGGAATGGAATAAGAAAGATCAAAATTTATCAAAGTTAGTACAAATAAGCTAGTGAATAAGCTATAAGCTAGAAGCTCAAATCCAAAATATTAAGTATTTTGGAGTGAAAAAGCTAAAAGCTATAAGATTTAAAGCTAAATGTAAAGATTATATAAGCTAAAGTGAAATAAGCTAGTAAAAAGCTAAAAATAAGCTAAAGATTGAAACTTTAAGACAAAAGCTTAGTAGATCTAGATCCACTCAAAACTAAGTTGTCCACTTCGAAAAGTAGGCGCGAATTGGGTATATTTAAGGAGTAGATCTAAAAAAATAAGCTATTGTGTAGCTTATTTAAGTAAAAATACTACAGTTGAAAGCTTTTTTTAAATAAGAGATTAAAAATTATTTAGATCTAGAAACAATAAAGTAGATTTAAAAAGAAAATTACTAAATGAAAAGTGCTTATTTGAATAAGCTATAAGATTGCTTATCAAAAAGCTAATCATAATAATCTAAAAATAAACAATATGGATGAGCTTATTTTAGAGTAAAAGATTTGAAAAGAACTTAAAATGAATAAGCTATAAGAGAGCTTATCCAAAATAAGCTAAATCTAAGTAAACAAAAAATAAGCTATTAAGATAAGCTTATCTGGCTTATTAGATAAAAAAGAAAAGAAAATAAAAGAGGATTAGAGAAAGAAAGTGGTCTTCAAAATAAAACCTCATCTTTATAAATAAGCTAAAAGGTCGATTACAATAAGCACTTGAAATAAGCTATTCTATTACAATAATAAGCTAACCTACTACAATAAGCTAATACTACTCTACTCAAAATTAGCTACTCCTACACCTACTACTATGTGTGAAATAAACTACTCTCTAATAATAATTTGTAGTATCCGAATGGGGCTATCTATAGCAAAAGGGAGGTGATACTCACACCACATTTTTTGATGTATGCACCACAATTTGTACATTACAGTAGTACACAACTGTAATGCACAAATTGTGGTGCATGAATCAATAAAATAATGTAATGCACAAATTGTGGTGCATACATCAAAAAATGTGGTGTGAGTATCAATTCCCATACCCAAATGAGAGTCTAGCCTCTTCACCTTCACAAGCATTGCCAATCATTGGCGCCACGTGTTGAAATCCTATTGGTCAGCTGCCATCTAGAAACACGTACAACCATATGGAACCTCGTACAGCCGCTGCCACGTGTCGCAATCCCATTGGCCAGCTGCCGTTTTAACCTCATACCTTGATGCAGGTTTTACTGACCAGGTTTTAATATTTATAATGTGTCGTTATACCTATGGTCTACTCTAATGCACTAACGGGCTGTGTACCCGGTCGTGTGTAGTGTAGTATTCGGTAAAACCGAGGTCATCCCAAAAGCTATGTGTGTTGGATTATTACTAAGTCTAGGTGTCACAGATTTTAATATGATTTCGATAAGGAATTAATTAATTAACTACTAAAGCAGATAAAAGCAAATGTTTAATCAATAGAGGAGAGTGGTGCTAACCTAGTTATTCATCCTAGCTAGTAATGTCTATGTCTAATTACTTCTAATTACTTCAGGTGGGGTCAAAGTCGAGAGTACAGCATGCGGAAAACTAGAAGGGGGGGGGGTTGAATAGTTTTGCCGATTTTAAGTTGATTTCAAAAACTTTAGATTCGATATTATGTGAAATCGTATGGATGTTGAGAACGTATAGATCTAATGATAATGCAAGAAAATAAATGAAGTTAAGGGATAGAAATGACACAACCGATTTATAGTGGTTCGGCTACAAGGAAACCTTCTTTGCCCTACTCCACTCCCCGAGTCACCTACTCGAGAGTTCAAGCACTATGTCAACAAACTCCTTCACTTGGCGGAGAAGCCTTCACAACGTTGCTTACACTTTTTCCGGTACAAAGCTAAATACCGAGTCAGTAGCACGGTGGACCAAACCAACACGACTATTACACAACAAATATGTGAAATATCAAATACAAGATCTTCGCTACAGAAATCTTGCGGAGTGACAAATCAATCAAGGACCCCTTGCTTGGATGACTTGTAGAATGCTCGTGATCTCGCCTTAGAGAAGGACCTATATGAGGATCACAAATAGAAAGAAAGAAGAACAACTCTCTAGATCAAGTGATATATATGTTAGAAGAGAATGAGAGTGTATGAGAGATTTAGTAAGAAGAGGGGTAAGTTAGAATGAAGAAATGGCTCTCTATTTATAGGCTAAATTCTTCACTGTTCCCCGGATCCCACGGATCCCTTCCACAAGGGATCCGGCTAGCACAAAGCCAGGGATCCGTGGAACGCTCCTCTTTGCCCATGGGTTTTTTGGTTATGGGTCATGGGTTATGGGTTGGTCCATGGGTTATCTTTAGATTCAATGTATCTAAGTATACATTGTATCTAGTCTTCTTGGGTATGGGTTAAGATCCATGGGTTATGGTCCATGGGTTATGGTTTTTACCCATCCTAATAAACTATTACAACAAATGCTTAATTACTACATTTTTGTATTTAAATGGCTATATGTAAATGCTTTACAAAAGTAACATGTATCCTTATGGTTATACTTAAGATAAAATTATATTTGTTATCAACAAAACATAAAGAGATCGCAAAATATTAATAAACGTTTTTATGGTTTATTTGTATTAACAATCTCCCCCTTTTTGTTGATGACAAAACATAATGTTATGATGAGTAAAACTTAAGAATAGATGTAAGTTTTGAAAGACCCTAAGTTTTACTTCTTCTCCCCCTTTTTGTCAAAACAAAAAGTTAACCCTTGGAAGAAATAAGCATAAAAGTGTGGAAAAAATAGTCCACGAATCGCTAACTCCCCCTTGACGGTAGCTCCCCCTTGTTTGGGGCGTCAAGTGAAGAAAAATAAAGATCCTACAAAAATAAAGGTTAGTAACATGCTTATATAATCTTGTGATTGACGAGAATCAAGATTGGGAGCCAAGGTATGTAAACAAGGCCTTGTAATAAAACAACAAATTGTAGTGGTATTTATGCCACTTACAAGCATGTAAAAATAAGAACAAGACTTGTTCTTGAAAATGACAAAAAAAATACTAAAAGTAGAAAATAGTAGTAGTTATTCCTTCCATGCTTGCATAAGGTTTATGGATGGAGGTTTTGATGAGTGATGGTATTGATGCGATCAAGGATGAGGTTGAGTATGAATCGCATTTCTTCCCTAACTTCCATTGCAATTTCCCTAGTGGATTGGCAATGTTCACAATGTAAATGATGTGGGTAATGAGTGCGGAAGTTTTTCGGGTTGTTTTGATGTGAGTTATGCGGAAGTTGTGGTGGAAAAATAGGAAAATATGGATCAACATCCGGAATGTTTGTAAATGGTGGTGGAAAAGAACCTAGATGTTCTTGTAAAGTGATGGGAGCTAATGGTGGTGATGTTTCAAGATCTTGAAATATAGTATTTGGAGATGTGGGTGGTGTTGAAAAGACTAGTTTTTTTTTCTTTAGGTTGGTTAGATCTTGTTGGAGTCTTAAGGAGTTCCAAAAGAGTTATTTTAGGTGGTGATGAAGTTGGTGTACTTGTTGGTGATGAGGGGGGGGGTGCTATAATGGAAGCATCTTGTGGTGAGTTATTTGATGAGGATGAACCATTTGAGGTTGATTTTGTTAAACAACAAGATCGTATGCTAATCCATGCAGATATCCTAGAGTTTGATTGTGGTATTTTGGATGGTGGAAGTACAAAGGTTTGGATATCATGATTGTTTGTACTAGATGATTCTCCTAATTGGTTTTTGGATGACATGATGTAGTGAGTTTGTGAGGAGGAGATGGAGTATGCAAGCATTTTGAGAGTTCTATATATAGAAAAACAAAGCATTGTAATGAATGCTTGACCCAAAATGTGGATTAAAATCTAATGATTAGATATGAATTCAAGGCATATGATCATGAGAACACAAGCATTAAAGAGCATACTCCAAAAATGAAACAAATGTGGATTTTTCATCCAAAGTGAAAAAATAGAAGTTGAAAACAGCTTCTGTTTCACGGATCCCACGGATCCTTCCCTTGAGGGATCCGTCCAGCATGAAGGCTGGGATCCGTGGGTCTGGTGATTCAGGCAGCACAAAATCTTCTTTTTGGGAACATTTTTGCCTAGTGTGTGCCTATATGCAAACTATTTGGAGTTGCGGTTATCTCGATTCCTACAAAGAAATAGAAAATAAACTAGAAGTAGAAAGATTATCCTATTGAGATGACCCAAAAACACATATTTAGTACATAAGTACGTAATTTAGTGTTATCAATGCTCCTAATTCATTGTTGCTTAAATGAATGTACCCGAAAACACATATTAGTTATGTGTCCCCTTTAGCCTTCAAAAGACATGAGATGCAATGAAAACGGGTTTTTACTTTGTATTAATAATGAAAAAGCGATTTGTCCTAGACGTGAGAAATTGCTTTTGTGAAATTGATACGGGAAGGTATCATCCTTTTTGGAAAACATTTTGAAGAGAGGTTTTCTTTGAAAATGTATATGTATTTATATATAAAAAAAATAAGAAAACTATAAGTGGAAAACTTATCTTGGGTTTTGAAAATTCCCGTATTGTTTGTGAGTTGTGCGTGAAATAGAGATCCTAGACTCAGAAAGAAGAAGGCTAGTGTTTACATACCTTGTAGAGTCAAATAAGTTACGACGTTTGTTCCATTAGACCAAGACCAAGACGAAGTAGGTTGAATTGTTCCCGCTTCAACGGTTTGGTGAGAACGTCGGCTATGTTGTCTTCGGATGCTACCTTCTCAATAGAGATGTTCCCCTTTTGAACATTGTCTCTTAAGAAGTGATGACGAATCTCTATATGCTTTGTGCGAGAATGCAATACCGGATTCTTGCGTAAGTCGATGGCACCTTTGTTGTCACATAGGATGGCTATGTCGCTTAGATGGATGTCGTAGTCGACTAACGCTTGTTTCATCCATAGTGCTTGTTGGCATGCTTTGCCTGCAGAGACGTACTCGGCTTCGGTTGTTGAAATTGCTAGTGCCGTTTGTTTCTTAGAAAACCAATATGTTAAACAACATCCCATGAAAGTACATACCCCACTTGTACTTTTTCTATCAACGTAATCACCTGCATGGTCAGAATCTGCATATACAATTGTTTCTACTCCCATGCCCTTAGGATACCATAATCCTAATTGTGTTGTACCCTTAATGTATCTAAATATCCTTTTTACGGCTTCTAGGTGTGATGTTTTAGGGTCTTCTTGAAACCTAGCACATAAGCAAACACTAAACATGATATTCGGCCTACTTGACGTGAGGTAGAGAAGACTACCTATCATGCCACGATATTTAGTATTATCTACGGATTCGCCGTCTTCATTTTTTGTGAGTTTGGTGTCGGATGACATTGGTGTCCTAATTGGTTTCGACTCTTCTAGACCAAATTTCTTTAACATCTCCTTTATGTATTTAGATTGATTAAAGAAGATACCATCTTCTACTTGTTTAATTTGTAGACCAAGAAAGAAACTAAGTTCTCCCATCATACTCATCTCAAACTCGTCATGCATGATTTTAGAGAAATCATCACACATGTCTTGAAAAATGGATCCGAATATAATATCATCTACATATATTTGCACTATAATTATATGTGACTCTCTTTTCTTAGTAAAAAGTGTGTTGTCAACTAACCCCATGGTATAGTTGTGTTTAATTAAAAAGGACTTGAGTCTATCATACCAAGCTTTTGGAGCTTGTTTAAGACCATAAAGGGCTTTCTTTAATTTATACACATGTTTGGATTTTTCAAAATCGATGAAGCCCGGAGGTTGAGCTACATATACTTCTTCAATAATGAAACCATTTAGAAAAGCGCTTTTGACATCCATTTGATAAAGCTTTAGATTATTAGCACAAGCATAAGCAAGAAGTATTCTTATAGACTCTAATCTAGCCACGGGGGTATAGGTCTCATCAAAGTATATTCCTTCTTGTTGGTTATACCCTTGGGCAACGAGTCTAGCCTTGTTCCTAGACACTATTCCGTTTGTATCTAATTTGTTTTTATACACCCATTTTGTTCCTATTATAGTTTGATTACTAGGTGGAGGGACAAGCGTCCAAACATCATTAGAAACGAATTGATTAATTTCTTCTTGCATAGCCATTAACCAACTCTCATCTTTTATGGCTTCTTGTGTATTCTTAGGTTCTATGGTTGAAACGAAACAAAACAAGTTACTTTGGTTTTGAACTTGAGACCTTAATGTTCGTTCGTTTAGTTTTCCTATGACTTTATCTACGGGGTGATCTTTGGACTCTTTAATGTTTATGATTTCATCATTTAAAGGTTCTTCTTCTTCATTAATCTTTTTCTTTATTACTATAGCTTCACTTTCTATGATCTCTTCATCGACAAGAGTTGGAGAGGGTTTGGGTGGACTTTCATCAAATTTTATGTTTAATGATTCTTCTACCTTCATTGTTTCTTTGTTTAATATGACGTAAGCTTTGCTATTTGGCGAGTAACCTAGAAAGATACCTTCGGTTGATTTAGGATCAAATTTTGTAAGGTAATCTTTAGTGTTAAGAATAAAACATTTGCTTCCAAAGACTCTAAAGTGATTTAACGTAGGCTTTTTTCCTCGGAGTAACTCATATGGAGTTTTACCTAAGATTGGTCTAATTAAGACTCGATTGAGTATGTACGTTGAGGTATCAATGGCATTACACCAAAACTTTTGAGGTATGAATTGTTCATTAAGCATGGTTCGACTCATTTCTTGTAAGGTTCTATTCTTTCTTTCTACTACCCCATTCGATTGTGGAGTGCGTGGAGCCGAGAAGTTGTGAGTAATACCATTAGCGTCACAAAAATCTCCGAATTGCACTTCATTATCGAATTCCCTACCATGATCCATCCTAATAGACACTATGGGACTTCCTAGTTGTCTTTGGATCTTTTTGCTTAATATTTTAAAATAGTTAAAGGTTTCCGTTTTGTTCTTTAAAAATTTTGTCCATGTATACCTAGAGTAGTCATCCACTATGACCAAAGTGTAGTAGTTGCCTCCATAACTTTGGATAGCGGATGGACCAAATAAATCCATATGTAGTAATTCTAGACACCTAGTTGTAGACACCATGTTTTTAGCTTTATGACTAGAATGAGCTTGTTTTCCTACATTACAAGCATCACAAAAATGATGTTCATATTTTAACTTAGGTAGATCTCTTACTAGATCTTTGGATGATAGCGATTGAAGAAGTTGCATGTTGGCGTGACCCAATCTTCGATGCCATAAGGTCGAAGTATCATCCATAGAGGTAAGACATAGTTTGTCTTTAGGTTCATTACCAATTTTAATGACATAGACTCCATGTTTCCTAATTCCTCTTCTATGGATATGCCATTTTTAAGTATCTTACTACCGGTTTCGGTAAAAATTACATTGCACTTTTTATCACATATTTGTCCTATACTTAAGAGGTTAAAGTTTAGGTTTTCTACGTGACACACATCGTTAATGGTTAGAGATTTGTTAGAAATCATACCTTTACCGATGATTCTACTTTTGCTATTTCCAAACACCACATTACCTCCATTAACGGATTCATATGTGGAGAATAGATCCCTATTGCCGGTCATGTGCCTCGTGCACGCGTTATCCTTGACCCATTCATCGGAGTCTAGGTCGACCTTTAAGCACACCTAAAACAATAATAAACTCAAAAGTTTGGTACCCATTTGTTCATGGGTCCATTAGTGTTAAACATTCCATTCATGTTAGACATGTATGGATAAGGTGAGTATGCATTCCATGGAGCAAAGTTTTGAAAGGGAAAACCATTTTCCATATTTGGGTTTCATCCCATTTGATGATTACTTTTTGGGTAAACATTATTAGGTCTCCTAAATGAGTTAGGTTTTGAAAATGATGGACCTTTGTTTCTTGCAAAAGTAGGATTATATTTTGAAGGTGGTTGTCTAGTGGTGACGTGAGTTGGTTTCTTCCTATTAATAATAACAAAATCAGTTCTAGATGAAGAAGCTACGTTATTACCACTGTTTGCTACAGCAGATCCACGGATCCCTGGCTATACACTAGCCGGTTCCCTTTTTAAGGGATCCGTGGGATCCGCCACAACAGTGGATGGTTTTTCAAGTGCCTTAACAAATTTTGTTTCTTTATTTTCACTAGTTGATGGATCAAGTTGTTGAATACCTAATCCTTTTTGGTTGCTACCGGTTTTAACACTATCTATTATTGTATCTAAAGTGTTTGTACTCATTCTAGCAATTTTAGAATCTTGATTATCAACTAGTGTTTGAAGTTGAACGCAAAGTTGACATTCACCACTTGCTATTTTACCCTTTTCTAAGCGTTTTAGTTTTTCTTTTAATTCTATGACTTCTTTATCTAAACGTTGGTTTTGACTATTTAAAAGCTTATTTTTGTTAATTAGTTTTAAGCTAATATTGCATAGTTTATCATATTCGTTATGCAATGAGTCGTCATCAAGTGATGAGCTACTATAGTATTCGTGACATACCTCGTCATTTGCCATGAGACAAATTTCTTCGTCCTTCTCGTCGCTCATTCCCCACGTGCCACTCACGAACGCCTTTTGATCATCCCGTTTGGGACACTTACTAATAAAGTGATTTGGGTCCCCACATTTAAAGCAAGTACGACCATCCTTTGGCTTCTCGTCCTCTTTGCTTTTCCGAAAGCCTTTCTTATCGTCATACGGTTGTTTGACGTATATACCCTTTCTTCTAAAGAACTTTTTAAAGTCTCTTACCGCCATAGCGTACTCCTCATCATCACTATTTGAAGAGGAGTTCTCTTCATCACTTGAAGCCTTTTTGGCTTTAAGGGCAAGAGATTTGTGTTTCTCTTTCACCTTTGAGGCTTCGGAGTCTTTAGCAAGGACAAGCTCGTAGACTTTTAGGTTGCTTATGAGTTCATCGAGGGTGAGGGTTGTCAAATCTTTTGACTCTTCGATCGCCGTCACTTTGGATCTCCACTTCGATGGAAGTGCTCTTAGATATCTCCTAACATGGTTACGGCTAGAAAAAGATTCATCAAGTGCTTGTAAAGATGTAATAATAGTATTAAAGTTAGCAAATGAATGATCTATAGTTTCCTCATCCGATATTGAAAATTGTTCATATTGTTGAACAAATAAATCAATTTTATTATTTTTAACTTGTTCGTTGCCTTGATGAGTTACAACTAAAGAATTCCAAATTTCTTTAGAGGTTTTGAGCAAGGAGATTCTTTCAAATTCCTTTTTCGGTAAAGCATTATATAAAACCATTTTTGCTTCACTATTTTTAGAAAGCTTTTTCTTCAAATCATCATTTAGTTTATCATGAGGTATGTAAACTACATTCCCTTTATCATCTTTTGAGGTAGCCTCAAAATCGCCTTCAACAATAATGTACCAAAGATCAATATCTTTAGATTTCACATATGTCTCGAATCTATTTTTCCAATATATAAAACCATTAGTTTCAAGTAGTGGTGGTCGTTGCATAGATTTCCCTTCCTTATAATTTTCAGAACCCATAGTGATCGAAAAGTTTTTAAAATATAATTTTATTTTAAAACTTTTATAAACTTAGCTCTTGATGCCAATTGTGGAAAACTAGAAGGGGGGGGGGGGTTGAATAGTTTTGCCGATTTTAAGTTGATTTCAAAAACTTTATATTCGATATTATGTGAAATCGTATGGATGTTGAGAACGTATAGATCTAATGATAATGCAAGCAAATAAATGAAGTTAAGGGATAGAAATGACACAACCGATTTATAGTGGTTCGGCTACAAGGACACCTTCCTTGCCCTACTCCACTCCCCGAGTCACCTACTCGAGAGTTCAAGCACTATGTCAACAAACTCCTTCACTTGGCGGAGAAGCCTTCAAAACGTTTCTTACACTTTTTCCAGTACAAAGCTAAATACCGAGTCCGTAGCACGGTGGACCAAACCAACACGACTATTACGCAACAAATATGTGAAATATCAAATACAAGATCTTCGGTACAGAAATCTTGATGAGTGACAAATCAATCAAGGACCCCTTGCTTGGATGACTTGTAGAATGCTCGTGATCTCGCCTTAGAGAAGGACCTATATGAGGATCACAAATAGAAAGAAAGAAGAACAACTCTCTAGTGATCTATATGTTAGAAGAGAATGAGAGTGTATGAGAGATTTAGTAAGAAGAGGGGTAAGTTAGAATGAAGAAATGGCTCTCTATTTATAGGCTAAATTCTTCACTGTTCCCCGGATCCCACGGATCCCTTCCACAAGGGATCCGGCTAGCACAAAGCCAGGGATCCGTGGAACGCTCCTCTTTGCCCTTGGGTTTTTTGGTTATGGGTCATGGATTATGGGTTGGTCCATGGGTTATCTTTAGATTCAATGTATCTAAGTATACATTGTATCTAGTCTTCTTGGGTATGGGTTATGATCCATGGGTTATGGTTTTTACCCATCCTAATAAACTATTACAACAAATGCTTAATTACTACATTTTTGTATTTAAATGGCTATATGTAAATGCTTTACAAAAGTAATATGTATCCTTATGGTTATACTTAAGATATCATTATATTTGTTATCAACAAAGCACAAAGAGATCGCAAAATATTAATAAACGTTTTTACGGTTTATTTGTATTAACACATCATTTGGTCAATTTGCCCTAACCTATCAGCAAAGATGCCACCACTGGAGAAGTCAGGTGTCCCCTCATAAGTCCAGTTTTTCCTGGTCCCCTAATCCAAGTCATTAAGTACCGCTACATGCTAGAGTTATAACAGTGAGTGCCCGGGCGTTAGCAACTTAAACACTCACCCCCTAATTCTTATGTTCATCCAAACGGTAGGTGATCAGTTGGTCAAATCGCACAAGTAGAAAGGGTCGTCAGTTGGTCATATCTTACCCTTCCCGTCTCAGTCTACTCCTTAGGGTCAGTTCGTCATATCTCCTAAGCAACTAGCCTCTACCGCCATTCAAAACTACCGAAACAAGGGTAGCTACCAATAAACTATGCATGCATACACTTAGAAATAATTATACGGAAGTAATATAAACGTAAACAAAACAATTAAGGAATCATAACTAGGCCAGCACCAAGAGGTGTTTATCTGCTCATATTAACCATACAAATAAATTCAATATTTAATGTTACGAAATACATGAATCGAAAGTAAAGAAAAGATAAAATGCTAACGCTTATCGTAGGAGAGTGATTTCTCCCTTGGAGACAGCTCCGTATACTCCTCTAGACCTACCTTTGGCTTCTTCCCACGTTCTTTGGTTGTGGTGTGTGAAATGGGATGCTTTGAAATGCTGGAAATCGTGGGGTATTTATAGGCCAGATCTGGGTTACGGCGTAACTAATAGAATAGTTACGCCGTAATTATCTATTTCTTCGTAATTTTCACTAGATCTATTGGTTACGGCGTAACCTTAGAAGTAGTTACGCCGTATCTTCAATAATTCTTGGTTACGCCGTAGTTTATGCAAGAGTTACGGCGTAGTTATCAGCGGCGCGAAACCTCATTTGACCTAATATAGTTACGTCGTAATCTTTTGGGAGAGTTACGCTGTAATATTCTAATGAGTTGGCTTTCTGAGTCACGCTTTAGTTACGGCGTAATGTGAGAGATGAGTTACGCCGTAACTTCTTCAAAGTGAGCATACTTTGATAAATCTTTGATAATTCTCTAATTTCGCGTCTCTTTAGCTCCAATGCTCGTAATTTACCTGAAAGTGGAATATAATGGAAAAAAAGCGTAAATCATATAAATGATATAAATTACAAGCATTATTGGGGGAAATTGACACTTAATATTCAGGATAATTTGATGTTATCAAATATCCCCCCACTTGAACTCTACTTGCCCTCAAGTAGACCTTATTAGATAGATTCCTAAAAAAGATATCTCCCATTATCTGGAAAATATAAGTTTACAAATCCCTTATGCTAGAATAAAATAAAGCCGAACACCTCACGAAATGGGAACGAAACACTCAAATCTCTCAACTATTCTAAGTGTCAATTTCGGGGTGATCACTCAATCGCACAGTCATAGCATGTATTCTATCATAATCTTGGCGGTTACACAAATCTCCACCACTAGAGTTAAGGGCTAAACAATTTTCGAAGGCAATATGGGTAGACACGACAAAGGTTAAGGGTGACTCGTCATTACTAACATGTCACGACGAAGTGGACAAAATCAATGATACATGACCAAATCCATGGCCAAGACACCAAAGATTGCTCGCTGCATCACCTAGACACGCTTCATGACTAAAGGGTAGGATAAGACATGGATATATAAATGGTGTAAAATAAAAATCAAGCAAACCAAGTCATCACCACTTACCGTCCGCCAAAAGTTCAAGCTTTGAAGTTAAGAAACCGGATCATGAAATACTAGGTAGATGTGTCATTAGAGGACGTCGTGATGGGCACACTACCTTTTCTTCAACTGTTGGCACACTAACCAACTACAATCTTCGAATGTGACCGAGGTGGCCTCCTCGATACTAAATCTATACAAAGCTCATAACATACTGCTTATAACATTGCACTTTACAATAAACTAAATAACTTTTTTTTTCAACATAAATATAACAACTAAACATAATATCCCCCCACTTGATATGAACAATGGGAACTCGGGGGGTCTTCAATGATCTTTAAGAATATGTCGTCGACGAAAGCTTGATATCCCGAACCTTTCCACTTGAACCTTGAACTTAGGCAAATGAAGACTTCCCAATCACAAATAAAGAATACAGGGTAGGCTAAGGTGTATAGGTATATCGAAACAGTATATTGGGTTAACAAAATGAAAGGAATGGCTTAAATGAGTGTATCTAGGGGTATCTTGCACTAAAGGTGAGTGCAACAAAAGGGTTTCACATGGGGTCGAGAAGTCGAGATGACTAATCGATAGACACACAATGGTAGGCTATTTGGGTGATAATCCTATAATACTGCCTTCTTAAACTAAAAAGTCCAAATACATCGAGTTAACTCAACATACCTCGTCTATGGTCACGAAATGATGCAAAGGTCAAGTTCTAAAGTTTACAAGCTACCGACACACTTATAATTTGGTGGATTTAGGGTAAAATAATGGAAACGGATAAGGCTAATCTCACCATATAATATCAAAGGTTGTATGTTCTCGGCTAAGGTCTAATCTAGTCAGGTTAAGTAAAACATGTCAAAATTTTAAAATTGGCATAATTTTTCAAAATAAACTAGAAAAACGAGGGCAAAATAAAGTTAAAGAGATAATTCTACTCCCGTCCACCCACTTGAATTGTACAAAGTCCCTTTTGTACTGAGCGTTAAATAAAGGTGAAGAGAAAAGTAGAATTAGAGCGAGAACTTCCCTGAAATTTGCTCCTAAAAGAAAGAAGGCCCACGAAAAGAGACGTGCCTTCATATAAGCATCCATGAGCAAACTTCAATCCCTGAAATCACACTACCGACAAGCATAATTCTAAAAAGAAAAAAATGAAAAATGAAAAACAAACCTAACTCACTTTCGTAGGAATCACGGTTGCATTTAGCATATGCAACAAGCCTTTTAAACCACTTGGTGTCCCAAGTGGACGAGTGAAGTCTCGTGAGGGTTTACAGGGAACACACCCACAAAGTTCATTTAAAATACTAATACAAGGTTATTGTGTTTAAAATGAAAGAAGTAAAGCAGAGGATAGTTACGTCGTAAGTCTAAGAAGGAGTTACGCCGTAACTAGGCAAAACCTGGCATACGCTGTAAGAGTGTAGCTACGGCGTAACCACTGAGATGGAATTACGCCGTACTTGGTAATGCATCCGAAATTCTGCTGCAAGGGATTGGTTACGGCGTAACCACTGAGATAAGTTACGCCGTAACTATAGTTAGATCAGCATGCTGCAGCAGCAATCACTCCTCGTTTCCTACAAAAATGGTTAAAAACACAAAACCCAATAAAAATTGAAATAAAATAAAAGAAAGGGATAATTCGGGTTGTCTCCCGAAAGAGCACTTTTCTTTATTTACGAGTCTTTAAGTTAGACTCAAAGCCTCGGGGCTTTATGGTGGCCTTTGAACTTGGCCAACTTTCTCCATGTCTTTCATCAAGTTATGCCTGACCCAAGTGACATTTGTGGCAGTGTGGAGGTATTCTTTAGTCTCGATCTTCCGAATTTTGCAAAAATTTTCCTCCGGTCCCAATTCCTTTTTCTGATTATGATCCTCGTAGTCAATCTTGAGCTTTTTAAGAAAATTCGGGTTAATTTTAGCATTCCCGAATAATATTGCGTACCAATCATCAAATGTCAAATCTCCGAATTTGATATTATGTCTTTCAAGCTTGTGAGGGCACGTCCATTCTTCTTCTTTTAAACTATCACCACCATTGCAATACTCACGGAAAGGGTCGCACGTAGGCCATGCTCGTGTGGATTCATCGTCAGTTATGATTATCGGAGTACACCAGTGTGTGATAGGCGGTTCCTCTTCTTCCTCGAAGGAGAGTTTTTTCAATCTTTCTTCATCAGTATATGCGGCCCACACGAATTTGTTATTTTTGACCCTATCCTTATCGCTTTCTCCGTCGCAAATTTCATTTCTCGGTCGCACGAGGCCCATAAATCATACCAGTCCCCCTTAGCTACGGGTGTCTTATTGCACCAGTGATATTTCTTTTTATATGGGGACAGAGGGCATAATTTAATGTCATGGGACATCCGTTAATTACCTGTGTTCCTGATTCGCCCACTTCGAGGAATTCGTATGCCCATGTATCCCAGTTACGCCGTAACTCATGTGTTTGGTTACGGCGTAACTCGCTTGAATTGTCTTTATCCATATCTTTCATAACCCCATGATCGCTGTAAAAAACATAGTTACGCCGTAACTCCTTAGTCAAGTTACGGCGTAACTCCGATCTGTCGACGGAATCTTCACCAGAATCCGTATCTTTAGTGTGAGAATGAGCCTGTATCTTCGAGTCATTATCAGCAAAAATCACTTTACATTCCATTGTGGGTTTTGATCCTTCCGGTTTAGTGTTATTCATCCTTACTTTCTCACTAAGCTTTTCCACCATGGATTCAAGGTTTTTTAGGGTTGTGTCGTGATTGGAAAGACTTCTGTCATTGTTTTCCTGGAATTCTTTTAGCCACTCATCTTGTTCCTTCTGTCTTTGGGCTGAATTTTCCAGAAATTTGTTTATTGTTTCTTCAAGGTTGGGCTTTCTTTCTCCATAAGGCCCACGGTTGTAATTTCCACGATACCCGTTATTACTTCGATTATCTCCGTAAAACGGTTGATTTTCTCCATATTTGGCTTCTTCAGTTATATTTTCTTCGTTAACGTGAGGACAATTCTTGGTGAGATATCCTCCCCCACAGCTTTCATAACCCACTTGGATGGCATGAACGGTTTCTCTGACTTTTAGCATATCTCAACTTAGATTTTCAATTTTGCTAGCGATGGCTGCAATTCCGTCAAAACTTCCGCCTTGGTTTCTTTTGCTTCCTCTGTCGTGCCATTTTTTAGAGTGATCAGCCATTTTTTGAATGGATTCAATTGCTAGAGTAGGAGTCATGTTCGGGATTGGTCCTTGATAGTCCAACATTTGTCTTGTAGTTACGTTGATTCCTTTGTAGAAGATGTTGACCTTTTGCTGGTTGTTCAGATCATGTGTAGGACATTTGTAAAGGAGATCGTTGTATCTATCCCAGGCTTGATACAACGTTTCATCGTCTTCTTGCTTGAAATTATAGATCTCCAAAAGCTGGTTAGAAATCTTCGACGGAGGACAATACCTCTGAATGAAGTACTTTTTTAGTAGAGCCCAAGTATTAACTACACCGGCGGGCAATCTTTCAATCCATCTTCTGGCAGCCCCAATAAGAGTCATGGGGAATACCCTTAGCATAACAGTATCATGAAACACACCCGGAATGTTGAAAAGGCTTGCGATGTATAAGACATTTTCAACGTGCTCATATGCATCTTCGTCCCTGTTTTCAGAAAAAGGGTTAGCACGAAGCTCCTTCATAAATTGGTCTTTAATTTCGAAACGGACATCAGCTCCAATTTCCGGTATAAGAGACTCGGCCCTTGCTCTGCTCTTGTCAACGCCAAATATTCCTCAAGAGTGAGGTCATCAATGTTAACAACTTCCATGGTACCTGAAAACTTGAATAGTGATCGTGAGAAATTGAGAAAATTTTAAAACAAAACGAAAATGAAAGACTTAATAGCAATCCTAATATAACTCCCCAGCAGCGGCGCCAAAAACATGATGCAGGTTTTACTGACCAGGTTTTAATATTAATAATGTCTCGTTATACCTATGGTCTACCCTAATGCACTAACGGGCAGTGTAACCGGTCGTGTGTAGTGTAGTATTCGGTAAAACCGAGGTCGTCCCAAGAGCTATGTGTGTTGGATTATTACTAAGTCTAGGTGTCATAGATTTTAAGATGATTTCGATAAGGAATTAATTAATTAACTACTAAAGCAGCTAAAATCAAAGGTTTAATCAATAGAGGAGAGTGGTGCTAACCTAGTTATTCATCCTAGCTAGTAATGTCTACGTCTAATTACTTCCAATTACTTCAGGTGGGGTCAAAGTCGAGAGGACAGCATTTGGTCAATTCACCCTAACCTATCAACAAAGATGCCACTACTGGAGAAGTCAGGTGTCCCCTCATAAGTCCAGTTTTTCCTGGTCCCCAAAGCCGAGTCATTAAGTACCGCTACATGTTAGACTTATAATAGTGAGTTCCCGGGCGTTAGCAACTTAAACACTCACCCGCTAATTCTTAAGTTCATCCAAACGGTAGGTGATCAGTTGGTCAAATCGCACAAGTGGAAATGGTCGTCAGTAGGTCATATCTTACCCTTTCCATCTCAGTCTACTCACTTAGGGTCAGTTGGTCATATCTCCTAAGCAAGTAGCCTCTACCGCCATTCAAAACTACCGAAATAAGGGTAGCTACCAATAAACTATGCATGCATACAATTAGAAATAATTATACGGAAGTAATATAAACGAAAACAAAACAATTAAGGAATCATAACTAGGCCAGCACCAAGAGGTGCTTAGCCGCTCATATTAACCATACAAATCAATTCAATATTCAATGTTACGAAATACATGAATTGAAAGTAAAGAAAAGATAAAATGCTAATGATTATCGTAGGGGAGTGATTTCTCCCTTGGAAACAGCTCCGTATGCTCCTCTAGACCTGCGTTTGGCTTGTTCCCACATTCTTTGGTTGTGGTGTGTGAAATGGAATGCTTTGAAATGCTAGAAATCGTGGGGTATTTATAGGCCAGATCTGGGTTACGGCGTAACTAATAGAATAGTTATGCCGTAATTCTCTGTTTCTTCGTAATTTGCACTAGATCTGCTGGTTACGGCGTAACCTTAGAAGTAGTTACGCCGTATCTTCAATAATTCTTGGTTACGCCGTAGTTTATGCAAGAGTTATGGCGTAGTTATCAGCGGCGCGGAACCTCATTTGACCTAATATAGTTACGTCGTAATCTTTTGGGAGAGTTACGCCGTAATCTTCTGATGAGTTGGCTTTCTGAGTCATGCTTTAGTTACGGCGTAATGTGAGAGATGAGTTACGCCTTAACTTCTTCAAAGTGAGCATACTTTGATAAATCTTTGATAATTCTCCAATTCCGCGTCTCTTTAGCTCCAATGCTCGTAATTTACCTGAAAGTGGAATATAATGGAAAACAAGCGTAAATCCATGTAAATGATATAAATTACAAGCATTATTGGGGGAAATTGACACTTAATATTCAGGATAATTTGATTTTATCATACCTGCAGTAAGCCGCCATTCCACGTGGCACGCTGTGATTCGCCAGCCGCCCCATCAGCAGGTGGGGCTGACTCACTCACGTATCAGGTGGCAAATCAGTAGGTGGGGCCCACTTGCTGAGTCAGCTGCCATGTGGCAGGTGCCACGTGACGGGCTGGACCGGGTCTGGATAGGGTAAGTCACCAAGCTCGGATTCGAACTTGAGACCTCAAGGTTGGGAGGAAGGAACGCGTCGAGCTGCGCTTGAGCATTCCTTCAACAATACTACGCACAATTAAAATATAACCCGTCTTTATTTTGGCCTAGTTCATATTAATAGCAAAAGGGTCAATGGCAGTTTGAACTGTCATTTAAGGGTACCTATGGGCTCGGTAAAAATTAAATAAAAATACCGTCAGACTTGTTTTTTCGTGCTCTTTCCAATGGAGTGCACGAGGAATATTTTCGACTACGTTTGAACCTCAAAAAACATGAAAACGTCGTAGAAACTTGTCTAGAAATCACCGTTTTTGCTTTGTTTTCAAACCCTTGTACCTGTAAGACGTAATAACAAATACCAAACATATTTGGGATATAATTTCACGTATTTGAATGTTATTTGTCTGTTTTAGTGTATTTTCCGGCTTAAAAATGATGTTTGTTTAAGAACACATCACAAGCTTAGGAAATAGATTATTTTGGTATCTTGGAACAAAATGATTTACCCCCTCCATTTTATGGTCACGTGTTTGGCATACAATATCTATTGTATCACTGCTTATAACTGAAGGGAAACTCAGAATTCGATTTAACAATGCCTTTAGTAAATCTAGCAACTTTATTTACGTAATATGGCTTCTAAGTTATGCATCTATACGATTTTAAGGACAGCCAAAATTGTCAAAATGATTTTGACAAGATTACATGGTAATTATGCCTCCATCCTATTGATTTCATCATTTTTACGACTCCAGATCAAACAATTGCTCAGAGAAACGAGAATTGTTGACATTGTGGACTCAATCCTCACTGTTTATGATGCAAAGGAGGTTGAAGCTATGCTTCAAGTTGGATTGTTATGTAGGAATTAAAAGCATTCCACCCAAAATTCCATCCAAAATGTGAGGATCGCCCTTAGATTAGTAGGAATTAAAAGCATTCATCTTCAATGCTTAGAGTGTGAACCGGTAGTATATTAGATTCTAGAACTTGTTTTGTGATGCATTCCGAGATCGCAAGTGAGGCTACACTTGTGTAGTTAGGAATAACTAAATGATAAGAGGCATTAGGATAACCCTTGTTTGATACCCGTAATATAATTACTTCTTCCACATCGGTTGAGTAATTCCCCACACCCTTTGCGTTGTACTCATCTTTAGTACACGATATCCCTAGTTAACCCCTCAGAGCCTATCCTTTTCGCGGTTCTCGTGATGTTTCAGTTTTTCTGGAATATCAATGAAGAGCATTGTTTACACCCCACCCCCAAATATACACCCAAATCGCCTTAGCCTACCCCTTATGCACTCACTTTTAGTGCAATTGTTTGTTATCACCCTAAACCCTTAGTTCAATTATCTAGTTGCTTGCATAAGTTGCTAAGTCGAGTCATATCCTTTGTATACAGTTTTGGGATGATTGGGATTCATGGGAAAAGTTAAAGTTTATGAAATGACGGGAAGGGAACGTTAAAAATTCAAATTCCCTTTGTTTGCATAATAATGTACCCCAAGTGTTTTGATCTTTTCAAATCGGGTCAAATTAGTGTTAGAGTAATAAAAACTCAAGTGTAGGGATGTGCCTATAAATCCCTAGTATTTTGATGTTATCGTAGAGGATGGTAGAGTAAAAGTGTATGAAAAAAAAAAAAAAAAAAAAAAAAAAAAAAAAAAAAAAAAAACGGGCTATCATCCTACATCTATCTTTTAAATTTATGTTTGTTTATTTCAGTTATCTAGAGTTTAGAGTGTCGAGTCTTGGCTTAGCAACGCCATTCTTCATATGCAGTTAACATAAAGATTTTTGACTTACCACCACTAAATAGCCTATCCCACCAAACCCTTATTTCCCTACCGTAAGCCTAACATTACAACCCTTTAAAAGACCTCTTTGATAGTCTTTCCTAGGTGCTTACGCCAAAGCGATGAAGGTTTGATCTATTCTCAAGCCTATGGTAATCTATGTACTAGGACCGGTTAATGAGTGTTTATCTTCCATTTCCTATTTTGTTATATTTCATATATACACCCGAGAGAGATGTGAGTATCCAAACACCCCATGTGAGGTGCTAGTATGTAATTTCCGTGCTTGTTATGACTTTTGCGGGGCTTATATGTGTTGTGGACCGTTTTAAATAATGCTTCATGACCCCTAACTTATAAATTAATTGGCTAAAAGCACATTTGCTTGAGGACAAGCAAATAACAAGTGTAGGGATATTTGATAAGGTTTTAAAAGGTACCATTTTGAGGGGTCGTTTAAGCCCTTATTTGATCACTTTTGTATCCGTTATTGCTTAATATCGTTCCTTTTCACTTTTTAGGTCTCTTGAAGGCAAAATGCTGGAATGGCACTTATTTGGACGAAAAGGCGCGAATATACGAAGAAAATGGCCAAAGTCAGAATCGAGACACTCAAAGCTGCTGAAAACAGAAGGCGACGGTGTCACTGCTTATCTGCGATGCCGTCGGAGGATTTTTGTGACGATACAGAAGCCAAAAACCCTATTTTCAAGAGACGACGTCGGGCTTTTAAAGAGTAGGCCGTCGCAACTCAGACGGCCTAGATTTGATCCAGACGGCGTCAGAGACTGAAGGGGACGGCATCACAAGCATAAGGTGACGCCGTCACAAGCTGATCAAGTCACAATATGCGCGCGAAGTAGCTGATACTGTTTTGGCCATAACTTTTGCATACGAACTCGGATTTAGGTGATTCAAAAGCCCACGCGACCAGAACGAGAAAATCTACAGTCTGGTGAAAAAAATTCATCGTGACACCGTCACTCTTTAGGTGTGACGCCGTCGCTCTTTGCCGACAGAAAATCTGCCTATAAATATAACATTATAACTTCACTTTTTGTAAGCCCTAAACCCTAAGTCCGATTCTAGGGTTTAGGTAGGTGTTTTTCCAGCAACTTAAAGGGTTTCAAACACTCTAGAAACATCGTGTAATGGTTTGTTTGTTAATCCAATCCTATGGTATGTCTTCAGTTATCATGATTGTTGATTGCTCTTCATTAATTATGCTTGGCTAATTCACCTAGTGTTTGCTTATGATTGTATGAAACTTGTATATAATTAATTAGATCTTATTGAATTCTTAGTGATGCTTGTGTCTATCTTCATCATTAGGGTGTGACAATTTCAATGAGTCTAATTGGTTTAGTTTATAATTCTTGCATCCTACTGTCTCTTGTTTGATTGGTTGTCTCTTATCTTAATTGATTAATGATCTAGTAATGCGATAGGTCATTCGTTGTGTACTTAATGCTTGATTCATCTTTGTGAACCTTAGAATATAATTACCAGAGTAATTGTAGGCTAAACCATCCAAAGAGCGCCTTAGAGTAGGAGTTTATCATCCCTAGTGGGTTTGTAGACGAGACCCTTTGGTAAGTTCAAAGAGTTAGGGATTAATGCATACCCTACGACTTTAGACACACAACGCGTTAAGAATAAGGACGTGATAATTCAACCATCAATAGGACGTGACAATTCAGTAGGTAGAATTGGATAGCTAGCAAGGAGTAATACATCATAAGTAGATACGCTTCACGTTACTGGTAGACCCCTAATTTAGTTAGTACCTTTTGGGATAGTTGACTAGCAACTAATTCCACCCTCCCCAAATCCAAACCCCGAGATTCGTACCTTTCAATTTCATAAAATATAAAAATACAAAAATAATCATCCCTCACCTTTAGACTTAAATCGATATACACTTCAGCCTAACGACACTATTCCCCTAGAGAACGATATCAATACCCGTGGCTTACCCTAATTACTACACTACAACGATTAGGTTCACTGCCTAGGGTGTTATAAAACTTGCTCGAAGAAAAGGAAGTTCCTTTGACCCCGAATGACACGTGTAGCGTTATCAAGTTTTTGGCGCCGCTGCCGGGGAATAGTTATTGTTTAGGCTTGATTTCTATCTCGTTTAGGTCTACTCACAAGATTCCTATCAAGTGAGATTTTTTTTTCTTTTTTTTTTAGCTTCCTTGTAGTCTATCCCCCTTCTTTGTGCCTTTGTTCGTAAAACTTGTCCATTGACTCTTCAGTTCACCATTATGGAGAACGCGAATCCACTATATTCGCGATTAGGTTTTTTCATAAGAAATTATGATATTACTAAAGCGGATTATTCAAGATGGTGGGAAGAAAGTAACCAAGTCCATAAACCTTTTGAGGGTTTCACCATTCCATCAAGTCCACAAAACACCTCATCTAGTGAAACCTATGCTTCGTATGAGCCTTTACCTAGGATAGACTTTCGTGAACAACCTCCATGTTTAGAAACTATTGTTAGTAAGGCCCTTAGGAGAACTGACCAAATTTGTGAAAATATTATGGAAAGCAACCAAGCTTTAAACCATAATTTGGATCAATTACTAAGTTTGGTTTCATCACGACCTAAGGAAATAGCACATGATGAGCATATAGATGATGTAGATGTAATTGAGGATAAGGTGAAAAGTCTAGACCCACAAGGTATCCCACAAGTTCCACCATCATTTAAGGCATACACACCGCACGTGACTTACCCGGAAGTAGTAGAAGAGACTTTAGGAATCCCAATGGAGGTAGAACATTTGAACCAAACGCAACTGGAGAATATAGGTTTGAATACTTGTAGTCTCAGTCTTACTCTTAGTTCTAGGGAATTTCATAGTGTTGATGAACCGGAACCTCAATCTTTACTTCCATCCTTAAATAAACGAGGAACCGACTCACCCATCAACCAATTTAGTCCGGGTAGTTTTAGGATGAAAGAAGCCATTCACACACCCCCTTCACCTCACGTGGCATATTTCCACCCTAAGGGTGTGTATCGCTACTATCACCCGCACTTAAACTTAAGTGTAGGGAAAACTTCCCCTTTATCTGTTAAATAAGGGTAGAGTCAGGCTCGTGACTCGAACAAAAACAAGCGCTTCTTGGGAGGCAACCCATGTGTATTTGTTTTTATTTTTATTTGTGTGTTGTATATCTTTTATTGAATGTTTATTCTCATGTTTGAATTTGTAAAAATGCTTTATTTTGTTTTTAACCTCGTCTTAATTGCATATAAAGGTATTTTACATAAGGGATAAATGTAGGGAGGATTACACACGTTTTTAAAAGAAACGTAAACATGAGAATAACAATTAAATAAAAGATATATATGTTTGTTTGTTCGAGTCAAATGCTTGTATCGAGTCATAATGGATGTTTTTGCAGAAATTTTTCCAGATTCTAAAGATGTAAATTTTCCAGAATTTTTTTTCAGAAAATCGCAGAACAGTTTTTGTCAGGATAACCTGACGGCGTCAGGATTGCAACCTGACAGCGTCAGGAAGGAGCAGAAATAACTGATTACTTTTTCTCGTTTTCTGTGCTACTTATAAATTTTTTGGAATTTTTCAGACCTTAATTTTCTAGAAAATCTGCAAACATTCATTCCACAAGCATTATATCTTATTTAAGTCTGGAATTACATCTTGTTGTGATTTTTCTTGGTTCGGTTTGATGCGTTGGGTTGTTTGTTTTCTTCAAGTGTGCAGGTTTAATTTATCAAGAAGAAGTTACATAAGATTGAGGAGCTTTTCACGCATAAATTCTTCTTGGAAAGGATTTAACCACTACTTCACACACGGATCCTACCGAGCTAATCAGGGGAGTACTAGTTTCTTTCGTTTTTAATTACCTTCAATTATCATAACTTTGATACTTTCGGGGAACATTGGGGACAATGTTCAGTTTAAGTGTAGGGAGGGAAAATAAAACGGGAACTTTGAAACTATACTTATCCTTGATTATTTGCTTTGTCCAATTGAATTTGTGGAATAAACCATGAGAAAATGTCGGTTAGGGTAATTTTGGCACCAAATTTGAAATTTTTCATGACATATAGGAGTGGGCCATTAGTCTTAACAAAAGCGTCTCACGGATAGGAAGTTATATGACTAGCACAAAACCCTTTACCACCCAAATTCCACCCAAAATGTGAGGATCGCCCTTAGATTAGTAGGAATTAAAAGCATTCATCTTCAATGCTTAGAGTGTGAACCGGTAGTATATTAGATTCTAGAACTTGTTTTGTGATGCATTCCGAGATCGCAAGTGAGGCTACACTTGTGTAGTTAGGAATAACTAAATGATAAGAGGCATTAGGATAACCCTTGTTTGATACCCGTAATATAATTACTTCTTCCACATCGGTTGAGTAATTCCCCACACCCTTTGCGTTGTACTCATCTTTAGTACACGATATCCCTAGTTAACCCCTCAGAGCCTATCCTTTTCGCGGTTCTCGTGATGTTTCAGTTTTTCTGGAATATCAATGAAGAGCATTGTTTACACCCCACCCCCAAATATACACCCAAATCGCCTTAGCCTACCCCTTATGCACTCACTTTTAGTGCAATTGTTTGTTATCACCCTAAACCCTTAGTTCAATTATCTAGTTGCTTGCATAAGTTGCTAAGTCGAGTCATATCCTTTGTATACAGTTTTGGGATGATTGGGATTCATGGGAAAAGTTAAAGTTTATGAAATGACGGGAAGGGAACGTTAAAAATTCAAATTCCCTTTGTTTGCATAATAATGTACCCCAAGTGTTTTGATCTTTTCAAATCGGGTCAAATTAGTGTTAGAGTAATAAAAACTCAAGTGTAGGGATGTGCCTATAAATCCCTAGTATTTTGATGTTATCGTAGAGGATGGTAGAGTAAAAGTGTATGAAAAAAAAAAAAAAAAAAAAAAAAAAAAAAAAAAAAAAAACGGGCTATCATCCTACATCTATCTTTTAAATTTATGTTTGTTTATTTCAGTTATCTAGAGTTTAGAGTGTCGAGTCTTGGCTTAGCAACGCCATTCTTCATATGCAGTTAACATAAAGATTTTTGACTGACCACCACTAAATAGCCTATCCCACCAAACCCTTATTTCCCTACCGTAAGCCTAACATTACAACCCTTTAAAAGACCTCTTTGATAGTCTTTCCTAGGTGCTTACGCCAAAGCGATGAAGGTTTGATCTATTCTCAAGCCTATGGTAATCTATGTACTAGGACCGGTTAATGAGTGTTTATCTTCCATTTCCTATTTTGTTATATTTCATATATACACCCGAGAGAGATGTGAGTATCCAAACACCCCATGTGAGGTGCTAGTATGTAATTTCCGTGCTTGTTATGACTTTTGCGGGGCTTATATGTGTTGTGGACCGTTTTAAATAATGCTTCATGACCCCTAACTTATAAATTAATTGGCTAAAAGCACATTTGCTTGAGGACAAGCAAATAACAAGTGTAGGGATATTTGATAAGGTTTTAAAAGGTACCATTTTGAGGGGTCGTTTAAGCCCTTATTTGATCACTTTTGTATCCGTTATTGCTTAATATCGTTCCTTTTCACTTTTTAGGTCTCTTGAAGGCAAAATGCTGGAATGGCACTTATTTGGACGAAAAGGCGCGAATATACGAAGAAAATGGCCAAAGTCAGAATCGAGACACTCAAAGCTGCTGAAAACAGAAGGCGACGGTGTCACTGCTTATCTGCGACGCCGTCGGAGGATTTTTGTGACGATACAGAAGCCAAAAACCCTATTTTCAAGAGACGACGTCGGGCTTTTAAAGAGTAGGCCGTCGCAACTCAGATGGCCTAGATTTGATCCAGACGGCGTCAGAGACTGAAGGGGACGGCATCACAAGCATAAGGTGACGCCGTCACAAGCTGATCAAGTCACAATATGCGCGCGAAGTAGCTGATACTGTTTTGGCCATAACTTTTGCATACGAACTCGGATTTAGGTGATTCAAAAGCCCACGCGACCAGAACGAGAAAATCTATAGTCTGGTGAAAAAAATTCATCGTGACACCGTCACTCTTTAGGTGTGACGCCGTCGCTCTTTGCCGACAGAAAATCTGCCTATAAATATAACATTATAACTTCACTTTTTGTAAGCCCTAAACCCTAAGTCCGATTCTAGGGTTTAGGTAGGTGTTTTTCCAGCAACTTAAAGGGTTTCAAACACTCTAGAAACATCGTGTAATGGTTTGTTTGTTAATCCAATCCTATGGTATGTCTTCAGTTATCATGATTGTTGATTGCTCTTCATTAATTATGCTTGGCTAATTCACCTAGTGTTTGCTTATGATTGTATGAAACTTGTATATAATTAATTAGATCTTATTGAATTCTTAGTGATGCTTGTGTCTATCTTCATCATTAGGGTGTGACAATTTCAATGAGTCTAATTGGTTTAGTTTATAATTCTTGCATCCTACTGTCTCTTGTTTGATTGGTTGTCTCTTATCTTAATTGATTAATGATCTAGTAATGCGATAGGTCATTCGTTGTGTACTTAATGCTTGATTCATCTTTGTGAACCTTAGAATATAATTACCAGAGTAATTGTAGGCTAAACCATCCAAAGAGCGCCTTAGAGTAGGAGTTTATCATCCCTAGTGGGTTTGTAGACAAGACCCTTTGGTAAGTTCAAAGAGTTAGGGATTAATGCATACCCTACGACTTTAGACACACAACGCGTTAAGAATAAGGACGTGACAATTCAACCATCAATAGGACGTGACAATTCAGTAGGTAGAATTGGATAGCTAGCAAGGAGTAATACATCATAAGTAGATACGCTTCACGTTACTGGTAGACCCCTAATTTAGTTAGTACCTTTTGGGATAGTTGACTAGCAACTAATTCCACCCTCCCCAAATCCAAACCCCGAGATTCGTACCTTTCAATTTCATAAAATATAAAAATACAAAAATAATCATCCCTCACCTTTAGACTTAAATCGATATACACTTCAGCCTAACGACACTATTCCCCTAGAGAACGATATCAATACCCGTGGCTTACCCTAATTACTACACTACAACGATTAGGTTCACTTCCTAGGGTGTTATAAAACTTGCTCGAAGAAAAGGAAGTTCCTTTGACCCCGAACGACGCGTGTAGCGTTATCATGTACTCAGGGCTCCCTTGAAGAGCGTCCAAAAATAGGATAGGTCATTTATATGCTATGGGGACAAGATTTGGCAGAGCGGTGGGCAGAATGGGAACAAGTTGAAGAATTCAGGAATCAAGAATTCTCGCGTATGTCTCATAGGTTTGCTTGGGGAGAAGACTCGACACAGGATCAAGAAGTTATACAGTTGTCACAAGCCAGATAAAACGGACTCAAGTTAGAACTTGGAGGTAAAATCATATCCATACAAACTTACATAGAATTATAATAAAGTTTCCAGCATATTCGGGTTTGTATGTTGTAAGCATGATGATATTTAATACTTACGCCACTTATATATGCGTTTTTTGGTAGTATATATGTTTGCGATTTTTGATATGTTGTAAGCATGATGATATTTAATACTTACGCCACTTATATATGCGTTTTTTGGTAGTATATATGTTTGCGATTTTTGATATATTTTTTCAATGTAAAAATTATTGTACAACTATTTTAATAACGAATTAAAATGCGTGTTAAAGTAAAAGTTGTTCAAGTTTCATAATGGTGGATGATTCTAAAAGTGCGTTTGGTGGGGGTATATTTAGGGGATTTCATGGGATTTGCATTTTAAATTCCTCTAAATATTGTGTTTGGTATGACAAAATGAAGGAATTTAATAAAGAAACTTTGTTATATATAGAAAAGAAAAGCTAGTTTGATCAATAATTTGTGTAGGTGAATTAACTTTTTTAAACTTGTTTTCCAAAACAACATACTTATTTGCTAACCGTGTTTTGAAAGATAATACTGTCTTTCTTATTCATATATGTGGATACAATAATTTCATCTTTCCCAAAGAAGAATTCATTAACTTCAAGTTATAAGGTGAAAGTAAATAAAAAGGGGTGACAAGACAAATGTTATATTTAAAATATCTTGATATGTGTTTAGTAAACAAGCTGATAAATATCCTAAAACTATATAAAAGAGTGGATTTAACATGTTTTCATCGCGGTAGCGCTTGATTGTAGATGCCTTAAACGCATCATCTTCCATGTCTGTTAAATAAACAAGACACAGAAAAAAGAATGTGTTTAAACAAACAAAAGAGTACGTAATACCAAGCACTGACCAGTTGCATGATCCAAGATTGTAAAGTCCTCAGGTGCGTTGGCTAGACGGTAATAGATATCAGCTTCACTTTTGGTAGCATGCTTCTTTGTGCTTCTGTCAAAATATTTCCCAACATTTTTCCAGATATCATCGCCTACATCATATTGGGTTAATCCCAATCGACCCATCACAATACCCAAATCGACCCAGTCAACACCCATATGACCCGGTCAACCCAGAAGTCAAACACAGAAAAGTCAACGACAGCAGTTAAAAGCAGTTACGAAATAACTGCTAAATGGCAGTTATGCCATAACCGACATACCTGTTGGTTCTTATGAACCAACATGACTTTTCACTGTACCGTTTCATATATGTATAAATAGATAGCATTTGTATCAAAACAGAGTCATGACTAATAAATAAAAAAGCTTTTCCAGATTCAATTGTTTCTTGTATTTTGGTATATTTTGATTATAGATCCAGAAAAAACGGGCCAACAATTGGTATCAGAGCCAATAAATCATCATATACCAATCTCGTTTCTAGTTTCAGAATCAAAAGGAACAAACTTTGTTTCGGAAATAATTTTTCCTGCAAATACAAATTGAACACAAATCAAAAAATCATTTTTGTGTTTCTGTAAATTAAACGAATCTGTCGCAACAAGAGAACAATCACAACTTGTGATTACTCAACCCGGCATCAGATAAAGTTTATATTTTTGCAAGAAAAAATCTGTCAACAGACAAAATCAACATCGAAACATTTTCTTTCAATCCAAACGGATCAGAAACGATTAAAAAATCGTTTACCCTTTTCGATTCAAAACAAAACCAATACCAATCTGGTAACACAGTCATCAATTAGGGTAAAATTATAACGATTCGAATTAGAACAAACACACCTGTTCAGATTAATGAATCAAGCCCAGAACATCAACTGAGTCACCAATCGACTCAATTTCAATCTCCAATCATTCAATCTCTCACGGATAGAAAAATCCCCAATTCATTCGAAACCCTAAGTTTCAAATTGAGGGATTATTAGTGCTCGCGAAGAATATAACACACCGGAGAAGAAACAAGGACGGTCAACCTTGCCATTTACAGGCGGTCAACCATCAGAAAGTGGAGAAGGAGAAGAGGGTTTCATCCCAGAAAGACTGAGACAGAGTATTTTTAGTCTCAAATAAAGATACAGAGTATTTTTAGTCTCTCAGAAAGAGATAAGAAATAAAAAAGAGGCGTATCACTGACAAGGGATAAAAAGGCACCTGTTTTTATTATAACCCCCTAGGTTCTAAATTTGCAAAACAACCCCTCTATTTTATTATTTTTATATAGTATATATTAGTTTTATTAATATATATTGTATAGTTTTATTTTAGATAAGTTACTTCTTTATTTTAAATTAGTATCTTGTGAAATTTTAGAAAATATAATAACCTAGTACTCATACTACTTATTATATTGATTAAGGATAGTTTTGGATTTAAAAACTAGTCCTGTAAAAAAAATTATATAGCCTATAAGAAAAAAAACAAAAAAACTCGCTAGATATAGAAATTTTCAACACATCTAGTGTTAAAAGTTTTTTTGAGATTTTTGTCAATATCCTTAAGATATGACGAAAGGAAGTGGAAATAAGGAAATTAGTACAATTAGTACACCTCAATTCCAATGCCCAATCCTAAAACCCGAGAATTACTCATTATGGGCAATTCAAATACAAATCATTCTCGAAGCGAATGGTTTATGGGAAACAATAGAGTCGACTGAATCGACTCAACCCAATAAGAAAAAAGAGAAAACCGCTATTGCTTTCCTTTATCAAGCCTTACCCGAGGAACAATTACTTAAAATAACAAAGCATAAAACCGCGAAAGCCATTTGGACCGCTTTGAAAACTAGACACATTGGCGAAGACAGAGTTCAACAAGCAAGACTACAAACACTCAAATCTGATTTTGAGATGTTACAAATGAAGGAAGACGAGAAAATCGACACTTCGCTACAAAACAAACAACACTCGTAAACAAAGCCGCTAGTCTAGGACACACTATTGAAGATCAAACCTTAGTACGGAAACTATTAAATGTTGTACCCGATAGGTATCTGGAAATAGTTGCATCAATAGAGCAATACTCCGATCCAAGTGAAATGACGATGGAAGAAGCAATTGGGAGACTCAAGACGTACGAGGAAAGAATAAAGTTTAAGAAGAATAAGGACAATAACGATCAAAATAAGTTATTGTTTACACATCACAACAATAACATTACTCACGGAAGACACTATGAAAAATGTGGACATGATTTGTTGCGAGGCCAAGAAAATAATTTCATGGAAAAATCAAACAGCAACTCAAATAAATTTACTCATGATAAGAGTAAGGTGTTGTGTTTTAAATGCTAGGAGTATGGGCATTTTTCAAACAAATGTCCATCAAAGAAAGAAGAACAGTCTAATCTCATTGAAGAAGACTTAGAACCAACATTGCTTATGGCAACTGTTGAAGAAGCACCAGAAAAATGTGATCAGCCCGGAATAAAGGAAGATCACAACAATGAAGGTGGAAATAACCAGAAAAATTTGATCAGCCCGGAATTAAGGAAGATCACAACAATGAAGGTGGAAATAACCAGAAAAATATGATCAACCTGGACTTAAGGAAGATCACAAAGGTGGAAATAACCAGATCAACATGGACATAATGAAGATCACAGCAGAAAAGGTGGATGTAACCGAAGGAAAACTGATCTACCTGGATATAAGGATGATCACAAGTACTACAAGAAATTAAAAGCTCAGATGGTGGATTTAACCAGAAGATGAATCAAGAAGACTTAAAGACCTACGTCGCAACGATTGTGATTAAGGGGGAGAATATTGGGTTAATCCCAATCGACCCATCAAAATACCCAAATCGACCCAGTCAACACCCATATGACCCGGTCAACCCAGAATTCAAACACAGAAAAGTCAACCACAGCAGTTACAAGCAGTTACGAAATAACTGCTAAATGGCAGTTATGCCATAACCGACATACCTGTTGGTTCTTATGAACCAACATGACTTTTCATTGTACCGTTTCATATATGTATAAATAGATAGCATTTGTATCAAAAGAGATTCATGACTAATAAATAAAAAAGCTTTTCCAAATTCAATTGTTTCTTGTATTTTGGTATATTTTGATTATAGATCCAGAAAAAACGGGCCAACACATCAAAGTTAAATGGACAACCATTACTTAGATTATAGCATGATTAGGATGAGTACCGACCCTCCCAAATTAAGGTGGCTTGCTTTTATACCCTTTTTTTAATTAAAAGTATACAAAAATACACCAGTCGTCCCTAAACTTATACGTTGAGTTGCTTCTGGTTACAAATGAAAGGGAATCCTTTATAACTGAACTTGAAAGTTTTCGTCCATCAGTGATGTCGTACGAGGTTCTCAAGCATCTACACAAGGTTCAAAAGTGTGGTGTGACTAAGTTGTTGGAGGTTAGGAAGCTAACTACTGTAACATATTCTTAAGTGTTAGAAAGGCACAATTTCAATGAAGTTCTTGGGCTCTGTGTTTAGTCTTTTGGTTGTTGTCTTTTGTGGGGGTGTTGATAGTGTATTTTGGGTATGTACGTAATGTAATGAATGAAGTGTTCTTATTTATGGCTTGGTTATGGAATGAAATAATACTAGCTGTCACACTTCCCGTGTACCAAAACCACCAAAAATGAAAGAAAGCAACAAGGAAGAAAAAGGCATAGTGGTGGCATAGGCGGATCTTGGAATTGTAGAGGTTGTAGCGTTAGTGGCAGATGGCAACATGTATTTTAGTCTTTCTTTTGAGTTGATTACAGATATGCCAGAGATTCTTGTGTGTTAACATTAAAGTTGCTAGAAAAATGCCCAACAGAATATTAGCCGAGATAAAAAAAAGAAGGATCTAGATGTGATGAAAACAATAAGGATTGCGAGCAAATTAGGAGCAATGGTAATATAAATACAGAAAACGATAACTCCAAGGGTGTTGAATCTTTTGGTATTATTAGAAACAAAAGAGATGTATTAAGAAAAGGAAAACTACTGATGATGGCCAGTACGATGAAATAAAGAATCAAGAAGAAAATCAATTTTTCTTTGGTAGCAGCTGTGGAGGAAGTTTCAGATCTAGCAGGAGTAATAAAATAGTAATAGTGAGAAGAAAACGATATGAAGTAGACTCAACAAGTACGAAGAAATGTGATGTGCGCAATACGTACGAGCACAATGTTACTCATAACATGGGATTAGAGAAGAAAAAAGTAATATTTACAGCAACAACTAGGGGTCCCAATACAACTTCGGGTTCATCCTTAATGGGGTCAATAAATTCTGAACGGGTTAAAGAAGTTGGTGAACAGGTCGGACTTGTAACGCCCCGACCCGACAAGGGTAAAGGAATCACAAGTAATGGTGTCATATCAAAGCAAACATAAATATCCAAAAGAAGTCTTAACATAAATACTGAAATAATTCAAGTCAAAATGACTTCAATACATAGGTCCCAGCGGAAAAATAAACTCCAAATAAAATATCTGAAATATTAAGTCTTAAATGGCATCATAAGATCAAAGCTAAATGTCTCTAAGGTAAGTCCACTCAGCACTCATCCCAAAGCAAAACCCAGCTCCAATGCTTAGATACCTGCCGCGGAAGAAAAGAAATGCGGCTGAGCTTCAAAATCCCAGTGAACAGATATACAAGCAAAACGAATACGAAACGAAAACGAATACGAAATGATGTGAAAGAAAGATAGTAAAATCATAATCATTTCAAAATATAAATCAGAATAATAGAATAAGTTTTATAGCTAACTACCTCGAGCCCAGACACATATATCATATCATAATCATATTCATATTCACACAAGGCAACATTTGTAGGGGAGACCTACCAGAGTTATGAAGGACGTGCATGCACGCAGCATCAATCATCAGATAACATATAGCATATAACATATAACACATAACAGATAACAGATCTAGGATGCACCCATACGCCCCACAAACATATATTGGTAATATAATATAACTTGAGCTCATAACAGATAACAGATAAAGGACGTGGCAGAACTTCACTCTACTGCCCTATAGTCATGTCAGAAGTGCATCACTGACACGGACATGGAACCCCCATGACTAGTTAATATTTGGCTCGGGTGTCAAACTATCTTAGGTCAAATCAGAATGTCAAAACTGACACAGATCATACTTTATCAAAGATTTAATCATGTTTTCAAAATCAAAGTTTTTATATCATATAGTTCAAAATCAGATGTTTTATAATCCAAAAATCAAAGTTCAGATAAGCAATAGCTCAAACAAACACAATGGGGTTCATAGCAAAGACTTAGGAAATCCTAATATAAAAGCTAACGAAAAGAAAACGTTATAAGGAACCTTTACTGAAAAGGTCAGAATATTTGTACCTTATTCCAAAGCAAATGATCGAAAAGCAGAAACACGGAAAGTAAAGGATTACTCCTTCTTCACAGAACCTATACACATTAACGGTCGTACATGTTATTTATGATTCCATAATCGTCGAAGTGATCTTTTAATATTTGGTGTTTATACTCAATGTATTCAGTGATCTTAATACTTTAAGGTTTTATAATTAAAAGAGACTTAAGTGTTTTATAAACAATATCGTAGATTAAGGTTCATTATGTCATTTATTAAAGTTTAGGGTTAAATGTGAAAATAGTTTAAAAGTCATAACTCACACATGAAATAACGAATTAATATACTTAGCTTCAAACCCTAATCGACTCTCATTTATGTTCTAGGGTTTTCTCATTCTTTTAATATCATATCCACGTGCATTTACTTTATATGTTACGTCATTTAATGACTCATTACTCTTGTTTATTTACTCAACACGTTCATGTCTTAATCATATGTTACTCATATATATGTTATACGTCAACTTTTATATCCACGCACGTTTATGATTTCATGTGACCCCAAAAGTTACTTATTACTCGGATTAGTTACACATCTACGCACACCTGATACACGGTTCACAAACCAATTAAGGTTCGGTTCACACATCACTTAGGGTTTAGGTTTCACATGATCTTTACTCGTTTAATACACGTTCAAAAACTCTTATATGGTTTGGCTTGTATATAGGGTTCGGCTAACATGTTTTAAGCAATACCTTAACTCTCGACGTACTTTACACATTCAAGTTCACATGCTATATAAGGTCCGATTCATTTACATATGGTTCGGTTATATATATAGCTTGACATACTTATGATCCGATTCACAAAACATATTCAATACATGTTCTCTTTAATAATTATTAGGTTCAAATCATTATGGTTTGTCTTGTTTGGTTTCGTACGGCTCGACACAAAAGAAAAGAAACACCACTCGACCAAAACAAACATGATACAATAAATATTAACATAAGGTGTAACAAAGGAAGACGAATAAACACGTTATACCTTAGCTCGTTGAACAAAACTCGCGACACCAAGAGGTCTAGGGTTCGGCCGAGTAGAGAAGAAAAGAAAAGAGAGAGGCAACAAAACTAGGGTTTCAATTTCTTGTAAATGTAGTGTATATATAGGTAGTACAAAAATGTTTCTAGACTTTGATGGGTTGGGTTTCGGCTTGGGTCCAACCGAACACACACAAAACCCACGCCCTTGGGCTCTCGGCTCTTGATCCAAACGAAACAAAACAAACGGCCCAAGTTGTTTCCCAAATAACGAAAGACAAGGCCCAACACTTTAGCGAGACGTTTAAATCTTTCGTCGTACCAAAATCGATCACGTACACGTATTAGTTAAGTTTTGATTATTCGTAAGTTTAATTTTAATTTCGTTAAATGATATAAATGTATTTTACGTATTTTGTAAATTTCGATTCCAAGGGTATTTTAGTCTTTAATTGTAAGATATAACTTTTCACATACACATCAAACCATAACACAAGGTGGCGAATAAGATGGAATTCTAGAGAGAGAAAGTTAGAGGTTTAGGGAACTTAGTGAGAGAAAGTGAAAGATATTATTATGAGCTCCAACTCTCTACCTTGGAAGGTAGAGAGTATATATAGTCTTACATAACTCGCCACACTTTGGGCTGTGGATGCTAAAACCATGCTGCTTTCTAAATTTGCAGAGCGATTTCACAACCCGGAACAGAAAGCAATAAACCCTTTGTTGAACCCGGCAAACAAAACAAAGCAAACCTAGTTCTCGGCTCTCGGGTTCCCGCACCCAAAACACACACAAGCCAACCTGGGTTCGGCTTTGGGTTGGGTAGTTTCAGATCTTTGTAAAAACATGATGGATATATATGTGATGTAAATGTTCTTTAACTTTGGGATCAAAACAACGGAGAGAGAAAAGAAAAGAAGAGATGAGCCGGCTTGGGATCTGGAGAACCACAGCGCTCAAAACAAGTTGCTCGATTCCATATTGCACAAATAAGCAGAAGGAAACAATGTGGAATACAATTATAAATAACATAGTACAAACAAAACCAGCTCACCACAAAGAAAAGAAAACACAGCTCGGCATGCTTTGGTTTGTTCTGTTTGGTATTACTAAACTTGGATTATTAATAATTTCTCTTGTACATAACTTATACAAAACACTTAGCCTA